>CAMZMU010000100.1:20947527-21657942 GCA_947311845.1 Poa pratensis | reverse complement strand
GGGGGGGAATCCGGGGAGGGTTTATGCACTCAAGAAGTGCACACGCAAGAACACGCAAGAACACGAACAAAGAACCAAGAAAGCAAGAACACAAAACACACCACGATGTACCCTGCTTCGGGGCCCTCTTGCGGAGGTAACACCCCTACTGCAGCACTATCCTAGTCAGTGTATAGCTCAAGTGACAAGTACAAGCTGCTCCTCGAGCTGTATGATGATACAATGGTGAGAACTGAGGTGGAAGATGATGCTACAAAGAGAGGAAAAGGCACTCCGAGCCTGAACCGAGGTCTCTCCGAGGTTCCGAGCTTCCTCTCTCTCTCTCTTGACTTCGATCTGGATCCTGATCGTCCTCTAGCAGGAGGGGGTGAAGCCCACTATATAGGCCAGCCGGGTTACCATTGTGCCCCTCGCAGAACACTGTTGCCATGCCTCTGCAACGGTCACCACCGTACCACCGTACCTCGGTCGGGGACAAGACGTGGCTTGCCCATCTCCTGTAGCCTAACGGCAGAGCTAGCATGTCCCCTCTGACCGAGACAGGACGTGGCCTGGCAGAGCTACCTCGTAGCCTTTACCCAGACCTCGCGTGGTCAGCGGTCGGAGACGTGCAGGCCCGCCGAACCCGGAGCACGCCTCTGCCATGCCTTGACAGACGCTCCCGTGTCAGGCGCTCTAGTACCCGGCTGGAAGTGACAGGAGCATTGACTCCGGCCCGACCTACAGCCCATCACCTCGGTTAGCTCGGCGCGTCCGTGCCGTACCTGGGTCTTGCGCTTAATATCTTTTACTAGCTCGGATCTTACTTCCTTCCCACAGCTTCTCCTGCACCCACAACACAAACCACCGCACTGAGGTAGTTAGGTCGGCAGAACATAGCTCGGACAGTGAACCTCGGCCCTGGCCAACAGTATACCTCGGACCCCTCTGGGCCAAAATAGGTCGGCCTGTCTCCAGGTCAAGATGAAGCTCGGACCTTCCCAGGCCCAAACAGGTCGGCCCTTTCCGTACCTCGGCACAACTTGGAACACCACCTTATGCCAAGCCTTGACCCTACCCGGGGATACTCCCCCGACATTAGTCCCCGAAGCTGGTGCGGTCCTACGACCTCGGAAGGAGGGCCGTAGCAGGTTCAAAACAAGCTTACACCACCTCCTAAACCGACCTCCAACATAGTCATGCCGAGGTACCTCCCATACACCACCATCCAATCCGAGGTAGATATGCGAACTGAACTCTCCGAGCTATCTGACTCAGCACCAACTTGCCTCAAGATTTTCCGAGGTACGTGGCGAAGAATCTCTGCCCGGGCTTCGGAATCCGGACCTCTGCCAAGCAGATTCTGACCACACGCCGCCCTCGTCAGCCGGACCCACCGAACAGCGCACCTGCGCACTCAAGTACTTGACCGCCCACGACCCCTCGATTTTGTGCTGACCAGCGCAGGAAATCCGGGGTGGGCGGTTGCCACTCTGCGGCCCACGATGTGGCCGATCGTGCGGCCGCAGACCGCGTAACCGTGCGCCCACTCGCACACGATCCCGCGCCTCCCGTAAACCGCGCGGTAGTGGCGCAGTTAAAGCGGGCAGTTACCGCGGCGGGCTATAAGTAGGGCCCCACGGGTAACTTCGCCATCTTCTTCCTCCTTCACTCGCCCTCTCGCCTCCATCGCCACCAGTGCCGCCGCTTCCGGTTGAGAAGAAACACGTTCCCGCCGCCGCCGACGAGCAGCTCCTTCGTCGCCGCTGCGACCGCGTCACCGGCGCCGCCCTTCAGCACCTCGTTTTCACGGTATGTACTCCCTTTCCTGATACCCTAGGCATTGCCCTAGGTTTCTTCCTCTTTGCGCTGTGGTTCTTCATATGTTCTTGAATAAAACTCTATTTACCTCCTCCGGTAGATCTTACTTGCATACTTTTTTGGGTAGTAGCGAGTTTCATACCTCGGATAGATGCTCGCCTAGCATAGATATGCCTCTATGTATATTAGATAGCCGTCCAACTCCTCCTGAGTTAGCCAGATATAGCCTTAGATTCCAGATTCACTTTTTCTTTTGCTAAACTTCTGTGCTCTGCATTCTGCAGATTGATTCTGCCGAGATGTCTCCTCCTGAGACTTCGGAACAAACCGAGGTTCCAGACCTCGAACTGGAGGTCGGAGAACGAGCCGGCTGGGAAGGTTCGGATGTAACTCCGGACGAAATCCAGTGGCTCAGGGCGACTCGGCGGATTCCCGCCGGGGTAGATGTCGCCTGCCAGAGGGCGAACTCGAGCCTCAAGTCAAGGAAGGGGAACGGGTGGTCTTCGTCGCGCACTTCCAGCGCGGCTTCGGACTGCCCGTTAGCGATTTCTTCCGGAGCTTCCTCGAAATTCCGACTCCAGGTTCATCACCTCCCCGCCAACGCCATCACCACTCTCTCCTGCATCGTTTCCTTCTCTGAGGGATACCTCGGCCTCAAAGCCACGGTAGACCTCTTTTCTCGCTACTTCCAACTTAAGCGGCAAGTGATCCCGGATCCGAAAAACAAGGATCTGCCCAAGCTACTAACCGCCTGCGGAGCAGCCATCATAGCTCCTCGCCGAAACTCCATCTTCCCACGTATCGCTACTCCGGACACCGTTCGCAAGTGGCTCCGGACGTGGTTTTACGTGAAGAACTCCGGCGAAGAGGACTTCCTCAATCTGCCGGTGTTTAACCTCAGCCCTCCTACCGAACCGCTCAACTGGGACTACACTCCCCCTCTCACCAGCGAAATCAAGTCCATCCATGGGTATGTTGCGAAATGGCAGGACCCGGAGGACCCTGCGAACGACGGGAAAGTCCTGACGGCTGACGATCTGGCCTGCACATTTGTGAAGCGCAGGGTCTCCCCTCTCCAGGCGAGGACTCACAAGATCTGCCACATGAGCGGTCTTTATGATCCAACCCGCCATACGCATGTTGCACTGGACAACGCCGCTGTAGCTCGGCGAGTCCGAGCTATCACCAAGTCCAAGATATCTGACGCTTGGACATGGGGAAGGGAACCCCACTACAGGACCAAGCCACCAAAACAGGTACGCTGTTCCGACGTTTTCTTCGGTACTCCTTTACCACCGAGGTCTTGCTACCGACGTTCCTTGACCTTTCTTCCTAACTCCTTTTCATATGTCTGCCATATAGCTGTTCTCCCGCCAGACCGCCGAGGATGGAGTCCATCCTGCGGACCACTTCGGCAAGGATCTTCCTGTCGAGGACCCACCATCCAACGAGGACCCTGACAACGAGGATTACATGCCCATTGCCTCGGCCCGCGTCACCACCGCGGGTAAGCCTCAAGCACAAGCTTCAGTTCAAGAGATTTCGGATGACGAGGAGGGATTTCTCGTCATGGAACCAATAAACGCGGTACCTATCTCCTGCCTTCCTCACCTTCCGAACTTTACTCCAGCAACCAGCCGGAAACGCGCTGGTGCCGCAACTTCGGCCGCCGAACCATCCGCCACTGGAGCCTCCGGACCCACTGCGGCTCCGGTCAAGAGACGTCGGCTGAAGAAGTCCGGAAATCCTCCTCATGCCCGAGGGGGCAAGAAGTTTCCTACTTCGGATGGGTAATGCTTTGCTTCTATAGCCAACAAAGTTTGTTGCTTAAACTTATCACCTCGGTACTAACACTTGACCATCTTCCTTCGTTGCAGTGACCCATAGAAGTGGATCAGGAGGTATCCTCCATGACTGCACCCGTTGGTGCCTCTGAAGCCACGACCACCCCGACGAACTCTCGCCCCGTATCTCCTCCACCGAGGTCTGGCCCGGCCTTGGAGAAATCTGCCCCACCCGAGGCCAGAGTTCTCCGCGTCCTCAAACGGATGCGGGGACCAATCGCGCCAGCACTCCGGCTACCGCCTTGCCGGAGCCTCGACTCTCCCCCGCAGCCAGACTGCCCGCAACCAACAGCAGCAACAGCAGAAGAACAGCAGAAGCAACAGCCCAGCAACAGCCCAAGCAACAGCCCCAAAAACCAGTTCGCCAGACTACCTTGCCGTTGGAGAAAGGCAAGGAGAAAGAGAAAGAGACGGTGAAGTCTAAGGTCACCCCCAAACCAACATCTGGGTCTGGCACCCTGACTATCTCTTCTCCTTCAAGGATGCACCGAGGTCTCCTCCCCGGTGACACGCCGAATTCCTCCATTTGCCGCACCCGTTGATGAGACTGCTCCTCCGGCCGACGAATATGCTCGGAGGACATCTCTTATACTGGATAACCGGCCTGCTTCAAGCTCCGAGGCTGCTCAAGCCTTGGAGGCCTCGGTTAGGGGCATCGAGCAGGGCGGACCGTGGGGATATCCTCCTCTGCGCACTGACAGTGACCAGAGCCTCGGCTCCTTGGAACACTACAACGCAGACTGGAATTCTGCAGACGAGGTCTCCTCGGCCTCCCTAGCTGCTCCGGTAGGTGAGCACCCTGCGGGAAACAGCGCCTGCGGCCGAAGCGTCACGACCTACAAGTCGCTGCCCTGCGTGCTGCTCAAAACATCGACGTAAGTCCTATTCTCTTTACTTTCATGCAGTATCTCATCTAATATCCACCATTCCCAGTCCCCGAGATTCGAGGTAAACTATTGACGCTCCGCCGGAGTTAAAATTGTTTGGCTTGAATCTCAAACCATTTTACCTTTTTATCATGCACCTCGGGTACGAGTCCCCGAGACTCCTGTCGAGGCATACCCCGGCAACATTTTTCCAATGATTTGACTCCGAGTCCCCGAGACTCTTGTCGAGGTATAGCCTTTCTAACCGAGCTATGTTTTTCTTCCTTGCAGAATACTATGAACGTCCGCACGGACATTTCCATACCCTCTGTTTGACCACAAGAAACTCCACGACGAGCACAAGGCCGTCCTTGCAGAAAAGAACTCTTTGGACGAAAAGCTCCAACTAGAGAAAGCCGAAGTAGCTCGTCTGGTAAAGGAACTGAAGCGCATCACCGAGCTGCGGACGTCGGAAACAGAGCAGCTGCAGGCGGAAAAGGCCAGTGTTGTTGAAACAGAGAAGAAACTTCGGGAGGATGCCGCCAAGGAACATGAGAATGCGCTCCAGTTAGCCGAGGCCCGCGCCACCTCGGCCACCGAGGCTTATGAAGCCCTTCAAGCTTCGGTTAACCAGCTCCTCCCGACGCTGGAACGTATCAACAAAGAAATGGACGGTAAGCTTCTTGCCCCCCTTATCCTTGCTTTGTCCTCAACAGTACTGGCTCTTTGCCGAACTGTTTCTTTCATTATTAACAGGCTATCTTCTGCAGAGCACTTCACCTACACCCAAGTTTCGGCTCGCAATATCACTGATCAGCACAGGAAGAGGCGTAGCGAGACGAACCCCGCCTGGACCATTGAGGACCACATCGTGGCCATCAAAGCTCGGATCCATCCCTTGAAAACCATTGGGTCCGAACTCCTTGATGCAGGTGTGTCTGCTTTCCGAGCCTTGTGGCCTCTTGCCGATGCTCCCAATACTACGCCTGAGCTCGCCGCCAAGCTTCGTGAAGCCGAACAAAGACTTCGAGAGTGGCGCTCATCCTCGGCTCGCGCTGGAGCTGATGCCGCTCTCAAATTCATCATGACTTGGTGCGAGAAGCTCGACCTCGAAAAGATGGACACTCTTCGCCGAAATTCGCCCTGGTCCACGGACCCAATTCTCATCCAGCGGCGCGAAAAGATGGCTTCCTTCTTCGCTGGATATGCCAACACCAAGAACTTGAGCGAGGGAGACACCTACTCCGACGCCGAAGATGACGAGCCAGAAGAGGATGAATACGAAACAGAATCCGACGTCGAAGCCGAGCAAGGTGACGATGGTGACACCCGCGAAGCAGAAACCGAGGCTTCTCCACAAGCTGGTGCCGAGGTTACTGCCGACGTTGCCAGCACCTCCCAGGCTACCTCGGCTGCTGCCGACGTAATTCCTGATGCCTCGACCTGAACTCTGTTACTATCATGCTTGGCCAAAAAACTTCATTAAATCCCCGGTATGCCGGGACGCAGATGTAATCAAACTTAAGTAGTTCCTTTTGCTACCTCTGTTACTATCATGCTTATCCGAACCATGCTTTTCTAAGCTTTACGTCGAATCCTTTTGAATGATTGCTCGAGTTTACTTTCGTGTTTACTATGTTTGGCATTCTTTGCTCTTGACTACCTTTTAGGCAGATGCCAGTCGAGTCACAAGATTGTTGTTCATAGCATACAGTACTTGGTAAATTCCGAGGTATGTTTCAAAGTCATCCGACATAAACGAAAGGTAAAGACAGGGGTTAGTAAACGACACATGCCGAACTATAATTTTGGACCGAGTCCCCGAGTTCATTTTCATGTCTCCCACGTTTTTTCCTCTTTGCTCTTGACTACCTTTTAGGCAGATGCCAGTCGAGTCACAAGATTAGTTTCATAGCACACATTACTTGAAGTTTGAGACGAGGTTCAAAATAGTTCGGCATATGAACAAAACTGACAAACAGAGATAAAACATAAGCACAAGAGCGAGGCAGTCCCCGAGCTTTTACCTCGGAGTGCCGACATTTTTATTAAGGATTAACCGAGGTACATACATTGCGCCTTTCATGAGTAGAAAGGTCGGAGTAGAGCTACGTTCCATGGTCGCCTGACCTCTGACTCGGGGTTGTCCAGCCCATCTTCCCTTGGTTCCTGCGCATCTATAAGATAGTAGGAATCATTGAGCAGAGCTCGGCTCACAACGAACGGTCCCTCCCATGGAGGTGACAACTTGTGCCGGCCTTTCTTGCGCTGCACCAACCTCAGCACCAAATCTCCCTCGTGAAACACACGAGGGTTGATACTCCGGCTATGATAACGTCGGAGACCTTGCTGGTAAATTGCTGACCGAGATGAGGCCAATTCTCTCGCTTCCTCAAGCAGATCTACTGCATCCTCCCGAGCCTCTTTTGCCTCGGCTTCAGTGTACATTGCCACTCTGGGCGCATCATACTCGATGTCAGTGGGTAGCATAGCTTCTGCCCCATAGACCATAAAAAATGGCGTATAGCCAGTCGATCGATTTGGCGTGGTCCTTAGACCCCACAGTACTGCTGGTATCTCATCTATCCAACACCCCGGCGTTTTCAGCAGTGGTTCAATGAGCCGAGCCTTGATGCCGGCCAACACTAGAGCATTTGATCTTTCCACCTGTCCATTAGACTCCGGGTGTGCCACCGAGGCTATGTCCAGCCGGATTCCCTTGTTCATGCAAAACCGAGCGAACTCTCCAACAGCAAAGTTAGTGCCGTTGTCCGAGATAATGCTATGGGGGTAGCCATATCGCAGAATAATCTCCTTCAAGAAAGTCACTGCTGAATGACCATCCAACTTCCGGATTGGTTTCACCTCGATCCACTTGGTGAATTTGTCCACCATCACCAATATGTGTGTCATGTTACCTCGGGCTGGTTTGAACTCTCCCACCATATCCAAACACCATACCGCAAACGGCCAAGTGATAGGAATTGTTTTGAGCGCCGAAGCCGGCATATGCGTTTGCTTGGCAAATCTTTGGCATCCTTCACATCTCCGGACTATGGCCTCTGCATCAGCAAGAGCAGTGGGCCAATAGAACCCATGCCTAAACACCTTGGCCACCAGAGCTCTTGTGCTGCAATGATGACCACACTCTCCTTGGTGGATCTCCAAAAGCATCTCCTTGCCTTCAGCTGGCTCAACACACCGTTGCAACACCTCGGTTACGCTTCTTTTATAGAGCTCCTTGTTGATGATGGTGTACGCCTTGGCCCTCCTTTGAATCCTCCTAGCCTCGGTTGTGTCACTTGGCGTGCTTCCCTCCGTTATGAACTTCATAATTTGCTCCGCCCACTCCGGCACCGGGTGCAAAGGAAAAAGTTCCTCATCCACCTCCATTGGCTCGGCCACCATAATCTCCTCCATTATTTCCTCCACCATCCTGCGACCAGTCCCCGAGTCTGGATGAGCAGTCCCCGAGCTCTGCCACGCAGTCCCCGGGTCCGACCAAACGCATCCGACGTCTACCTCCATTGGAACAGGTCCGGGCTCTTGCTCCGCCGGGATGAAAATAGATTCGGATTCAGGAGAAGGTTTGATTGAAGGAGTTCTCAAGTGATTCAGGGCTACCCCTGGTGGTACTGCCTCTTTTGATGAACCGAGCTTTGACAACACGTCGGCAGCATCATTTTCTGCCCGAGGTATATGCCTGTACTCACACCCTTCAAAGAACCCGGATATCTTTTGCACATGGAACCGATATAACGCCATGTTGGCATCCAGAGCATCCCAAGTTCCAGAAGATTGTTGCACCACCAGGTCGGAATCGCCGAAGCACTCTACACGCCGGATACCGATCTCCTTTGCCACCTTGAGGCCATGGATTAAGGCCTCATACTCCGCCACATTGTTTGATGCTGAGAAATGAATCTGCAGCACGTACTTCAGCTGATCTTGCTTTGGCGAGGTGAGGACTATCCAGCCCCCAGCCCGATCTTTGTTTTGGACCCATCAAAATGCATTTTCCAATAATTATAGTCCGGCCTGGGTGGCTCATACTGCATCTCGGCCCAATCACAAAAGAAGTCCGGCAACGCCTGGGATTTAATTGCGTCTCTTCTCTCGTAATGTGGTGCATATGGAGACACCTCAATCGCCCATTTGGCAACTCGGCCAGTTGCATCTTTGCACCCGATGATCTCCGAGATTGGAGCTTCGCACACCACCGTCATGGGATGCTCCTGGAAATAATGCTTCAACTTCTTGACCGCCAGGTAAACACCTACGTCATCTTCTGGTAGTGAGGATAGTTCTGCTTCGAGGTAGAGATCACCTCGCTCAAGTAATACACCGGTCTCTGCACCGACCTGCCACCTTCTTCGCGCTCCACCACCACTGCCACACTTACAACTCGGTTTGTGGCCGCAATGTAAAGTAACATCGGCTCATTGTGCAATGGTGACGCTAACACCGGGGCAGTGGACAACATCTTTTTCAGCTCGCCAAACGCCACGTCGGCCTGCGGGGTCCATGTAAACCCGGTACTTTTCTTCATGAGCTGGTACAAAGGTAAGGCTTTTTCTCCTAGCCGAGCTACAAATCGGCTCAACGAGGCTAGGCACCCTGTGAACTTCTGCACATCTTTCAAACACTTCGGTAACTTCATGCTCTCAATAGCTCGGATTTGGCCGGGTTAACCTCGATACCTCGGCTAGACACCAGGAATCCGAGCAACTTTCCAGCCGGGACACCAAAGGTGCACTTGTCCGGGTTAAGCTTCAACCGATACTTTCTCAAATTCACAAATGTCTCCTCGAGATCCTCGAGGAGAGTATTTCTCCTTAGTTTTGATGACAATATCTCGACATACACTTGCACATTTTTGCCCATCTGAGAGTGCAGGCATTTCTGCATACACCTCTGATAAGTTGCCCCGGCATTTCTCAGACCAAAACACATGACACGATAGCAATACGCCCCATACGGGGTAATAAAAGCGGTCTTTATTTGATCCTTTGGGTTCAGTGGTATCTGGTGAAAACCAGAGTACGCATCGATGAAAGATAACAGTTCACAACCAGCAGTGGAATCGATCACTGATCAATCCGAGGTAATGGAAATGGATCTTTTGGGCACGCCTTGTTGAGGTTAGTGAAGTCAATGCACATGCGCCACACCTTGACCACGGCTGGCTCGTCTTTCTTCTTTTCCACCAGGACCGGATTGGATATCCAGTCCGGATGCAGTACCTCCATTATGAACCCGGCTGCAAGCAACTTAGCCAGCTCGTCCAGCACCACTTGTCTCCGGTCGTCTGAGAGACGACGGGTCGGTTGCCTCACCGGTTTCACCTCTGGCCTAACAAATAAAGAGTGCTCTGCCAACTCCCTCGGAACACCTGGCAGGTCCTTAGCCGACCATGCAAAGATATCCCGATTCTCACGGAGGAAGTGACAGAGCTCGCCTTCCTATTTCTCGCCTAGCCCGGTCCCAATGATGGCCACATGCTCTGGGTGCTCCGGGTCAATGGGGATCTTCTTGGTCTCCTTGGGTACCTCGAACGCCGCAGTTGAGTCCGGGCTCATCAGTCCGGACAGGCCGAGCTGTGTTGACTGCGCCATTGCCACCACTTGATGCAGCTTCTTCTTCTCGGCTGCGATCACCAAAGACTCGGCTAGGTTAGATCCCGCCGAGGCACACTGAATTGCTCGCTTGTAGTCACCCGAGATGGATATGATCCCATTAGGCCCTGGCATTTTCATCTTCAGGTATGCAACATGGGTGGAAATCATGAACTTGGCCAAAGCCGGCCTTCCAAGCAGTGCATGGTATGCACTCTCCAAGTCCACCACCTCGAACTCGATACTCTCAACTCGGCAATTTTCCTTGGTTCCAAATGCTACATCCACCCATATCTTGCCCATGGGTGCACAGGAAACGCCGGGCACAATCCCATGAAAAGTACAACTGCTTGGCATCAACTGATTAGGCGAGATGCCCAATTTCACCATTGTGTCTCGGTACATGATGTTGATGGCACTGCCATTGTCCACCAGAACTCGGGTGAACCTCACATTGTTGGTAGGCCCACACAACGTTGGATCTACCACCAGGGCATACTTTCCAGGCTCGGCATGATCCGAGGTGTGTCCTTTCTGCTCCAAGTGATCTCCTGCTCAGACCAGTTCATATAGGTCGGCACCACCGGCATTACTGCATTCACCTCCATGGCACGCCTCTGCACGCTCTTCTTGTCAGTTGGCTCGGTCACAAAGACCACATAGCTCGCATGAACCTCTCTATAGTCATTTCCGGGGTATTCATACTGCTGACTTGGTCCGGCACCATTGTTGTTGTTATTACCTCGGACATTCACACATTCACGGGTCTTGCTGCTGCAGGCCTCGGAAGAGGTGCAGTGGTTACCGGGGTAACATTTGCTCCGGACAGATTAGGGTGGGACCTCGGCTGAAATCTCTGAGGTGGTGGTCCTGTTCTGATTCCTCCGGCCCTTGCCCCCTCTTCTCTGATTCTGCGGTTCCAGCTGCACTGCCGGGTTGAATGGTTGGCTGGCTTGCGCGGGTCAGTCGTATGGTAACAGCACGGACCATCTATCATTGATTCATAGGTCATGGGTGGCTCCTGGTTCGGACTAAATGCCGGACCATTGATTTTTGGCCTCTGGACACCTCCAGCTCCGGGCTGATCCGGGTTCACCGCTGCAACTTGGTTGGAGGGTATGGATAGTCCGGCTCCCTCCTCTTCTGTCCGAACTCCTGACGGTCATTACACCTTGGTCCGAGCCGGTTGTTTATTGGCTCCCTCCTTCTGTTACGTGCTCCTGCCTCTGCTGCTGGCTGCATCGGATCACCCAGGGCATAAGAATCTGCAACCCGGATGTTTCTGCTAGGGATCTCGGCATATCTCTCTGGAGCCTCTGCCACAGCATGCTGCCATGTCGACAGCCATCTGCAAACCAGGAAATGGCCTGGGCCTCTACCACTCCTTCACAGGAATTCCGAACATTGCTCCACCGAGTTAAGAATTCTCGGTCAGTTTCATGATCATCTTGCTTACATGCCGCCAGGAGCTGAGGTCGGTTTGGCCTCTTGTATGTACTAGCAAAGTTGCTGTTAAACGCCAGCTCCAAGTCTATCCAGGAGTTGATACTATACTCCGGCAAATTATTCAGCCAGATCCGAGCTGGACCTTCCAACATGTGCGGGAGATACCGGACCGCCCATCGGCGATTGCCCCCCGCAATGTGCACCGAGGATACATAATCTGTCAGCCAATCTTGTGGCTTGGTGCTCCCATTGTATGGCTTGGTGTTCCGACCTAACTGGAACTGAGATACTGGTGGTGGTGGCTCCTTCATGATCCGAGGTCCAAAACACGCCGGACCAGGAGGGCCTTCCTCCTCCAGTTGCTCAGACAAGTAGAGTCTATCCAGCTTGTTACGGACATCGCCTGGAGCTAACATCCGACCTCCTATCCGAGGTCCCAACGCCCCATCCACTCTGTGGTATCCAGCTCGTGCCATGGCCGAGTCTCCATCATCATATCGGTCATCGCCTTGACCGACGTTCTGAGGTTGCTGAACATACTCCGGCTCTCGCTGATACTGCCCCTGCTGCCGAGGTTGTTGCTGATACCTCGGGGGCGGAGGTGGTTTACCTCGGCCAGCCGATGCTGCTTGACCGCCGTTCTGATTTCCCTGACCGGAGTTACCCTTAGCCCGGCTCGCATTGCCTGGGCCGGGGTTTCCCTTAGCTCGGCTAGCATTGCCCTGGCCCACCTTCTGCTTTGCTGCTAGGACTGGATCATACATCTGCAGCTGCTGGTTCTGACCCGAGGTGACACTCCGGGCTCGATCGGCTCCTCCGACGAGTGGAGACGAGGCTTGCCCCTTGGACACCTGACTGACTGGCCTAGCTGAATAAACCATCTCTGAATCACCAGCCCCGGCATTTGCTCTGCGGAGAGCCTCATTCTGCTGGTTAGCCACATATACTAACTCATTGACTCGCTTCTGCTGCGCACGCCATGCATCTCCAGATAATCCGGATAGCTCGGCCCTGCCTGCCTCGGCAGCTCTGAGGTTCTTAGCAGGGGAACTATACACCGGCCTTCCAGTTGACACGCGACTCCCACTCCTAGCCGAGGTGGTAGGTCGAGCCTCCCTGTTTAGCTCATCGTTGAGCCCCTTGCCTCTCTGCCGCACCTCGGCTCCCCTATGTGTATCAACCGCTACCGGGGTGAAGCCATTCGCTGCATTGTACTCGCGCAGATCTCTATTGAACTCATCTCTAGCTGTTATCATTGCTACAGCCTCCTTCTGCACAGGACACGCTTTGCCTCTAGGTCGGCCACAGTCACACTATGTCCACCCTGGATTTACTGGGTCTGCCAGTGTATCCACTATCTCTACCAGGGTCGCACCTCGGCCCCGCAGCTCTGGGGTGCCAGGCAAGTCCTTCTCTAGCCTGGGCTTTGCAGATCTCACCTTAGCAACCTCGGCTGCCTTGGACTGGCTGGCATCTACTTTGCCAGCGGCGTCAACCGGACCTGTCACCATCACCTCTACGCAGCTCTCGGGGCGAGTGATGCGCCGACCTAAAGCCGCGAGGAGAGGAGTTTCGTCGTCCACGAGCACCTGCTCCGGGTACCCGCGAACAACCTCGACAGCAACGTACGTGACGAAGCTGCCGAGCATCATGGTGAAGCCGTGCTCGGGGAAGGGCTTGCCGGCGAAACACCCCGCGTTGTCGCTGATGAAGGTGAACTCTCCGATCTTGGCGACAAGCCCGGAAAGAACACGCTCGCCTGAGCCCGTCCGGATGAAAACTCCCTCCAACGCCTCAATCTGCCCCACGGTGGGCGCCAACTGTCGTGGTGGGATCACGGCAGATGCCATAGGTATGGCTAAGATGGGGCCGAATGGTCGTTGGGGGAATCCGGGGAGGGTTTATGCACTCAAGAAGTGCACACGCAAGAACACGCAAGAACACGAAAAGAACCAAGAAAGCAAGAACACAAAACACACCACGATGTACCCTGCTTCGGGGCCCTCTTGCGGAGGTAACACCCCTACTGCAGCACTATCCTAGTCAGTGTATAGCTCAAAGTGACAAGTACAAGCTGCTCCTCGAGCTGTATGATGATACAATGGTGAGAACTTGAGGTGGAAGATGATGCTACAAAGAGAGGAAAAGGCACTCCGAGCCTGAACCGAGGTCTCTCCGAGGTGTTCCGAGCTTCCTCTCTCTCTCTCTCTCTTGATCTTCGATCTGGATCCGTCGTCCTCTCTAGCAGGAGGGGGTGAAGCCCACTATATAGGCCAGCCGGGTTACCATTGTGCCCCTCGCAGAACACTGTTGCCATGCCTCTGCAACGGTCACCACCGTACCACCGTACCTCGGTCGGGGACAAGACGTGGCTTGCCCATCTCCTGTAGCCTAACGGCAGAGCTAGCATGTCCCCTCTGACCGAGACAGGACGTGGCCTGGCAGAGCTACCTCGTAGCCTTTACCCAGACCTCGCGTGGTCAGCGGTCGGAGACGTGCAGGCCCGCCGAACCCGGAGCACGCCTCTGCCATGCCCTTGACAGACGCTCCCGTGTCAGGCGCTCTAGTACCCGGCTGGAAGTGACAGGAGCATTGACTCCGGCCCGACCTACAGCCCATCACCTCGGTTAGCTCGGCGCGTCCGTGCCGTACCTTGGGTCTTGCGCTTAATATCTTTTACTAGCTCGGATCTTACTTCCTTCCCACAGCTTCTCCTGCACCCACAACACAAACCACCGCACTGAGGTAGTTAGGTCGGCAGAACATAGCTCGGACAGAACCTCGGCCCTGGCCAACAGTATACCTCGGACCCCTCTGGGCCAAAATAGGTCGGCCTGTATTCTCCAGGTCAAGATGAAGCTCGGACCTTCCCAGGCCCAAACAGGTCGGCCCTTTCCGTACCTCGGCACAACTTGGAACACCACCTTATGCCAAGCCTTGACCCTACCCGGGGATACTCCCCCGACAGGTTCAACAAAGCATATTCCAGTCATTGCATTGGACGGTGATATGATGAGAGGGGTAAACTGCTGGAAAATTCAAAGGTTTCTGATCAAGTGGTCCAGGAGAATAATGAAAGCGGGTTTATTTCAGGGAAGATCAACTTGAATTGTGTTGAATTATTGCCTCAAGAGAGGCTTCTCGATCTGAATGACTCCTCAGTTCAAAGAAATTTTGACAAAACAGACCACATCGACGAACGTAATGTCAAAAAGGACCACCTGCAAAAATATTTGTCAAAAAGGACCACTTGAGGCGTGGCGGCAGGTGCCCCAGGCGACACGTGGCGCCTGCCGCCATGGACAGAGGCGATAGGAGAGGCCGCCTGGGCCGCTGGCGGCACGTTGCTGCGAAACCGATTCCCAACGTGCTGAACGGAATCTCCTTCCGCGTGGGTCCCAGCCGCCTGGGCCCGTGGCGGCATGCTGAGGTGGCGGATAGGCCGCCTCGGCCGCTGGCGGCCTTTGGCCAGGCTGCCGACCGTGCCAGAGACTGATTCGATCCTTTGGCCGGGCTTGCACTGGCGGCAGGCTGCGTGAGTTGTTTTCAGAGCAAACTTAGTCTACGCATGCATGCGTGCGTGTGTTTTTTCCTTCAAAAAAAAATCTCTCTAAATTAGGAGCCGGAATCCTTCGACAGTGCATGCATGCGTGGCTCAAGAGGAGCAGCCACACGCTACGAAGCAGCCCCACGTGCCTAGGTCACACGTTTGACGGGAAGGTTCCCGAACCTGGCGACATGCCGACTCTGGCGTCATGCCGATCTAATCCCCAAATCTGATTCCTTGCTAGATCTGATTCCTTCTACTGATCCTTCTTCCCGTACAGATCTCCATCCTCTCAATCTATCATCTACTCATTCGTTTTTCTCTCTCCATCATCTGTAGAGCAGCCTTCCGCCCACCACCATCCCCTAGATCAACGAACTGAAACTTTGTAGATCCATCTTTGTTCAGGCTATTTCTTGGACTGTTGGGGAAGAAGAAGTGCGGCAGCTGCAGGCTGCGAGCTAGTAGCGGGCTCCTTCCGGGGTGTCTCAGCTGCTTTCTTATTCCACCCAGCCCATCTCTCTTCACCATAGCTGCAACCTCTCGTCAGAACCACTGCCATCTTCACCCCTGACATCAATACACTCCCTCCGCCACCTCCTACGCTTCGCTAGCTAGTTCTCATCTCCTTTTCTCGTCGGAAACTTTCTTCCTGTCTCTGATTTGGGCTGATCTTGAAGAGGGTGACCACTTCGTTGAGAGGCTCTACCAGACAGATTAGTCAGCAGCTCCATAGAGCTGAATAAGACAGCGACGCCGGCCCCCGAGCCCAAGTCACAACAGGCGCTATGAAGGCACTAGGATGGAACTGCCAGGGTATGGGCAAGAACCTTGGTAGTCCAAAGATGTGCCATCTTGCCAGGATGATCAGCTCTGCAAAACCGCAGGTAACTTTCGTTTCAGAGATTAAATCTTCCAAAATCAAACCATCTGATCTTGCAGCCAGATTTAATATGTCTGATAGTTTGGTAGTCCCCTCTCGGCGACGCTCCGGTGGACTCTGGCTCATGTGGACTAATGATCTTAATGTGCATGTTCATAGTGCTGGCTTCCATGTTATCTTAGCTATGTGTGTAAACAATACTACTAATGATAAGTTTGGTCTTGTGTGTATCTATGGCGATCCCTATCATCGTGAGACTAGCCAGATATGGGATCAGGTTGCTTCCTTTGTGTATGATAACTCTAGTATGCCTATGTTGTGTTTAGGAGATATGAATGAGCTGTTGTATGATACGGATAAAAACTCCCTGAATATTAATCGCTCTCGTATGACTGCTTTCCGTGCTTTTGTGAAGCATTGTGGTTTATTTGATCTAGGTTTTAGTGGCCCTGCCTACACTTGGACAAATAGGCGCTTTTCCTCCAACCCTATCTATGAAAGGCTCGATCGATGTTTAGCCAATGCTGAGTGGTGTGATGCTTATCCTGTGTCAAATGTTTATAACATGCCGCTTATTCATACCCTTAGTGATCATGCTCCTATTTTGCTTTCTACTGATGGGCGTGTTCGAACAATTAAACGTGCTTTTAAATTTGAGAATTGGTGGCTGAAAGAACAGGATTTTCAATCTCATGCAAAATCTGCTTGGTCTTCCTCTGCAAATAAATCTTTCTCGGCCAGAACTAACCATCTTGCACGTGCACTTAAGACTTGGTGCAAAAAGAAAAAACCTTTGCAACAAGAGCTCAATAACATTGAGGAGCAACTCAAGCAAATCCAGATGAAACCACTTCAAGAGCAGGACCAGACACTTGAAGCAACACTAGCTACTAGGTATGAGCAGACTATGACGAAGCTCACCGACTCTTACATGCAGAGAGCAAAGAAACAGTGGGCCAAGGATGGAGATAGAAATACCTTTTTTTTTCACCATGCCATTGTCAAGCGTAGGCGAAGGAATACTATTGTTTCTATCAAAGATGAGAATGATGTTATGCAATTCATGCCTGATCAAATTAGCAATACTTTTGTCAAGTATTTTAGGTCTATCTTTGCCTCTCCCAATGCTAACAATGGCAGGCCTTTTATCGGAACCCAATCTCCTCAAGACAACCATGATTACACATATTCCATTCCAGACAACCAGGAGATTTGGGAAACGCTCAAGGATATGAAGCGAAATGCGTCGCCAGGACCGGATGGATTCAATGTAGAATTCTACCTAGCAACCTGGGCATGGATAGGGCAGGATGTTGTGCAGCTTGTAAGAAACTTCTTCCAATCTGGTATTATGCCTGCACATATAAATGACACCCATATTGCTTTGATCCCAAAAAAGCTCGTTCCTTTAGTTCCTGCAGATTATAGGCCCATTAGTCTATGCAACGTAATCTACAAAATTATAGCGAAATGCCTAGCGAATAGACTCAAACCTCACTTGCCAGACTATGTGCATCCTTCTCAGCAAGCTTTCATTGAGGGTAGGCGTATTACCAACAATATCATTATTGCGCAGGAAATTACTCACTCCTTTGCCCTCAGCTCTTGGAAAAATCAAGCTTTCATGCTAAAAATAGATCTTGCAAAAGCTTTTGATCGGATTGAATGGAATTTCATAGTTGCTGCCCTTTCTCGTAAAGGACTCCATAGTCATTTCATTAATTTGGTCCACGCTTGTATTTCCTCGCCCACTTTTTCTGTCGTCATTAATGGCCAACCGTTTGCGAAATTCAGAGGCAACAGGGGTATCAGACAGGGATGTCCTCTGTCTCCTTATTTGTTTGTTTTTGCAATTAATGAATTATCTATTGCTCTTCAAGAAGCTATGGCGACTAACTCTCTTGCAGGTATAACTCTAGGACCAAATTGCCCTCCAATACACTCTCTTCTTTTTGCAGATGATCTGCTAGTATGCGGGAAGGCGACGATGCAGGAAGCAGCTCACATAAACACCATTCTCCATACTTTTTGTTCCAGGTCTGGACAAATACCGAATTGGTCTAAATCAGGTATCATCTTCAGCAAGAATGTCTCTCCAAGCACCATACAGGCAATCAAACAAATCTTTCCTGTCCCAAACATAGACAACAACTTCATCCATCTTGGACACCCCCTTATTATCCGGGAAAGGACAGAACAGCGGCGTACAACTTTGTATTCGACAAATTTAAATCCAAATTGAGCACCTACAAGGCTGATAAGCTTTCTCATGCTGCTAGGCTAGAACTAATCAAATCTGTCTTCTCTTCAATCCCAGTCTACTACATGTCAAATATTCTCTTCACCAAGAAATTCATAGCCAAGCTTACTGCCATCATCCGTAACTTTTGGTGGACGGGGGTTAGAGAAGAAGCAGATTCAAAAGCTTTATGCCTCAGAGCATGGAAGGACATTTGTGCACCGAAAAATGAAGGAGGGTTGGGTATTCGCAATATTCAAGCCATGAACCAAGGCCTTATCCTCATGGCGGCGTGGAGAATTGCTGAGGCGCCTCATGATCTTCTCCATGCTGTTCTCAAGTCAAAATATTTTCATGATTCCTCGATTTGGCGCCCAAATCCGAATATTCCTAAGTCAGCCTTCTGGACCTCCATCCTTAAAGTACTCCCCATTCTTAAGACCCATTGCTTTTATCAGATTACTCAAGGTTGCATTTCGGTTTGGAGCACTCCATGGTGTCAAGATTGGTCTGCTATCTACGATCATCTAATCATACAGGAACTAGGCTATACTTATCCAGCCTATGTTAGGGATTTGTGGCTCCCGGAGCAACAAGCTTGGAACACTAATCTTATAGATACTCTTTTCCAGCAGCCCTTCGCTACAATCATTAAGAAAACTCCTCTTATCAGCTCCCAAGAAAACGACATTCTCTGCTGGAAGCTCACGCCATCAGGTAAATGCAATACTAAAAGTGCTTATCGTGCTTGCCTACAGAAACTGCAGGAACAAGGTGAACCGGCTCCAAGGCAAGTACATCCGGTAACAATTCAGCTTCTGCAACAAATTTGGCGAAATAAACAGATGATTCCGAGAGTGCAGACATTTGGATGGAGATTTCTAAGACGAGCAATGCCAACAGGGGCCCGAGCAGGTAAGTATTCCACTCATATCAGTACTCTGTGCTCTAGATGTGGTTTAGAAGAAACAGACATTCATTTATTCTTTACATGCCACTTTGCTCGTGCGGCCTGGTTCAGTTTCCCTTGGTTCATAAGGTCCGAGCAGCTTACTTCAAATTGCAATTCTCTCTCTCAGATTCTTATGAATTTTCTTTCAATGAACCACCCGCATGCCACTTTGGAAAATATTCTAACATTCATGTGGTGCCTCTGGAAATCTAGAAATGATTACTTGTTCTCCAGGAAACCAGGGGCTCCCCATCAAGTACACCAGGCGGCGATGGCAATTCAGCAAAATTTGGAAAAGCTAGATCTTTTTGCTATTTCTCCTTTACAGGTCCAAGGAAATCCATCACAGGGAAACACCACCGTGGCAGATGCTTCTTCTGTTGCACTCCTTCCTCCGCAGGGATCAACCATCAAGTCAGATATTCTCATACAAGGAGCCAAGATATTCTCTGATGCTTCTTGGAAAAATAGGGAAACTCCTAAAAAACTCGACTCAAAGTCAACTGGCATTGGACTTTTTCTACAGTGCCAATTTGCTCGAACCAGCTGCAACGTGATGATCGAAGCGTCCACAAATTATGTTCCCTCGTCACTACAGGCAGAAGCAGCGGCTCTTCTTCTAGCAGCGAAAGTGGCGCACCAGCTTCAGCTTCAGCAAGTAACGTTTTTAACAGACAACCTTACACTTGCAAAAGCTGCTACATCTAAATCCATATTAGAGCAGCAGGTGCCGTGGGAAATTAGGGATACCTTAGCCTCCTTTCTCCAGATATCTGCACAACTCCAAGCGGCCGTATTCCATGTCAAAAGAGAACTCAATGGAGTTGCAAATAGCTCTGCACATCAGGCTCTCCAAACAGATGTTTCTGAGCCTATCTTTAGGTGCAATTGTTCAGCTCACAGCAGTAGCCTTTGTCCTGTTTATGTTGCTTTACAATCTTTAAACATACCAGGCTATGTACTGCACTCTGTATATTGTGCTTGAGCTGAAATGAAATTGGCGCCCCCGGCGCCACCCTTTGTTCAAAAAAAAAAAAAAAGAGGAGCAAGCGTGCGTGCATGCAAGATGCAACGAGGCGGCTAGCCCCACGATCACGTTTTGAGTCATGGATGCTGTGGCCTGCTGCACACGCTGTCGGGAAGCAGGCGACGTGCCGCCAGCGGCCGAGGCGGCCTATCCGCCACCTCAGCATGCCGCCACGGGCCCAGGCGGCTGGGACCCACGCGGAAGGAGATTCGTTCAGCGCGCTGGGAATCCGTTTCGCAGCAACGTGCCGCCAGCGACCAGGCGGCCTCTCCTGTCGCCTCCGTCCGTGGCGGCAGGCGCCACGTGTCGCCTGGGGCGCCTGCCGCCACGCCTGAGGTGGTCCTTTTTGACAAATATTTTTGCAAGTGGTCCTTTTTGACATTACGTTCGTCGATGTGGTCTGTTCTGTCAAAATTTCCAGTTCAAAGGCTGCCAAATCAGGTCAGAATGATGAAATCATATTTGTACCATCTTATAGGAAATGCTTCATTGGTAGTTAGGCACGCACTGAGGATGGATCCTCCACTTACAGGAATAGTTTCTCAATTATATAGCTGTACCTTCATATCAAATTAGATTGTTATTCTTCACAGTGAGACCAGAAATGAGAATGATTTTCATCATCTTTTTAATCCGTGTTTCATTCTGTAAGGTGTGGGTCCAGAATACTGAACTGTATATTACAGCTTGCTGAATAGTTTGCTCTAATTTCAGGGTTCATTCTGGGACATATTGAAATTGAAACATTTGCAAATTTGAAATGTTTCTGTCCTTAGGTCTGATGATCTAATGTATTTATAGTTTCTTATTACTCTCGCCTGGCGCATC
Organism: Poa pratensis; assembly: GCA_947311845.1. Taxonomy (NCBI): domain Eukaryota; kingdom Viridiplantae; phylum Streptophyta; class Magnoliopsida; order Poales; family Poaceae; genus Poa; species Poa pratensis. The sequence goes on along the minus strand of CAMZMU010000100.1, from coordinate 21,636,895 downwards.
AACAATGGGGGCGCTCACGCCACACAACGCCTTCACAACCCGCTCTTGCTGGCGGGCGGCCGCCTAGTCGGATACCTTAACTCTTTGTGTGCTACTTCCCGCTCTCATGGCGTCTAGCTGAGGACTGGAGTCCACCGCAGGCACATCCGGAGCGGCTATGGTAGTCGCGGCCATCCTTGCCCAATCCACGCGTCAGGTGGTGAATTCTAAGACGGGATTTTGTTTAGTGGAACGATTTTGGTCTTGTTCCGTGATTTGGGGATACTGGCATCTTGAGTCTTTCGGGGCAGGCATTCCCGAAGTTTGCCGGCAGAACATTCAATTTGAGCTATCTAATTATGTGGCAGATCATTTGACAAGCATAGACTCTTGGACTTCATCGGGTGAAACAGATCGGAGGTTCTGAGCCGTCTAATTATTTGGCAGATCATTAGACAAGTATAGACTCTTGGACTTTATCGAGGGGAACAAATCGAAGGTTTCTGGTTGCCTTGGGTACACTTTTTTGGTGGTGGCAGGAAATTTTCCGTTCGGACTTTTATTGGTCACTTAGAAAAAAATATGATTCGCCACTCGAGTAAGCGCATGGGCTTGGCGGGGCTGCCCTTGCAGCCGGAGAGGAATTAAAAAATATATATAGAAGAAATCATCGCCACCCTTTCAGACGTAGAGGAAAAAATAAATCTATAAAGAAATTATCGTGGACCCTATAGTCGAATAGAGGAGTAAATTTGCAAATTTATGGGAAAAAATAAAAAAAATTCATAGAGGAGTAAACTTGCAAATTTATGGTAAAAAATAAAAATAAAATTATAAAGGAGTAATTTTGCAAATTTATAGGAAAAAACAAATTTTAAATAGGAGTAAACTCGCAAAATTATGTGAAAAATAAACAAATTTTATAGTGAAATAATTTTGGAGATTTATGGGAGAAAATAAACAAATTTATGAAGGAGTAAATATGCAAATTTATGGGAGAAAAATAAACAAATTTTATACAAATTTTACAGCGCTGCCCCACATTTGCATGTGCTTGGTATCTAATTTGACTACTGCCCGCGCATCAACAATACACCGTAAGGTTCCCCACATATAGAGCTATGTGCTTGGTCCAACTAGATATTCGGCCGTGCAACACCGAACAGCGTCAACTGTTGTTCCAACCATCTGAGCACGGTGTGGCAACATACAACGCCGCACTATTTAAACTGGTCAAGCTTCCACCGAGGTGGGACTAAATAGGGAGTTGTCACGCGGCGGGGAGGGCCGGTCCAACGAAACTCTAGGTCCGGGACGAAAAAAATAATTTGTACTAAACTTTTATACTTCTCTTTTCGGGGGTCATATCATAATTTGTTATAGCGTGTTGATACAAGCAATTAGTTAGGAAACTATAAAGTTCTTGCCATAATAAAACTAACATAACTTTGATAACTTAACTTAATATAATAGACATGTGATACATTTCAATTATTGTCAATTTGCTTCAACTCTCTTTTCGCGGGGGGGGGGGGGGGGGGGGGGGGGGGGGGGGGGGGGGGGGGGGTCATGTCATATGCACTTCTGCTCCAACTAAAATTCTACTAAATTTTTTTACTGTTTCTTTCTGAAGTGATAGAATACATAGAACAAAGAGCCTATTTACTAAATATAGTAATGAATGTGTCTCATCTTAGTGTTCGTGTGTACTCTATAGATATTATGTCTATATATGAATAGTAATATCTTCTAATTTATACTTAAATTTAGGTAGTCTCACGAATAAGACTTTAGGACAACTCCAACTCCAAGGGCACCTCCCATGCCACCTCTCTCAGATGTTCAAAACATGTTTCTACTCAATCGGTATCAAATATAAGTTGTATTTTCATTTCTTAAGAAAATGTATTGACGAAGAAGTACTTCACTGAATTGCAATTTATGTGACATGTTATAATATAATTAGATTCTTATTCTAAAACACTTAAAACTGTAACTTTGTATGAATCCACATATTTATGAGAAGCCTATAACTTTGCAACATAGGAGTATGAATCCACATATTTATGAGAAGCCTATAATTAGATCCGAAATGTATAGAGTCAATGAAGCCTATAATTTTCAGAAGCCTAAAATGGTACAATATGTATGAATCCACATATTTATGAGAAGCCTATAATTAGATCCGAAATGTATAGAGTCAATGGAGTGGCTGCTCCTATAACTTTGCAAATGTATAGAGTCAATGGAGTTTTTTTTTTCAGAGCAGCGCAGTGAGTACTGAGTACAGCAAAACGGCGCAGCGTCCAGCTGCTCGTTCTCTCTGAAAACAGAGCAGGAAACACTGTTATCCTCGGAACCAAAAAACCGTTGTTCATACTTCAGTGCGATCTTGGATTGGTATTGGCGTGAGTGTTTTAGAGGACTAGATGGCTACTGTCTTTGAGCACATTTCCTATAATAGCCAAGACTTTCAAACACTGTTCCATCACTGATCAGGAGAAGTGATTAAACATTTCCTGTCTTAACTCCTTCCATTCCCATCCATGTTGAGTGATTCAACGTCTTCAAAAGAGTCGATGCAGCGGGTACCAAATCGCCTTTTGGATCGCATTATTGTATATTTTGCTGACGGATGCCCTCTCTCCAATTAACACGCCAAGCTATATTTGGGACTCGACTTTTCGTCATCACAGCTTGTGCAATCACTGAGATAATCATGATATCAATGTCAACGCCGACACAATTAGAAAAACATGCTTGCATATAGTTGTCTCAAGAACGGGTAAGTTCCTTGTACTCAAACCCAAGTTCCTAAGGACCCATACAATTACCATTTTCCTTTACTATTCTGTTGATTCAGACTTCAAGAAGGGAAAATACGAAGAGCATACGTGTGTCTTACGACAGATCATTCGCATTATATCATTTATCTTTACTGAAAAACTAAACAGATGTGTGTACTGCTAGCCATTAATTAAAGAACTTCAGAATGTTTGCACTCATCGTCATCAAAGTAGCTTGCCTGCCACTTTACAGTTTACACTCGTTTGCTGCACTCATCGTCTGCTCACCACACTAGGTTAGCTGATCATCAAACACTTGACATAAATGCAATGTTGCCATTGCCTATACATGCATGGAGTATACTCCCTTATTCAGCAATTCAAGAATCACATTGTAACCAACATGCATATATAAAACTCGATTAATTTGAATAAATCAATCAATAGAATCAGTCACATAAATTTCAAACTCTTGTATCAACAATGTTACACCACCAGTTTCAATATTTTGAAGAAACAAAAAGAATGGAATACGAAGGAGAAGAAAGAATGTGCTTTTTGATCAGCAAGGCATGTCTATGTGCATGTGTATGGAATTAATGAGAAACAGAGAGGCTAATTACTGTCTGTTGCCTGATCCCTCGCTCGGATACTAGTAGAGGCAGTCGACCAAGGGCGCGGCGGTAACAGAATCGTCGCCGGCGCCGACGACATTTCCTTCACGCCGCACGCCGGCGAGGTCATCTCCGCGGCGTCGTCACAGACCGCGGGCATGTTGAGATCCAGCTCCAGGAGGCTCTTCTCCTTGCCGCTGCCCACCGAGGCCAGCACGAGCGGGCGATGCCTGCGCATGTGTCCGCCGAGCGCCTGCCGGACGAGAACTCGGCGCCGCAGACGCCGCACTCGTGCGCCCTCCCCTGCCCATGCTGTTTGGACCCGCCGATCGCCGTGGCCATGGCGGCTTCGTGCACTGGAGGTGTCGCCAGGACTGCCGGGATCGCCAGCACCGTCGGATCGGCAGCCGGTGACTGCGTCATCGGCGTATTCTCTTCTCCTACGGCCGGCATCTTCTCGTCGGGCGTGGGTAGGAGGCGGGGCTTCTTGTGGCTGGTGCGGTGGCCGCCGAGCGCCTGGAAAGACGGGAAGCACCTGCCGCACGTCCTGCACTCGTACACGAACTCCCCGGCACCCGCATCCGCCGGGCGCCGGCTCCGGAACTTGCCCTCCTCCTTCCCCGCCGCTACTGCATCCTTCTCCAGCGCCAACATCGAGGACGGTTCGCTACGGGCGCCGCAGGCGAGGAGCATGAGGCAGCGCGCCATGTCCATGTCCTGCTCCTCCTCGGTGACGCACCGGACGCGGTCTCCTCCTCGGCGCCGTGTCTTCGTCCTCCATGCCACCCGTCGTCCGCGGCAGAGCTCGACGACTCGGCTTCGATCACCACCGCCGGAGGTGGAGGTCGCTGCCGCTTGCTGCGCTTGCCCTTGCAGATGAAGAAGACCGGCGCGTGGTCGTAGCCGGCGCCGGCCTCCTCCCATGGCGGTCGATCCCGGCACGATCAGCTGAGTGCGTGCGCGTGAGAAACAAGGAGAGTGGGAGGGAGAGGAAGGAATGGTCGAAGTGGTGAGGCGTGTGTGTGTGTAGTGCTGATGATAGATGATCAAGTGGGAGATTGAGGAGATGTCAACAAGGCCAGGCTAGGCAAAGATTGAAAAAGCTCTTTGATTTGGATGCTCCCTGTCTGTCAATGAGGCAATAAACTAACACTACCACCAGCGCTCGTCAATGGCTGGAGCTGGTTTGTTATTTTGGGACATGTGTGAATCGATCTTAGGACACATCACATGCATGAATGGTTGATTTTTTTTATGTATGGTGTGTGTGTGTCTGTCTGTCAAAGGCTCTTTGGCACATGGTATAGTGTTTACATATGGTGTAAATACATAGTACATGTGTAAATATGAAGAGAAAACATGGTATGGCTTATAGGCTTGCAAGTGTAAAACAGAGCGAGCGAACGAAAAACGGAAGATATTTTTTGTTGGTTCAAAAGGTGGGAAGGAACGTGGGAATTTTACGCGTAGAAAAGTAAAATATGTCTATGTACATACATGTTATAGAACTAATGGTGATTAACTATTGACCATACTTTTCTATATATTGTTAGCGAGGCGATATCATCCTGCGTGTTATCTCTTCGAGACGTGGTTGCCTCCTGCTTTAGATTAGTATTGAAAGAGACCCTAGTGGATGTTTTCGTTCTTGCATACCGCGTTGGTTATAAGAAATTAGTACCCACAAGGAAGATTTCCTAAGCTCTCCATACGCCTCAATAATTTAGTTCTGTATGTATGTATATATGTATGTATGTATGTATGTATGTATGTATGTACTCCCTCCGTTCCAAATTAATTGACTTGGCTTTGTCCAAATATGGATGTATCTATATTTGTTTGATGTCTAGATACATCCATGTTTAACAAAATGTGTGTCAATTAAATCCAAACGGAGGGAGTATGTATGTATGTATGTATAGGCAAGTTGGATGTAGGGAATTAGTACCAAAGGAAGATTTCCTGAGCTCTACATAGGCCTCGATAATTTAGTTCCTGCATATGTATGTATATGCACGTTGGTTATAGAAAATTAGCAATAAAGAAAAATTTCGGTATGTGAAGATTATTTAACCCAAAGGCGTGAACAGTCCTCAACGCTATAGAAGTGAAATCCCATACATGTTTGTGACCAAAATCCCTCATTGCAAATAGGTTGTAATCCTACTATCAACTATTAAAAATATTGTTTGATTGATTCCCTAACAAGATCACTAGATAGAGGTACTCTCTCCATTTTTTTTACTTTGTGTTTTGGGTTTAGTCAAATTCAAAATTTATCAATTTTGACCAAGAATATAGGAAAAGAAATCAACATCGATAATACCAAATGCGTATAATATGAAAATATACTTTATAATGATTCCAATACTACATTTTTTACATTGTAGATATTGATATATTTTCGAAATATTTGGTCAAATTTAATTTGACTTTAACTAAACCCTGTATGCAAAGTAAATAAAATGTATAAATTTGCTTTGGTATATTTTGTTCGGGTTATTACACATATGTGTGTGCAATATAATGACGTGTACACGTTACATTGCTGTGATGGTATGCATTAATAGGCGCATGTTAAGTAGGGTAGTTAGGTGTTTTTACGACAATATTTCTTGTGTTATCTTGAATGGTGATGTGTTTCTTATGTGTAGGGAAATTGGTTGCACACTGGCTCAAGAGTCAATAAGACCCACATGGTAGTGGAATCACCAAAACAGATTTGTTAAATATGTTCACCATGTCATTATTGTCTAATGGACAGCCACATATAGTGGCAGGACAGGTTAACGTATTTATATTCAGACACCATTACATTTCGATCACCATGGAAGTTTAAATGATTAGCGAAGGATACCCAATCCAAGGTTCCAACCTTCACCATTACATATTGCCACGTTTGACAAGATTTACATTGGTATGTCACCAATGAAATGATTCATCCTCCCTCGGAATGGAGAGATGACATGCTCAACCAAACAACTTAGGGTCGCCGTATCACTGTTAGATGAAAAATACAATGAATTCGTCCCTGTTTTGCCTCCTTTCATAATTCAAGCTAGGGGAGGTCAAATTTGTTTTGTAAGCTAGTTGGGAATGCAAAATTTTCACTATAAGTTTTCCATAATTTAAAATTTCCACTGTAGTTGCAATAATTTTGCCTCCTTCCATAATTCATTGTATGTTACTATTCCTACGGAAATTAAATGTGATACTTACCATTAAAAATATAGAGTGAACAATTTATTGATGAAATGTTGAAGAAATTATTTCATCCTTAAAGTACACCAAACATGTACATTTAGGGTTGTCTAACAAGAAAATTTAGCATGCCCGTGCACTGTTTGATTAACATTAGCTTAGACCAAACTTTTATTTCATTTTCATCATTTGAATGCCTATGCATTTGGCAAAAATATATATTTGGTGGGGACATGATAGTAAAATTGCAAATTACTTCACATAGGATGAAATTACAGACATTTGCATCCCCTAATCACCCCTACCTTTCACTCTGAGTGTTTAGTACAGCCACCTCCACAACTCTTCCACAAGTACACTCTCAGCCTGGTCCCTTTAATTGACAGAATCATCCACACTCCACACACAACATATGTTACATATTAATGAGAAATGAGGATGTTTGATTAGCCTGTTAAACTGAACTTAAAGAAAATAAAACAAAATGTTTTGCGGAGTCATAGGTTGGTTGGATGGCTTGCTTGTGTATTGATGAAACCTGGCTGCTAGAGATGGTGCCTTTCTGTAAGTTGCAGCTAGCTTATACTTTTTGTGCGCTTGGAGCAGCTGTTGGTGTGGTGTGTACTGGTAGTAGCCTAGTAGTGGAGATGGTGTAAGCAACTGCTCCACACTCCACAAAATTCTCTCTCTAACTAATCTCAAACTATCTATATCTGTCTAGAAGTTTCTCTCTAACTAACCTCTCTCTCTCTCCCCCCTCTCTGATATGGAAATTTTTGCACGATCTCAATTATGCAGGCCTTGATCACTAGATTCTCGTCATAATTTCTGTGGAATTTTCCTTGATACTTGGTGGTAGCTAGAGACCTAGAGTGGATAGTATGTATGCATGTATGTAGTAGACATGGCTCCCACCTTCCATGTCATGGACAGTTTGGCAACATCATGATTTGTGTCCAAAAAAACAAGGAAGAGATCTGCATCCATCCATACAAGTCCTTGTACCATTGGAGCTAGCCAGGAGCTGCTTCTACGGCACCTTTTCTAGTTCAGTGTCAAAACAAAATTCCAATGGCCAAGCACGTCATCTGCTCTTGCTCTTGATTATATATCTCACCAAATCTTTTTGCTTGCCATGCACTTCCCATTCCGTCATCACGTACCGCGTAATAATAGTGCATAACATTGCAATAGTCTCACATTATTTATATTTCAGTAACCAGTCTAAATGCCATGTCGTTAATCATTCTCATACATGTGGCTGTATGCTTGACTATGTAAATATGGTTTATTTTTTTAATTGCACAAACGTACTTGGCAAAAACAGAAGGTGACTGGAGCCAGTAATATACAAGATGCATCTGTTGATCATAGTAAAAATATAGAGCTGACATTCTTGGGTGTGGTTGTCTTCGATAGATGGCAAAAACAGAAGGTGACTGGAACCCAGTAATATACAAGATGCATCTGTATATACAAGATGCATCTGTCCCCGACATTCTTTGGCTGGTAACGAAGGATAATGGTTGGCTCCCTAGCGAGAATAGCAGAATTTCGCTCCACACAGGATTCGATCTCTGTTTGCTGAGTGCAGCTCTCAGAGCTCTGCAACCCTAACCATTGGGCTACTGCAACTGTCGTGGTGGTATCACGGCAGATGTCATAGGATGGCTAAAGAGCGGGGCCGATGGACGTTGGAGGATCCGGAAGAGGGCTAGCGCGCTAAGGAGCACACACAGATGAACTCACAAGCACAAGCACACACACGATCTACCAGGTTCGGGGCCCTCGTGAGGAGGTAAAACCCTACTCCTGCCTGTCCCTCTCTGTATATCTCGGTGTCACACGTACAAAGCTGCTCCTCGAGCTGTATGATCCCAACAATGGGGATGAACACAAGGTAGAAGATGAAGCTATGGGGGGAAATGTCTCTCAGGGCATCGTCCCTCACGCAGGAGGGGGTGAAGCCCTATTTATAGGCTAAACCGAGTTACGGAAGTACCCCTCCACTAGCACGGTCACATCTCCGTACCGGCACTGCAGATGCGCACGCCTGCGCGTCATGATTGTCTCTGCACAGTGGACAGGACGTGGCTTGCCCATGTCCTGTCCCAAATCTCTGCTCCTAGGTACAGCCGAAGTCAGCGGTGTCCTTCTCCTGCTCCCATGCGCGTCCTTGGTCAGCAGAGGTAAGCCCAGTCACCTCAGACATGCGCCGTACCTCACGCCGCGTTCCCGTGCCAGACGGGAAGTGACAGCAGCGCTGACCACCGTCCGACATAAGGTGCCTCATCTTGATAACCTGGCATGGATATGCCGGATTCCCTTTCCAGAATAACCTTCCCTGCACATAAGACAATACACAAGATACCGACATACATATGTCGGTCATGATGCCTCGGATCCCTTATCTCGGATCCCAAGTCTTGGTCAACATATGCCGGTTTGCCCCAGCATGGTACCTCGGTCCCTTCTGGCCCGGGTTACCTCGGTTTGCCTATTTCGGTTTGTACCAACATCACCCTGGTCACCTCTGAGGTCCAGGTATGTCGGCTTTCACTGTAACCTGGCCCACATCTGGGCATAGCTTGTACCATACCATGACCCTACCCAGGGGTAGCCCCCGACATTAGTCCCCGAAGCTGGTGCGGTCCTGCAGCCTTGGATGAAGGGCCACAGCAGGTTTAATCAACCAAAACAACCACACCAAGCATCCGACATAACTATGTCAGTTCAACCGTAAAGCCACTAATAACCTCTCCAACTGATTCCGACATCCGCCCTTATGCCGGTTTCTCCGACACAAGAACTCCGCTGAAGGAGCAAGTCAAGCTTTTCACAACCAACTCAACTTAAATCAATCATCCGACATAATCGTGTCGGTCCATCTCAAGCATCAGGATAAAAACCCTCCACAACCTTCGAGATCTGCTCTTGTGCCGGTCTCTCCGATACAAAAAGATTCCCACAATCTCTCCAAAGATTTCTCCACGGCACGTGGCAGAGAGACGCTGCGCGTTGCCTCGGTTCCTGTGCGCGGACAGACATATCTCTGCACGCACGCCGCCCACGTCACGCGATGTCACGTCGCATGGGCACTTGAGTGCGTTTGACCGCAGCGCGGCTCCTCGATTTCTGCGCCAGTTACAGCGCCACGAACCGCGCCGCTAGCGGTTACCACCTTGTGGCCCACGATGCGGCCGATCGTGCGGCCGCGATTATCGCAACCGCGCAGATCGTGCGCGGTTAATCCGCGCGGCAGTTACGGGAACCGTACGCGGTAAAAACGCTAACCGCACGCCCTCACCCCATAAATAGGGGAGCGGGGCAACCCATATCGTCTTCTTCGCCTCTTTCTTCTCCTTTCACTCTGTCCTGCACCATCGCCGCCGCCGCGCAGTGAGCTCCGCCACCGCACGACGCTGTTCCTCACGAGCCACCGCCCACCGGAGCACCTCGCGCCGCCACCGGACACGCTCAACTCTGGCACGCCTGCGTTTCCTCGCCCTGCATCGCCGCCGCAACTCCGGTAAGATCCTTGCCCTTGACATTGCCGAAGAACGCGTTCATCCTCCCCGATGAACTTGTTCATCCTCTCCGATGAATTTATTCCTCCTCTCCGATGAAGTTGTTCATCCTCTTCGTAGATGCTATTGAACTCAGCTGCTTAGATCCCCTCTAGGTTTTCTCCATTGCGCTTCTTACTATCCTTGCAATAGTTCCTCCGTAGATTTTCCCAAGTTTCAACTCCTAGATTCTTGCATTTATCTTCTATTTTATCCTTCCCCGTAGATCTTCTGGTTAACTTCTTGTTTGTAGATTCTTGTTTCTCTCCGTCATGCCGATGCTAGAAAGCTCAATGCCGGTGAACTTATGTCCTTTTTTGCAGATTCCACCGCCAACACAGGCATCCGATTTTCTCTTCCTCGCCGCACTGCCGAGATGTCGACTAGCACTACTCCGGAACCTGCCGACATTCCCGCTGAGGAACGCGAGCGCGCCGGATGGGAAGGCTCGGATGTCTCTCAAGCCGAGATAGACTGGCTAGTCCGGACTAAGCGAATCCCGGCACAAGTAATATGCCAGATTCCCGGCACAGAGGCCGAGCCGAGTTTGAAATCCGGCGAGCGCGTGGTCTTCATCACGCACTTCGAGCGCGGCTTTGGACTCCCGGTTAGCCAGTTCTTCCGATCTTTCTTGGATCGGTTCCGTCTTCAACCCCATCACCTTCCAGCCAACGCGATCACCACGCTCTCTGCGTGCGTCTCTTTCTCCGAGGGATACCTCGGACTCTGGCCCACCGTGGAGCTTTGGGCCAAGTACTTTCAACTCCGGAAGCAGAGTGTCCCGGATCCGGGAAAACAAGCACTTCCCCAAGGAGATGACCCCGTGCGGAGCCGCTACAATTATACCTCGGAGAGGTTCCATCTTTCCTCGGATTCAAGGCCTGGAGTCCTGCCGAAAGTGGCAGTGCACGTTCTTCTACGTGAAGAGCCCAGACAATGTCGACCTTCTGAACCTGCCGATATTCAGCATCGGCACCCCCTCTGAGCAGTTTAACTGGTCCCTCAACCCGAAGGAGATGAACCTCGAGATCAACCAGATTCACAAGATCGTCGAGGAGCTTGTGGGGGCAGGCTTAACGAGCGATGATCTCATGAGGACCTTTATCAGCCGCCGAGTCTCACCCCTCCAAGACCGGGTTCACAAGATATGCCACATGAGTGGCAAGTATGATCCAACTCGGACCAGCACCCACGAGCTGACCCAACCCGAGGTCAGAAGACGTGTCAAGACAATTGCCCGCACGACGATGACCGAGGCATGGGAATGGGGTCTAGAACCTCATGACAGAACTCAGCTTCCGGAGCAAGTAAGTAATCTTGCAACTTATACCGACATACCTTTTTCTGCCGAGATAACTCTTATGTCGGCTCCATACTTGGCTCATAAGGTAACTCGGTTTTATTGCTTCTGGCTTGCAGAGGTTTACTCGGCAAAAGACTGAAGATGGAGAGGATCCCTCCGCCAAATGGGGCAAAGATATCCCTGCCTCATCCGTCGCCGAAGTAGATGACCCGGACGATGAGGATCAACTGCCAATTCGGCTGCTGGCGCCCCTACCTCGGGTAAGCCTCGAGCCCGAGCCTCAATCCGAGATTGGTCGGACGACGATGATTGCGAAATGTTAGAGGTACTTGATGCTCGTCCCATCGCCTATGCTCACCCATTCACCTCGGCCTTAGCTAACCCGGGCGGCCCTGCTTCGAGTGCACGCCCTGCTACTACGGGCAAACAAGTTGGATCTCGCAAGCGTGCAGAGACCGGTACCCCGAATATCGGGACCTCCACATCCTCAGATCCAGCGGCACCAAAAGCGAAGCAGCAGAAGAAAGGAGCAGTTAAGCTGAAACGGGCCAAGAAGACACCGCAAGTTTGTCAAGGGTAAGATACTCTTTGCCGACATACGTCGTTTCCCTTTCTTGCTTTTTCCCGGGATAACCTTTCCCCGAGATAACACTTTTTCTTGCTTGATGCAGTGCCGCTCTTGAAATTAACCAGAGTGCATCTTCTATGCGGTCACCTATTCCACCGCCAACGGTACCTCGGTCAACTGACTCCGGGGTACACCCCACCCCGTCCGTCATATTGCTGCCGGCTTCTGATGCCGCACTCGGAGGAGGCCAAAGCACTCCCGAGGTCGTGGTCCTTCGACGAAGATGTTGGCTCCGGTGCCCCCACCGCGGATTCCGACATTCCGCGGGCTGACACTTTGGTGACACCGGACCCACAGCAACCACCACCACAACAACAACAGCCGCAACAACAACAGCAGCAACAGCAACAGCATCAGCAGCAACAGCAGCAACAAAAGCAGCCGCCACGGCCGAAGTCCACCACAAAGTCCACCAAGTTAGTAACTCGGAAAGCTACTCCACTGCCAAGCCGGCACAGAGTCAAGTGGCCACCGGGAAACAACTTGTCAATCCGGAGCAACAAGTGGTGTTGACTCCAACCACTACACCGGAGCACCAAGCTCTCACCGCCTCCGTCTCCCGAGTTACCACTGGAAGCTGGGGTTTTCCTCAGCTTCGAACTCAAAGCGGACATAGCTTGGGCTCGGAGAAGCAGTACCATACGGACTGGAACGCCGCCGACACTAGCGAAGTCTCCTCTGCAAATCTGGTCACCCAACATCCAGCTGGACCTAGCGCACTTGCTCAGGCCATGCACAACTTGCAACTCTCGACCCTTCGAGCCAGCCGGCTTGCCGAGGTATTTTTTCCTCAGCCAGACCTTTCTTTCCTTTGCAATAGATGACCAACATATATAATCCCCAGTCCCCGAGATTCGGGTCGAGTGACCGACGCTCGCCCGAGTAAAGATCATTCGGCGCGAATCTTCACAAAATTTCCATCATTAATCTCAAAAAATCCGACATTCAGGATCTTCAAAAAATCCGACATCCAGTCCCCGAGATTCTTGTCGAGTTTTACTCGGCACGAATCTTCAAAAAACCGACATTCAGCTTTACTCGGCATGAATCTTCAAAAAATCATACTAACCCTTTGCTCTTTTTAGGATTGCACCAACGCCCGGACCGCGGTATTTCAGAAGCTGCTTCTGGACCACAACAAACTCAAGAGGTCCCACAAGCAGCTTCAGGAGGCGCTGAAGAACAAGGACGCCGCGCACGCCACTGCCCTCCAGAAGGAACGCCACGAAGTGTCTCGACTCCAGGAGGAACTTGCTCGGGTCCACGGCGAGAAGACTGACATTGAGAAGGCCCTGATGCAGAGGGAGGAAGCTGCGCAGAAGCACAAGGAAACCCTCGAGGCGACCGAGGTTCGCGCTACCTCGGCACAAGGAGAACTGGATGCCCTTAAGGCAAAATGCGACACCTGGCTGGGCGAGCTCACCCGGCTTAACAAGGAGATGGACAGTAAGTTTCCTTTATCCTTTCTTTTTGTTTCCATTGCTTGTACCGACATTAAACATATGCCGGTATATAACTCAATTCGGTGATAGCTTTTCTATCTTCAGATCACTTCTCCCACACCAAGGCTGCTGCAGTCAACACTGTCCGCAGGGCACGAGCAAAAAGAGCAGAAGCTGGCCCAATCTCGGAGGAATGGGATATTGAAGATCACCTGACCGCTCTGAACGCTCGCATTTCTCCTCTGAAGGCCATTGGCATGGACCTTCTTGATGCTGGCATCCGAGCTTACCGAGCCCTATGGCCAGGATCTCAGGCTCCAGTTAGCATTGAAGAGTTGTCCAAGTGCCTGTCAGGGACCGAGACCAGGGTCCGAGAGTGGAGATCTTCTGCAGCTCGCGCCGGAGCTGATCAAGCCCTGACATTTGTGCTATCCTGGTACGAGGCCATCAACCTCGATGCTGTGCGGTCCCTGTGCCAAGGCTCAAAATGGACCTCAGATCCGACACTGATAGAGAGCCGCAAGGAGGCAGCCACCTTCATGGTCAGCTATGCTCCCACTCGACACTTCCTTCCTGGTCCAGCCTACTCGGAGGATGAAGAAGATGACGAGGATGATGAAGAGGGTGAAGACGAGGGAGATGATGTTGATGAGGAGATCGAGGTCGAAGCTCCCGATACTGCCACTGCCGGAGCAACCGAGGCTGCTGCTGCCGGAGCAACCGAGACTGCTAAGCCGACCGCGACCGACACTACTGAGAAGCCGGTATCCGACACTGCCGGTGCCTCGGCAGCCACTCCAACACCCGAGGTTGCTCCAACAACCGAAGCTTCTTCTGCCGCCGAGACTACGTCCGCTGACCCCAGTTCCTCCACTGCGGCTGCCTGAACTTATTACCAAATGAACTATTAAATCCCCGGAATGCCGGGTGCAGATGTAAATATACTTTTAAGTATTTCGCAGTGGTACTCTTATCAGTGCTACTTTTATCATATTAGTTTCAACAAGACAGGCTCAATGCCGGATCACTTTGCACCAAGTCCCCGAGTTTACTTTCTTGTTTACTATACTTAGTAATCTCTGCTCTTGTCTACCATTTAGGCGTTCGACAGTCGAGTCACAAGATCAACATTATAGCACACAATACTTGTAAATTTTGAGGTAAGGTTTAGAGTCATCCGACACAAGAAAAGGAAAAAAAACCGGGTTAGTAAACGACATATGTCGGATCTTTTTAGGACCGAGTCCCCGAGTCCATTTTCATGTTTACCATATACCATAACCTCTGCTCTTGACTGCCATTTCGGCGTTCGTCAGTCGAGTCACAAGATCACAACAAAATAGCATACATTACTTGAACTTTGAAACGAGGTCTCAAAATCATCCGACATATGAACAACACAGAAAAACCGAGATAAAACACAAGCATATAGACAAAGGCAGTCCCCGAGTTTCTTTTCGGAGTGCCGGCATTTTATTCAAAGGAAAACCGAGATACATACATTGCGCCCTTATGAGTAAAAGGGCGGAGTAGAGCTACATTCCAGGGTCTTTTGGTCTCCTCTCCGGATTTGTCCATCACATTTTTCCTCGGTGCCTGCGCATCTATAAGATAGTATGAATCATTGTGAGCCTTGCTCACAATGAATGGTCCCTCCCATGGAGGTGACAACTTGTGTCGGCCTGCTTTGCGTTGCACTAGCCTCACACCAAATCTCCCTCTCGGAATACCCGAGGGCTGATCTTCCGGCTATGATAGCGTCGGAGATTTTGCTGATATATAGCTGACCGAGATAAGGTCAGTTCTCGTGCTTCTTCGAGCAAATCAACATCATTTTCCCGAGCTTCTTTTGCCTCGGTTTCAGTGTACAGCGCCACTCTCGGCGAGTCATTCCATGTCGGTCGGCAGGACCGCTTCTGCTCCATAGACCAGAAAAAATGGCGTATAGCCAGTTGAACGATTCGGTGTGGTCCTTAGACCCCACAACACTGCTGGTATCTCCTCTATCCAGCATCCCGGAGTTCGCAACAGTGGTTCAATCAACCGGGCTTTGATACCGGCTAACACCAATGCATTTGCTCTTTCCACTTGCCCATTTGCCTCTGGGTGTGCCACCGAGGCTATGTCCAACCGAATTCTTTTTCCGCACAGAACCGAGCAAACTCTCCCACAGCAAAGTTTGTGCCATTATCCGAGATAATGCTATGGGGGTAACCATATCTCAAAATGATGTCCTTCAAAAAGGACACAGCTGTGTGACCATCACACTTCCTGATTGGCTTCACCTCGATCCATTTGGTGAACTTGTCCACCATCACCAGCATATGAGTCATGTTACCTCGGGCTGGCCTGAACTCTCCCACCATATCCAGACACCAAACTGCAAAGGGCCAAGTGATTGGAATTGTCTTGAGTGCCGAGGCTGGCAGGTGGATCTTTTAGCAAACCTCTGACATCCCTCACACTTTCGGACGATATCTTCTGCCTGATTCAAAGCACTGGGCCAATAAAACCCATGCCGGAATACTTAGCCACCAAGGCTCTTGATGAAGCATGATGACCACACTCTCCCTGATGAATCTCCAGGAGCATCTCTTGCCCTTCCTGCGGCTCGACACAGCGCTGCAGTACCTCGGTCACACTTCTCTTGTATAACTCCTGGTTGATGATGGTGTATGCCTTGGATCTTCTTTGCACTTGCCTAGCCTCAACTTCATTACTTGGCAAACTCCCGTCCATCATATATGCCATTATTGGTTGTGCCCACTCCGGCACAGGACGCACAGGAAAGACCGGATCATCCACCTCCATGAGATCAACCGACATTGCTTCTTCCGAGATTGAGTAACCAGTCCCCGGTTCTGCCAAGCAGTCCCCGGGTTTCCCAAATGCATCCGACATCGACGTCCATGGGAACAGCACCAGACTCCGGTTTCGCCGGGATAAAGATTGACTCGGACTCGGGCGATGGTTTGATTGATGGCTTCCTCAAATGCTCCAAGGCTATGCCGGGTGGAATTGGATCCCGGGATGAACCTAGCTTGGACAGTACATCGGCGGCTTCATTTTCAGCCCGAGGTATATGCGTGAGCTCGCAACCTTCAAAGAACCCCGAGATCTTCTGGACATGAAACCGATACAACGCCATGTTGGCGTCTAAAGCATCCCAATTTCCCGAGACTTGCTGCACCACCAGATCCGAGTCTCCGAAGCATTCTATCCGGCGAATACCAATTTCCTTGGCCACATTGAGCCCATGAACAAGTGCCTCATACTCGGCCACATTGTTAGATGCCGCAAAATGAATCTGCAACACATATCTCAGTTGATCTGCTTAGGCGAGGTAAGGACTACCCCGGCACCTAAACCAATTTTCGTCCTGGAACCATCAAAGTGCATTCTCCAGTAATTGGAGTCAGGCAATGGTGGCTCATATTGCATTTCGGCCCAATCCACCAAGAAATCCGGCAGTGCCTGAGATTTAATGGCATCTCTTCTTTCATAGTGAGGAGTGTAAGGGGACACCTCGATGGCCCACTTGGCTACTCGGCCAGTTGCATCTTTACACCCAATGATCTCCGAGATAGGAGCCTCACATACCACAGTGATTGAATGCTCTTGGAAGTAATGTTTCAACTTCTTAGCAGCCAGATAGACACCATATGTCATCTTCTGGTAGTGAGGATAGTTCTGCTTGGATAACGAGATCACCTCGCTCAGGTAATATACCGGCCTTTGCACAGTTTTGCCATCTTCTTCTCGCTCCACTACTAATACGACACTCACAACCCGGTTTGTGGCTGCAATGTAGAGCAACATCGGCTCTTTGGGTAATGGTGAGGCCAGTATCGGCGCAGTTGCCAACATCTTTTTTAACTCGGTGAACGCCGCATCTGCTTGCGGGGTCCACACGAAGTGGGTGGTTTTCTTCATGAGCTGATACAAAGGCAATGCCTTTTCTCCCAACCTGCTAACAAACCGACTTAAGGATGCCAAACATCCGGTGAATTTCTGCACGTCCTTGAGACATGTCGGTAACCTCATGCTTTCAATAGCACGGATTTTTGTCGGGTTCACCTCGATACCTCGGCTCGACACGAGGAAACCGAGTAACTTGCCTGCCGGCACACCAAATGTACATTTGTCCGGGTTAAGTTTTATCCGGAATTTCCTTAGATTCGCAAATGTTTCTCGGAGATCATCAATCAGAGTGGATTTCTCCTTAGACTTGATGACAATGTCATCGACATACACCTGCACATTTTTGCCTATTTGATCATGCAAGCATTTTTGCATACATCTCTGGTAAGTAGCACCAGCATTTCTCAAACCAAATGTCATGACACGATAGCAATAAGCCCCATACGGGGTGATAAAAGCAGTTTTCATTTGATCAGCAGGGTTCAGTGGTATCTGGTGAAAACAGCTCACACCCGGCTGTGGAATCGATCACTTGATCAATCCGAGGCAGCGGGAATGGATCCTTAGGACATGCCTTGTTCAAGTTTGTGTAATCAATACACATGCGCCACACAATGGCCACGTTCGGGTCATCTTTTTTCTTTTCCACCAGGACCGGGTTAGACAACCAGTCCGGGTGCAGCACCTCCATGATGAAACCAGATGCAAGTAATCTGGCCAGTTCATCGCCTATCACTTTTCTCCTCTCATCCGAGAGACGTCGCATAGGTTGCTTCACCGGTTTCATATCCGGTCTGACGAACAAAGAGTGCTCAGCCAACTCCCTCGGAACACCTGGCAGGTCCTGATTGACCATGCAAAGATATCCCGGTTCTCACGGAGGAAGTGACTGAGCTCGCCTTCCTATTTCTCCGTTAACCCGGTACCAATGATGACGTTGTGGTCCGGACATGCCGGGTCAACATTGATCTTCTTGGTCTCCTTTGGGCACCTCGAAAGTTGCATTCTGCTCCGGGTTAGCCATACCCGGCATGCCGAGTTGCGCGGACTGAGCCAATGCCACCACTTCATGGATCTTCTTCTTCTCTGCAGCGATAATCAGTGACTCGGCCAAGCACGATCCAGCCGAGGCACACTCCAGTGCACGCTTGTAATCACCCGAGATGGTGATGATGCCATTAGGACCTGGCATTTTCATCTTGAGGTAACCCACATGGGTTGATATCATGAACTTGGACAGCGCAGGCCTGCCGAGTAAAGCATGGTATGGACTTTCGAGGTCCACTACCTCAAACTGGATGCTCTCAGTTCGGCAGTTCTCCTTGGTGCCGAACAACACATCAACCCAAATTTTGCCCATAGGTGCACATAAACACCCGGCACTATGCCATGAAAGGTCGTAGAACTCGGCTGCAGCATATTTGCCGAGATACCCATCTTCACCATGGTGTCTCGGTACATGATATTGATAGCACTCCCATTATCAATGAGAACTCGGGTGAACCGACATTGATGGTGGGTCCAAAGAATGTCAGATTCACCACCAACGCATAACCTCCCGGAGTTGGCATAACTCGGGGATGATCCCTTCTGCTCCAACTGATCTCTTGCTCGGACCAATGCATATACTTCGGCTACTGCCGGCATCTGGTTGGTCTTGGTTTACCGCGGCAACCTGGTTTGAGCCATACCGGTAATCCGGCTCTCTCTCTTGTTACCGAAGTCCTGGCGATCGCTCTACCTGACTGGCCGGGTCTGTTATTCACCGGGTATCTTCTACTCGGTTCCACCGAGTTCAGCAAGGGTTGCATCGGATCACCCAGTGCATAGCTATCCGCAATCCGGATTGTCTCGGCCAATGTGGCCGGCATTTCCCTCTGCAACTTCTGCCAGAGCATGGAGCGTGTCAGCATCCCTGGGCAAACCAAGATATGGCCTGCGCCTCCACAACTCCTTCACAGGAATTGCGAATAGTACTCCACCGAGTCAAGTAATCCCGGTCAGTTTCATTATCCCTCTGCTTGCACATCGCAAGCTGCTGAGGACGATTCGGTCTCTTGTATGTGCTGGAGAAGTTACTAACAAATGCTTCTTCAAAGTCCAGCCAGCAATCAACGCTGCCCTCTCGCAGGTTGTTCAGCCAGATCCGGGCTGGCCCTTCCAACATTTGCGTGATATACCTCACCGCCCATCGGCGGTTTCCTCCCGTGATATGCACTGCCGACACATAATCTGTCAGCCAGTCCTCCGGCTTAGTACTGCCGTCATATGTCTTTGCGCCTCGGTTCAACTGAAAGTGCCGCACCGGTGGTTCCCTCATGATCCGAGGTCCAAAGCATGCAGGGCCAGGTGGACCTTGCTCTTCCAGCATCTCGGACATATAGATCCTGTCCAACTTGTAACGTGCATCATTTGGTGACAACTGGCGAGGTCCCAACCGAGATCCCAGTGCACCTTCATATCTCGGATACCTGGCTTTCTCCATAGCCGAGTAACCATCGTCATAACAGTTAGCCACCTGGTCAACACCTTGTGGCTGCTGGACATGATCGACATTTTGCTGCTGCTGGGCGAGATTTCGTGTCGGATACCGAGGTGGATAGCCTCGGCCAGCCGAGTTAATTACTCCGGCACCTGGACCGCCCGGACCGGGATTGCTTTTACCCCGGCCGGCACTGCCTCGCCCAGCTAACTGTTTTCCGGCACATGCCGGATCATACACCTGTATCTGCTTGCTCTTACCGGAGTTTACACTCCGGTCCCGATCTCCACCATCATGCGGTGATGAAGCTTGCCCCTTAGATCCACTGGCTCCCCTAGCCGAGTGAACAATCTCGGATCCACCTGCAACTGTGTTAGCCTTGCGGTAGGCCTCATTCTGCCGGGTAGCCACAGCTACCAACTCATTAACTCGGTCTTGCTGCCTACGGAGAGCTTCTCCGGATAAGCCTGACAACTCGGCTCTTGCTGCCTCGGCAGCTCTAAGAGTCTTAGCTGGGGAACTATACTTCGGCTTTTCGACCGACAAATTACTAGGATTCTTACTGGAACTAGATCTACCATCTCTAGCAATCTCAGCATTGAGGTTTTTACCCCTCTTGCGCACATCCTCTACGCGACTAGGGCGAGCAGCTACCGGGGTTAAACCATGTGCTTGGTTATACTCACGGAGAGTTATCCCGAACTCTCTCCTTACCTCGGCCATCTCCAAAGCCTCCTGATGTAAGCTCTGACGACGTGCCTCCAATTCTGCCTCCATTTGGGCAGCATCTGTACCGGCAGCTACCGGCACAGCCAGTTTCTCGATTATCTCCTCGAGATGAGCCGCCCTAACCGGTACATCGGATGTACCGGCCTGGTCTCGGAGGTTCTCCCTCCTCTCCAGCGGCACTTTCGCCGATCTGGTGATCTTGGGGGCAGGATTACCGGCATCTCCTTTGCCGGGTTCTCCTTTACCGGCACCACCGTAGTGCCGGTCATCATGACTGATGGCGTGAATCACTCGCTCGTTGGGAGACCCCAAGAGGAAGGTATGATGCAGTTCAGTAGCAAGTTTTCCCTCAGAAAGAAACCAAGGTTATCGAACCAGTAGGAGCAGCAACTCTTCAGAAGGTTGTTGGTGGCTCGCACGGCGCAACACGATCACCAACGTGGAATCTGCACACAACACAATCAAATTACTTTGCCCCAACGAAACAGTGAGGTTGTCAATCTCACCGGCTTGCTGGAAACAAAGGATTAAACGTATGGTGTGGAAAATGAGTATTAAATTGCAGAGAATGAAAAGGAACAGTTTGCAGTTTGTGGTTATTTAATCAGTGTAAAAGAATGGACCGGGGTCCACAGTTCACTAGTGGTGTCTCTCCATAAAAGATAACTAACATGTTGGGTGAACAAATTACAGCTGGGCAATTGACAAATAGTGAGCGCATGACAATGCATATACATGACATGATGACTACTATGACATTTAATTGGGCATTACGACAAGATACATAGACCGTTATCCAACAGCATCTATGACTAATAATCCACCGCCGGGTTGTCATCCGAGTCCCCGTTGGTATTAAGTTGCAAGCAACAGATAATTGCATTAAGTAAAACGCGTAATGTAAACAAACACATATGCCCGTGGACATAGCATCGTTAGGTTATCCCTAGTGGCAATGGCACATCCGCAAGCTTAGAACTTTCTGTCACTGTCCCAGATTAAATGGAGGCATGAACCCACTATCTAGCATAAATACTCTCTCTTGGAGTTACAAGCATCTACTTGGCCAAAGCATCTACGAGTAACGGAAAGCATGCAAGATCTTAAATAACATATAAGATAGATTGATAATCAACTTGACATAGTATTCAATAATCATCGGATCCCAGCAAACACAACATGTAGCATTACAATAATATGATCTTGATCATGTAGGGCAGCTCACAAGATCTAAACATGATGGCACAAAGTGGAGAGACAACCATCTAGCTACTGCTATGGATCCGTAGTCCAAGGATGAACTACTCACGCATCACTCCGGAGGCAGGCATGGCGATGTAGAAGACTCCGGTGACGATTCCCCTCTCCGGCAGGGTGCCGGGAAGAGGTTATGAACCCTCCCGAGCTATGGTTGACAGCGGCGGCGTCTCTGGAACTTTTCGTGGATATTTGCTCAGGCCTTAGGGTTTTCGCGTCGGGGGGAATAAGTAGGCGAAAGGGCGGCGGTTGGAGACCCCCGAGGGGCCCACACCACCCTAGGGCGCGGCAGAGGGGGGCCCCGCGCCCTAGGTGCCTGTGGGGCCCTGGTGGCCTCCTGTGTTGCTTCTTCGCTCCGTCAGGTGAGTTCTGGAAAAATAGGGACCCCCGTGTAGTTTCGTCCAATTCCGAGAATATTTCCAGACTAGCTTTTCTGGAATACAAAAACAGCAGAAAACAGGAACTGGCACTTCGGCATCTTGTTAATAGGTTAATCCCAAAAAATGTATAAAAGTGATATAAAGTAGATGCAAAACATGTAGCAATTGGTATAAAACAAGCATGGAACATCAAAAATTATAGATACGTTTGAGACGTATCAATGACCTCTGCGCAGCTCCCGGGGCGAGCGCTACGCCGGCCGCGAGCCGAACAGACAGCAGGAGGATCCCCGGCCACAAGCACCTGCTCGGGGTACTTGCAGACAACCTCGGTGGCGACGTAGGTCACGAAGGTGCCGAAGCTGATGAGGCAGCCGTTCGTCGGGAACGGCCTGCTGCCGAAGCATCCCGCATTGTCGCTGATGAAGTTCAACGAGCCGAGCTTGCAGATGAGCCCGCAAACGACGCGCTCGCCGGAGTCGATGATGGAACCCGTCCGGATGATCACACCAGCCAGCGCCGCTGCTAGCCCCACGGTGGGCGCCAACTGTCATGGTGGTATCACGGCAGATGCCATAGGATGGCTAAAGAGCGGGGCCGATGGACGCTGGAGGATCCGGGAGAGGGCTATCGCGCTAAGGAGCACACACAGATGAACTCACAAGCACAAGCACACACACGATCTACCCAGGTTCGGGGCCCTCGTGAGGAGGTAAAACCCCTACTCCTGCCTGTCCCTCTCTGTATATCTCGGTGTCACACGTACAAAGCTGCTCCTCGAGCTGTATGATCCCAATAATGGGGATGAACACAAGGTAGAAGATGAAGCTATGGGGGGAAATGTCTCTCAGGGCATCGTCCCTCACGCAGGAGGGGGTGAAGCCCTATTTATAGGCTAAACCGAGTTACGGAAGTACCCCTCCACTAGCAACGGTCACATCTCCGTACCGACACTGCAGACGCGCACGCCTGCGCGTCATGATTGTCTCTGCACAGTGAACAGGACGTGGTGTCCTGTCCCAAATCTCTGCTCCTAGGTACAGCCGAGGTCAGCGGTGTCCTTCTCCTGCTCCCATGCGCGTCCTTGGTCAGCAGAGGTAAGCCCAGTCACCTCAGACATGCGCCGTACCTCACGCCGCGCTCCCGTGCCAGACGGGAAGTGACAGCAGCGCTGACCACCGTCCGACATAAGGTACCTCATCTTGATAACCCGGCATGGATATGCCGGATTCCCTTTCCAGAATAACCTTCCCTGCACATAAGACAATACACAAGATACCGACATACATATGTCGGTCATGATGCCTCGGATCCCTTATCTCGGATCCCAAGTCTTGGTCAACATATGCCGGTTTGCCCCAGCATGGTACCTCGGTCCCTTCTGGCCCGGGTTACCTCGGTTTGGCTATGTCGGTTTGCACCAACATCACACCCTGGTCACCTCTGAGGTCCAGGTATGTCGGCTTTCACTGTAACCTGGCCCACATCTGGGCATAGCTTGTACCATACCATGACCCTACCTGGGGTAGCCCCCGACAGCAACATTCTCGTCAGTTAGCTTTCTATCTAGCTGATAAAAAAAATAGGAAAAAGTCACCTGGGGTGTTTTGACTCGGGCAATGTGATTAGCACTAGCCCCCATGTTCGCCTGGAGCATGATGGATCGGATCCAAACCTGACTTATCAACCATGATTAGTGGGATCAGACGCTGGCTTACGCCGCGTGTCGTGATATCGCAGTAGAGATTGATCCAAATTCAAGTGCTGGGCAGCGATCGCATCCGGCATCAGCACACCACATCTTAGCAGCCATCTTAGTGCCACGATCGGCTAACCTATCGTAAAAAGCAGCCGTCGATGGCGGCGTTCTTCCTGTTGAAATCATGATCCTCCGATCCGTATGTGAGGCCGGTTGAGGTTGCTGTTTGTTCCAGGGAGATTAGAAGCTGGTCAAGTTCACGTTGCGCGGTGTTGGGACAGTGTTAGCATCAGTTTTATGTCCTAGTGCTCTTCAGTTTCTTCCTACCCACTGTGCAGGTTTGATCGATGCATGGCGAAGGAGTGGAGGATGGGGTGCATGCAGTAGAGAACTGAACCGTCCTGACCAGTTTTTGGCTGACCAGTGATTGGAGGCTGAATCCGCTGCTTAAATGTGTATCAGCATGAAGATATAGTTGTGAATGACAAGGTGAGAAATAAGCGACTAACAAATTCAAAATAAACAATAGAAGGAATGTTTGATTTGCAGACCAACAAGGCAAGCCGCTAGCCCGCTGATGTTCAGACTCACCGGTCCTGAACTCAGTCTGTTGTGATGCCGAGGAGGCCATTAAGAAGAGCTCCACTTAGAGGCCTGCGTGCTGCTCTGAACGAGACCTCCAACATGCTGTCTGTAAACTGATTGTGCAGGCATGGTTTCAGCCGTGTCATTAGCTAAAAGAGATTGTAATACAGTCGCGCTGGGTAGAGGGAACTGTAGGTCTTTGGTACTGCTAGCGTGTAGCTGACCAGATTAGCCCCACTGTCCTGGACGACTGTAACCATCTTCTGAAGCAATGGAATATCTTCTAACGTCAGGAAAAAAATTGTCAAACCGCCACGAGCAATTAAACCGGACAAAGGA
Organism: Poa pratensis; assembly: GCA_947311845.1. Taxonomy (NCBI): domain Eukaryota; kingdom Viridiplantae; phylum Streptophyta; class Magnoliopsida; order Poales; family Poaceae; genus Poa; species Poa pratensis. The sequence goes on along the minus strand of CAMZMU010000100.1, from coordinate 21,611,984 downwards.
TATATTCTCACTCCATGCATAAACTAGTCCATGGATTTTTATTGGCTGATGTTTGATCTTTAGAGTCATGTGCCGCCAAGCTATAGGGAAGCACAGTTTAGTGTTCTGTCATTACAATCTTCCTTGTTTGTGTGCCTACGACAGTTAATTCAAGGTCTCCAATGTTCAAACAACCACCGGCTAATTTTGCTGATTGGAGGCTGAAGTGCTGCTTAAATGTGTATCGGCATGAAAATAAAGTAGCTGTGAATGATGAGGTGAGAAATAAGGGAGAGTAACAAATCATGAAATACACGAGAAGGAATGTCGGATTTGTAGGTCAACAAGTCAAACCGTCAAGAATAGCTAAACCAGACAAAGAAGGGTATATTCTCACTCCATGCATAACTGGTCTAGTGAGTCATCAACTGCATCCACATCCAAGAGTATATCTCCATATCTCCATCACCAATATGACTCACCAAACCTGCGGCCAATAGTACACTCCAAACATAAATCAACACCATCACTCCCTCCACACCACACCAATCCATCACAACTTCATCTAAAAACCACTGAAAGAATATCCATGCGTGTATGGCTTCCCTTCTAGCTACGATCACTCAAAAAACACAACACATCACCTAAAAATTTCCACAGATCAAATTATTGATTGGAAAATACGACTAGCTTAGATTATATTTATCTGGTTATATTTACATTGGAACAGGGGCAGGATTCAAGTAGGAGCATTACATTTGAGTTTTACATGCAGCCTGACACCTACTCGAACTATATAGAACCCCAAATGGTAAGCTTAGCGCTACTGCTGTGCTCCAAACCTAACCATGCTTAATCATAGCCCTTCTAATTTTTCTACTCAAAGGTATACACAATTCAGACGCTACATGGGATCGACTAGTATGCGCTTTCGTGCCCGGATATCACTTGTCACAATTGTTCAGCCCTTCTTCTTCGCATCCGAGCCCCCCAGGATAGGTTCTCCTCAGAATCCTTCCCCGTGCTCCTCTTCTTCAGCTCGGAGATCTGGCCTTCCCAAGATGTCCTCCATCCAGACTTCTCTTCCATCTCCTGTTGTATGGTTCACACGGACAGTAAGTTAGCGAGGAAACAAATGAAGCTCTACAAAGTCATAACTTACAAAAGAGTAAAACAAACAATGGTGGACAAGTGACATTGACAACACCATGATAAAGCGTATAAAATAAGATATCACCAGACATAGCTCACTCCTGCAATTTTCATCCATACATGTAAGGCAGCAACATCTAAATTATTGCCCACATGATCTTATTCATGAGGTACATGAAAACGACTCATACTTATCCTTAGTAATAATACTGCTCAATCACCCACATGATTATGTACGCATATATTTTAATCCATAGGAGTTCATATCCGTGAATATGTCGCAGAAGGGATAGTTTTGTGTTATCTACAAAAATAGGGGATAATTTCTGTTTTGCCTATTGTGTGTGTTTGTCAGCAAAAGGGGATGTCTCAAGCTTACGGATAGTCTTGAAGTACTCAACATTTGGTCCTAAGCATCAAGACATAGTATTTGTTCCCTGTCATCGGATAGTTTGATACTTCTGAATTTATCATCAATCAGCCATGTGCTCAGTCAGGCTGGATCGCACATAGAAATGATATGCTAAATTACAAGTGTCTGAATTGAATTGAATAGGCCAGCATAGAGTTTCAGAGGTTACTGAAAGATGAATCTTGTTACAGCTAAAAGGGGGCAAGAGATAGAGTGGAGATGGACCTGGTGGTAGAAGGCGGAATTGGTGGCGAGGCCGGGTCGAAGGCGAGCCTGCAGACGCCGCGGGCGAGCGCCTGGTCGTAGCTGCTGCGTCGGCCGGGGTCGGAGAGCGTCTCGTAGGCCTCCTGGACCTGGATGAAGCGGCGGGTGTGCTCCTTGGCGGCGTCGGGCGGGGAGACGTCCGGGTGGTACTTGCGCGCCATCCGCCGGTACGCCGCCCGCACGTCCTCGAAGCTGCTCCCCTCCGCGGAGATCCCCAGCAGCTCGTAGAACGTCGGCCGCGGCTCCGCCGCCGTGCGCACGGCGCCTCCTCCGGCCGCCGAGGCCGCCCGCGCGCGCAGCGGCGTGCGCCGGGGTGGCGGCCGGACGGCGAAGGCGGCCGCGGAGGAAGTGGTGAGGTTGGGCATGTGGACTTCTTGTGCGGGTGTGGCACTTGGATTGGATCGATCTCCCAACTGCTGTGGTCTGCTAGTAGACTGTAGACGTAAGGCTTCCATTTTTAATCCGTGGAGATTGGAGAAGATAATATGGCGACGAGTCCCTTTCCTTCCCTGCAATTGGCTTGATGTTTAGTGAGCTCGTGTTGGTAGAGTGTGTAGATTGGTTCCTCTATCTGAAGCCAACCAAATTCTTGTGCTCTGGAATTCTTGTTCGATGTGAAAACACAGGTTCCCCAGTATGTTCCAGAACCTATGCATGAATGGCTGTAATTTATTTTCTTTTCACTTGGGAAAAAAAATGGTCCTCGTCCATTTTCCTGGACACAAAATAGGCTTGGGGTCTTCTGACTGAATAAGACTTGCATCCATAAATTATAGTATCACTTACATAAATCTCAGAAAAAGAGAGACGTACAGATCGGCCTGGGTTCATTGACAAAATTGGTTCTATTTATTGTTGTTGCCGACTTGCCGTCATGTTTAGGCAGATTTTATGTTGATGAGACCAAGTTCCTCCCCATCTAGCTAGTATTAAACATGAGACCTCGAGTGATAAATAATCACATATGAAACAATAGAAAAGCACGCATGCATGGATGCATATTTAGACCATGTCAACAAACATTCATAGCCACAAGCCACATCAGTCTGATCTACCGTATCAGAAGGTATCACATATAAATAGATTCAATAAGATGTCGGCATGCTATATAAATAGATTCAATAAGATGTCCACATGCAGACATGCTGCTAGTGTACAGACATGTTCATTCTTAAAATTAATCCTGCCAAATTGATAGTTTTGGAGCCACTCGAACGCACGCTAACCCGTTTCGCGCCGGAGGCACACGCGATCGACGCCGCTGGATAATAGGCAATGTCAGTGAGGAATAGTGATGAGAACATGAAACCGTCGACACTACCCTTTTTTTTTTACTGATGGACCTATTACAAGAAGCCGTGTCAAACTAATAAGTGACCAGATCAACGGTAACTTAATGTTATCTTAAGACACATGCATCATTTGGTATGTTGTCAATCATGGTTCTGGGATCCCCATGCATGAATGCCGATCTTAGCAATATTTGATGATTTGACACACTTTTTTCCCTGAAAATTTGATTATCTGCGCTCTGACCATTGCATGTCAGTGACACAGGGTGTGGCATTACAAGGCCACCTTCCCTCCAATTATTTTCATCAAATGTTCACAAACCACAGTTATTTGAAGATGAGTCTAGTTTCCGTGATTTTTTGTGTGTGTACCCAATCACTTGCCATATTTTCCCACCCAAACGATGAAAAACTAAAGGGTAGAAGCATCAAAGTAAATAACGGTGTACATGTTCATAGATCGAGTTAAAAAACATGAACACAATAATTAATTATATAGAGAAATTGTAAATATAGTGTTAGAAATCACATTTAAACATGCTTGCAGTTTTGATATCTGAAATTGTTACTTTTTCTAATGTATAAATAAGATATGGGGTTACATACTGCAAATACGGGAGGGATTAGATGCGGAAAATGAATAGAATTCAGGATTTTGTAAAATAAAAACACGAATCTTGGTGCTAGAATCAGGTTTTCGTCGTCCTCAACGCATGAATCAGATCTGATTACTTATTTGGAATTTTGGATGCCAAATACTGGACACAAATTTTTGATCTAGCCAAGATCGTAGGATAAACCCTTGTCGTCTCCTCTCGATCGATCGAGGGACTTAGATCGTACGTGATGAAGGCCGCCGGACGTAGACGGCAGAAGGATCGCCTGAGCAAGCTCAATGACGTCACGCTGGGACGCATCCTGTCCTTCCTCCCCGCCAAGGAGGCCGCGCGGGCGTCGGAGCTGTCGAGCCGGTGGTGCGACGCCTTCGGTCTCGTCGACGCCGTGTCTCTGGAGGAGCCGGAGAGCCCTGTAATGGAGTACGACTACGAGGACCACAACTGCGGCTGCCCTTTCTGCGCCTACAGCTTCGCCGACGACGCCCACCCGACGATGCCATTCACCAGCACCGTCACCGCCGCCCTCTTCTCCCGCCACCGCGCGCCCACGCCGCCACCGCCGCTGCGCTCGCTCGGCGTCGTCATGGACCATTACAGCCGCGAGGACGCCTACACGGTGGACAACTGGGTGTCCTACGCCCTCAAGCACGCCGCCCCTGCACCTGCCGGGCTCGAGCTCGACCTCCGCCTCCGCCGTGTGCCCATCTGCGTCCGCGGTCCGCCCTTACACCATCCGCGCCGCCGGTAGTCGTAAACGCCGCCGGTCCACCTACTCCGCCGAGGAAGAGGAAGCGAATCGCCAACTGGAGATGTCGAGCTCGAGCTCCGACGACGATTCTGAGCCGGACTCCGGCGACGACTCCGATCACGAACGCCAGAGGTCAATGTCACGCTCGCGACAGTACACCGTCCCGGCGAGGCTCTTTTCTTACGCCGCGCTGCGTTCACTCAGCATTGGGCCCTGCAGGCTCTCCCCGCCGGCCGCCATCAGCCTGCCGTCACTCGAGACGCTGCTCCTGGCCCGCGTCTACGACAAAGAGCGGAACGTGCAGAAGCTCGTGGAAGCTTGTCCGCGCCTTGCCGATCTAACGCTCGAGGCCTGCCGCACGGTCACCGCGCTATACCTCACCGGTAACCAGCGCCTCCGCAGGCTCGCCCTTCGGTGTTGCCACCGCCTGACATACGTCGTCGTCGACGACAGGCTCCAAACCCTGGAGTACCGCGGCGCCGTGCCCGACACGTCCCTGCTGGCCTTCCGCCGCGGGCTGGGACCGAAAATCAGGTCGTGTAAGATCGATATCTGCGGCGAGGAGGTCACGTCGGCGGAGGAGCTCGCTAAACTCGGAAAGTTCCTGCAGCTAGTGGCTTCCACCAAGCACCTGCACCTGCAGTCTGCCCGTCTGGGCTGCGGCGTCGAGTACGACGCTCTGGCCACGTCGTTGCCGGTGTTCACGCGCCTCCTCCACCTACCGGACGCCTCCCGCGCAGGGACGGCGACGCAGCCGTCGTCGCCGCCGTGAGCACGATCCTCCAGAACACCCCGAGCCTGGAGGTGGTGACGCTTGCTCTCGACACGGGCCCAAGGGACGACGAGTCGGGGACGTGCTATAGCTTGGGAGACTGCAAGGAGGGGGAGCTCATAATGGCGCACGCGCTCAGGTACAACGAGCACGAGGTCCTCCCCTCCACGCCGGCGGTGAGCATCCCTTGTCTGAAGGAACGAGTGAGGGAGATCAACTTGGTGCATTACCATGGCGGGAGGGCGCAGAGGACGCTGGCCAAGTTCTTGCTCTGCAATGCGCCGGTTCTCGACAGACTCTACTGCGGAATTGCCCCGGGGCCATTGCCGATTCAGAACAAGATGAGAAACGAGATCCAAGGATGGGCGATGAACAGGCCGGAAAATAGCATCTTCGACTAGTCGACTGGAAGTGCTGTAATGCAAGTTGATTGGTGTTAAGCATAATTAGCTAGATTTAAGTTGTGTGTGCAACGAGAGGTATCTTCTTAGTTGTAACTTGTGATACTAAAAGCTGCCTGGTACATGAATTGTGTTTGTGTCTGCGCCAAAATTTCTCTGAATCATATGCCGGATGATTTTGCAAGATTGCGACTGAGCTAAGGTGTTAATAAACTCGTTAACTTGCGGAGCTGTTCATCTTTGTACTCTTTGTACTTTTGTGTTAGAAGCTGCGTTTTAAGTTTACATTTTCTCTCTATTTTGAGTTCTTGCGGAGCTGTTCATCTTTGTACTCTTTGTGTGTTCTTAACACCCTCTTCTAATGCAAAATGGCGCACACTTCAGTGTGTTTTCTTGTGTAAAAAATCAAGTTTCAGATAACAAAGTACATTTGTTTGTGCGCTCAAATTTTCAGCATATCTTAGATGTTCGGCTTTCAGTTTGTTGTGATCTTCCGTGGAGTTATACGAAAATTTATCTTTTCTTATAGTTTTATGTCTATCAAAAGACATGCTAGTTAGTATATGGGAGTTGCTGGTGACGAGAAAAAACAATGTGTAACAGCGGGTTTGAAGATAAGGAGAAGGAAATCAAAGGGCATAACAATGGAGATGGTAACAAGGAAGTTTTAACTCTCAACAGTAAATCCTTAGTGCAATATGGAGCAGCCAAAACAAGCTCTCAGTCATTATCACAAAGGTTAATCATGATAAGAAACTAGCAATGAAAATGCAAAATAGAATGATCAGACAGAGTACGTTGCAGCGAGGATGCTCATACACGGGGAGGGCTACTGTAACACTACGGATACAGGAGCGTTGTGTGACACATAGGAGTGGGTAGAGAAAAAATCTCGCCTACGCCACCCACCAGGTGCATTCAGCTACAGTGCATTCATGTTTTGATAAATCGACATCTTAGACGGGAAGGTTAACAGCGGTAACGCACACAAAAATGACGGTGTCCATTCCTCCCAATCACGGTGGGTCAGTGCTGAGCCTCGGGTTTCCCTATGCCGGTGATGTCCGTTGGGCCCATGATAGCCATAGAGAAATTGCTTTTGGATACCGAGCTTCAACGAGTTTATGCTCAGGGCCTGCTCTGATGACCCTAGGCAACCTTGTACTCCCTCCGTTCCAAAATAGATGTATTCTATTTTGGAATGGAGGGAGTACAACGCAAAAGGGTCCACGTCTTGGGTGGGGATAAGAGTTTCGGGGAGAATGAGATTTGCGCAGCGGGGAGGCTCTGATCTGAGGGAGAGAGTGAGATGAGAAAAGAGATGAATCTGAACGTGGGCTCACTGACACGAATTTACCTAAATACCCTTTTTAATTTGATTAAAAATAAAAGAATATTGGCAATTTCAGATAGTTTCGGGTTCTTTTAATCAGGTAGTCTCTGGTACCTCCAATTTTATCACCGTTCGATTAGAGCGGATGTATGGTTGTTAAAATTACCAACTACCCTAAAACGTGTAATATAATAATAAATATGTATGCTATTCCTTATCCGTTACACCTATTAAACTATTTAGTAACCGCTGTAACAGGTATCCCACAAGACAAAGCATGAGAAAAGCATGAATTTTTCTGGTCAACACTGCACAATTTTAACTATGATTTCACTTAGGATATTTCTTAAAAATATTATAAATACATATTAAAAGGTATCCCACAAGACAAAATGCAAAGATGATTTATACAAGCTCAATCCATACATTTTGATTTTACTAGTGGTTAAAGACATGAATTATTGATGATGAAAATTGATGCTCGTGTTATATTTTGGGACAGAGTAAGTGTTTTAACAAAATAACATGATTAATTTGTTGAAGCAAGTGCACATCAAGTCTCTTCGGATGTAAGAATAAACTATTGTGACCGTGACAACTATTTTAGTTAGCATGCTATGCTCTTTCTGATAGAACTCCTGTTGATTATTTCGGAAATCTACATAGCTAGATTTTCATGTTTAATTTCATGCAACACATTTTTATTTTATAAACTGCCATGGGACTTATGTACACAAGATGATAACAAGCAGGATGCGTAAGAACATATCATTAAATAATAATATCGAAATATGCAAAATATTAGAATACAAACTATTTTATTTTTATTGGTGATTACCCTAACCAATATTTTTTCAACCAAGTCTAGAGTATGCACACTTCCGACTTGCTAGAAAATTTGACCATTAAAAAGTAGTGTCATTGGCTAAATTTATAATCTATAAGTTTCTATAAATATGGATACACTAGAAACCGCTATTGAAATATTTGTTAGATCGTCCTTGTTTCACATCATTGCTATAAACAACTATGAATCTTATAGATTATTTATCGTTGGAAAAAAGTTCTATAAAAAACTTTTGTTACAAAATATTTACAAAAAGGCTAATATTTAGTAATATTTCTAGTTATGTGATTAAACTATGCGACCAAACAGAAAAACATACTTATAATATTGTACATTCTAAAATTAAATCTATAGAAGTATAAAATTTTAGTACAAATTATTTGATTCGCCCCAGGCCCAGAGTTTCATTGGACAATCCCTGAGCGGGTCAACTTCGTTAGTCCCACCTCGAAAATTGATGCAAGCTCGACTAGCTTAAATAGCGTGGCGCTGCAGGTTGCTCACCGAGCTCAAATCCCAAGCACATGCAAATGTGGGGCAGCGCGTTTCAATTACCAAAACTTCTTTCCTTGTATAAAGTTTGTTTAATTTTCCCATAAATTTGCATATTTACTACTCCATAAAATTTCTTTATCTTTCCCATAAATTTGCAAATTTACTTCTCAATATATAATTTTTTTTCCATAAATTTGCAAATTTACTTCTCTATAAATATTTTTATTTTCCCCATAAATTTGTAAATTTACTCCTCTATAAATATTTGATATTTTCCCATAAATTTGCAATTTACTCCTATATAAAATCTGTTTATTTTCCCCATAAATTTGCAAATTTACTCCTCTATAAATATTTGATATTTTCCCATAAATTTGCAATTTACTCCTATATAAAATTTGTTTATTTTCCCCATAAATTTGCAAATTTACTACTCTCTCTGGCTGCAGGGTCGACGATAATTTTTTCTATAGATTTATTTTCCTCTACGACTGCAAGAGCGGCGATGATTTCTTCTATAAAAAATTTAAGTTTCTATATGGTTGCAAGGGTGGTCCCGTCAAGCCCACATGCTTACTCGAGTGGCGAATAAAATTTTCCTCTAAGCGACCTATAAAAGTCCGAACGGAAAATTTCCTACCACCACCAAAAAAGTGTACTCAAGGCAAACAGAAACCTCCAATTTTTTCTTTTTTTTTTGACGGAAAAATGCAGTTTGGCCTGCTTTTTCATTAATCAGAAGAGTAGTACAAGATGTACACGAACCAGTAAAAAGGAAAAGAAAACAAAACTGGAACTAAAAGGCGACCAGCTTAGTCTGGCTCGCGTGGTCTGTGTAGCAAATCCGCCACTCTTGGTTTGCCTGCGTCTTTCCAGAGCGTGGCGTCATCAAGAATGCAAGAGTGCATCCGATCAAGAGATGCGGCTGTGTTATTGAAGATCCTGGAATTGCGTTCTTTCCATAGTGTCCACCAGGTGAGCTGCACTAGTGATACCCAGGCTTTCTTCAGCACCTGAGGCTGCGACTTTCTGGTCGAGTTGATCCAGACCTGTAAGCTGGTAGTTGAGGCGGCTGGAGCAAATGTTACTGGCATGGCTGCCGTTGCAAGCAGCTTCTTCCAAAGCCTGATGGCAACGGGGCAGGTGGCAAGCAGGTGCAGCGCGGTCTCCGGCTCGCTCAGACAGAGCACGCAAGCCGCATTGTGTGGCCAGCGCTTTTTGGCTAGGCAGTCAGCAGTATTGCATTTTCCACGGATAGCCAGCCAGCTGAAGATCCGGCATTTTAGCGGTGCCTCGCTGTTCCAGATGAGCTCTCGGAAGTTGAATCTCGTGGAGCCCTCAAACTGCAGTTCATACGCAGAGGCAGCAGAGTACTGTCCATTTGTTGTGCAGCGCCAAGTGACACTGTCCGGTACGTCCTCAGCTAACCTTATGTTCTCGACTAGGTCATGTAGAAGAATGAATTGGTGTAAAGCGTGAGCTGAGATGCCCCTCTTGAAGTGGCGCATCCACTTTCCTTCATGCAGAGCTTGTGCCACCGTCAGGTTTCTCATGGTGCAGAAGCCAAAAAGTTCAGGCATCAACTCCTCGAAGGCTCGTCCGTCTAGCCACGGATCCTTCCAGAACAGGAGCCTCTGCCCGTTCCCTAGGTTGAATTTGGCGGCCGTGTTGAACAGGCTGTGAGCTCGGGCGTCGATGGAGATCGGCATATCTGACCACGGCTTGCTAGGCTCTGTCCATGCCTGCCAGAGCCAGCGCACACGCAAAGCAATAGCCTTTCGGCCAAGGTCAGTGATCCCCAGCCCACCGTAGTCAAGAGGCCGGCACAAGGCTGCCCAAGAGACAAGGCAGTGCCCTCCCGGTGCAAGCTCGTCATTGTTCCATAAGAAACCGCGGCGCAGTTTGTCCACTGCCTTGATCAACCAGACGGGCGGATCGATGACCAGCAGCTGGTAGATGTGCATGGCGGAAAGAACGTGCTTGACGAGCAATAGCCTGGCATCGATGGAGAAGTTACCTTTGTTCCAACCTTTCACTTTCCCGGCCAGCTTGTCAATGGTGGGTTGCAGGTCAGCTTTCTTAAGCCGGCGCCAATTTTTTCCACTCGATGAAGTCCAAGAGTCTATACTTATCTAATGATTTGCAAGAATTAGACGACTTAAAACCTCCGATCTGTTTCACCTGATGAAGTCCAAGAGTCTATACTTGTCAAATGATCTGCCGCATAATTAGACAGCTCAGATTGAATGTTCTGCCGGCAGACTTCGGGAATGCCTGGCCCGAAGGGCTCAAGACGCCAGTATCCCAAAATCACGGAACAAGGCCGAAATCGTTCCACTAAAAAAATCCTGTCTTAGCATTCACCAGTTGACGCATGGATCAGGCAAGGATGGTCGTGACTACCATAGCCGCTGCGGATGTGCCTACGGTGGACTCCAGTCCTCTGCGAAACGCTGGGAGATCGAGCGGGAAGTAGCACACGAAGATTTAAGGTATCCGACGAGGCGGCTGCCCGCCGGCAAGAGCGGGTTGTGGAGCGGGTTGTAAGCGTCACCATTGTTGATGCGTCACGCGAGCACCGTGTCGCCGCCACCACACGATGCGATGTGTTGCCTTCGTCTTTACACTCTGACGTGTGGATTTTCAGTGCCTTGAAGATAATGTTGTGGAAAAGTTCCCCCCTTATACTTGTAAGAACATCACTATGGCTGGTCGCTATGACTGACTAATTTCTTTCTTAGATTTTTTGATAACTTCCAAAAGAGTTTGGTCTCCCGAATTAGATTTGTCGGTCTGGATCTTCTTGATATTTTGAGTCATTTTCCCACAGTGTGCTCCGGTTTCTCCATTCGCTATCTTGTGTTGCCTCTCTCCATCTTTACGCCCAGACATGTCCATTTTCAGTGCTTTCAATATAATGACGCGGCAAAGCTTCCCCTTATAATGGCAAGAACATCACCATGGCTGGCCGCTTTTACGACTTTTTTTTTGGACTTTTAGTTAACTTGCACAAGAGCTTTGTCGCCCAAATTAGATGTGTCGGCCCGGATTTTTTTGATATTTCGAGCCATTTTCCCATCGTGCGGAACCCCACAACGTGTAGTTTTTAAATAATGAGATCTCAAACTCACGCCCACGGGAATTTGAACTTCGGTAATTAGTTTGTATATCCACTCCTCCTAACAAAGAGAGTTAGCTCCATTTCTTGTAATTTAAAATTCTGAAAGTTTGATTTCAGCTATACTCAAATAAAAACATTTCATAAGGACACTGAAGTAATATGCTAGTATATATGTTGAAGTAGATCGAAGTGAATCATCATGCGTACAGATACAACCTCATTGTTCACTCATATAGTGTGAGTGACTTTGTGCTCTGCACCTGCCCAATTTTCTACTTTCACCTTGTAAGAGACAGGACTTTAACCTTCGTTTCACTTGAATTGATCCTCCTTCGCTTGTAAAGTATAATTTAGCAATCCATTTCTCAATTTTTGGGTTAATGTGCTCAGATATCCTCTCGTTTCCAGCATCGATGCACATCTCTTGCAAAACCTTGGCGTGTCCGGCAAAGAATTTGATGAGCCTAATTCCAAAGCAGTCTGTTCCCTCCCGCCGGAATTGCAGGCTGACTCTTCTTAGGCACCTTCGCAAGCATTTGAACGATTCACCAGTCAGGCCATGAAGATCAGAAACCTCATCGTAGTTCCCATTGTCGTCTCCTGCCACCGTCAGTTGTGGCCTTCGGCGCTTGAAACGTTGGATTGACTCCTCGAACTGCGATCGGTATTTCCTTTCCAAAAATTCGGCCCCGTAGTCGTATTGCGTGTTTGTATCTTCATGCGATGTGATGAGGTTTATCCGGAGATCGCACAACGCCGGGCAACAGCGGAGTAGGTTGGTGATCGCCGGTGCCGCCGCTTTTTTGCGGGTGGGCGTGTACACTCCCTGTAGCTCGAGCCGCTCTAGGCTGCAGAGCGTCGGCAGGAGCTTGTCCTGCATCTCGTCGGTGCTGGCGATCTCCTCCAAGTGGCGCACTCTGAGTTTAATCTCCTTGGCGTGGCTAAAGCCATGGATGGTAGCCCAGAAGCTCTGTCGGGCAGTGTGTAGGTCCCTCTCTCGTTCGCTGCCGTGCTCGAGGAGAGTCAGTTCCGCCCGTGCCAGATGTGCCGGCGGTGGGTTGAGCGAGATATGCCGGACAACTCCCCTGTACCGGAAGCAGCGCAGCATGGGGGCGTAGATCTCCATGGTGCGCCCCTCTTTCAAGCAGCACTTGTCCAGCACCAACGAGGTGGCCACCGGGCAGCGGAGGGAGCGGCTATGGCCGGGGCAGGGTTTTTCGCCCTCGAGGAGGACAGACTCGAGATGGATGACGGCGAGCACCGGCGCGGCGTCGATGATGCGCTGGAGTTCCTGCAGTGGGACGTTACAGTGTCGCAGCCGTAGCGACACCAGCTGTGGGAATAACGCGCGGGCGGCCGGCACCAACGATGATGCCGGCTCGAGGCTGCTGCAGTTGGTGATCTCCAGCACGCGAAGGGTCTCCGACGGCAGGGAACCGAGGGCGAGCTTGAAGATTTGGGAATCGTACGAGCTGGCCTCATACTTGCTGCGCTCGAAGTACATGGGCTTCCCGTCGACGGAGTCCACTGCCGCGATCCGGAGCTCCTTGACGCGGCGCGCCGCCGGGTGGGAGAGCGCGATGGCGAACACGTCGCGCTTCTTGCTGAACAGGAAATCGCTGATCTTGCCTTGGCTGCGGGCCTCCAGGCGGATGGTGAGCTTCCTGATTGGGACGTCGCCGTCGGCTTCGGCGGCGGCGTCGAGCGCCTTATGGGCGGCAGAGCCGACGGCGTCACGCCTGGCGCAGAAGTGGAGGTGGGATTCGCCGTCCCTGCGGTCGACGCGCGCCTCGAGATTGACGGCGCCGCATGAGCGCCAGAGCGAGCGCCATCGCGTCGACAGTACGCTGCTGAACGCGCCCTCCCTGGCGGTGACGAAGTGGAGGACGCGGCGCAGGAAGTCGTCGCTGAGGCCGGAGAGGAGGTCATCGCCGGCGGCCATGGTCGACGTGCTGCGGATTAAACGATCTCGATGGATAGGTAGGTTTCTCGATCCGGATAGTCCTGCACGACAGCACGAGTCAGTTGTAATACGATACGATGGTGAGTCTCCTTGCGACCGACTCGCCGCAGGAGGGCCTGGTCGTCTGGCCCAGCACCTCGCTACAGAGTAGTACTCCCTATGTTTTTAAATATAAGATGTTTTAGCATTTGTCAACATACACATGTATACAAATATATCTAGACAAGTTTTAATGTACATTCACTCATTATAGTATGCATCTAGACAACATGTGACACACCTAAAACATCTTATATTTAAAAACGGAGGGAGTAGTACCGATCAGCGACGTGCTCGTAGGGCAGGCTCGCGCGCGTTTTTTTAAACATTTTTTGCTTTAAAATATATGAATGCTTTTGTCTGAACCAAATTAAGAGTGAATTAAAAATATTTGTATCCAGGTCCACATAAAAAACGGTCACTGTAAAACAAATTCAACAAGTCTTTGTACGTGTAGGCCTACATCGAAAAATCTTGATAGTGATAAGAAAGGTAAGGTCGGGGGTTTAACCGAAATAGGGAGAGCTAAGATGAAAATGTGAAAAGAATGTACCAAAATTAATGTACCACATTAGGGTGAATCGTAATAATGTGGAACCAAAAAAATTAGGGTGAACCATACAAAATCTATGAACCAAAATTTAAAAAAGAACAAAAATTCAGCCGAGGTAATTGGGTGAACCGTAATAATATTGAAATAAAAACGAAATTAACAAGGTGAACAGTAATTAATTCATGCAAGCCAAAAGTAAAATTGAACGGAAAATGTCGGCCAATCAAAATAAATAGTAACCCAAAAAGAAATTAAAATTCCGGTGAACCAAAAATAATCGGAGGGGGGGGAGGGGGGCATAACACAATTCTTCTTGGAGGAGGGTTTTTGGTCTCCCATGTGACTGTTCCTGTCATAATATACTCCCGCCAATTCTATTGCACCGGCAACCAAAGTCGAACATACATACGACGATCTTCATGCGTGTAGGGCTAGGAGGAAAGAAAGGGCGATAGATGATAATACGAAAGGGCGCGGCATATGGCCAGGCGGGCTGAGCCCAAAAGAAACTAAAATTCGTGCGAACCAAAAATAATAGTGAATCTAAAATGTCGTTGAACCGAAAATAATAATGAACAGACAAGGAACTGAAATTCGGGTGAGCCGAAAATCTGACTCATTTTTAAAGAGGACATTTTTAAAATATGAATCAATTTGAAAATAAACATTTTTAAAATCTGAACTTTCTAAAAATCAACTTTTCATTATATTAATATTTTAAACAACAGAACCATTTCCAAAAATTAATTTTTTAAAATATTTTATTAATTAAAAAAGGAAGGAAAACGTAAAACAACTAAACAAAAAAGAAACAGAAATAATGATAGCGAAAATAAAAAAGGCTACTAAAAAAAGAAGAAGTAAAAAGGGAAAAAGGAATATAATAAGAAAAAATGAAAAAAATGGAAAAGAAACGAAAGGAGGGAAACGAAATTGGTCGGCCCAATATGTAGGATCGATCGCTTTGAGCGAGTCTGAGGCGATAAATACTGCCTGCGGTTGCGCTGCGGAGCTCATCCATTCCGACTCGGCCTAGAAGTCGATCGCGTCGACCTCGACTCTAATTCATGTGCTAATTAGTCGATATGAGATAAGAATCTTGACCCAATTTTGATCGATCGAAGCACGTTTCGCAGAACCAGAGATCATTGAGCGCGCACAACTGTCAGCCACAATGCCGAAAATTGGACAAGTAATGCGTGATCCATCCAAGATCGTAGTATAAACCCACGTCGTGTCTTGTCGATCGATCGACCGAGCCACAGTGATGAAGTCTGTCCGCCGCTGGGATGCTGCTGCCGGACAGGAGAAAGAGAACCCTCTGAGCAAGCTCAGTAAGGAGGCCATGCTGGGACGCATCCTGTCCTTCCTCCCCGCTAAGGAGGCCACGCGCGCGTCGGCGCTGTCGAGACGGTGGCGCAACGCCTACGGCTGCGTCGACGCCGTGTCGCTGGAGGAGCCGGAGAGCCCCATCCCGGACTACGAGAACCACGGTTGCGGCACCCCGGGCTGCACACTCTGCACCCCCGAGGACCCCCACCCGAAGCCGCCCTTTACCACCGTCGTCACCGCCGCCCTCCTCGCGCGCCACCGCGTGCCCGCTACGCAGCCGCCGCCGCTGCGCTCGCTCCGCGTCGTCCTGAACTATTACCGCCGCGAGGACGCCTCCACGGTAGACCACTGGGTGTCCTACTCCCTTAGGAACGCCGCCCCTGCGCCTGCCGGGCTCGAGCTTGACCTCCGCCTCCGCCGTGTGCCCGTCTGCGCCCGCCGTTACTCTCTCCGCGGAGACCGCAAGCGGAGCCAGTACCCCGAAACCGCGGACGAGCAGGAGGAGATGTGGATGTCGTCAAGCTTCCCGCAGTATACCGTCCCGTCGAGGCTCTTCACATGCGCCGGCTGCGGTCGCTCAGCCTCGGCCCCTGCAGCCTCTCCCTGCCAGCTGCCACCTGGCTGCCGTCACTCGAGACGCTGCTCCTCGCCCGCGTCTCTGACCACGAAAACAGCGTTCAGAAGATCATCGACGCGTGCCCGCGCCTCGCCGACCTAACGCTCGAGGCCTTCGGCACGCTCACCGAGCTCTACCTCGACGATAGCAGCCGCCTCCGCAAGCTGGCCCTCCGGTGCTGCCACCGCCTGGCCTACGTCGCCCTCGACGACACGCTCCACTCCCTAGAGTACCGCGACGCCGTGCCTGACAGGTTTCTTTTTGCCTTTCGCCGCGGGGGGCACTCGAAAATCAGGTCATGCAAGATCGATATCTGCGGCGAGGAGGTCTCGCACTACTGGACGGTAAGGATATTGGGGAACTTTGTTAGGGGCATTTTTTCTAAAGTGTCCCAAAAGGTTTCAACTAGAGCCATTTTGACAAAATGCTCTAATAAATATGATCTTTTAGGGCAATTTGAACAAAGTGACCCCAAAAGTCATATCTATTGAGGCACTTTGCAAAGTGCCCTCAAAGATCATAACTATTAGGGCACAAAACCAAACTGCCCCAAAAAGTCAATTTAATTTAGGGCAGCTTGACAAAATGCCCCTAATTATCATAGCTATTGGGGCACAAAATTAAACTACCTTGAAATCTGGATTTATTTGTGACAGTTTTGATGGTGAAAAACAAAATTTGTAAGCACAGACTACAAGTAACATCTACCGATCTACACTTAAGCCACATCTAGCAAACTATTATCTGAAGACAAAAATTACAACACCGTCTCTTATTTTGTCTATAGTCTCCAACGATTAATACAAGCCGGAGTTAAGATGCGACCATTTCATGTGTATGCCGGTCAGCCGATGGACCATTAAAACGAGCCCATTTATTTCTTTTTGCGGGGACCACAAAAACGAACCCGTGTATCATTACGGAGTACGTATTATTCTTCACGTTGGCTGTTCACCATGTCGTCAAATACGTAAACAAGGATAAGATGACATCGATCAGGTTGAGGAACCAATTGGTTAAACTGAACCGGCCCACTAGGCCCATCGGGCTGGGTATAACCCCACCCGATCCTCTTTCTCTCACGCTCATTTCTCTCTCGTTCCCTTCTCCCTCGTGCTCCAGCGATGCCGCCGCCGTACGCAGCCGCTCCGACCATCGCCGACTCTTCCCGCCGTTGCTGATCACCGGAGAGACCGCGCCCTATACTCCTCCACCGAATCCCCCACTCGATCTCCGCCATCCAGCGCCTCAAATTTGTCGCCTCCCCGCGGAACCCTAGGGTTCTGCGCCACCTCGGTTTGGTGCCCATGATGGCACGGCCGGTACTTCCGCGGTCCCGCGCCTCCGGAAACTCCCTCGTCGAACCCCCCGTGCTCCTGCCCCTCCGACCAGACGCTCTTGACCCCTCCTGGTCTGGCGGCCCCGGCTTCTCCGAGCCGCCTTCTCGCGGCTCTGCTGCTCTGCATCGCCTACTCCGACGCGACGCCGACGGTACGGTGGTGTGCTTCCCGTAACCCCGGATCCATCCTAGCACGGTGGTGCGGTGGTGGCACTGATGCGTGTGGCGAGGCCGCGAGGTGGTGCGGTGGTGGCACTGATGCGTGTGGCGAGGCCGCGAGGGTGTGGTGGTGGTGATGATGCGGTGATGACTTTCGACCCGGAGCTCCTGCCGTGGCAGCGCGTCAGTCTACAAGGCCAAGCTCATCTGCGACTTCCTCTACAAGCTCTCATGTGGTGACTTTAAACTTTCCTCCTTCTGCTTTCACGTTTCTCTATTCCAAATTCGTCGTCTCGTTCAATTGGATGCTTGGATGTTCGATTGCAGACCATCTGTTTGTTGTAATGCCTGTTCTATACATTGTGTTCTTTTAACCGAGTTATTCCCTAATTTTGTATGTGGATTAGCTCATCTCTTGATGTTTGTGTGCCAGTCGAATTGCTAATCCAATAATACAAGCCTGCCAACCATAATGATTAGTGTGAGATTTCACCTATTATAGTACAAAGTGTGTAGATGTGTAGACGAATAGATATTCACCTTGTCATATTTGCATAAGTAGATAACCACATTTTCATTTGTAGTTCATCATGTCTAGTAGTAGAATAGGTGCAAAACTAAATTCTACTGTAGTTGATAGTACAAGATTGTTTAGTTCAGTTTTGATTTAGTTAATCATGCACTGTAGAAATGGTTTAGTTAATTCCGTTGCCTTCTCTTGTTGTGTTTGGTTGCTAGGATAGAGATCAGACTGTCTCCGAATGAAATGCCAATATTACACTTTGTTCTAGGTTAGCGTGGCAGATCACTTGGAGCAAATATTCTCGTGGGCTACCTTGGCGAGGTGAGCTCTGCACTCAGTGATATAGAACTTTACAATTATGCTCAACATCTTGGGGAATGTTATCGAACACTTATTAATTGTGCATACAGGTGAAGCTACCGGTTCTTTATGCTGCACTAGTGCATTCAGAAACAACAGCTGTCTAATTTTAGGTTAAGATGATGCCATTACAAAACTTATCACTTAGTGGATACTTCTCAATCAAATGAATATACACGATATTTGCCAAGCTTCACGACTTAGTAGATAAATGGTTACAATTTCTAATGGTATTTCTGCTTTTCGTATTAAGGCTAAACCATGGAAGAATTTATAGTTTATGGAAGTCTGAAACACTGAAATGTTCTCCTTCTAGAATTTAGACATAGCTACAACTTCACACTAATACAACATGTGCCTCTTGTTTCTTCTTCCAACAACTAAGAAAAGGGTACTTGGTAGCTTTCAATCATATGCTATAATTTGGTGAATCAATAAGACAACCCAACACTCCAACAGCAACAATGTTGGTTATGTACCATAGTATTTGAATGAGAAAAATTGAGTGGTTGGCCATGTCATAAAGTGAATTTTATACGGTAATAATTAACGTGCTTGTTATCTCTTAGGTATTTGCATTAGTGTTTACTCCTGTTTCTGTACCATGTTTTTTTCCAGCTCTAAAGTTCACTTGTTATTTTTCTTTTTGTGACACACAATTCATGCTGACCTGAAATCATGTAATATTATATTTTCAGATCTCAGTCTCATCTCAAGGCTCGAGAACATAACCTTCCTTCACTCATGACAGATATATCTTCTTACTGAGTGTCAGTGGTATGTAAATGTTTATAGATTATAATGGTATCACTCTTTCAGAATTACTAGAGATGTACCAGTACTATTGAGGTATTAATGCCGTAATGGTGACTGCTCTTTGTAGACATGCTTGTCCATATTGGATATGGACTTCAAAATCTTCCGTAGGCGGTATGCCAAGGCTGAAACATATGGTAGTGGCATTCTAAGTTGTATCTTCCTTGAAATTTCCTTAGTTTATCTTCAGTTTTAAAATCACCATGTCAAGTGTCGCACATAATTACGAACTGTTTTGTGTGAAAATTGGGAGCAGCTGCCAATTGTGCTTTAGATATAATAATCTTATATGAATTGCTAATGATGACTTCATTCGGGTACTTAAATGAATTCATAGTTAGTCATGGACTTATAGTCATCTTTTTAGATTGTCAATCAGTTCACAATTGCTTATCTTTGTTCTTGTAGAGTTAACACAAGTTTCTTGTTTACAATATCTTGCTTTTCTTTTTAGTCATCAATCTGTTATTTATTAGTTATTAATGTTAAGCTGTCAGTCTGTGTCTCCCTATCACTAATTTGGATTGTGGCCGCCATTTATTTTGACAGACCATCTGCTGTTATTCTGAAGCTCAAAAGTATGATATGTGTCTCGGCCTTATTCAATGATTAAAGATATTGGATTTTGGTGTAGGGTCTTGTGTGGTGGCTAATGCACTGGTATCTAGACAAGCACGGTTTTTTATTTGCCTCTTTTAGAACACTCCATGTATAGCTGATTCCTTTCAAGATTTTTTTTTCACTCTGCAATAGAACAATTCTCTGTTACTACTTGCCAATTTCTCTTGCAGCTCAAAGATTAATTTCTGCGGTTTTGCATGGAAATTTCGAACAGAATATCCTTGGCCTTGACTCTGGCAATAGCAAGCTGTGCATCACATCTTGCGGTCCTCCAGTGGTTTCTGCTGCTACCGACACTAGCTATAATCACAACCATGGTAAGTTGAGGCAGCCAACTTGCTGTGGATTTGATTTTACTAGGCGGTCCTAATGACATTTTTTCAATTCTTCAGATCAAATGTGTCAAGAGACATTTTTTGGTCGATGTTGGGCCACTTTCCACCAACAGGTATATTAAGTTCAGTACATGCCTTCTGTATGTTACTCATGTATGATATGTGCTTCTATTCAATTCTTTCTGCTGTTGTATTTCAGGGTTCAGTTGTTCACACGGGAATATTAGCATTCTCCTTATTTGAATTTCTTTTTCGAATGTTGGCATACAATTCAACGAGTCCAGCTAGAACTATTTCAGTTAAGAGACCATAGTAGAGAGCAAGAAGTTGGTTCAGAGGCTTCTTAGGAGGGTTCAGCTCAGTTAAGACACTTTGCTTCCTTGTCTTGCACAAGACAAGCATTAAAATTGTCTGATTGTCATTTTATGGTTGGAGTTCCTGAACTGTGGTTGCTGAATAGTCGATGTAGCCATGAACTAGTGTCTCATGTTCAGTTCCAAATAACAGATGTACCAGGCTACCAGCCGTAGTATACAAGTGTATATGATTGTAATATCTGATTGCTGATGTGGTTGTGTGCCTATTTGGATGATTTGTCCATTTTTGAATTTTGATTGAACCATATTATGAATTGTGAACCGTTTACCCTAAAAGGTTGTTGGGGCAGTTAGGCAAAGTGTCGCAAAAGGTTTTTGGGGCAGTTAGGCAAAGTGCCCTAAAAGGTTTTTGGGGTAGTT
The DNA here is from genome assembly GCA_947311845.1 of Poa pratensis. Taxonomy (NCBI): domain Eukaryota; kingdom Viridiplantae; phylum Streptophyta; class Magnoliopsida; order Poales; family Poaceae; genus Poa; species Poa pratensis. Next base: position 21,591,158 of record CAMZMU010000100.1, on the reverse strand, counting down.
TGCCAAAGTGCCCTTTTTGGGGCAGTTTGGCAAACATTTGGGGCATTTCTTAAACTGCCCCAAATGATAAGTTTTAGGGGCACTTAAAACAACTGCCCTAATAATTTTTCCAATCACCAGTATATTGGGCATTTTAAAAAATGCCCTAATAACTTTTTGGGTCATTTCCTTAACTTTTTGGGGCACTAAAAAGTGCCCCTAGAGCTTCACCGTGACGTAGTGTCCTCGGCGAACGAGCTCGCCAAACTCGGAAAGTTTCTACAGCTATTTGCTCTGACCGAGCACATGCACCTGCGATCTGCCCGTCTGGGCTTCGGCGTCGATCACGATGCTCTGGCCACATCGTTGCTGGCGTTCACGCGCCTCCTCAACCTGCAGCTGACTGGACGTCTCCCGCACGGCGACGATGCCGTTGAAGCCGTAAGCAGGATCCGATCCTGCCCCGAGGCTAGAGGTGCTCTCGCTGCTTTTCGACAGGGGACCCGGCGACAAGGAGTTGCCGGCGCGCGATTGCGGTGACGACTGCAAGGAGGGGGGGCTCCTCGACGCAAACAAGCTTAGGTACAACGAGCAAGAGGTCATCCCCTCCGCGCCGGCGGTGAGCATCCCTTGTCTGAGGAAACGAGTGAGGGAGATCAACTTGGTGCATTACCAAGGCGGGAGGGCGCAGAGGAAGCTGGCCAAATTCTTGCTCCGCAACTCTCCGGTTCTCGACAGGCTCTACTGCGGATTTCCTGTAGGGCAACGGTCGATTCAGAAGAAGCTCAGAAACGAGATCCGAGGATGGACAATGAACAAGCCGGAGAATAACATCTTCTACTGCGACTAGTCGATTATAGCTGTAATGCAAGTTGATTTTTTTTAGCATAGCTGTGTCGGTAATGCACTGGCTTGATTTCGCATAATGAAACTATCAAAAGTTGTGTACTTGTGTTTACAATGAGAGCTATTTTGTTTCCTGAACAAAAAGAGCTATTTTCTTAGTTATAACTAATAACATTATAATATGTTTTGGCAAGAAAAAACAGTTTGCCAAATCATTTTATATTATGGGATGCAGTGAGTATAAGATTAAGAGTTGTCTTGTACGGTCGTGCGTAAAGTGTGTTTTTTTCTGCGCCTAAATTTCTCTAAAGAAGTATATGCACCGGTGGTACAACAACTTACATTTCACGTGCAATTTGGTACTCTCTCCGTTTATAAAAGGATGTGTCAACCTAGTTCAAATTTGCATGTATCTAGACATGATTTAGTGCGTAGATACATTTCAATTTGAACTAAGTTGAGACATCTTTTTGTGAACGGAGGGAGTACCAAATTTTTCTAGTTGATACGAGTTGATTTCCTTTTAGGATAGATAGAAGAAAGAACTACATGTAGGCCCGGGCTACAAAGAGACTTTTCGTTAATTCACACACTAGTGTGAGCACCATATACCTAACCAATTTTCTAGTTTGACCTTGCAAGAAGAGACGAGACTTTAATCTTTCTTTCACTTGTTGAGTTGATCCTTCTTCTCTTTGAGTTACTAGCAATCATTTCTTAATATTCGGATTGATGTGCTCAGAGATCCTCTCATTTCCAGCATCGATGTACATCTCTTTTAGAACCTTGGCGTGTTCAACGAAAAGCTTGATTCCAAAGCAGTCGGTCCTGATCTGCCGCCGGAACTGCAAGGTGACTCTTCTTAGGCACCTTCGCAGGCATTTGAACGATTGACCACTTAGGCCATACAGATCAGAAACCTCATCAAAGTTGGCATGATGGTGCTCGTCCTTGTTTCTTCTAGCCACCGTGGGGTTTAATGTGCGGCGCTCGAAACGTTGGATGGACACTTGGAACTCAGATTGGTATTTCCTTTCCAAGAAATCGAGCCCGTAGTCGTACTGTTTGTTAGTATCTTCATGCGGTGTGCTGAGGTTGATCCTGAGATCACGCGGCGCCGGGCAAAAGTAGAGCAGGTTGGCGATCGCCGCTGCGGCCGTCGTGCCCGTGGGAGTGTACACTCCCTGGAGCTCGAGGCGCTCAAGGTGGTGGAGCGACGGAAGGAGCTTGGCCTGGTTCGCTTCGCCGGCGACCGCGATCTGGTCGAGATTGCGCACCCTGAGGTTCACGTGTTTGGCGTGGGTGAAGCCATGGACGAATCCCCAGAAGCTCCGGCGAGCGGCATGGGGGTCCCTGTGTCGCGTGTAGCCGTAGTCAATGAGAGTCATGACCGCCCGTGACAGCTCTGGCGGCGGCGGACTCAGGGAGATGTGACGGAGAACCCCCGTGTACTTGAAGCGCCGCAGCATCGGCGCGTAGATTTCAATCGTTCCATCCTCCTTCATGGAGCACTTGTGTATGACGAGCTCGGTGGCCGACGGGCAGCTGAGCGAGCGGAGGAGGGCGCCTTGTTCCGGCGGCGGTGAGACATTATCATGGTAGTGGTCTTGGTAGCTTCGCTGGGCATGGCGCTTGTCGTCCTAGAGAAGCACGGACTCGAGGTGGATGGAGGCGAGCAGGGGCGCAACGTCGATGACGCGCTGGAGACCGTTGAGCGGCACGTTGCAGTGTCGCAGCCGCAGCGCCGCAAGCCGCGGGAAGAACGTGGGCGGCGACGCCGGCACGAGGTCACTACAGTTGATGATCTCCAGCACGCGGAGGGTCTCCGATGGCAGGGAGCCCAGACCGAACGGGTAGATCCGAAGCCATTAAATATTCCATTGGGCCTCATACTTGCTTCTCTCGAAGTACATTGGCGTCCCGTCGTGGGAGTCGACGGCGGCGATCCGGAGCTCCTCGACGCCGAGCGCCGCCGGGTGGGAGAGCACGACGGCGAAGACATCGTGCTCGCGGCTCCAGTCCACGTCGCGGTGCAGGAAGTCGCGGATGATGCTGTCCTCCCTGGCCTCCACGCGTAAGGTGAGCTTCGTGACGGGAATGCTGTCGTCGGCTCCGGCTGCCTCAGCGAAGGCGTCGAGCGCCGCGTGGGCGCCGGTGACGAAGGCGTCGCGCCTGGCGTAGAAGCGGTGTCCCCTGCTGTAGCGTTCCTCCTCGTTCTCGCCGATGCGCGCCACGAGGTTGATGGCGCCCGAGGAGGGCCAGAGCGGGCGCCACCGCCTCAAGAGCGCCGTGGTGAACGCGCCCTCCTTGGCCGGGACGAAGTGGAGTACGCGGCGCAGGACATCGTCGCTCAGGCGGGAGAGGCGGCCAGCACCAGCGGCCATCTTCGACATTGCTGCGAGCGATTACAGCGGTGAGGGTCGTTTCGATTCTGGATGCGATTAACTGGGATCTGCGTGCAGCAGTCTATTGTACTACGACGGAGCTTTGGTCGATCCCTACTCGGACTGGAAGTCGATCGCGTCGAGCCCTACTCTAATTCATATGCTAGTCGATCTTCTTTTTTCTCTAAAAAAATCAAAGGAGATACGGAGTAAATCACGGAAGCTTGAATTGTTTTTTTACGGGAAATGTTGAATCAATTGGTTGAGCACATTTTGCTAACCTGAGACGATCATTTGGCCAAAGCGCTGGCTTCGCGCCGCCAGATTTAGCGATGATGGGTAACTGTAGTTGGGTGAACTGTAACGAGATTGAAGTACTGAACCCGTATGAAATATTTAAACAAACCGAACCAAACTAATCCACCGAATTGTGTATTGCCAGTTTGCCACGCAAGCTAAACTAAACTACTACAAGATATCTCCACCAAAACCGAACCAAACTAATGGCAGGAACTGTGGTTTCACCTTATAGTTTGAGATCAGTTCCCACCAATACACCTGACAACTTAACAAACATCAGGCAGAGCTCATCAGCACTTACTAGTTACCAGGCCAACAACGTCGCTCAACCACCAACGTCGACGAACAAAAACCATCCATCAGTAAGTAAGTCTTAAGTGCATCATGCCTTCTCCTCCCAAAACATACATAATAAATCTCGACCAGCCGCAAGAAAACTCTGTCTCAGTGCATGTCGCTCGTAGTACTCTGCTCAGCTTTCCTGGTACCCCTACTGCTGCTCCACTTCTTGAGGTGTGGTGTCCGGCTTGACAGGCGGCTTCTCGCTGCCACCGTTCCGCCGACGGGCGGCCGAGACCCAGTCCATGATCATCGCCTCCGCGGCGTCGACCGCTTCCTGTGTCCCTCTGATTACCATCTCCCTGCATATGCGTCACACACAGAAAGTTACTAGACCGCAGGCCTCTGTAATCCGCAGCTCAAATCATGTGTTCATTGCACAGACAGGCAGTCAGTCAGGGTAAACCAACATACCTGTCCGTAGTCCCTGCTACGAAATCACCCTTGGCCGACGTCTTGATCCATGCGCCGGTAGACTGAACTCCAAGGAACCAATTAACAATTAGCCAAAGGCATCCTTTGGTGGCATGCCAAATGGGAAGCCAGTAAAAGATTTTAAGACCAAACCGTCCAGAAACACTATACTACCCCATATAGTGCATATTACTTTGTTAGTGCTGCAGGATACCTGTATGATATCCTTTATGTTCCTCCCAGCACGGCCAATGACGGCACCGATATACTCCTCGGCAATAGCAATGGTGAGGGACTCTTGGGCATCATCATTGTTATCAGGTGATCTTTTATGCATGTTTGGCTGAAGAAATTTAAGAAAAAGATGGTTTAGATTTCGCAGCAGGCAACATATACCATCAGTAAACTGGACATAAACAGTAAGCGATAGTCTTGGAAAATTATTTCCATGCATTACTAAAAAATAGACAGAGGAATTTCATGGATAATGAGGCTATGAATATGAAGCACAAAGGGATAAGGGACTGGTTGCAGGAAACTAAGCACACATTTGCATATGCAAATCAGATTAGCAGGTTGCAGTCAAGCACACAATTTTCGTTCATTCCTTTGGAAAAGAAAGTTCCATAATTCTTCTCTTAAAATATAACAGCCAGTTGTACAATTTCTGAAGCATACACTTTCCACATATTTTACATGAGCAAGGGCTTCAACTTTCCACATGGAAAGGTTGATGTTTTTTTCTATTTGTTGTTGCTTAGCTTTGATTGGGAATGGAATCACGATTCTAGTGTATGACCAACAAGCATTACGATTGAAAAGAGAAATAAACAACACACTTCTTTTTCTAACAGTAACTACCTCATACTCTCCTAACATCCATTCTTTTTCTGTTTACATTTTCTAAATTACTTCTTTACAACACCTCTATTGAGAAGCCTTATTAAATGCTTGAAAGAAGTAATCTACATGAAAGGAAATCAGAACATATAGTAGTGTATTTTAATAAAAATGTCTTACCCTGCTGTGATGTTTTTCAACATGCTCATATGGCCCATAGTCTTCACGCCCAACAGATGAAGCAGGATAACTTGGAAAAGGAAGGCCTGAATGTTTGGAAGCGCAATTAGCCAATTAGTGACTGGAAAAGAGTGACGCAATACGGACTAGTAGCTTAATGCCTGTGAATCATTACGACTAATCCAGCATCTCACTATAATGAAAGCAACCTATTCATCAAGTTCAGTCATACTGCAAGCCTTTGACAAGATAATATACCAAAATACCCCAAAGGCAGACAAGATGCGAATGAGGAGGCATACAACATTACAACCCGAAACTGAGTAGCGGACAATTATATAAAAAAGAAACAAAGATGAAAATGGGCTCTAGCATCAAGTGCTAAAAGTTATGCTGGAAACCTGCATAGGGCCATGAGTAGCGATCGTCCTCCAGCAACTTAGAAAGTATCAAGAATATTGCCTGCAGCTGGTTGTCCAAGATTCCTGTGATTGTAACCAGCCTATCTTGCAGACCATAGGAGATGTCGTGGGGTGAGATCACAATTCCAGCATTTGATGCTTTAGTTAATGACCTAAATGAAAAACAAAAAAAGGGAATAAGTATCAAACCTGCAATATCTGAAAATTACAAAATAAACAGAAGAAATATGATGAATGATTATGTTGGAATGTGGATTCCAAAATCTAGTGAAATGGAAGGGAATGTCGCCTAGGCCCCCAAACAAACAGTGAACTAGTGAAGTACATCAAATACAGCAAGATTAACTTTTGGTCTTGTTGTTCCCTCAGGTTGGTTCCTTGCAAGTACATCAAACACAGCAAGATTGAAGGGGGAAAAAAGCCTACTTGATGACTGTTCCTGCTTTGCCAATGAGCGCGCCACAGCACGCGTCGGGCACCACGAGCACGACATCGTCGATCACCTGGTCACCCTGAGGCCAGAGCAGAGCAGAGGATTAACTAATCGATTGGAACAACAAGACCATCAGACTGAACGAAACCAAACCCGAGCAGAGCAGGGTACCTGGTAGTTGATTTTTTGGAGGATGAGCTCGGCAGCGTCCATGACCTGGTGGAAGAGGCCGGAGACGAGGATGACCCTGCTGTCTGTGCCGGGGAGGAACTGGCCGCGGCGGGAGAGCTGGACGCGGGCCCCGGAGGTGGACACGACGTCGGTGATGGCGTACCCGGCCCTGCCGATGACGCGGCCGGCGTCGGCGTCGGAGACCAGGAGCCTGGCATGCGTCGGCTGCTTCCACAGGTCATCTGAAATGGAAAGATCGGTGGGTTCCGAAATTAAAAACCCTCGCAAAAAACTCTCATATTTTCTTTCTGTACCGAGCCGGGCCGAGAGAGTGGGAGCAGAAGGGGCCGGGGACGCAAGATCCAAGGCGTGCTGCCGCGAAGATAGGTAGCAGAATCATCGGAGCCGGAGGGGACGGGTCAGCGGTCGGCCTAGTCTTGTTCTTGTTGGGGCATGGGAGGGAGGGAGATGGATCGGAGGATTCCGCGTAGGATGGAGGAAGCAGCGTGAATGCGGGTACCCTACCTTCGTAGCGGTCGCCTTCGTCGGAGGCCGGCGGCGAGGAACCCATGGGGATGGTACGGGAGGGGCGAGGAGAAAGGTCGGGTGGCCGCCGCCTCGCTTCCGGTGGTGGTGGCTTCGTCTCCACCTGCTCCCTCTCTCTGGTCTTTTGTGAGCTGTGACACCACACTCCCGCCAGGTGGGCCCAGCCGGTCAGGGAAACAGACAATTTTTTCTTCCCATTTTATGCTCACGGAAAAACGAAAACCAGTTAGTTCGAGCAGCTTCTGGTCGCAACAACTCTAGCAGATCCATTAAAGTTTACATTCCTCCACACCATAAAAAGAAAGGTCCATATAATTTTTCAGTCGGATAAAATAATCCGAAGGTAGGAAGAACCTTTTGGAATTTTTTATTTTTTAAATAAAAAAATATTACAACAGTTCCAAAATTCTGAAAAACTTGATAACATCATATTCGAGAATTGCTCACCCAAGTACCAACCAAATACCAAAGTCGTATCTAGTCTCTGATTTGTAGAAGCTTGGTACTTCATATCTTTGTTGTGTGCATCGTATGAGTTTCGTGATGACAAACTTACCAATTGTATGTAACTTGATAACTTTATTTCTCAAGTGTAAATTGAGGATGGCCATATGAAATCACAAGGAAGAAGAAGCGGGACTCTGTGTAAATAGAGGGTGGAGCGACTCTGGCACTCTATTCGTTCGCTAGGAAGAAGGTGATGATGAAAGCGACAAGAGCGCAAGTCTTGGTTATGTGAGAACATATAATAGTGCTACCATACATCGGAGTGCTATATGATTTCGGTTAAATCTGGATTGCTGGATAGGAAATGAATGATTTGGGAGTTTTTTAACGTCCAATTCTAACATCAAAAGCTGAGTTTAATGGAAATCATCTCGCGCTCCAGTTTGAGACCAGTGCATTTGCATGAGTATATTGAGGGTTGATTTCTTTAAAACACGTGGTTTCTCTTACAAAGTTACAAAATGAAGCCTCACTTAAGTTGTGCTTGTTCTTTTTGGGTAATCTCGGGTTTGTATTTGTGAATCTGCATGTGAACAATTCTCTGGCCGTTAGTTTCCCATCCAAGGGCTCATACTGGTATGTATTGTGCTATGAAACCACCCATCTGTATTGAACAGAACGTCGGAATGCGCCTGCGACACACGGACTTTACGCGCGATGGAACGGACTTGCGCAAGAAACCGATCCTACGACCCTACCGTGCGTGCCAGAGATCTCGCGGTCGGTCTACATTTTTATTTTCTTTGACACACACGACTTTGGTTCCTAGGTGGGGTCGGTTGACTCGAGTGCGGAGTGCGTGCGACCAACACCAACTTAGCCTAAGAGTGTGGTGAATAACAATCATCGATAAGTAGATATTTACTACATGTTTGATATTTCATTTTTCATATGCAGACACGGACCTATGTTGAGGCCAGGGGGCAGTCGCCCCCCCCCCAGCCCACGAAATTTTTACAAACAATCGGTGCATCGAACACAACAAGATTAACTTTGGTCTTGTTGTTCCCTTGAGTTGCTTCCTTGCAAGTACATTAAACACATCAAGATTGAAGGGAAAAAAGCTTCCTTGATGACTGTTCCTGCTTTGCCAATGAGCGCGCCACAGCATGCGTCGGGCACCACGAGCACGACATCGTCGGTCACCTGTTCACCACCCTGAGGCCAGGCAAAGCAGAGCAACTGGAACAACGATCGCATCAGACTGAACCGAAACCAGAGCAGAGCAGAGTAGCATACCTCGTAGTTGATTTTTTTCGAGGATGAGCTCGGCAGCGTCCATGACCTGATGGAAGAGGCCGGAGACGAGGAGGACCCTGCGGTCGGTGCCGGGGAGGAGCTGGCCGCGGCGGGAGAGCTGGACCTGGGCCACCGAGGCAGACACGACGACGGTGATGGCAGACCCGACCCTCCCAATGACGCGGCCGGCGTCAGCGTCGGAGACCAGGAGCCTGGCGTGCGTCAGCTGCTTCCACAGGTCATCTGAAACGGAAAGATCGGTGGGTTCCAAAATAAAAAAAACCCTCCTTTTTCTATCTATACCGAGCCAGGCTCAGGGGGTGGGAGCAGAGGGGGACGGGAACGCAAAGATCCACGGCGTGCGGCCGCGAAGGTGGGTAGCAGAATCATAGGCGCCAGCGGCCGGGACGGGTCATCGGTCGGGCTAGTCTTGTTCTTGCTGGGGAAGAAAGAAAAGAAAAAAAAGAAAAAAAAGGGGAAAGCAAGGGAGAGAGGGAGATGGATCGGAGGATTCCGTGCGGGATGGAGGAAGCAACATCAATGCGGGTACCCTACCTTCGTAGCAGTCGCCGTCGTCGGAGGCTGGCGGCGAGGAACCCATGGGGATGGTACGGGAGCGAGGAGAAGGTCAGGTGGCCGCCGCCTCGCTTCCGGGGACTGAGATCCAGTGCCTTGCCATAAATAAGGCACGGGTGAACAGTATCATGCCTTAACCCTCTTTTCTAGCCGTTGGATGGAGAATTGATGGCATGGATGAATATGAACAGTCGCAGTGCTACAAGGAAATGTACAGGATATTCTCTACAGTACATCTGCTAGAGCATCGCGAACAGTACAACTGCTACAGAACTGTCCACAGTGAGCTGCTACAGTTTAATCCATCAATTGTCAATCTAAGGGCCCAATCGGCAAGGCAAAACACTGTTCACCGGTGCCTTGAGCATGGCAAGGCACTGGATCTCGATCCCGCTTGCAGTGGTGGTGGCTTCCTCTCCACCTGCTCCCCCTCTCTCTATATATCTCTCACTCTGGTCTTTTGTGAGTTGTGCCACCACCCTCCCGCCAGGTGGGCCCAGCCGGTCAGCAAAACAGACCATATAATTTTTCATTCGGACTAAAATAATCCAATGGTAGGAAGAACAATTTGGAGTTTTGTTTATAAGCAGAGTGAGATTGGTGTTTCGGCTCCCGAACTAATATGATCGGAAAAAGAATTGAAAAAAATAATACTCCCTCTGGTCCGCAATAAGTGTCGATAGTATAGCTAACAAATTATGCTACATATGTAAAAATCCCCTGACACTGAAAACGGACTGGAGGGAGTACAACAGTTCCAAAATTCTGAAACTTGATAGCTTCATATCTTTAAGAATTACTCACCCAAGTACTAAATGAACAACCAAAGTCGTATCTAGTATCTGATTTGTAGAAGCTTGGTACTTCATATCTTTGTTGTGTGCATCGATGAGTTTCGTGACGACTAACTTACCAATTGTGTGTAACTTGATAGCTTTATTTCTCATGTGTAACTTGATTTTTTTCTTTGAAAAAGGGGAGCATTTGTCGTGAACTCTACATCGAAATGATGCACACGTTTTTTCATTTCCATGTGTCACTTGATAAATTGTGATGTGCTTAGTCGCACTATTGTGGCTCTAAATTACACGCATGTAATTAGCCATCAGTCTTGGCTCGAAATATGCCGGCAATATCACGGTAATTCTTAGTACATGAATTACTCCCGTAAAGGTGTTGCCCTACCTGCCAATCTGGAGTACTCTCGAGCGTGAGATTCGGTTTGTCTGTCAAATTGTTTTAATGAGAAAAATTCACCATTAGTCACAGAATTTGAGCTGGGGGCTCACTTTGGTCACTGAGTTTCCGAATACCCTGTTTACGGTCACTGTACTTGCTTAGGGTGTCAGAATGGTCACCGCCGCCGTTTCTGTACGCTGCGCGGTACGTATTTTGCCACGCGTGTGTTGACTGTGTGGAAAGCGTGGCCTTTTAATCCAGCGTGGACGAGGCGGAGGGTTTTTTTTTGCAAACATGTAATAAAACCTGGACCCGAACCCTACCTTCTGTCGTGCTCGAAAATCCAAAAGAAAATTCCCCACCCCGCATCCTCTGCTCCCCAAATCGAGACCGCCGCCGGCGCCGATGGATAGCCGCCGCAAGTTCCCATTCGAGCTTTGGCGCAACGGCGAGCCGGAGCTGAGGCCTGAGCAGGGCCGTTGGGTTCTCACCCCGACGCGCACCATGCTCAAACTGGAGCGCAAGTGGAGGGGACGGGCGCTGGTGGCCACTGTTGCAGGTCTCTGTCCTCCCATCTCGCCGGACGACGTCGTGGCTGCGCTGAAATCAGAGTGCGGAGTGGAGCGCATCGACGTGAAGGTGGATGTAGTTGCTCCGCCTGCTGATTTCTCATCCGCTTCCGCCACGAGGAGGATTGCTCTCGCGTGGTGTACAAGTCCTAGGACCTATACATCTCCGGCGCGCCGCTGCAGCTCTCCCGCTGGCACCCTGCAAGCGGTGCGGAGGAGTCCGAGCTTCCGTTCCTGACGAAGCTCACCTTCGAGAGGTACCCGCGACAGGCGTGGGAGCCGGACGCTGTTGGGCAGTTCGTGAACCGGCTGGGCGGCCACCTGAAGATGATGCTGGTCCCGACGGACAGCTGGTTCCTCTCCGTCGAGGCATGGATGAAGAACCCGTGCGACGTGCCCAAGAGCTTCGTGATTGAGGTGCCACTGGCGCGGCGGCCGCTCCAACCTCCATCCATCGACTACGAGTCAGAGGAAGACCCGTCCACTCTGTCACCACCGAGCTCGCCGACGTCGAAGAAGACATCGGTGCACAACGTCCTTATCCATGTCTCCGAGGTGCTCGATCGCACCCCTGTCATCACCGGCATGCCGCTGTGCGACGACGACGACGACGAAGACCCGACGCGCACGCATTTCTTTCCATTTGAGGGCGGCCGGATGGACGGCAGTGTTGTTCCACTGGTCCACGACGGTGGCCATTACTACGGTGGGCACAAGGGTTGTGGTTCCGCCGGTGGCGACTGAAGTTCTGAAGAATGGCCGCGGTTGTCTGACGAAGATCGACGAAGCAATGTGTTGTCTGAACTATTTGTTAGTCTGTACTGTCATTGTTGTGTGAACAATTTGTGTAACTGAACTATGTGTGTAATGTCTGAAGAAGTGTGTATTTTGGTTTAATTCGAACTGTCTTTACTGTCATTGTTTGTCTTAACAATTTGTGTAACTGAACAATTTGTGTAACTGAACTATGTTTGTGTGAACTATGGACGAAAATACACAGCACATAGCTTAAAACATACCACATCACAGGTTTACATTAACAACATAATTCCCAGGTACCAGATCATGTTTTCAACATGTTTTAACCACAAAATACACACCAGATAGCTGTTCAGATAACACCAGATAACAACCAAAATAACATACCAAGTGTTTGAACAAGTTTTCAACACAAATAGCATAGATAGCATAATTGAGATGAAAAAATCATCTCCGCTCATCAAACATGTTGACTCTCTTCTGCTTGTTGGCCACTAGGTTCATCACCTCCAGCAGATGGTCCTTCCCTTGCTGCCTTTTGTGCCTTCCTATTAGCTACCTGTAGTGCTTGCTCTTCTCTTTTAGCTGCATTCTGCTGCTCCCTTAGTCTAGCTGCTTCTTTCTTAGCAGCTGCCTGCTCTGCTCTGTGAGCTGCAGCTTCTAATGCCTTCATCTCTCTCTGCTGTTGGGAGGCAGCCTTCTTTGCCTCTGCCTCTTCTCTTTTTTACTTCTTCAGAACTTCCAGTGCAGCTTGTTTTGCTGCAGTTTGCAGCTGCCTCTTCTCCTGAGTTGCTGCTCTTCTATTTGCTTGCTTCTCCAATTTATTCTGGTGAATTGCTTGTCTCTTTGCTTCTGCCTCTTGTGCTCTTCTCTCTATGGCTTCATTCATTGCTTCTAGAGCTGCATCTCTGCTTGCTGCCATGCCTATCCTTGTCTCTTTTCATTTGTAACAACTTCATGGTGAGGTTAGCATCTGTTGTTGCTGTTGTTGTGGTACTTGCACCTTGAGCATGTGCAAATTAATTACTGATGAATGTTGAATTAGTAACTACATCTGTGCTCTGATTGCGTGGATCACACGTTCGTTGGGAGACCCCAAGAGGAAGGTATGATGCAGTGTAGCAGCAGTTTTCCCTCAGTATGAAACCAAGGTTTAATCGAACCATTAGGAGCAAGAAATCACTTCGGAAGGTTGTCAGTGGCGCGCTGACGTGGAACCTGCACACAACACAATCAAACTACTTTGCCCCACCGAAACAGTGAGGTTGTCAATCTCACCGGCTTGCTGAAAACAAAGGATTAAACGTATGGTGTGGAAAACAGTAGTAAATTGCAGAGAATGAAAAGGAACAGTGTTTGCAGTTGGTTGTATTATCAGTGTAAAAGAATGGACCGGGATCCACAGTTCACTAGTGGTGTCTCTCCATAAAAGATAACTAACATGCTAGGTGAACAAATTACAGCTGGGCAATTGACAAAATATTGAGCGCATGACAATGCATATATATGACATGATGATTACTATGATATTCATGTGGGAATTACGACAAAATACATAGACCATTATTCAACAGCGTCTATGACTAATAATCCACCGCCAGGTTGTCATACCGAGTTCCCCGTTGGTATTAAGTTGCAAGTAACGGGTAATTGCTTTAAGTAATGTGCGTAATGTAAACAAATGCATTAGACCTAACGGCGTACCCTTAAGCTAAGTATCGGTTATTTTATCCCTAGTGGCAACAGCACATCCACAATCTTAGAAGTTATTGTCACTCTCCCAGATTACCGGAGGCATGAACCCACTATCTAGCATAAATACTCACTCTTGGAGTTACAAGCATCTACTTGGCCAAAGCATCTACTAGTAACGGAAAGCATGCAAGATCATAAATAACATATAAGATAGATTGATAATCAACTTGACATAGTATTCAATATTCATCGGATCCCAGCAAACACAACGTGTAGCATTACAATAAGATGATCTTGATCATGATAGGCAGCTCACAAGATCTAAACATGATAGCATAAAGTGGAGAGACAACCATCTAGCTACTGCCATGGACCCGTAGTCTAAGGATGAACTACTCACGCATCACTCCGGGGGCAGGCATGGTGATGTAGAGCCCTCCGGTGATGATTCTCCTCTTCGGCAGGGTGCCGGGAAGAGCTTCTGAACCCTCCCAAGCTAGGGTTGACGGCGGCGGCGTCTCTGGAACTTTTCGTGGATAATGGCTCGGGTAATTAGGGTTTTCGCGTCGGGAAGAATAAATAGGCGAAAGGGCGGCGGCTGCGGAGCCACGAGGGCCCCACACCACCCCACGGCGCGGCAGGGGGGCCCGTACGGCCCCATGGTGTTACAAGTTATATTAAAGGTTACCACAGTGACTTGAAGGTGAAGGTATGATTTTCACGTCCTGCTTGCATTTCAGCTCTCTAATTATATTGTCATATAATGTAAAATTTGTGGCTTACTTTCGCAAATTTCGATAAGGAGGAAGATGAGGAAGAAAATGTGGAGACCATCAAGTTTCCTAAGGGTGTGGTGAATAACAATCATTGATAAGTATATATTTGCTACTCCCTCCGTTCACAAAAGGATGTCTCAACCTAACTCAAATTTGCATTTATCTAGACATTATTTAGTGTGTAGATACATGCAAATTTAATCTAGGTTGAGACATCCTTTTGTGAAGGAGGGAATACATGTTTGATATTGCACTTGTCATCTGAGTAAAACATCAACTAAACTCATTGTTACTTCTAGACTTTTAAATCATGTGGATGTTGCTTTTTCGGTTAATGGAGAATGGAGTTGAAGATTGGAGATGGATGTTGATCTTTTTATAATTTGAACTTGCTTATTAAGTTGAAACTTGGAAACCTTGCGCACGGATATTGCTTTTATTTTGCCTTAGAACCGAAATTGTAATCGTGCGATGTCGATTAGTCATGATTGTCGGTTATGATCTATAATATTATTATCTATCATTCTCGATGACAATTGTGTATCCGCGGTCTATCTTTGTTGCTATTTTCAAATTTCGATAAGAAACATTGGAAAATATGTGAGAGATTTTTTCCAATTTCGAGGTCTATATTATCATGAAAATGTGATTATCCTTGTTAAAATTGATATGTTGTCATTTTTATGAGGAATTTGAATTTATACATGCTCAGTTTTGATGTGCAAAAGTTTTAAAAAAATTGCTAGCCATGTGCGTGAGTTTTTTTCCCCGTGTATGTGCTATTTTTTGGTCTCACTCTATTGTCATAAAAATGTTCTTGAAATACAGTTTCTTCGCAAAAATGGGTTAATGTCTATTTTAATTGATGTATTGTGCACTTTCATGGAAAAATTGAATGTATGGAAGCTCAATTTGATGTCTCAAAACTCAAAATCGTGCTTTGTTTCTGCTCTATTTTTTCAGTCGATAAACTCGCCATCCTGGTCGAGCTGGACCGAGTTTCGGTTTTGCTCGGGCCGAGCCTGATTATTGGCCCAACGGGCGAGCCCGAGAAGAGCCCCAAAAGGCGAGACAAATTCTGTCTCGGCCCTAACTATCTCGACGAAAATTATACTGTTGTATCTTGTCGGGCTGGTCCTCTCGTCTCGATCTCGGTTTCTTCCCCCGCCGCCGCACGTGATGGAGATCGCTCGACGGAGGCGGCGAGAGGATCGCATCAGCAAGCTCGGCGACGCTGCGCTGGGCTGCATCCTCTCCTTCCTCCCAGCCAAAGAGGCGGCGCGCGCGGCGGCTCTCTCCAGCCCGTGGCGGCTCGCCTTCACGGGCGTACACGCAGTCTCGCTGGAGGAGCCGGAGGGTGAAGACACCATCCCGGACTCCGACGAGGACGAAAGATCGGAATCTTCTTCCTGCAGCAACAGCAACCACACGCCGAGCTTCACCAAAGTCGTCACGGCCGCCCTTTTCGCGCGCCACCGCCGAGCCGACGTACCCCCGCCGCCGCTGCGCGCGCTCCGCGTCGTTCTGGACTGTTACCGCAAGGAGGACGCCTCTGCCGTGGACCACTGGGTCTCCTACGCCTTGAGCCATGCCGCGCCGCCTCCTGCTGGGCTCGAGCTCGACCTCCGATTCAGCCGCCAGCCCCTCTGCTCCCGTCCCTACGGGCTCCGATCCAAGGAGCACGATGAGGAGTATGACCGATTCTGCGGACCGGAGCACGCGCCACGTTTGCCGGCGGGCAGCGTACTCGTCGGCGTCGAGGAGCACGCAAAAGAGCAACCAAGTCGTAAACGCAGCCGTAGTACGTCTTCAGAGGACTCCGACTCTGAGGATCCCAATGGTCGCGCAATGCCTGGATCGGACGGCAAGGATCACCAACCGCAGCAATCGATGTCCCGCTCACCGGACAGAGAGTTCACAACAGGCACCTCGAGCCCATCTTCGAGTTCAAGTTCCAGTTCATCCGACGACACAAAGGAGCACGTAAAAGCGCCACCAAGTCGTAAACGCAGCCGCAGCCATCCTCCTCTAGCTCCTCCGAGGATTCCGACGACTCAGAGGACTCCTCAAGTTCCTCCGATGACTCCGAGGAATCCTCAAGTTCCTCCGATGACTCGGACGAGGATTCAAGTTCCTCCGATGACTCCGACGAGGATTCAAGCTCCTCCGATGACTCCGATGAGGATTCAACGTCGGGGTCTTCTTCCGACGGCTCGGACCAGAACGATCACCAACGGCAGAGATCGGTCCCCAAATTGAAAACTTTGTCGGACGGCCACGAGCACCGTAGCCCCACACCCCCATGCGGCGAGGACGACGACGTCGGCTCGGACGAATCTCCAACTCCGCCACGTTCACTGGGTCGATGTGAACAATCGCTTCAGGAATACACCGTGCCGGCGATGATCTTCTCCTGCGCCGCTCTGAGGTCACTCAGCATCGGCCCCTGCCGTGTCTCCCCGCCGGCCGTCATCAGCCTGCCGTCCCTCGAGGAGCTGCTCCTCATACGAGTCTCCGACACGGAGGGAGATGTGCAGAGGCTCATCGCCGCGTGCCCGCGCCTCGCCGACCTCACGCTCGAGGCCTGCGACACGGTCACTGAGCTCTCCCTCCTCGACAACCGCCGCCTCCGCAGGCTCGCCCTCCGGTGCTGCCACCGCCTGGCAAACGTGACATTCGACGACACGCTGCACTCCTTGGAGTACCGAGGCGTTGTACCCGACACGCCTCTCCTGACATTCCACGGCCGCGGCTCGCGTTTTCCGTCGTGCAAGGTCGACATATGTGGCGAGGAGGTCACGTCGGCGAAGGAGCTCACCAAGCTCCGTGAGTTCCTGCAGCAGCTGGCGTCCACCAAGCACCTGCACCTGCAGTCCCCACGGATAGGCGCCGGTGTCGACCACAAAGCTCTAGCAAGGTTCCCGGAGTTCACACGCCTCCTCCACCTCGAGCTGACGGGACGCCTGCCGTACAAAGACGATGGCGTCGCCGCCGTGGCAGCCGTGAGCAGGATCCTCCAGAACGCCCCGAGTTTGGAGGTGCTCACCCTGTATTTAACCACAGGGCCAGTGGACGACGCCGAGTCATGCTCCAGCTGGGATAACTACAAAGAGTGGAAGGTCCTCGACGCCCATCAGCTCAGTTGCAACGTGCACGATGTGCTCGCCGCCCCGGCGGCGACCATCCCTTGCCTGACGAATCGTGTGAGGGAGATCAACCTGGTGCATTACCATGGAGGTAGGGCGCAGAGGACGCTGGCTAAGTTCTTGCTCTGCAACGCTCTGGTCCTCGACAAGCTCTACTGTGCATTCGCGAGTGGGGCGCTGTGGGTTCAGACCAAGCTCATGGAGGAGATGCAAGGCTGGGCGATGAACAAGCCGCAGAATAGGATCTTCTCCTGAATTTATCAGAAGATAACAGCTGCTAAGTTTTCTATTGATCGACTTGCTTGATTTCGCACTGAAAGTTAGTGTGTGCAGTGTGCGTGTCAGATTCAGAGTTCTGAAGCTTCTTTGGGTTCGTGCGTTTGCTTCTGCATCCAATTTTTCACCATCTTTTTTTTTTTTGAACTGGATTTTTCACCATTTTAAATGAGCATACTAGCGTAAATGACATGTAATCTGAATCATATAAGAATTGACAAAAAAATGGAAATGGTCCAATCAACCTACCATGTATGCTATGGACAAAATAAATCAAGTGTTAACGAAATAAAAACACACTGGTGTTAAGTTGCAAAAGTGTAAATAAGAGGTCAATGATTCTTTCTCACAATTCAGCACCATATTCATAACAATCTCAAACATGTACATATCAGTGAGTAACTTACTAGTCCACTAACGATGTAATAACTATGTATATACATTGTTCATACTCATATATACATGCAGATTACATGTATGTACATTTTAGATTACATGTAAAAGTCTGTTTTGTATGAAATAAAAACTGTCTAATTTCTACATGTTATTATTATTTTAAAACAATCAGAAGGTGCACTTTCAATAAAAGACGAGAATTGTACAAACATTATGTGGCGTTACATGAGAGGGAACCTGATAAGGATCAACGTGATCCAAAAGGGTTTTAGGCCCAATCTTTCATGGCGAACCAAGAACAACAACGTTGGATCGATGGAATCAACCCCACGCGATGCGCAAACAACAGATCAAAACGATCAGCAATCATAAACCAGCAACACCTCGATATGGCGACCCATCTCGGGACGAAACTCACGATACGTTTAATCTCAAATTCTTGTCTAGCGATACATGGCGGCTGCCGAACCCTTTATATGGGTGACTCAAAACCTAACTCGGTTGGACAGGTCCAAACCGAACCTAACACAAACTCAAACCGGCTGAACCCAAACATGGTTTGAACCAACTAAAAACAAAACACACGAAAATAAAATAGCATACTACGTGGAACACCTCAACCTCCATGACATGCCTCTAACTTGGCGGAGTCCTGAACGTGGGCTTCACCTCATCTTCTGGAGGGATGGCAAAGCTGAAAGTTCCAATAGTGAGAATAAATGGAGGCGGCGGTGCAATGGTCGAAATAGGTATTCTGCCCTCATCATCCCCCCCCCCCCCCCCCCAACTTGAGAGGAAACTGTCCTCGGTTTCAACCCGACACTTGGAACCTTCTTCTTCACAGCGACGGCATTCACTTTGATATCCTTGTCACACATCGGCTGCAGCACATGACGCTTCCCTTTATGCCACAAGGAATAAACATTGGTACACCCATTATGAACAGAATGTCGAGCAAACTGCCATGGTCGGCCTAAAAGCACGTGACATGCATCCATAGGCAACACATCGCAGACCACCGTGTCCTCATAATCACCTACAGAAAATTTCGGACGCGCCTTATGTGTGACCTTCAGCTTGCCTGAATTATACAACCACTCAACACAATGTGGCTGCGGATGCTTCCATGTAGGTAAAGATAACGAATCAACCAAGTTCTAGCTGACTAAATTGGTGTAGCTGCCACCATCAAGAATCAGCTTGCAACTGGTATCTTTGACAGTGCATTGGGTCTGAAAAATATTCCAGCGCTGCCCTTGTCCCTCTATGCGGTCTTCTGGCACTCGCTACACCATCAAACTTTTGCAATTAGGAGCAGTGTCCTCAGGATACACATCAACCTTGTTGTTATCAGATTTCTCACTAGATGGCTCTTCAATTTTCTCATCATCGCTAGCAGAAATATAGCCATCTTGTGTGAGCATCACCCTCTTAGCATTAGGGCATTCACGCCTCATGTGTCCTCGGCCTCCACAAGTAAAACAGTCAATATGAGCGGTGGACTGAGAAGACGCAGCCTTAGACACACCAGATTTGAGCGAATCAAGAGAAATATTATTGGAGCGTGTAGAAGGTGCCGGCTTAGCACTATAACCAGCAGCCTCGCCATTGGAACGACGCCATGTAGGAACAGGGGCTGTAGATCGGCGTCGTTTGATTTGTTGCTCCACACGCTCAGCTTGGTGCACAAGGTCCTGAATATCATAATAGAGAACCATCTCCACACGATCTTGCACCTCAATATTCAGCCCATAAAAGAACCGAGACATAGTGGCCTCCAGGTCTTCAAGTGTTCCTGTACGTATCATGAGCAACTCCATCTCCTTATAATATTCATCCACTGATTTATTATCTTGAGTGAGTCGCTGCAACCTATCGTGCATATCTCTCTTATAGTGCTCAGGAACAAAACGACGTCGCATGATCTCTTTCATACTTGTGCACGTCGTTGGCCTTGTACGCATACGCAGAATTTGACACCACCAAATTAGCACATAACCGGTGAATTCAACTGCAGCAAGTTGGAGTCTCTTCTCCTCAGCATAATGGTGGGAAGCAAAAAATCTGATCCATGTGCATCTCCCACTCCAAATAATCCTCCGGTCCGCGGTCACCGGAGAACGGAGGGATGGACAATTTGATACGTCCAATACCACCATCATCAACGGGAACATGAACAACATGATCAACACGATCACGAACTTGTGGCTGAACTTGACGAGCACCTGCAGCACGAGCATCAAACGGACGTTGTGGTGGTGCATAACCAGCGTCATCTGCAAGTTCATCATTATTGGGTGCCACTAGTCGACGATCTTGATTTTCAGCAGCGCGGCGTTGCATCACGTCGTCGGGCTGCGCAGCAGGTGGGGGCTGCAGGGGTGCATGGTCAGGAGCATCGCCCAATGCATCAATCCGAGTAGCTAACCGTGCAATTTGCGCCGTCAGGGCAGCATGACTCTAGCGAATATAGTCACATGTACTATCAAAACCAGCTCGAACAATGGGAGCTAAATCTTCAGCAAAGGTCGGTGGCACAAGCTCCTCCGGTTTCTCCACAGTAGCATCCGAATTTTCTCCGTTACCCGAGTTCATCATCTTCAGCAAAACAGCAGCTCACAGTTCGAACAGCAGTTGTAGGTCTCTGGTACTCATGCGCGGAAACAGCCGATCACAGGAACGCAGACGCTGTCAATGGTCGTGCGACAAAGCGAGCTCCAGATCGCTGCAGCTTATCCAGGTTGCGAGCAAAACAACCAAGTTGATCTCCAATGTAGCAAGCTGAAATCCAATATGTACGTGGCCACGTGATGCCAATTAAATCTCCTCGGCAATCGTGTCCAAGTAGTACTCCAATACGATCAAGGACTACTCCAGTACATGTACAACTCTACACGATCGATCGCTAGTGATCTGCGGCAAAGAGACCTAGCACCACACGGACAGATATCGTGGCGGCGAACTCTACACGATCGATCGCTAGTGATCTGCGGCAAAGAGACCTAGCACCACACGGACAGATATCGTGGCGGCGGCAAGGAATCTAAAACCTTCACACTCGGACAGATCGGAAGCAGCGTCTTGACGATCTCAATCTTCCAATCTCCAGAACCGGTGTCTTGGCGCAGTAGCCTCCGGCAGCAATATCTCCAACACAACAAACTCAGCAGATAATTCTCGGAACGAATACGCCGTGAGAAACCCGACAAATCTGATACCAAGATGATAAGGATCAACGTGATCCAAAAGGGTTTTAGGCCCAATCTTTCACGGCGAACCAAGAACAGCAACGTTGGATCGATGGAATGAACCCCACGCGATGCGCAAACAACAGATTGAAACGATCAGCAATCATAAACCAGCAACACCTCGATATGGCGACCCATCTCGGGACGAACCTCACGATACTTTTAATCTCAAATTCTTGTCTAGAGATACATGGCGGCTGCCGAACCCTTTATATGGGTGACTCAAAACCTAACTCGGTTGGACAGGCCCAAACCGAACCTAACACAAACTCAAACCGGCTGAACCCAAACATGGTTTGAACCAACTAAAAACAAAACACACGAAAATAAAATAGCATACTACGTGGAACACCTCAACCTCCATGACATGCCTCTAACTTGGCGGAGTCCTGAACGTGGGCTTCACCTCATCTTCTGGAGGGATGGCAAAGCTGAAAGTTCCAATAGTGAGAATAAATGGAGGCGGCGGTGCAATGGTCGAAATAGGTATTCTGCCCTCATCAGAACCCGTAACAAACACCCAAAGCGACATGGGGATCACTCGAGGATTAAGAATCTACTACTCAGATGCAACTGAATGTCCGCCAAGTCCAATTCAGCCACCTCCGAGTATGGTTTGCGCTCGTCGCTGAAGACCCCACGGTTTCTTTCTTTCCACATGTGCTAGAGGGTGTAGATCAAATTAATGCTCGCTGCGGTCACGAGTTTTGACCATCGAGGGGTAAACGTCATTCTCACCCACCTTGCGTTTGCCGACTCAGAGTACATAGGCACCGGGTGGCGACAATCCTAGTCGGTCGTGAATTATTCAAAAGATCTCGGAGTAGTGAGTGTAGTCCTTACACATGCGGGGTACTATCTCGTTACTGGAGAGGCAAAATTGACAAGTGGGGTTTTGTGTCCATCCGTGGATGGCAAGGTTTTCCGCTATGAGAATATTGCCATGCGGGACGGTCTAGGCGAAAAACTTCGACTTGGGCACAGTAGTGCCTTTCCAGCATTGGGATGGGGCAAGTCTCAAGTGTGGCCCCCAAGAATTGGGCGTTGTAGGAAGATATAATAACCCAAGTCAACCCCCATCCAGAATACGGAGTCGGTACGAGTTGGGTTTGTCAAGCTTCATGAGCTGACCACTATTCCGAAAGACCGATCTGATGGAAAGGGCTGGCACAGTCCACATATACTGTAACACCCCTCTTACGTGTGACTCGGAGAGGTCAACACGTGCACCGGCTAATTTGGAGCGCATACCGCCTTCCAATTAACACGGGAGTGACCACCAATGGCGTTCTCGGCATCGTCGCCTTTCCATGTGAATCCCCTTGCATGTTTGTCCAACTCTTGAATGAATTTTTTTCTGGCGTCTCGTGCTCGCGGTAATGTGGAAGAGTTTGGAGTTAGCGTCTCCCTTCTTCATCCAAGTAAGCCGTGAGAGTTTCCTCAGCATGGACTTTTGGATAGCATATAGACCAGAAAGTTTGGACTTCATATTGGTTCTGAGAGTACGATCAAGCAGTGATAGTGGGCGATCGTCCGACGCGACATCAAGTCTCCAAATGATCTCCTTGTTGATGTTGACCTTAACACTTCCCACGTTTTCGCATTGCTAGTTTGCTACATCTAGCAGTACAACATAGCTTCGGATGCAATTTTCTGATGGGTAAGTGTTCATTGTCGGTTTTTGGCAGGCATCGGCAACAACTTCCTGGAAACCATGCAGCCAGAATTCTTCAAACTTTAAAAGGTGACATCAGATTTGGTGATGTTCCCCTCAAGGAGCAGGGGACAGTGATCAAAACACATGGATGATAGAGCCTGCAGGGTGTGCAGCCGGGAAAACATCTCCCTGGACAATTATTAACTGCACTAACAAAGATTGATAATTACTTCCCCATCGCATCATGATTGGAAGAAAAATCAACTTATAGCGAGGTGAACAACAGTCAAGTGCCAAAACTCTCCTCCTACTTATTCGGCCTCCTTAATATCGTTTTAGTTGTAATCACATGAATTGATACTTTTTGTTAGCATCCTTTTCATGTATATCTTAGAAATGTATTACTACCTTTCTTTGATCGTAAATGGCTAGGGCTCGTCGACGTAGCCAAGAAAGCTGCCTCGATGCCAAACGTTAACACGCCGGAAGAAAGTGAGCATGATTTGAACGCATCGAACAATAGCCGAGGAGTGGCGAAAAAATTAAAACAAAACAGATTAGATTTTCCCACATGTTTGCGATTATGGAATATATCGCACACGCTTATTTCCGTGTATCGACACAATTGCACAATATTTATTTGGGCTCAACTGTGTGCTATGTTTCTACATAATGCATATATATCGTTCCATCTATCATATCGTGTGCGATGTAACACCGGTTTCACATAAAAATGTATCCTATTGTTTTGTGTGATTGGAGGATTTAAATTTTCCGGTTTATACTAGCTAGCTTGGTGCATGTATACTTTTATGCAAGAGTAAACGCTATGGACAAATCTAAGTTTACACCCGGAAAAAATCTAAGTTTATACATGGAATTTAACTCAACAATGAGATCTGGTACTATGACCACAAGGTGCATTAAAATTTCACATTTCTTTTTTTGAGGGATATAATTTCACATTTCAAAATACTAATACTAAAACTCACAACGTCATGAATCATGATCTGACTAGAGTGTCGTCGCGTGAGGCTTCCTAATTTCTCCTTTCAAGTGGAGAGACCAAAATGTTTCTTGCAGTATTGGTTGGGTCCAGCTTTCTTCTTTTGGATGAATTATGTATCCATGCTCTAACCTTGGGATTGAGGTGGTCGCATAATTTCTCGGTTCCGCTGTCGATGCACATCTCTTTCAGAACCGTGGAGTTTTCGGCAAAGAACTTGATGAGCTTGACCCCAAAGCAGTCCGTCTTGGCCTGTCGGAACTGAAGACCGATTCTTGTGAGGGAGCTTCGCAAGCATTCGAATGAGCGCCCACTGAGAGCAAGGATGTCCGGTACGTCATCGTACTCACCATGCTCGTCCTCGTCTCCGGTAGCCGGCATCGTCGGATGATCCCATCTGTGTCGTTTGAATCGGTTGATGGAGTCTTGGAGATCGGACGAGTATTTTTTCTCCAAAAAGTCGGGCCTGTGCCGACATCCCTCCATCTTATTGAGCTTGATCCTTAGGTCACGGAGCGCTGGGCAGCAGCGGAGCAGGTTAGCGATTGCCACCGCCGCCGTCTTGCCCGTGGGCCTGTGCACACCCTCGACCTCGAGGCGCTCCATGTTGTGGAACTCCGGCAAGAGCTGAACTCGACGCGCCTCGTTTAAGATGGCGATCTCCTCGAGGTTGGGCACACTCAGCCTCATCTCCTTGGCGTGGGTGTAGCTCTGGACGAATCGCCAGAAGTTCCGGTGGACATCACTTGAATCCTCCTTCCTATTGTATTTGCACCCTAGGATGGTTATGTCCGCTCGCGCCAAATCCGGTGACGGCGGAGTCAGCGAGATCTGCCGGAGAAGGCCCGTATAGCGGAAGCGCTTAAGCCTCGGCGCGTCAAT
This sequence comes from Poa pratensis, assembly GCA_947311845.1. Lineage (NCBI taxonomy): Eukaryota > Viridiplantae > Streptophyta > Magnoliopsida > Poales > Poaceae > Poa > Poa pratensis. The sequence continues at coordinate 21,566,393 of CAMZMU010000100.1, read as the reverse complement.
CTCTATGCAGACTTCTTTCTTCCATCCGCACCTGTCCAGCTGGAGCACGGCGGCCGCCGGGCAGCTGAGGCGGCGGAGCAGGCCTTCTTCTGGCGCCCGCCTCATGTATTTCCGTTTGAGTTGGACGGACTCAAGGTGGATGACGGCAAGCACGGGCGCGATATCGATGAGGACCTGGAGAACATGGAAAGGCACGCTGCAGTCGGAAAGCCGCAACGACACAAGCTGCGGGAACGTGACGGCGGACGGCAGCGGAAGCTCGAGGCCACTGCAGCCGGCGAGGTCGAGCACGCGGAGGGTCTCCGACGGCAGGGAGCCGAGGCGGAGCCGGTAGATCCCCGGTGCATCCGTACTCGAGTACTTGTCGTAGACCCTCCTGAGTAACCGCAGGGCCTCTCCGTCCACGGCGGCGATCCGGAGGTCCTCGACGCGGCGCACGGCTCGGTGGGAGATCAGGTCATCGACCACGTCGTGTTTCTTGTCGTACTTCACGTCGCGGTGGAGGAATCTCTCGATTGTGCCGCGGTTGTGGTTCTCCACGCGGAAGGTGAGCCTCGTGAGCGGGACGCCGGCTTCGTCGACAGCGGCGAGCATCTCGTGGGCGCGGGAGACGATGGCGTCGCGCCTGTCGTAGAAGCGGCGGTTGGCGTACTCGGCCGGGAGGCGAATCTCTAGGTTGAGGGCCCCCGAGGAGCGCCAGAGCTGGCTGGTCGTCCACCGCTTGGAGAGCGCGCAGGTGGACGCGCCTTCTCGCGCGGGGGCGAAGACGCGAAGTGCAGGATGCGGCGAAGGACGTCGTCGCTGAGGCCAGAGAGGCGGTCGCTGCCGGGCGCCATCGCAAACGCGAATCTGGCGATCTGGACTGGTCGATCGGTTAATTGATCTCGATGTGTTGGGAGATGTAATACGATCCGGGGAGTTCACATGTATGGATGCCCTCGCGGTTGAGTTGAATCCGTCTCGGACTCGCCGCTCAGTATCCAAGTCTGAGTCGAACCCGTGCTGGCAAATTAAAAGTTTTGTGCCTAACAGGGGTTAAACATGGGGAGTTCTCCGGCAGATCTTGCTGACACCGACAGTGGACAGCCCCATATTGACCAGTGGGGCCCCCGTGTGTAGGGGCCACATGTCAGTCACCACAAAGTCACCCACGCAAAGTCACTGAATCTGCGTCGTTTTTCTACCCAGTATGAAATCATTCAGGGAGTGGAAACCCCTTATTTTCTGTCCATTCAGAGTAAAAAAACCTAACTTTTTTTTTTAAGATAAAGAAAAAAAAAGTTAGGTTGATCCTCACCAGTTCAACTACATTCACTTTAACAAAATGGAAGCATATAACTCTTCTGCAAGAAAAAATATTGAAGGATTTTTAAGTTTTTTCTAGGTGCACATTACCATACAGATCACCAACAGCTTATGACCAAACATAGACTTGACTCTAAATAGTTACGCACCCTTCTGGGTTGTACAATCAAGATGAAATTTTGCCCACGAGTTCAGAGAGTGAACGTGACAGAGCTAACAACCTGAAAGAGAGATTTTTTTTTGAATTTCAAGTTATATGTTTCTTTAGAGGAAAGGAACAAGTGGCCGACTTTAAATTAATAAAGCCCAGTAGGTTCAAAAAGTTAGCATGTATTACATGTTTGCGGCATACTTCAAGTTATATGTTTGAAAATTAACTGTTGTACAAACTGCATCAATTTAGTAGTTTTGATGAATCGACCACCATACCTCTGATGGAACACCATGAATAGAATTGGATTGGCTACTACTCTCTCCGTTTCTAAATATAAAATGTTTTAGATTCGCATATATCGAGATGCGTTTTATGTATATGGCCATTCATTTTAATTTGTACATAGTCCAAATTTAAAATTTCTAAAACATCTTACAATTATGAATAAGAACAGGCGAAGAAAAGTGCTTGGACCATGTATGGGGTGGAGTTCCGACCTCGACGATCCACCCGGCAGACGGCCACAACTTCGACACGTCCACGCCTAGGATGGCAGTAGCCATCGTGTGGGGGACAGTGACACATGGAGTGTAGGTCGCGGTGGCGATGTTGGTCATCGCCTGGGATCGGGATGGGGATGCGCTGAAGGGGGCAGAGATTTCAGGGCGGTGGAAGAGACACATGAAATGGCACAGGGGGGAGGGGAGGCGGTCTATGGAGGCAAGGCATGTTGAAACCTCCGAGAGAGCTGGGGGGCCAAGGTGACGGGGCGCTGCCGGGATCTCGAAGAGGAAAACCGGGCGTGCCAGGATTTTTGTTTCCACGGTTCTAACCCGTTAAATGTAAAATGGGATTAAAGAAATTTCTCTCTCCCTTTATTATTAGGTATACATATACAAATACCCTGTTTCAAAATGTAAGTCATGTTTATATTGATAAGTAATTTCACAAATAATTACTTCATTAATATTTATATTTTCAACTAAAATCAAAATTGATAAGTACTCCTCGCCCTTAGATCCATGGTTTGTACTTATAACTTGTTCACAAAATGAATATAATAATATATGAAATGAAAGAATTTTGCAAGAGGAATTCAACAATATCATATATACATTCTCAGTCTATATAATTTAGTACACATAGTGGTAAAGGTAGAGCATCCAAAACCAGCACAAAGATAGAACATCTTTGGACAGAGGATCTACTTTTGTGTAAGAATCTAACATTGTAATACCATATATGTCGCGAATTAATGAAGTAATTATAGTTCCAAAGCATGTGTTATGAAAAGAAAGAACAACATATTGATGGACGGAATACAAGATTTTTTAACCATATGGGTGCCACCCATCCTACACACAACCATAAAAAGAAAAACTCAACCGCTCGATTCCCACCGCTCCTGCCTTTCTCCCCCGACCACGTCAAGCCTCACTGCCGCCGGCATTGTTTGTGGCATTATTGGCTACATTCGGAATATTTTCAGATTTAAAAAAATCGGAAATATGATTTTCAGTTTGTTTTAAGTGGTAGGAGCACTAGTGCGGCATGGTTTCAAATTTTAGTTTCAGAAAATTTTCATCCACTACTGAAATCACTGAAATTCAGTAAATTTCAGTTATTTCGGTTTTTGTTTCGGCCAAATGACCAAAATTGTCTTTTGAATATTTTAATATATTACAAAATTCCTGTGTAGTACTGAAAGTAGTGAAATATTTTGACTGAAATGTAATTATATTCAGTGTGTACCGAAATCACTGAAATTCAGTGAATTTCGACGAAATCTCACTAAATTGTAAAACCCGTAGTTCCCAGGAGCCAAAAAAAATCTGCACTCGTAAGTTTCAGCTTATTTAGCATCCAATTATACCCATTTTAGGATGATCTCAATGCATGAATACCCTTTGAACAGTCTTTTTTAGGTTTAAAGCGGCCGTATCCGCCATCCGATTATAAATAGAAAAAAGATTTATTATATACAAAATTTCGAGCTCCTTTGAACCGTCTTGGCACTAGTTATATGCAACTAAAACCGAATTAGTATCTCTTGATTCACAGCGTAGAAAAAGTGTAGTAATAGAAATTCTATATGATTGAGACGACATGTCTAATTGAATCCTATAGAAACACTAAGTTTATTTTATTGTGGTGACAGAATATTTCATAAGGTTGGACCTCATATTATTTTTCTATAAGATTTGCACTACAAGGTTCCTATAGGAAAATTCTTATAAAATATAATCTATGAATTAAACACCTTCTATAGGAAAAATTTCTATAGGTCCTACAAGAAATTTATCATATTTCTTTGAATAAAAGAGGCCCTTATACTTTAACAGGGAAAACCCACGAAGGAAACCGTCGGCACCACGGCAGCGACCCAGCTACCGCCGCGGGCTCGGGTAGCAACGGCCGCGTGATCGTCCCGTCTATCATGCTGTACACCCCGGAGTCACCAAGGGGGTCGTCTAGCTTCTCCCGATCGAACTGGTGGGCGAAGTAGATGCAGTCTTCTCGAGCTCCATGGTCTGCTGCAGGTGCAGCCTTGGAGCATGGCGATGACACGAAGAGCGCATGTCCGTGCAGGCCCTGGATCTTCTGCCACCAGCGGCGGCTCATCCAATGACCGTGGACAATCTCGAAGACCTCGAACCGGCGAGTCCGTTGGTTTCCGTATCCATCGTCGTCATGGAATTGGGTCATATTATAGTAACTAAAGTTCAACAAAGGTTTGCGAACCCACCGCCTGACCATGAGCAGCTTGCCATTGGATTCGACTAGATACCGCCGGGCAACCTCGTGACCGTACGGCCACGGGTCTTCCACCAGATGGGGCTCTTGAGTCATCTCGAACTTGCCGGATGCCGCTCCGGGTATGACCTCGACTCCGGGTGGCGAAGCCGGCAGCTCGTCGAGGCGTCCTTTGTTGAGGTCGAGGGCGCGGAGCGCCTCGTTGACCTTGGCCAGGGCGTAGATCCTCCCTTGGAAAAACTTGATGTCGGCGATGCAGAATTCGAAGTAGTCGTCCAGCGCAAGGCACGCGTTGGTCTCGCCAGCCGGCCGGCAGGTGGAGATGATGACCTTGCCGTTGTGGATCATGACCGCGACGAGCCGGCAGTGTTCTTCCAGCTCTGCTGAGGGCGTGGACACCATGACCTTGGTGATTGGTTGCAGCAGCTCGTAGCGGGGGTTCACGTTGCGAGCGCGGAGGAGTTGGGCTAGCTCGGGGAGAGGTGTTACCGCGCCCCCGTCGAAGGCGTCCACCAGGGAGCACCGGCCGTCGTCGTGCGCGAGGAAGAACGTGTTCTCCCCAGCGCTGTAACAGACGGCGTCGTCGGGGATGCGCACGTGGTGCGCGGCGTTGTTGGCGACGTCCAGGAGGGTGCCGTCGCCGAAGGCGAGCCAGGGGAGCGGAAGGTGCGACGGAGCGTCGCGCCACGGGCGGCAGACAGCGCGGACACGGACGCGGTCAGCCAGCGACGGCAGGGAGCGGAGGACGGTGCCCAGGAGTTCCGGCGGCAGGTCCGACCATGCAGCCAGCTGCGGACTTTCCAAAGCCGCCATCACACAAATCTGCAGACCTAGGGCAGCTAGCTAGTAGTAGAAAATAATTTGTTTAGTATTTGTATTAAACACGTTTTACAAAAAAGATACGATCACAAATCTGCAGTCCTGGATTCGTGCGATTGAGAGTTGGATATAAATTGTTTCGCAAAAATAAAAGTTGGATATAAATCTCGGGAAAAAAAGGTGTGTCCCAGTCTCCCAGATAGGACTTGCAGAGTTCGCACTTTATAGGAGGAAGAATGTGTTACGGGGAGGTAAGGGGAGAAGATACACAACTCCAATAACCACCCAGCCTGCAATGAACTTTGAGGATAGGTTCAATCAACAATAATATGCAGCGGAAATAAACACAATCACATGCACATGTGACACAAGGATTTACGTGGAAAACCTCCCAACGTGAGGAGGAAAAACCACGGCTGTGGACCAACCGGTCCACGCAAGCTTCACTATGAGCAAGAGTCTTCTCCAGAACCTCTGGAGATTACAACACACACCAACTCGTTGCCCACCGGCAACAATAACACAACAACCACAAGAGGCAAGATATCACAAAGCAGAGTATCACAGATTCTGTCCCCTTCGGTAATCAGCAAACTGCTCTTAAACCGCAGATCCAATCAGCACCAAACTCAGTAGACAAACAGACATATGTGTCCCCAACATACCCACCAAAGATGAGCTCAATCGGACACCGTTTGCCTGCCCAAACTGTTCTTCTACCAAACCTGCTTCGTGCTGAAACTGCAGCAGTCCGAACTGACAAAACCTATCTCAAATCTGATGCTCCTCTGACCCAAACCTCAAACCAGCTATCCAGATCGAAGTACTCAAAGTAAGGAACGAGCTCACCAAGTATGGAGTCGATCCAAGCACGTTTGACCCTCCAATCACCGGCTTGAAGGCAGACCGGTCAGATTCACCAAATCCTGACAGAAATCGCCTCTCCTTCTTCTTCTCTTCTCACTGGGTTGTGTGTTCTTGTGTGTTCTCTCACTCTCTCTTTTGCAGCACACAAGCAGCAGCAACGTCCTGGTTGCTCTTTTCTACTTGCTACTCACGCCACCAAGATTGCCTTGGCTTTCTTCTTCTCTTACCTCACTTGGAGGCAGCTCAGCCGTTGGATGCGAACCTCGATCAACGGTTGAAACGTGTTGGACTTTCTAGGCTGATGTTGGGCTGCCAACACACCTCCATGTGGAGGGACATGGCCCAACAAACTCCCCCTCCCGACATCATGGAGGGTCTCACTGCCTACCGGCAGCCATGCCGGCGAGCCGACGGCATATCTCGAGCTTCTCTCTTGTCACCACCTTGGTCAACATATCAGCCCCATTGACATCAGTGTGCACCTTCTCAATTTGCATTTGCTTGGAATTCAGCACATCCGAATCCAATGATAGCGTACCTCAATATGCTTCGACCTCGAATGAAAACTTGCATTCTTACTTAGGTGAATGGCACTCTGGTTATCACAAAAAGCACATACTTGTCTTGTTCAAAACCAAGCTCTCCAGCCAATCGTTTCAGCCACAATAGCTCTTTGCTCGCCTCTGTTACAGCAATATACTCAGCTTCAGTTGAGGACAATGCCACACACTTTTGCAACCTGCTTTGCCATGCCACTGCTCCCCTGAATGGGTAACCAAATAACCTGAAGTAGACTTTCTTGTATCAACATCTCCAGCCATGTCTGAATCTGAAAATGCAATCAGCTTGGCCTCACTACCACCAAAACAAATCTTCATATTTGTGGTGCCCGGAGATACCTCAAATCCACTTCACGGCTTCCCAATGTGGTCTTCCTGGATTAGACATAAATCTGCTCACTGTACTAACCGCTTGAGCAATGTCAGGCCGTGTGCACACCATAGCATACATCAAACTCCCAACCGCTGAAGCATAAGGAACATTCTGCATTTCCTTTTCCATCTTCTCATCGGAGGGACATTGCTTCTTGCTCAACTTGAAGTGAGATGCTAATGGAAGCTCACACTTTTTGCCTTGTCCATCTTGAACTTGCGAAGTACTTTCTCAATATTTCTCTTGAGACAAGTACAACTTGTTGGATTTTCTGTCTCTCTCAATTCTCATGCCGAGAATACACTTTGCTGGACCCAAGTCTTTCATGGCAAAACTTTTGCTCAACTCTTTCTTTAGTCTAGCAATTCTTGAGACATTCTTGCCAACAATCAAGATATCATCAACATAGAGCAACAACATGATAAAATCATCACCTGAGAACCTCTGTATAAATACACAATGGTCTGAGCTACACCTCTTGTAGCCTTGCTCCCCCATGACAGATTCAAACTTCATGTACCATTGTCTTGGTGCTTGTTTCAGGCCATAGAGACTTTTCTTCAACTTGCACACATAGTCTTCTTTGCCTTTAACAAGAAACCCCTCAGGCTGCTCCATGTAGATTTCTTCCTCCAACTCTCCATGTAGGAAAGCTGTCTTCACATCCATTTGCTCAACCTCCAAGTTGAGACTTGCTGCCAAGCCAAGGATCATTCTAATAGATGTCATCTTCACCACCGGAGAAAATATTTCATCAAAGTCAATACCTTTTCTCTGGCTGAATCCTTTTACAACTAGCCTGGCCTTGTACCTTGGATGTGTCGTGTGCTCTTCTTGCTTGATTCTGTAGACCCACTTGTTCTTTAGAACTTTCTTGCCCTTGGGCAACTTCACCAGCTCATAAGTATGATTGGTATGCAAGGAATCCATTCTTCTTGCATAGCCTTCTTCCACTCCTTCTTCTCATCTTTCATTGCATCTGAAAAGCACTCAGGTTCTGAACCATCTGACAATAACACCACATATTGGTCTGATGGGTACCTGGTGGAGGGAACACGGTTTCTAGTGGACCGTGTGAGTGGAGCTGCTGGTGGACTATCTGGTGCTGGTGCTTCTTGATCATGATCATCATTTTCAGCATCATACTCATGCTGCTCGGGAGCTTCTTCATCACCTGCACCACCATGTGCATCATCATCATCTTGCACATCTTCTGCATCTTCATTTTCAGCTTCTTGCTCAGCTGAATCTGCAGGTTCTGGGTCAGAATCAGATCTGTCTTGCTGCTGGTTTTGAGGAGAAACGTGTACCGGAACTTGCTCCGGAACCTGCACCTTTGTCTTCCCAATATCCTCAATTGTTTGGTCTTCAACAAACACAACATCACGGCTTCTCACAACCTTTCTTGCTATTGGATCAAACAACTTGTAGCCGAACTGATCACCTCCATAGCCAAGAAATATGCATTGTCGTGTCTTTGAATCAAGCTTTGACCTCTCATCTTGAGGGATATGAACAAAGGCCTTGCACCCAAAAACCTTCAGGTGATCATATGAGACTTCCTTGTCGTAATAGACCTGTTAGGAACATCTCCCTGCAGTGGATAACTTGGTGAGAGATTAATAAGATAAACTGCAGTCGACAAAGCCTCACCCCAATATTTTTTAGGCAGCTTTGCACTTGATAGCAAGCATCTAACTCTCTCAACAATTGTCCTGTTCATCCTCTCAGCAAGACCATTCAGCTGTGGTGTCTTCGGAGGAGTAAATTGGTGCCTAATTCCCTGCTCCTTGCAATAGGCATCAAATGGGCCAATATACTCTCCCCCATTATCAGTGCGAATGCACTTGATCTTCTTCTCAGTTTCTCTCTCAACTGAGACTTGGAATTGCTTGAATACACTTAGTACTTGATCTTTGGTTCTCAAAACATAGACCCAAACCTTCCTGGAAAAGTCATCAATAAATGTGACAAAGTACTTTGCTCCACCCATTGACCTCACCGACATTTTACAAACATCGGAATGTACCAAGTCCAACACCTCGGGCTTCTTGTGAGGAGGTTGACTCTTGAATGCAACTCTGTGTTGCTTCCCCGCTAGGCAATCTGAACATTTCTTGATGTGAACACCTTTCACACCTTTCAACAAATTTTTCTTCACTAGCACCGTCATTCCCTTCTCACTCATGTGCCCAAGTCTCTTGTGCCACAAAGCACACTTGTCTTCTTTCTGCAATGCATTGACACAAGCAGCAGAAAGCTTAGCATGAACATGATACAAAACTGAAACCATGTTACCTCTAGCAACAATCAGGTTTCCTTTAGTGAGCTTGTACTGTGCATCTCCAAATCTGCTCAAGTACCCATCTTTGTCAAGCAACCCAACCGAGATAATGTTGAGACGAGTGCCTCAACATGCCTCACCGACTTGAGGACTAGTGTGGTACCATTTTCAGTCTCCAAGTGCACATCTCCTCTTCCAATGATTTTGCTCTATCATTGTTTCCCATCTTCACAACACCAAAATCACCTGATGTATAGTTTGTGAAGAACTCTCTATGAGATGTAGCATGTATGGTAGCACCGCTGTCCGGAATCCAAGTCATCTCATCACCATCTGCAAGGTTGATGGTCTCATCAGAAACAACAGTGATCTTCTCCTCAGTAGTAGAACCAAAACTACCATCATGTTCCTCATGCATGAGAGACATGATCTCCTCAACAACAGTAATCCGGCCCTCACTATCACTGTCACTGTCTTGCTGTTTCTGAACTTGCTTCTTCTTTTTCTTTTTATCCTTTTTCCATTCGTCACAATGCCACTTGATATGGCCCTTCTCATGGCAGTGATGGCACACAAAATCAGCATACTTTCCTTTGCCTTTTGATTTGCTTCTACTTCTTTCAGCCCCTTTACTCGGACCTCTACTCTTGCTTCTCCCCCGTGACTGAGTCACCAACACTTCGGAGTGTGAAGAAGAGCTATCCTTGTCTGCAATTTTTCTGGACTCTTCATTTAGTACCTTGGTCTTCACAAGGTTCCAAGTGACAACTCCATTAGGTGCTGAATTGCAAACGGTGACCTTAAAGGTCTCCCACGTGTCCGGTAATGAGCCAAGTAGCAGCAAGGCTCTCACTTCATCTTCAAATGTGATTCCCATTGAAGATAGCTGATTAATAATGCCCTGAAATTCATTCACATGATCTGCAATTGGAGTTCCTTCTTTGTACCTTAACCGCATCAATTTCTTGATCAAGAACATCTTGTTGGTACCTTCTTTGCGAGCATACAGCTCCTCCAATTTCTGCCATAAGGTGCGTGCATGTGTCTCATCAATGATATGGTTCAAAACATTGTCATCGACCCATTGTCGAATGAACCCACAAGCTTGGAGATGAAGTACCTCCCACATATCTTCCTTCATATCCTCGGGCATCTCTGTGGAGAACACCGGCCTCCAGTATTCTTTTACATACAGTAAATCCTTCATCTTACTCTTCCAAGCTTGATAATTTGTACCATTCAATGATATCATTCTGTTGGTATTCACTTCCATCTTTCAACACAAGCAAACTGCACTCAGCCCAAAACAAACCTTGCTCTGAAACTTGAGTACAAACTGAACCTCAGCTCTGATACCACTTTGTTAGGGGAGGTAAGGGGAGAAGATACACAACTCCAATAACCACCCAGCCTGCAATGAACTTTGAGGATAGGTTCAACCAACAGCAATATGCAGCGGAAATAAACACAATCACATGCACAGGTGACACAAGGATTTACGTGGAAAACCTCCCCAACGTGAGGAGGAAAAACCACGGCTGTGGACCAACCGGTCCACGCAAGCTTCACTATGAGCAAGAGTCTTCTCCAGAACCTCTGGAGATTACAACACACACCAACTCGTTGCCCACCGGCAACAATACAACAACAACCACAAGAGGCAAGATATCACAAAGCAGAGTATCACAGATTCTGTCCCCTTCGGTAATCAGCAAACTGCTCTTAAACCGCAGATCCAATCAGCACCAAACTCAGTAGACAAACAGACATATGTGTCCCCAACATACCCACCAAAGATGAGCTCAATCGGACACCGTTTGCCTGCCCAAACTGTTCTTCTACCAAACCTGCTTCGTGCTGAAACTGCAGCAGTCCGAACTGACAAAACCTATCTCAAATCTGATGCTCCTCTGACCCAAACCTCAAACCAGCTATCCAGATCGAAGTACTCAAAGTAAGGAACGAGCTCACCAAGTATGGAGTCGATCCAAGCACGTTTGACCCTCCAATCACCGGCTTGAAGGCAGACCGGTCAGATTCACCAAATCCTGACAGAAATCGCCTCTCCTTCTTCTTCCTCTCTTCTCACTGGGTTGTGTGTTCTTGTGTGTTCTCTCACTCTCTCTTTTGCAGCACACAAGCAGCAGCAACGTCCTGGTTGCTCTTTTCTACTTGCTACTCACGCCACCAAGATTGCCTTGGCTTTCTTCTTCTCTTACCTCACTTGGAGGCAGCTCAGCCGTTGGATGCGAATCTCGATCAACGGTTGAAACGTGTTGGACTTTCGAGGCTGATGTTGGGCTGCCAACACACCTCCATGTGGAGGGACATGGCCCAACAGAATGGTGTGCCTCAAACTTATTTTTAGGACGAATTTTTCTCACAGGCTTATGCAGCTTTGGCATGAATTGTTTGAAATTGCCTCCAGCATGGTCTTTTCCCCTGAGGTAGATGCTTTGGTCTGGCAATATGAGAGCAAAGAGATTTTTCTGTTTTTTTGCGAAAAGGCCAACCAATGTATTGATCATCAATAACGGTATAAAGAATTCCAAAAGTAATAAAAATATAAATAGATCTTTGGACCACCTAATGATGACTACGAACACTGAAGCGAGCCAAAGGCGCGCCTCCGTCCTCACTCCTCCCTCACCGGAGCTGGTAAAACTTGTCATAGTAGAGCTTGTTGTAGTAGAGAGACGAGAAATCGCCGTGCTAAGATCCAATGGACCAGCACATCACAACAAGGGCCAGACCTACAACCACAAGGACGAAAATTAAAATGGACTGCATCCCCGGAAATCCATCGGACACACGCCTCCCCGCGCCCTCCATTAGTGCTAGACGCACCACCAAAGCGAGGATAGAACGGGTAGAACCTTATTCTGCTTTCAAGGCGTAGCCGTCGCCTCGAAAAAGACACTGAAACCCCTAAACAAAGGACGGGAACCCTCCCGCCGACGAGGGCCGTGATCCGCCACGCTCCAAGACCCTAAGACCATTGGAGATAGAGCGGACCAGCGGCGTGGCCTATGTAGTATTATAAGCAGGTGCCATTTTAAGAGCAGCTTGAAAATTCACCATAATGTTGCTCATGGAAGGAGACGAGAGTCCATACCTCGAGTCGAGCCGAGAAAAGCCCGGCCCAGAAAACCCAGGCCCAGCGAAAAAATACCAAAATTCATCGGGCCACGGGCCGGGCCTCTTCCTTAAACAGCCAAAATACAAAGCCTAGGCCCGGCTCAGCGCATCCGTAGGGGCCTAGATTCCAAGGCCAGGCCCGAGATTTTCGAGCCGGGCTTTTGATGGCCAGGCATAGACGAGACAGAGAAGTAGGAGGCAAAACTCGATCCCATCCCATATGTACTGCAACTCACACACACCCCCTGTTTCTCGGTTAACTCACCGTCAATTATTCTGCATTCACAGCCATAGGGTAGTCTCAGCCAGTTGCTCCTGGAGAAACGGGGTGCTAAAAAGATGCTCATGGTAAATTGAGAGTTATGTCACTGTCAGAATCTGGATATAAATTGAGAGTTATGTCACTGTCAGAATATACCCCCGTCAATGGTGATGCATAACGACTTGACCAGCCAGAAACAAAGGATAGAAAGAACAAGCCGACAATGATCATCCAGGGAAGACAGATTTGGCATGGTGCTAAACTGATGTTTGTGTAAAGAACTAAAGATGCATGCACAGGTAAAGTATAAACTTGTGTGACTTTCAGTGAATTAATTTGTAAAGAAAATAGAAGCATACAAATAGAACTGGACAGTTAGCAGAGTACAAAGAAGGCAATTGAAAAAAAATCTACACAAGGATCCTTGTGTAACATCATCTTTCGTTTTTATAGCATTACAATCTATACATGCATCCACCACGCCACAGAAGTGAAGAACTCTTTCTAACCTTATATTCTTCAATTCTTAAATCCAAAAAGATCAATGTTTCCTAGTATATGTACCCCATTTTTGTCTAGTCTAGAACCTGTGCACATATGTATGATAAAAGGCTAACTGTCTCGTCACCCACAACTGCTGGATCGTCGTCTTCCTTACGTTTCTACCAAACAGGTGAGCGATCATGTTGTACTGTGTCTAGAGACAAGCTACGGTTGGTTGCCTACATTCACAGCAGCCGCTGCAAGATCCTGAAGTAACGACACGACGTCGTCTGTTCCTTCAAGCCTGTACTGTGCTATGGTGTGTTCCCTCCCAATGGTACAAGAGAAATAATTCTCAGGCTTGAGGTCAAACTTGATACTCGTGTAACCTGCTTGCCACGCCTTTTCCTTTCTTTTCAATCCAGGTTGAGCATCAAAGCTAGACAAGGTATAGACATCTTCATCCTGAAAAACGCATAATATCATTCAACATCGAGTTTGAACATAGCTAATGCCCTATAGTAGAACACATGACAAGCAGTATAAGAGTGAACTGAACCGGGAAGTGTGTTCCCACTGACTTTGCTATACCATCCAATCTTCATCTAGTAACACATAAAATCCTGAATTGCTGGTTATATATTCCTTGACTTGGGAAAGTACTAAACAAGTGTAATCTGTATACATATAACAAATTACCATGTCGTTGGAAGTTTATTTCTCTTCTACCAATTTCATTTTCTAACTGTGAGACATCCAGAATAGTTGTCTGATGAGTACGGATTGCATCCCTGGACTAAACACATGTATACATAAAAAATTACCAAATCATTGGAAGTTTGTTTCTCTTCTACCAATTCCATTCTCTAACTATGATACATCCAGAATATGAGAATGGATTGCATCCCTCGACCTTTGAGTATATTCTTATTGTGAAATGACAATTTCGATTTTCTGTTGTTTGCAAGAATCCAAACTTTAATGTGTAACAGATATGGGAGAAACGGTTTTCTCATTAAGTTGAACAATTGTCTTCTTTGTTCCAAAGATAAAATTCGACTTGCTTTTGGTTTTCAATTAAATAGTTGTAAGTGGCTGCTCTCTTCGTTGTTTATGGAATACATAGAAGCAAGATTAACCTGAAGAGGAGTTGACGAGTTTCATGACTTGTATTTTTTTATTAAAAAAATCTCTGACACCAATCATCAATATTTACATCAATTTTTATGCTGTCTCTTATTGTTGAACTAAGGTAACATAAAAGACAGCCCAGTACAGGAAATTCAGTAATTACCTTTGCAAGAAAATGACCAATGCACAAGACATAATCAATTGGAGTGGCCATGGTTTTTCTGCATCCCAGCTCGTTAATGATTTTATCAACGGCTTTACCCTGGACAAACAGGTGCATTAGTTTATACAACATTGCTAACAACCAATATGTTTCATCCTTCTATCTACAAAAAATATGAACCATTTCACAAAACATGTCTAACAAACATTATTGTTCCATCCTTCTATCTTCTTTTGATTGCATAATCACTTAAGCCTTTGTGTTTCAGTTAAAAAAATTATGCAGCTGACCTTGGTGGCTCCCGCAGGACGGACTTCAATTGAATGGTTGCCTTGAATGACATCAGCACTTTGATTTGACAATGAATACGATCCCAACTGTTGCAACAAATCCTTTGCTTGACTTCGTCCAGTCTGAACATCTATAGAACATTTGCACCAAAATTAGAAACATAGACTGTTTTGTTTTTGTTTGACTGTATGTTAAACACTTACCTGAATACTTATAGCTCCATACGATCGACGTTTCACGCTCTTCATGATAAGACCCCGGGGTTCTTTTACGGAAGTATTCAAACACTTTCTGGAAGTACAAACATGTGTCAGGAGAGTACAACAAGAAATTGCAATTACGGAAGACAATTAACCATGTAAATGCACCTTCACACTGTCAAACCAGCTGATTTCCACATGTTCAGACATTTTATTCATCCATTCCTCGCCTGTTCGCCGTTGAAACATACCATTCTCTGCCGCTAACCACATTTTGTATCCTCCAAAATTCTACACACAGGAAATAGGTTTGTGATTTCCAACTAGAGATTTGATGTATGTATATATGAAGCAAATGAGAATCAAAGAGATTACTTTATCAAGAAGACTTGTTCCATATCCACTGACAACAATGACAGTTGTATTCTCATTATCACAAAGTATCTCTAGCGGTCTCTTCAAACCAGCGTTCAACTTGAGTTGAATTCCTTCAGTTTGGTCACTGTACCTTCTCTCACTAGATTGGACTGGTTCAGTCAATGTTTCATTAAAACCCTGTTTAGCAACAAATTAGTTGGTGCTATGGAGTAAATATATTATATACCAAAGTACAACCGAAGTTATTGGACAATGGAATAAACACAAATCATAATCTGAGAAAATCAACACAAAAAACGTTCGGCATCCAAGATCAGCTCATCAGTATCATCTTCCATTACTCACAAAGTCACATATGAGACATCACTACGGCCTTGTTTACTCCAAGGGTTTTCTAGGGGATGGGAGGGTATTTGGTGAACACCCAATCCCCACAAATACTCTTCCCCTACAATACACTAGCATAGACTAGAGTTTTTGTTTTAGGCAAAAATGAGATGGTTGGTGGGGGATATCTAGGGTTTATCCCTCTAATCCTCTAAAATACACTAGAAGTAACCCTAAAATACACTAGAAGTAAACAGACTAGTAGAGATTTTCCGGTATCCGGGATAATCCCCTCCAATCCCCTAAAATACACTAGAAGTAAACAAGGCCTACATGATTTCTATAGTTCTGTTTCCTAACAGAAACGGTACTCTGACTGTTTATCCTGCATTATGCTCTCTTCATCTGTGCTAGTTTGGTTACTTTCTTACTGTGGATCTATCTAATCATTTGACTTATTATAAGCTTTCTTTCTGAAAGGAAACCAAATGAGGATATCCAGCTACACCAATCTATAAACCTCATCAGATTAATGAGTGACTAATGAGTCACCCTCTATTACTTTGAATATTTTGAGACGTGTGGCTTAAGCTTACATTTGAACAAAAGATGAACCGGTTGGCTCGCCATCTCTTGGATTTATTCCAATAGTAATCCCAGGTTGCATTCAAGCGTGAGCGTCTACCAGACATGCTAGGAATTGTGTGGGAAGGCCCAAGGCATCATGTAGCATGGGCATACACTTACCCACCAGACGCACATGTGTGTACTCTAAGTAAATAAGACGCAATCTAGGACTTCAAGTTGATGATAAGATTAAACATATGTATTCAAAGGTTCATTCAAAATAAAATAAAAAAGACAGTACCAGAAAGTCTTGAAAAATAGAATGGAACGACCAGTAAATCTGAAATTTATAGGAAGGACATTAAAAGGAAATGCTGCACTATTACCAATATGAGCAAACGATTTTTTGACACTGCATATTGTGCAGCTGCTTCTTTAATAGGGAGCACAACACAAGTTTGGCCTGATCTCAGGGGAGCTTTAATAGCTGTATCATTTAGCTCGCTGCAGGAAAAGAAATGATATGAATGTTAAAATCCCAATAATTGTAAGACTAATTTGTACTCCCTCCGTATCAAAATATAAGTCACTCTACCTACTTACCACACATAAGTATCTAGACATGTTTTAGTGCAAGATTCATGTGAATCTTGCACTAAAACATGTCTAGATACATATGTGTGGTAAGTAGGTAGAGTGACTTATATTTTGATACGGAGGGAGTATATGGCTAAAAAGAAATCCAATCAGCTGATGAATACTAATACTCCAAACTACAAACCAAATTGTAAGGAATGAGATCCTCACCGGAGAAAGTTATGTGCCCAGTGTTGCGAAGTGTGCGTTGACACAATTTCATAATTGTGCTTATGACGGTTCTCCCTATCAATGGCTGGCATATCCAAAGCAAATTTTATTGCGCCTGCTACTTTCGCAATATCCCATGGGTTTACTATAATAGCACCAGACCGAAGAGATTGTGCGGACCCAGCAAACTGAAAATACGAGCAACAGAAATGCATGTAACATTGACAAAATTTCACAAGAAAATTGTGAACATGCAAATGCATGCTACAATATCAGCACTATGAGGTACTTATACATACCAGGCAGGTTAAAAATCATCTTACCTCACTCAGTATCAGAACACCTTTGTTTGACTGTTGACAGGCAACATATTCATAACTGACGAGATTCATTCCATCTCTAAGTGAGGTTATTAGAGCCACATCTGAGCGACACAGAACAGACTCACAATTAAAATAGTTGAACATAATAATAGAGGTGATAGACACTGAGGGAAGGTTTGCAGAAATGGTGAGAACAAGCTGGTAAATATCAATTATGTATTTTTTTAGGGAAGGTTTAAGAATTACCAGTGACAGCATAAAGAGCACACAACGTATGAAACTCGAGAGTTTGATCCTGTAAAATAAACAACATCAGAATACAGATTTAAATGTATTTCTCTCACAAACCGTACTACACATATTTCTAAAATTAACTTCTTTATCGTCTGTCGCCTCTCACACAGGGTGGCTTGCGCTGTGGAGCGCCAACGTTCCTGGTAAGGTGAAGGTACATGTCTGGAAGCTGCTAATGGCTTGGCGGTCAGCTCTGAGCTACAGCAAAGAAGAATCAAAGGAGGAGTGATGGTGTGTGTCGCCTGCGGGCGGGAGGAGACAGATCTTCACCGTTTCTGGCAGTGCCCCCATGCTATCCAAGTGTGGAACCACATCCGCCTCTACGCTAGCCCTGCTGCTATTGATCCACCAGCGCATGTGCACAATTGTCACGACCTCCTGAATTGGCTTCTGGAATGGCTAAGTCTGGTGAAAGATTCCGATATTGTCTTGACAAGGATGCCCTATATCAAACCTGGTTATCAAGGAATGATGCCAGGGACTCGCATAGGATCGAAGACCCGGCTTGTGTTGTGAAACGCTCAATCAATTTGGCTGAAGAATGGCGCAACACCCAAGAGGTGAAAATTCCCAAGCCTCCTGCGTCTAGGGAGCGTTGGCTCTCGCCGGCAGTGGGCTGGAAGAAAATCAATACTGACGGTGCAGCAGGAAAGAACTCGGAGAAAGGGGGTGGAGGAGAGTTCATCCGTGATCCCGATGGACGTTTCCTCGCAGAGGCATGCCATTTTTTTTCCCTCTCCTGGGAGTCCGAGCTGAAAGCCTAAGAGACATGTCCCAGGTTCAGGAGTTGGGGCTGACAAAGGTTGTCATGGAGACAGATAGCTCGAGTGTGGTTTCAAAGTTGACACTGGAGCTGCAAGACAGGTCTGTTCATGGAGACATGGACCCATAGTGGAGAAGATAAAGGTTCTTCGAAATTTAGATGACCATGTGGTCATGTGGACACGGCGTTCGGCCAATGGAGTTGCCCACAATTTAGCAAAGGTAGGCTGCAGTTCAGAGCTAAACAGAACTCGGTTTACTGGTCCACCTGATCCTATTGTAAACCAGTTGGCCATGGATATTCCTAGGATTTGATATAAAAAATGAAGCGTTTCCACTAAAAAACATCTTTATTCTATTAGTGATGATTCAGATGTAGTTCAATACAAACATTCATTAGTATTATGAGTCCACTACAAAAATTATATAAACACTGGTGACTGGTCCTACATAAACCAATTATAAGATGTGTGTGCACAGGGGAGGGGTACGAACCAGGTGAATGATGGGAGTGGTTTTCAGTGTTCCAAATCGCCCATTTACTCGTGCAACCAGTTCATGCACTTGGCTTGCTAGCTTTCGATCTGCTCATAGAGTAGAGAAAACATTATAAACTGAAACTTCACTTGTGGATGTAACAACAAGAGAGCGGAGAATACTTCCATAGGTTCAAGGATATAAAGTTATTATGCATGTAAGCTTGTTATCTTGAGACTTGAGACTCTAAAATCTTAATCAAAGAGTTTTATTGTCACTATGATTAGCTGCTACAGAATAGTATTATATCTCAATGATCTATAAGAACAATACATCCAATGATTCTAAGAAATCCCATCATGCAAAAAGTTATATTCTGGACACAACACTTCAAGAATTACCAGATCTTATACTTCATCCACAAAAAATTTCAGCAACAGATTATAGGAGTTGCACTACTTCAGCTACTAGAAGGTACATTATTTCTACAAGCATAACATAACGATGTTACTGGTAACAATTATAAACTCATACAAGTAAATATTCTGCATATCAATCATATCAGTGATTTGCATAAGAGGCGACAGCAGAAATGGTCTTACACTCAGGAACGTCACTTCTCGTTGGAACTGCAATCTGTAGTAAAACTACTTTGCCTTTCCAATCCTCATTTTCCTCCAGAAATTTCTCAAACGCCAACACCTTTTGTACAAATCCTTTAATCATATCTAATCGGTCAACGCCCAGCATTACCTATCACATTTCAAAACAACAACGAACGAAAAAGAGTGAATTGTTGATAATGAAGATGTGTATATGATTGACCAAACACAATAAAAGAGCTAACTAATGCGGTGATACAAACTCGTAGTTGCACAAAATTTTATTTCAGGCCCCATAAATACATGTTGGCGTCTCTTGTTCACAAATAACTTAGAAATATCAGAAGCATATGCATACCCTTCGACCAGCAAAAAGCCTTTTGAACTCAGTTATCTCATCTTTAACTTTCGGTAGCTCCAAAGCTTGTCCAAAACGGTCAGCATCGATTCCAATTGGAAACTGGATATATTAGCAAACTAAGTATATGAGGGATTCATTTTCTTGCATGTACAAACATATTATAAGTGTACAAAAACATAATAATACGGCATTAACAGAAATGGAAATCATTTTGAGAAAGTTTCAGGTAAGATTAAAAAAGTAATAATTAGAAGTTTCAGTACGTACAGCATCGACCTTGACAATCCTTCCTTCACACTCAATGCCTTGTGGGCAACTCTCAAGCCCAAGCAGGCTGGTGCAAGCACTAACGAAGTGTCTTGAATAATCATATGTGTGAAAACTGAAAAAGAATACATTAGTAGATATAGAAGAACTGTTGCAGCTATCATAAACTTTTATGGTAATAAATCGCAAGGTTCAGAAAAGTGCTAGGCATAAATTGTGTTTTTCGCTCCTATCACCCTTAGGCGTTCCGTACAAACAATCTACAGAAGAGCTGCTAGCAATGCTGGTAGGTTGAAGGAAAAAAGAAGAGAAACAATATCGCTACAGGAAAAAACAGCTTCAAGCGGACCAGTGCACACCCATTGATTCTAAACCACTGCTACATTAAGCAACATGTGTTTCATCAAATTTTCATTGTAAATAATAGGTTGTATGAGGGCTTAACCTGGTATAAAGAGATGTGCACAGAGAAATCTCCCAAAAGACTACATGGTAATAGAACTATGGCTCAAATCCTAGCCCACCCCCACGTTGCCTTTACTGTTCCCGACCGTTTTGTTGCCTCCATGTCCCTTCCTGCATGGTTGATAACCTCTGTTTCCACATATATTGCTAGGACGGCTAAGACAATCTCAAATGCAGGGATGATATGGAGAACATAGTGCAATACATACACTGGGCATGATGATTGTGGTGTAGGTTTATAGCAAGATAGATGCACTAAAACAGGTAAGATGAAATAGATTTGAGCGATTTCGATCACTATGATCCATTGCAATAGACATATTCAAGTGACACTGAGATTGGACAGGCCTGACAACGCAGAAGGGTAACACATTTACTCAAAGGGTCTGAATTCAGAATTTGAGAACATGGGAGGTGCTATGTCAACTTGAATACTGCCTCTTTGCCAGCTAAGGCTTGTACTTGAGAAGCTACAGATTATAGTAAGCAAAGGAGAACTCACCCGACTAGATCAGCTTTCAGAACTGCCTGTAACAGCTCCATGCGGTTTGGTAGTGCCCGGTAAACCTCAGGCGAGGGAAACGGGGTGTGGAGAAACCAGCCCACCTTCATGTTGATGTTAGACTTTTTCAACAACATGGGGAGGAGCATAAGATGATAGTCCTGACACCATACGGTATCTCCTTCTCTGTAAATTTGGCACACAGCATCTGCAAACAGTTGGTTCGCTTGCTCATATGCCTTGAGCTGTGAATTGAAGTCACTTGACTTCTTGAACTTGCAATCCTGCGGCAGCCCCAAGTAATGGAATAGAGGCCATAGAATATTGTTGCAATAGCCACTGTAGTGCAGATCCATCAAGTCTTCATCCAGGAAGACAGGTTTGTATCTCTGCTTGCATTCATATGAAAAGAATAAACACTCTCATTAGGCTAATCAGATCATCATGTATGCAACAATTACAGACTAAAGATGCACAAGAGATACCAACCATGTCAGCAAGGTCATTAATGATAAGTAGCCTGTCAGATTCGTCAGGGACACAGACCCCAGGCCAGCCTACCCACACTATGTCTGCATTTGTTACGCCTGTGGCATCACAGTTCAGAAGAATGGCCTCAGAATTGTGTCTCACAGCGCATCGCATCCACAAAAGCATCGCATCCACACACAAAATAGTACTTAGGAGGGTAGGGCATTACCGCGCAGGGCACTGACGAGGCCACCGGAGCTGGTACCGTAGTCCCATTCGCCAACCCCCTTGCGCTTCGCGGTGACAGGAAGACGATTCGCCACGATGATGATGCGCCCTTCCGGTCCACGAGCAGCAGGCAGACGGCTCACTGGGGCAGACTCTGTCGACTCAAGGGGGCGGTGGAGGCCGGTGGCGGGCGGTGAGCCCTCGCCGCTGGCTTCGAAGGGGTCCTCGCCGCGAACCTGGGCGGCTGGAACAGAGCCCGCGGCGGCGTCCGCTGCGTCGTCGCGCTCCGCCGGGTCGACGTCCGCCGCAGAGGAGGACGCCGGGGAGGGCAAGGGCGCGGTGCCGCTCCCACGCAGAATCCTCTCCAGGAGGAATCGCGTCGTCGCCGCATCGTCGCCGTAGGGGTCCGCCGGCAGAGCGCCGAGGCCGCCGACGTCCCGGAGGAGGCAGCGGTGGTGTGCGGGGCACGGTCCCCCGACCTCCAGCGGCGGCGCGGCGTGCAGCATTGCGCCGAGCACCTGGCGGGCGACGGCGAGGGCGGGCTGCGGGAGGGGATTGGCGGTGGCGTGGTGGTTGTGGGGCCCCTCCGTGGCCGTTGGGGTTTGGGTCGTTTGTGGCCGTTGCGGAGGGAATTGGCGGCGGCGTGGTGATTATTGCGACTTTTCAATAAATGAAAACAACTATTCAGGTTTTCAACATAAACAAAATTGGAATCGCATTCATCTTTTGTACTTGATCTTGAAGTAGTGGCTTGCTTCCTTAAACTCGAAGAAATAAGGTTTAGCCCCAACTATAATGCTAGATCTCTCGTAGATTTCTACTCCCTCTGGTCCGAACTGATTGACGTGAAACTTGAGCTAAGCTATTAGAAAAGTGTACAGGGCTGGCGACAATAAAATCTGATCGGAGGGAGCATTAAGTATGCAGTCAGCATAGTCATAGTTAGCAGTGGCGGAGCTCAAAAAGAAATCATGGGTGGGTCAGACTATAAGAAAGCACAAAAAATTGCTCTAAACCAATACCATTTCATATTAGTCATTTGTTTATCAACACATGCATACATCATATATATATATAGAATTACTACTATCTCTTTGATCTGGTGGATACTGCCAAATCTGAGGACGCAATCCTGGGTCTCGCTGCAGAAACTCGACACCTCGAAAATAACCGGCTCATTTGTGTGAAGACCTTCGACATGTTTGTGTTGTTGTTGTTCCAATTCAAGCAAAGGCAAAGGATCATCTGGTGGTGCTAATGGATCTTCTCTAGCTTCACTAATGTCATCTCGTTTTCTTTTCAAAACAAAACCAATTCTTCTCTGAGTTGCCTTCCCATTGTTGTGCAAAATTGAACAACAAAATAGTTAGCAATCTACCGTGTACAGTGTAATGCCACCGTGCCATCAAATTGCATACCAAAAATTTGGGGAAAGAAAGGAGAAGTACCTCAGCAGAGAAATTGAAGAAGAACGGGGCTCAAGCTCAATTCGGCCGAGCAGGTTCGATTGTCGGCTGCTAAACCAGTAGAACTCCGGCCGGTGCGCCGTGCCCGTGCGGCGGTGCCCGGGCCGTGAGGCGACGCCCAGTGGCCGGCCCCAGGCTGCGGGCGGCGCTGCTGCTTTCCCTCCACCGATTCCCCCCGTATTCTCTTTCTTTTCTTGTCTAATTCGTGCCAAATTACTAGACCTAGCCACCTCCCTCCATGGCTGTCATTCTGTTCGTGACTGAGCAGGAGAGATCCTGAGATGAGGAAATCTAGGAGAGGAGAGGTGACGAAAATGGCCTGTGTGAACTAATGGGCTGGGCTGAGTTTACTGCATAGTACTAGTTAATTTTCGTCTTGCAAAAAGTCTGGGCGGGCCGTGGCCCAGGTCGGCCATAACTGAGCTCCGACAGTGATAGTTAGTATCTGAACAAAGCACCACCAAGAGTGGAGGGGAACTCTTGAATGTTGAATGATGCAGCATAGTCAGTATCGGAGATGCTCTTATATGTCTAGCAAGTGAGCATGGGGCCATGGGCACATCTTGCAGCCAAGAACATGTGAGCGCGAGGTTTGATCTGAGCCGATTAGGTAGCTCGCTAAACAGTTGTAGTAGTACGCGGACCTAGCGGCCCTTGCCCGGGCTTAGCGCACGAATCACACGTCGGGCAGCCGCCAACTGCGTTCAAGCGAACAAACATGGTCAAAAATCGCCCGGTCAATGTCCATTCTTTTTTTTTTGGAAAATTCGGGAAAAATTCTGACATTTTCGATTAAGCAGTTGGAGTATTTACAGGTTGCCTGGAGAGAATAGTTGATATGAAGTACGGGCTCCCCGGAGCTCGTTTTGACTTTATTTGAAAACGCCTCAAAAAAATTCCAAAGAAAATACTTGCATATAGCTAACTTTATGCACTTTAAGCATACAAATTATCAATGTCAAATACCTCTTATTTAGGCTCAGCATGAAAGACAAATCAAACAGTTTCTAAGGTGAAGAAAAGTTGCACTGTTCACACCCAAGATATGCATATTTGTTATCTTTGTCGAGTCTATAATACAAGGTATTTTGCATAAAAAATTATATGTAGTGCCTAGTATTCACTACATCATGATATTATTTAAAAGACAATTAATTATAGCTTCAAAATTGAAATGTCCAAATGCAGTAAGGGGCTACCTGAAGCCCGTGAGCCAAATCACCGTACTCTGGCCTAGAGCCCGAGCTCACGGTGGCTCGAACAGCGCTGCAACAGTTTGTGTCACCCTCTAGCTTCATTTGTTTTTTGGAACTCTCTAGCCTCATATAGCGTGCCGTCGTGCCCAGGCTGGTGCGTTTGATATCATGGGCTCACGGCCACATGATATAGCCTGGTGCCATCGTGCTCAGGCTGGCTACTCTTACTTACTGGGCCTCCACTCCTCCAGTCTTGGCTGCAGCCCATCGCCACGATTCCACGAAGGCAGCTCGACCTCAGTCCTCAGCTACACACCACAGCTTGTGCAAAAAAAAAAAAAAAATGCTACACAGTACACACCACAGCTCACATCGTGGTTCAAGGAAAGGACAATTACCACGTGGCTCTAGGCCAAATTAGAAAATCATTAGTACTAAGTAGCACCGAATGTCTCATCACCCCATGGTGAATGCATACTGAAGATCAACTCATATGATTTATTATACCAACCCAATAATTTTTTGTATTATGTGCAATCCCTTTTTGGTGCATTTGGAAACTTTTGTCATCTACCGTTGAAACTTTAGTAGTTTCTGGAGAGTTCTCGTTAATGCGAAAATTTCTCATTTCCAAGTTTTGAAAACTCCAATTTTTTTAATCACGTACAGAATATAAATGATAGATTCAGTTATGTAGGTGTGAAATTTGAAAGTTAAATATGACCTTTTTGTGATATGTACAAAATGCACATGATGCATACTAAAAAAATTCGTCTCCGAGTTGTCTATTGAGAATCCCTCGCCTAATTTTGCTAGAAGAATTCGTGATTATGACCGAGTATTGGGAGGATGGAGGCTCTAACCCAAGCAGGCATCAACTAGGCTACGCCACGGACTTGTAGGAAGCTCAGTTCTTAGAAAATTTAAAAACTTCCTAGTTTTAAACCCAAAATGATCTGAGAACAAATGTAGAAGCACATGAGATGCTTCTTTAATGTTTGTAGCCTTATGCTCATGAGCAGACCTAGAGAAACAGAACATACTGATTCAATGTTGTAGCCTAAATTCTTTTGCTGTGGAAGTCCAAGTCCACCCCGAAGCTTAAATTCTTTTGCTGGCTCTTGCTTTCGGACAGACTTAACACTCGCAATATGCTGCGACGCAGACACTATAATATTGGGAATAACTTTGCCTGCTTACTCTGCTCCCCTCCCCTTGAGGAAACTGTGGAACATCTTTTTTTTCACTGTCCCTTTAGTGCAAGTTGCTGGAATTTACTTGATATCCACTGGGATTAGATGGGGGATCGATTGGCACTAATTTTGGATGCTAGATAAAGATGGAATAAACCGATGTTTATGGAGGTTGTGATCACTGCTGTTTGGAGCCTTTGGAAAGAACGCAATGGCTTGCTCTACGAAGGCATTCCAATTTCAGTTTCTTCTTGGAAGATGAGATTTAAAATTGACTTTGCAATGCTAGAACATAGGACTAAGTCCTCTTTGCACCCCTTTATTCATTCTTATGTAAATAACCTTTGAGAGACGTATTTCAGGTCACTGACCTGCTGTAAATATGTAATTTATGTTGGTTGGTAAGATAGAGGCAGTGGGAGTCTTTCCCATTGTCATAAAAGCTTCAAAAAAAATGTTGTAGCCTAAGCTAGTTTAGATCTTTTCTGTCCCTTTCTGTCTTTTCGTCCAGCATTTTGCACTGCACACCCCTGTTTTATTTCCTTTCTATTTAATCAATGAAAAGAGGCATTGTAGCCTTATCGTTACAAAGCTATCCTATACTACTTCACCAAACATAGTTTTGCTGACAAAGATGTGGACAAACATAGTTTTGCTGAGATCCCCAAAGAAACCAACGGACAACACAGGCCACAATTACAAAAGATTTGGACAAACGACACAAAAGTCCTGGAACAATATCACGACAGTTCAGTAATTATCAGATATTGTATTTCATCCACAACACATAAATACATAACGGAAGTTGCATACATCAGTTATAAGCTACTCCCTCGGTCCAATATAATTCTCGCTGGAAATGTACTGATCACATACAAGTTACATGTACACCTCGCGTCACTTTTTTTAGGATTGAGGTAGTAGATTATTTCTAAAAGCATTACACCATACTATAGTAAAAACAATTATAAAGTCATTCAAATGCATATTCTGCATGTTAATCATATGTGGGCAGTAAATAAATTATAAACATCACTGAAATGAATCTTACATTTAGTTATTTCACTTCTTGTTGGCACCGCAATCTGCAGTAGTACCACTTTGTCATCCAAATGCATGTTTTCCTCAAGAAACTTCTTTAAACTAATATATTTTATATTGAACTATTATACTTCTTTAAACCTTTTATCTTATTATACTAGTAATGAAATAATTTTATATTATTTATATGCATGGTTAACCACATAATTATGTTTCTGAAAATTAGATATAATGATCTTTGTCATCGAGTTGTAATTTATATTGCACAAAAGTTTGTTGTGCTTCGTTTAATTGCATGTTGTAATAAAATTTCTCCTTGATTTGATTTTTCATGGTTGCATAAATTATACATATTTTTTTATGTATATGTGTGTTTCTTTATATACTTAATATCCTTATATATTATGATAAAACATCTCTCGAATATTTGGTAGAACAAATATCTTAGTAGTGATTCTAATATACATGGGATGTGTAATTGTGGAAGCTAATATGGAATATATTGAAGAATTGACTCACAAGTCGAGTTAAATAATTGGTTGAAAAAACATGAGCATGATTTGAGATTGGTATTGGAACGAAATATCTTTTAGTAGCATCCAGGAACGTAAAATTGCCCATGGTATATGGTGCATACATAAGATTAATTATTTAATGGGCTTTCATTGAAAATTATATTCATTTGGTGTATAATTTTTATTTTGCATGTTTCTCAAATAAAAGAATGTGCCCAAAATCAAAAAACGAATCTAGCTAGCATATATTATCATATAACATATAAGACGTCCATAGGAAAAGACTGGCTGTTTAACTAGACTCATTATAATTGATAAGATTAGTTTGTTAGTTCATCATATTTGCTAATCCGTGGTGTGAACTTGCTCATGCTAAGTGATGTTTTTTTAGTATTCAATAATCTTTTGGACGTAAATGATAATAACAAAATTATTACAACTATAATCTAATATTTGGAACGTCATCCTGTTGTGTCGCAGGGTGGTCAAACCATGTTTGCCTGGCGTATGGGTCAGTCCGGGATAGTGGAGGTACCAGTGGAACCGTGGGAGTTATGGCCTTAACAGAAAAGTTGATGGTGGTAACATGAAATTGTTCCCCCATAATCTCACTTTTTTGTGGGGGCTTGATTATGCGAACCTCATCATTTATAACAGGCTGAGGATATTTCGTCAACCGCTGATGTTGGGGATGGAGGAGGAGCGAGCGACGTATTGCTGCCGGAAGATCCGCACAGTTGTAACGAAGATAATTATTTTCTTCAAAAACATACTAAAAATAATTCCAAACAAATATTGTGGATCAGTACATGCGGCCCCTAATAAGTAACTTAAGGTATGTTATTTTCATGCTCATGCTTGAACATTGGTACAACATCATGCATGTAAAAATACGTATCATGCACGGGGATTAGTTTTGCATAGCAAGTGCATGATTACCACAACACAATTTGGGTCCATAAATTGAGGTAGTGTCTAGTATGCAATCATCGCTGGTCAGATAGCTGCTTGCATGAGGCAGGCATGGAGATGAAGACTTGCATTCAGCCATGCCAACTCTCTTGAGTAGGCCCAAAGCATAATATTTTAGGGTTAGTAAGAATGTTTAAAAAAAACTGTCGATATGCCAATTACTCGGTCGATTAATCGCTTATCGTGGGGTGACCGATAAGATCCTGCCAAATCGTCCATGTTTCTCGTTTTGGGCGATTAATCGCTCTGATAAGCGATTTATCGCGGTAAATACGATAAATCGGTGAGCACCCCACATGTAAAGAAAATGTAAAATCTCTCCCTCGCTCCCTAATCCTCCCGCAAAAGAAATGAGTCACCTGATGAGAGCGCAAAGTATATCATGCACATGAAGAAGAATATCAACGAGCATTGGGAGGCTTGATATTATATTGGCTTGAATGTCAATATCCCAAGATATTGATATTCAGTTTGAATATCAATATTTCTGTTTGGATGTTTAGATATTTGGAGCATACACTTGATATTGAGGTTGAATGCCAAATGTTGTTTGGATGGTCAAAGTGAGGAATTGCAGCTCTATGAGACTATGAAATTTGTTATTTTGTTTTATATATGTAGACAAATGTTTCCTGTTTAACATCTGATATGTCACGCATAATAAAAAGGACAAGCAATATTATGTAAAATTGTCGCTTCATCTTAGAACTTCAAAATAGCAAATCATTATATTGGCCATACTTGAAGATTAGCATCAGCGGCAGTGCCCAGGCACACCAATTAATCATTACACAGCAAAATAGCTAATCATCGATATCAGTAGCCAGCGCCTAGCATCGGCAGGCAAGCACACAAATATCCCAGCAGCAAACAAGCATCCACGCAGGCACGCGGTATACACGCGGACAGCGCAGCAGGCAGCAGCAATCCCAGCAAGAACCGGATGAGAGCATGCTCGGGATGCAGATGCAGGTGCGCCGGACGCCGGAGCTCGGTCAAATTGGCTCCCTGTACATATGCCGGACGCCGGACGCCGGACGCCGGAGCTCGGTCAAAGATGAGAGGGATTAGTGAGAGAGAGCCAACGGGAGAGAGGGCCCCCTGGAAAGGAGTAAAGAATGGATAGGAGTCCGACTGCGCCGTGCCGAGCCAGAGTAGGAGGGCGGAAGACGAACTGCTACGCCGCCGCCAGCGCTCTAGATCTCCCACTTGCGTTTCTGTCAACAAGCGGGGAGAGGGCAATCCCTATATGTCGATCAGGTCGATGATAACGAGCCGTCGCACACCCCCACATGGGCCGGCCCAACAAGCGGAGCGCACCTCTGTTGCTTATGGGCCGGCCCAATAGTGCACCTGCTTCATTTTTTTCGTTTCTTTTGGTTGTTTCTTTTTTCTTTCTTATATTTCCTGTTTCTTTTTCTTTTTTCTTTTTTTGGCTGTTTCCTTTTCCTTTCTGTTTTATTTTTTAGATATTATTTTAAATTTAATATTTGAAAATATTTTAAATATAGAAAATGTTAAGATTGAAAAAATCATATTTAAAAAAATTAGATTCGAAAATTGTTCATCTCTAAAATTTGTTCATATTCTAAAAATGATTCAAAAATAATTTTCGTTAATAGAGTTTTCATTTACCTTTTAAATATTGTTCAAAAATATTTTTGTTCATAGACTTTTTCTGTTCACTTTTTAAAATCGTTCAAAAATAAATTCGTTCACCGACTTTTGCTGTTCACATTTTGTCGTGTCTCGATGCACGGACACCGGGAGTATAGGATACCCCTTTTAGGTTCGGCACGGGGCGCGAAGGAGGCTGAGAATCGTCTTCTCGGGCGGAGTCTGGATCAAACTCTTCTCTCCACAATCAAAGCATGCAACCAAAGGGACGCAAGGAGCTACCCAGGTTCAGGCCGCCCGGAGGCTAAAAGCCCTACTCCTGCATGTCTTGATTGATGAGTTCTTCATAGTGTGGCTTACAATGGAACCTCCCGGACAGGGTACCCGGAAGAGTTTTGGCTGGAGGTAGAAGAAGGACAGATCCTGACCCGGAGGAGATCACCTTCCCCACTACCTTCACAGCCCTAGTCTAGTCTTGCTTTGGTTGGACTTGTGCCTTGGTTCCACCTCCCCTTCCTCCGTGCCTTGGTCCTCCTTTTATAGGCTAAGGGGTTGCCACAGGGTCACGTGAGGGGCACGAGGGACCTTCGGCGTGAAGGACCCTCCTCATCTAGTTTAGGGGGAGACGTGGCCTCTCCTCAGCCTAGCGTCTCCTTTGGGTTAGGTGGGAGCGTCCGCCTTGGGGTGGACAGGGGCTGACACCACCACGGGCTGTGCTTCCCGCCCGCGCTACCTTCGCCTTGCTTCCCAAGTCTTCTGAGGTCTTCTAGCGTGAGGTGGAGAGCTTATCCACAGGGACGCGGGGAAGTACCCGAGAGGGAGCCTGGCCTCCTGCCGGGAACTCGGCTCTCGGGTCCTTCCTTGCCTTCTTGCTTGGTTCGGGGACCCGGCAGGCCCCCAGGACCGGAGCCCTTTGTCGACGTAGGCCTTGCTTGTCCTGACGGTGAACCCGCCAGCTTGACTTGAGTCTTGGTCTTGTCCATCCTCATCTTGGGCCCACATGGGGTGGACCCACTTTGGCAGCACTAGGGGAACCCCGTGTTCCACTGCTGCGACAGTAGCCCCCGGGCATGGTCCCGGCGGCTCTTGCTCTAGCTGCCGGGGCTATGGCCTAAAGATAGGTCAAAGTGGGTCCCCGGGCACCTGGTCTTCCTTGCTCTGCTTCATTAATGGCCTTGAAGGTCTTGGGGTTACTCCGCTTGGGGGAGTAACTGCGATGGCCCCCTCGATTCCCAGTAACGGAAGAACCGAGGAGACGCCGGACAGAGGTGCCGCCGCGGCTATAAAAGCGAGGCGAGCCCTTGCGCTTTTGTTCATCTTCTTCCTCAGTCCAACTCCAGGCCTCCCCATAAGCTGCCAGCGCCAATGGCGAGAGCGAGGAGAGGAGTTGGGCGCCCTCGTTTGTCTTCAGCTGCTGCGGAGAGTGGCCCATCCACTCGTGGTCGAGCTGTTCCGCGAGGTCGTGGGATTCGCGGTCGCGGCGGCCGTGAAGCTGGCCTTAGTAGCATAGGCTAGATATGTATCCAGGGAAAGCTCGACTGAATGTAAGTCAGAATTGTAAATTCAGAATGTAAGTTCAGATGAATGCAACCCTAGTGCTCAACTCCTGGGGTCATTTCCCAAACCTCCCTTTGCACTAACGCGCCGTCAAGTTTTCAGAGGAGATCTCTTAGGTGACAAGTACTCTAACCGCCTGTACCGGTAGCAGTACCCCTAAGAGCACTATGCCTTCCGGGAGTCCACTCCACAGCCACGGTACTAGGCCAGAAGGGAAATCTGACCGTTCGCCGGGGAGGACGCATTACCCCCGCAAAGGTTCTCATCAACTGTCAAGCATGCGCAGGTTGGTGGTATATTGACTCCGAGCGAGATATTATGCCTAGAATGCAAGATGCACATGCAAAGACTTAGCTGACTTTTGCCGTGCTCTTGATCTGCTCTGTCCTTCCCGGGTATCCAGCTCCTGAGCCGCTCTTCAGCATCCATTCCTGTCCCGGGAGAGGCGCTACACATAACAAACTTTCAGTAGGAAAAGAATGGACCCTCCCTTACATGTCGTGAAAGTGTTTCATCCGAAGCAACCCGCAAGCAAAGTTGAATGTGCATTTCTGTGTTTATGTTCGTTAAAACACAGCACTGCCCGTTCCACTTCTTACCGCGGCAGTACGGCACGATCAGGTGGCAGCACCTACTGATAGGCTACTCGCGCTCGACCTGTCAGCCACCGGCACCATGTCAGCCCCCTGCTTGGGGGTTGTTACGGATAACACACTTCACGACAACAAGAGAGGCTCACGGAATTGAAAAACTTATCTTTTGTTCCTTGGCGACGATTCTTACACCCTTATACAGAACACTAGCCCCTTGGGTGTGCTTAGTTGACTTGAACTATCTGCGATTCATGTTCGTATTCAGGGGTAGAATTTCCGAAGATTCTCGATGTTCCAAGCGTTGCCCTCTGGCCTGCCTTTCTCGTCTTCCAGATAAACAGCTCCGGTGTCGGGGATGTGACCCCGGGTATACCAAAGCTGGTGATTTATTGGAGCTGGTAAAAGAGATAAACAGGAGTTAAACAGGTAAAGAATAAAGGAAAAGGAGGAAAAAACAGTTCTGGGCCGAGGTCCCTTAGCATCCTGGACCGAGCTGTCCCTCCAAGTCGCATGGGCCGAAGTAGCCCCAGCTGGACCGAAGTTCCAACCTCGGCTGGGCTCCTTGCCCCAGGAGGCCCGAGCTGCTTAACCCGGATCGGGCCATTAGTAGGCCGAGCTGCTACCTCGGACCGGGCTGAGCTTACCGAAGTTAGCCAGGCCGTGCTGCCTCACCTCGGGGCAACGCCGAACTACCCGCCGCACCCCGGCGTTGGGCCGAAGCTTGCTTGTCCCGGAGCGGACCGAATCTCCCTCCAGACCTCGGAGCAGGCCGCTCCATCGCTGCCTCGGAGCAGGCCGACATTCTCTATGGCGAACCGAGCTGCTCCTGGCTTCAGTGGGCCGAGGCTCCTCCAGGCGGACTGAAGTCTTCCTCCGAGCTGGGCCACCGCCAGGCCGTGTCGCCTCGCCAAGGCAGCCAGGCCTCGGTGGGCCGAGACTTCACAGTTCGGCCAGACCGACGTCTCCAGCTCGGGCTGGGCCAGGCCGAGGTAAGCAAGTCCAGCATCATTTCCTGCCGGGCTGGGCCGCACCAACCGAGCTACTCCCAGACCGAGACATCGCCCAGGCTCACCATATCGAGGCCGGGGTAGTTCGTTACCTCGGACGATCGATTCCTGACCAAGACTCGGGACGGAACGCCTCCTCGGCTGCTACCTCTACGTCGACATGCACCACTTCAACCGACGTCTCCTCTACCTCGGCTGCCACCACCAGAAGAGCTGCTACCTCTACGTCTGCTACTTCTTCTCCAGCGCCACCTCTGCTCCGGCATCCTGCCTCGTCCAGTACAAGATACCCCTGCTATCTCCAGAATATCCGGAAGACAGGAGCTAGAAGACAAACGATGACGCAGGCAGCGTGGCTACAGTGCCCAGGATGTGACTAGAGTACACAGGCAGCGTGGCTACAGTGCCACTGATGTGACAACAGTACAGCTACAGTGACGCGTGAACAGTGTGACAAGACCCCGGTAGTCACCTCTGCTACAGTGTACAGTGTACAGTGTTGTTTGTCCCCTTGTCCCCTGCATGTCCCCTGGGCTCTCTCTATATAAAGAGCACCAGGGGGAGGAGATGAGGGACGGCCGGACACCCATGCTGTCTCATTTTCCCCCTTGGCCTTAGCTTCTTCTTCTTCCTCCTCCTGGAGCTCCTCTCCATGGTTAGCTCCTCACAGCTCGAGGAGTGTTTGTACACACCGCATATACAGAGGGAAATACACCAAATAGGATAGTGCTGCAGTAGGGGTTTTACCTCCTCACGAGGGCCCCGAAGCAGGGTAGATCTTTGTGTTTGCAGTGTTCTTCGTGTGCGGTTCCACCGCGCAATCCCTCCCCGAATCCACAAGCACCCGTTCGGCCCCAGAATAAGCCTACCCCTAGGCATCTGCGTGTTCCCACCACGACATCCGGGTCTCAGGGTATGCGTCACCCGATAAGGTCCTTCCCACTTGGACGACAACTTGTTCATGTTATCAAGTTTCTGCTTCTTGCGGAGAACCAGGTCTCCGGGTTCCAGTACCCGTGAACGGATATGGCGATCATGATAGCGGCGGAGCCCTTGCTGGTATCGAGCAGATCGTAAAGAAGCTCGACACCGCACCTCTTCCAGGAAGTTGATGTCATCAATCCTCCTCTCAGCTTGTGCGTCTTCATCATAGGCAAGTACCCGGGGGATCCATGCCTGAGCTCTGTTGGCAAGACGGCTTCGCTCCATAGACAAGGAAGAATGGTGTTTCTTGAGTGGCTCTGCTTGGTGTGGTTCTGAGGGACCACAAGACACTTGGTAGATGCTCAATCCAGTTCTTGCCCTTGTCTTCTAACTTGTCAAAGGCCTTGGTCTTCAAACCCTTTAGGACCTCCGCATTGGCTCGCTCCACTTGCCCATTGCACCTTGGGTAGGACACCGAGGCAAAACACACCTTGATTCCCAGCTCTTCACAGAAGTTGAGGAAGGATCGGCTTGTGAACTGAGAGCCATTGTCCGTTATGATTCTGTTGGGTACTCCGAAGCGGTACACGATCCCTTCAATGAACTTGATGGCTGCTTGAGCTGTCTGTCTTGGTACTGGCATCACTTCCACCCACTTTGTGAACTTGTCGATGGCCACGAAAAGGTATTCATGGCCCCCGACAGACTTCGGTATCTTTCCCACGATGTCCAGCCCCCAGACCGCGAACGGCCAGGAGATTGGAATTGGCTGCAGAGCTTGCGCCGGCTGATGTATGTTCTTCGCATAGTACTGGCAGGCTTCACAGGTCTTGACTAGCTGCTCGCATCACTGAGGACTGTTGGCCAGTAGAACCCGTGACGAAAACTTTACCCGCCAGTGATCTTGATGCCACATGACTTGAACATGTGCCCTCGTGGATGTCCCTAGCAGTACTTGGCCTTGTTCTTGAGGATGCAGCGGAGCTTGACTCCGTTGTCCCGTCGCCGGTAGAGCTCGCCGTCGATCATGACGTAGAGCTTGGCTTGACGAGCCACCCGCTCGGCGTCGTGATCATCCTCCGGGAGGGCGTGCTCCATGATGTACTTGACGATGTCCCGGGCCCAGGGTGGGTGGGTTCCTTCCACCGGTAGCACCATCCGACGGAAAGAAAGCATAGCTTCCTCCGCCAGAGGGGCTGCCGGGTCTTGAGCTTCTGGGCTGGCTACCCGTGTTGTCGAGGTAGAAGGGTCGCCAGCCCCCGGCGCAGATCTTGCCGCGAGCCTCTCGGGTGGATCGAAGGTCGCCTGAGGACCTCGATGTAGATCCCGGGAGGCACTGGTTCTTGCTTGGACGCCACCTGCGATAGCTCATCCGCGGCCGTGTTTTCTCCCCGTGGGACGTACACAGCCCGGAAGTTGTCGAAGCGCCGCTGCAGCTTCCAGACCTCCTCAACGTATGGTGCCATCTGAGGGCACGCGTACTCCTTGTTCACTTGTTTGATGACTAACTGAGAGTCACCCTTGACGACGATCTTGTTGATGCCGAGGCCGATGGCAGCACGAAGTCCTGCGAGCAGGCCCTCGTACTCCGCCGTGTTGTTGGAGATGTTCCCTTGGTAGTGCATCTGGACGACGTACTTCAGCCGGTCCCCGGTTGGTGAGGTTAGGACAACCCCAGCACCTCCTTTCCCCTTGGTGTAGGAGCCGTCGAAGTGCATGGTCCAGGCGCTAGGATCTTCCTTCCCGGGGAGGCAGGTTTCCTCTTCCGGGTCGTCGAACGCCGTCTCGGTCCACTCGGCCGTGAAGTCCGCCAGCGCCTGACTCTTGATGTTGTCCGTGTGCTCGAACTTGAGACCGAAACCTTGAAGCTCCATGGCCCACCATGATATGCGACCAGTGGCAAGTGGGTTCTCCAGGGGGCTTCTTAGGTTGTACTTGGATACCACCGTGATGGGATGGCTTTGGAAGTACGGCCTCATCTTGCGGGAGGCAATGAGGATTGCCAGCAGCAGCTTCTGCATCATGGGGTACCGCTCCCGGGCGTCGCGCAGCACTGCGCTGACGAAGTAGACCGGGTGCTGCACCTTGCGGGTCGCCGAGTCCTGAGAGGGCTCGGCTTCCTCCACGTCGACGTCTTGGGGTGGGGACGAGGTAGCCCCCGGCGAAGTCTCGTCGGAGGGAGATTCTCCATTCCCGACGGGCTCCGCCGTCTGGTAAGGTTGCAGTGACGTCAGGATCGTGAGACCCCTGGTCACCCGGCAGCCTTTTCTTGCATGGTTGTCCCGGAGAGAGTTCCCGGGTCGCTTGCCCTTGATCTTGCTTGACTTCTTCGGAGGAGCGTCACGCTCTACCACAAGCACAGCGCTGATCACCTGGTTGGTGGCAGCAATGTACAGTAGTAGGGGCTCCTTTCTTCTGGTGCCACGAGGATTGGTGGCGAGGCGAGGTAGCGCTTAAGGGACTGCAGGGCTTCCTCGGCCTCGGAGGTCCACTCCACGGGGCCTGACTTCTTGAGCAGCCTGAAGAACGGTAAGGCCCGCTCCCCAAGCCTTGAGATGAAGCGCCCGAGTGCAGTGATGCACCCGTTGAGGCGCTGTACGTCCTTGACCCGCCGGGGCGCCTCCATGCGCTCGATTGCCTTGATTTTGTCCGGATTCGCCTCGATCCCTCGGTGAGAGACCAGGAAACCCAGCAGCTTGCCGGAGGGGACCCCGAACACGCACTTGTCGGGGTTGAGCTTGAAGTTGACCCGGCGGAGGTTCTCGAAGGTCTCGTGCAGGTCTTGGATGAGGGAGTCCTTGTACCGGGTCTTGACCACGATGTCGTCGATGTACGCTTCAACGTTGCGGCCCAGCTGCGCCCAAGGCATGCTTGCATTGCGCGCTGGAAGGTAGCGCCGGCGTTCCGGAGGCCAAAAGGCATCCGGGTGTAGCAGTAGCAGCCCTTGGGAGTGATGAAGGCCGTCTTCTCTTGGTCCTCGAGTGACATCATGATCTGGTGGTACCCGGAGAAGGCGTCCAAGAAACACAGCAGCTCGCACCCGGCCGTGGAATCCACGATCATGTCGATCCGCGGCAGGGGGAAAGGGTCCTTGGGACAGGCCTTATTCAGGTCTGTGAAGTCGATGCAGAGTCTCCACTTGAAGGTCATGGGCTTCGGTACCACCACGGGGTTGGCCACCCAGCTTGGGTGGGGAACCGACCGGATGACACCAGCTTCTATCAACTTGTCCACCTCGGCGATGATGAATTCCAGCTTTT
Source organism: Poa pratensis (assembly GCA_947311845.1). Classification (NCBI taxonomy): domain Eukaryota; kingdom Viridiplantae; phylum Streptophyta; class Magnoliopsida; order Poales; family Poaceae; genus Poa; species Poa pratensis. The sequence continues at coordinate 21,529,437 of CAMZMU010000100.1, read as the reverse complement.
CCTTGCTTTGGTTCCGGAGAACCTGCTTCACGGGGCGAGCCCCCGGATTGACCGCCAGTTTGTGCTCGATCACCTCCCTTGGAACGCCGGGTAAACCTGACGCCTCCCACGCGAAGACGTCAGAGTTTTCCCGAAGGAAGGCGACGAGCGCGCTTTCCTATTTGTCGGTGAGGCGGGCGCCGATGGTGATGGAGCGAACTCCGTCGCTGGTTAGCGCCACCTTCTTGGTCAGCTGCGGATCGCCATGGAATGGCGCCTTCTTGGGGGAGTAGATGTGGAGCCCCCAGGGTGCCCTTCGCCCCCGGGGAGAGCCCCATCATCATCCTCCTGTACACCTTGAGGGACATCCGCCATGATTGCCACCGTCTGGTTCAGCTGGTGAACGCAGTAGATAGCATCGTCGATGTCGGCCTTGACCTTGATCACGCCCCACGGCGCCGGAATCTTCAGCATGTTGTAGGCGAAGTGGGAGACGGCCATGAACTTGGCCAGAGCAGGTCTGCCAAGTATGCCGTTGTACGGTAGCGGAGTGTCGGCGATGTCGAAGACGATTTCCTCGGTGCGGAAGTTCTTGGAGTCGCCGAAGGTGACCGGAAGGGTGATCTTCCCGAGGGGTCGAGTAACACTTCCGTTCACGCCTTGGAACACCCGGTGTCTTGCAGGCGAGACAGGGGAATTTGAAGGATAGCCAGGACCTTCGCCGTCAGCAAGTTGAGGCTGGAGCCTCCGTCGACCAGCATCTTGGTGACCTTGTAGTTGTGGATGACGGGCGACACGATCAGCGGCAGGGTCCCGACCCCGGCAGTGTTGCAGGGTGGTCTTCTGGGTCGAAGGTGATGACTTGACTGGACCAGTCCAGGGGCTTGGACGGAGCAGAAGCAACCGCGTTCAGCTCCCGGACAAGTCTCTTGCAGGCGCCGTTGGAGGGAGGCAGAGAAGACCCTCCGTGGATGCACCCGACAACTCCAGTGACTTCTTGATACTTGCCGCCGTTGCCTCCTTGGGGAGCCGGAGCTTCCCCGTTGCCGCGTGGGCGGCCTCCGGAGTGTTGTACCCGCGACCACCTTGACCGCCGCGTCCTCCTCCACGGCCCCCGCGGCCACCGCCTCGGTTCCATCCACGGCCGCCTCCGCCTTGGCGACCCGTGGGACAGTCACGAGCGATGTGCCCGGCAGTGCCGCAGTTGTAGCAACCGTCTTGACTGACCCCATCAGCTCGGCGTTGCTCCCGGATGGCGAGGTTCTTGAGCATGCGGCAGTCCTTGAGCAAGTGGTTGCCTTCTGGATGGATGTGGCACCAGGGATCACCTTCTTCCTCGGAAGTCGGCGCGGGCTTGGTCTTCTTCGGAAGAGGCTCGGTGACGAAGATCCGCTTGTCGGGTCCAGGGTCCCGCTTCTTGTTCTTGGCTGGAGTGACCTTGTCCTCGGGTTCATCCTCCCCGGGGAACTTGGCTCCTTCTTCAGCTCGAGCGCACCGATCTGCAAGCTCCCAGAGCTTACGAGCAGACTCGACGCGATGGATGCTCAGCTTCTCGCGCATCTTGGGGTTGCGGACGTTGGCGTGGAAGGACTGGATCACCAACTCCTCCTTGATGCACGGGATGGTGTTCATCTTCTGGGTGAAGCGCTGGATGAACTTGCGGAGAGTTTCACCCGGCAGCTGCTTGAAGTCGTGGAGATCACTGGGAGCCCCCGGGCGCTCGTACCCGCCTTGGAAAGCCCCCAGAAACTGCTCCTTCAGTGCCCGCCAGGAACGGATGGAGCACTTGGGAAGGTTGAGAAGCCAAGTCTGGGCATCTCCCTTCAGGGCCAACGGGAACCAGTTGGCCATCATGACCTCGTCGGCCCCGGCAACCATCGCAGCAAGAGAGTAGATCTGCAGAAAGTCCCGGGGGTTCGTGGTGCCGTCGTAGCGGAGAACGTCGATCTTGAATTTCTTGGGCCAGTTGAAGTGGCGGAACTCGGGGCGAGGGCGAGGCAGCCTTCGGCGAGGTCGATGCCCCGATCTTCCCGGCGGTGACGTTCTCGGCGACGCTCGATGCGGGTGCGCATATCCTCGTTCTGACGGCTGTTGAGCTCGTCACGAAGATCTGGGTTGCGCGAGGTAGACGACCCGATGGAGATGGCCTCGCCGTGATCGCGGTTTAGCCGATCAGCCATCGGTGGCGCGGTGCGAGGAGGCGCCGTCTTGGCTTGACGTTCACCACGAGGCTGGCCTCGCGGATCACGTGTCTTGTCTTGTGCTGCTCCGGGATCGTCGACGGTGGGAGCTTGAGTGGGTTCGACCCACGGACCACCATCGGCGAAGTCGAGGAGCCTCTCGACGCGAGTCCTCCATTCTTGGTAGACCTTGGGATCGCCGCTGCTTGGAGGGAACTGCATCAGGGCCTTGGCAGCGACTAGAGCATCATGGCGAGCTTGCGTCCGAAGGCGAGTGCGCGGAGGTCTTGCTCTTGGATGCTCGTGGATCCCCGCTGGGGCGAACGCCGTGGTTCCCTCCTCCAGCGGTGGGCTCCTTGCCAGCGCCATTGCAGACGCTCTTCTCCCCCGAGCGAGGAGGAGGCATGGTGGTGCCCTTTGGAGCCGCCGCTCCGCCAGGGCCGTTGTCCTTGTCGCGACCGTCCACTTCGTCCGGCGCCACCCTCTCCATGGGAGGCGGGGACGGAGAGACGCTCCGCCGCGCGCCAGCAGCACGACGTTCAGCTGAAGCTTGAGTGCGTGAGGGAGAAACCGGCTTGGACGCCGCAGGGTCTCCCTTCTTCTTCGGCGGCATGCTTGACGAAGAACTTGCCGATGAACTTGATGAAGATGAAACCAGCGCTTGCGCCCCCTACCTGGCGCGCCAGATGTCGTGTCTCGATGCACGGACACCGGGAGTATAGGATACCCCCTTTTAGGTTCGGCACGGGGCGCGAAGGAGGCTGAGAATCGTCTTCTCGGGCGGAGTCTAGATCAAGCTCTCCTCTCCACGATCAAAGCATGCAACCAAAGGGACACAAGGAGCTACCCAGGTTCAGGCCGCCCGGAGGCTAAAAGCCCTACTCCTGCATGTCTGGATTGATGGGTTCTTCATAGTGTGGCTTACAATGGAACCTCCCGGACAGGGTACCCGGAAGGGTTTTGGCTGGAGGTAGAAGAAGGACAGATCCTGACCCGGAGGAGATCACCTTCCCTCTACCTTCGCACCCTAGTCTAGTCTTGCTCTGGTTGACTTGTGCCTTGTTCCACCTCCCCTTCCTCCGTGCCTTGGTCCTCCTTTTATAGGCTAAGGGGTTGCCACAGGGTCACGTGAGGGGCACGAGGGACCTTCGGGTGAAGGACCCTCCTCATCTAGTTTAGGGGGAGACGTGGCCTCTCCTCAGCCTAGCGTCTCCTTGGGTTTGGTGGGAGCGTCCGCCTTGGGGTGGACAGGGCTGACACCACCACGGGTTGTGCTTCCCGCCCGCGCTACCTTCACCTTGCTTCCCAAGTCTTATGAGGTCTTCTAGCGCGAGGTGGAGAGCTTATCCACAGGACGCGGGGAAGTACCCGAGAGGGAGCCTGGCCTCCTGCCGGGAACTCGGGCTCTCGGGTCCTTCCTTGCCTTCTTGCTTGGTTCGGGGACCCGGCAGGTGATACGTCTCAAACGTATCTATAATTTTTGATGTTCCATGCTTGTTTTATACAATTGCTACATGTTTTATATACACTTTATATCATTTTTATACATTTTCTGGGACTAACCTATTAACAAGATGCCACAGTGCCAGTTCCTGTTTTCTGCTGTTTTTGTATTCCAGAAAAGCTAGTCTGGAAATATTCTCGGAATTGGACGAAAATTTACGGAGGCCCCTATTTTACCAGAAGACTCCATGGGCCAGAAGGACAAGTCCGGGGGAGGCCCGAGGGCCCCACACGTGGGCAGGGCGCGGTTGGGCCTTGCCCGGCGCCCTGGGGTGGTGTCGTCTCCTCGGTCACCGCCTCGCGACGCCCTTTGGACTATATATTGCCCCTGACCTAAAACTCACAGAACAATTGACGAAACTCCCGAATACATCTCCGTGCTCCGCCGCCACGAAACTTCGTTTCGGGGGTCAGAAGGTCCTGTTCCGGCACCCTGCCGGGACGGGGATTGACCCCCGGAGCCATCTCCATCGACCACGCCGCCTCCACTTCGACTCCATGATGGTTTGTGAGTAGTTCCCCCATGGACTACGGGTTCTAGCTGTAGCTAGTTGGTACTCTCTCTCCCATGTACTTCAATACAATGATCTCATGAGCTGCCTTACATGATTGAGATCCATATGATGTAATCGGTGTTGTGTTTGTTGGGATCCGATGAATATTGAATACTATGTCAAGTTGATTATCAATCTATCTTATATGTTATTTAAGATCTTGCATGCTCTCCGGTACTTGTGGTTGCCTTGATCAAGTAGTTGCCTGTATCTCCAAGAGAGAGTATTTATGCTAGATAGTGGGTTCATGCCTCCATTTAACCTGGGACAGTGACAGAAAGTTCTAAGGTTGCGGATGTGCTGTTGCCACTAGGGATAACCTAACAATGCTATGTCCACGGTCATATGTATTTGTTTACATTACGCACTTTACTTAATGCAATTATCCGTTGCTTGCAACTTAATACCAACGGGGAACTCGGATGACAACCCGGCGGTGGATTATTAGTCATAGACGCTGTTGGATAACGGTCTATGTATTTTGTCGTAATGCCCAATTAAATATCATAGTAGTCATCATGTCATATATATGCATTGTCATGCGCTCAATATTCTGTCAATTGCCCAACTGTAATTTGTTCACCCAACACTTGTTATTGGAGAGTTACCACTAGTGTAGATAGCTGGGAACCCCGGTCCATCTGTAATCATCATTGCTTTCCGTCAACTCCACGCAAGCAACTATTTTCTGGTGCCATTGCTTCTGTGTTACTGCTACTGTTGCTCTCATATTACTGCTGCTTTCACATCACGTTTGTTACTAGTGCTTTCTCAGGTGTGGTGGAATTGACAACTCCGCTGCTAAGGCTTATAAGTATTCTTTGTCTCCCCTTGTGTCGAATCAATAAATTTGGGTTTTACTTCCCTCGAAGACTGTTGCGATCCCCTATACTTGTGGGTTATCAAGACTATTTTCTGGCGCCGTTGCCGGGGAGCATAGCTCTACTCATAAGTTCACCTGGGGAGTACACTCCACCTCTCTCTCTGTTTTTATTTTATTTTGTTTTGTCTAGTTTACTTTTGTCTAGTTTTATTTTGCTTAGTTTATTTCTGTTTAGTTGTGTTTTGTTTAGTTTACTTTTGTTTAGTTTATTTTTGTTAGTTTTATTTTTCTTATATACCCGAAAATCCATAAAAATTTAAAAACCAAAATCTAAAAAAAACTGTTGCTATGGAAGAACATGCTAGAACCTCTATGTTTATGGAAGCTAAAGAATTATATATAAAGTATAGAGAATCAAGAGAGGGTAAAATCATGAGAGGCATGTTAAAAAAGTTAAATCAAATTGCTGAAATTTTGCTGGAACGCCATGATATAAATTGTTGCTCTGAACAAGATACTAAACATCTTAAATTCCAATGTGGCTTTAGTGAAGAAGTTTTAATTATGAACTATCATTGGAATAACTATATTCATTTGGGAGCTGAACAAGTAGAACAATTTGTTACTTATGGGAGCTTCTGAAATAGATTCCTTCATGGCTAAAAATTATGAAACCTGTGTTGCTTGTAATAAACTTAAAGAAACGGTCTCTTTTATTCTTGATTATTGCCTAGAAAATTTCAGCAATAATTGTTATATCATTGATTATAAAGAGAGACTCATTAATGCACAAGAATGCACTCACAATTTGCAGGAACCTGTAGAAGAAGAAACTTGCTGAAGCTGAAAGCTCATTGGATGAAAAAGAGGAGGAGAGTGATGAACAAAAGGAGGAAGAATGGAGTAGCTACCCATGCCTACCTTCTAATGAGAGTAACTCTTTATCTCTTACACTATTTGATTGCCCTCCATGCTTACCAAAGGAGGATGAATGTTATGTTCCTGTGGATTCTCTTGAAAATTCCCTATGAGTAAAACTTGTGGAAATGATTATGCTACTGATATTTATGATAATCCATGCTATTTTGATAAATCTTATGATAATCCTTTATTTGTGCCTAATTTCGAAATGCATGGTAATGAGAAAGTTTGCTTAGAAAATGTTTATGATAAAGCTCTAGATGATGGTCCTATATTGGTTGATAATATTAATTGTACTACTAATGAAAATGGGATTGGAGAGGTCTTGACTTTATCTAGATGGAGTCCCATACCTCTTGAGAATGATCAATCATCTTGTTATAAAATTGTTAAAAGTGGGTTTGAAAGTTTTAATCCCACTATTTTTGAGCTTGATAAGAATTATGTGTTTGTAGATCATGAAAAGCATGCTTTATGTGATAGTTATATTGTTGAGTTTGTTCATGATGCTACTGAAAATTATTATGAGAGAGGAAAATATGGTTGTAGAAATTTTCATGGTACTAAAGCACCTCTCTATATGCTGAAAGTTCTGAAGTTACTCTTGTTTTATCTTCCTATGCTTGTCACTTTGTTCTTCATGAATTTATTTGTGTACAAGATTCCTATGCATAGGAAGTGGGTTAGACTTAAATGTGTTTCGAATTTGCTTCTTGATGCTCCTTTTGCTTCATTTTCTATTTTTATGTGAGCATCTTTAAAACTATCAAGCCTAGCTAAAAGGCATTAAAGAAAAGCGCTTATGGGAGGCAACCCATTTTATTTTTCTGCAATTTTTCTTTTATTGAGTCAAGGAGGTTGTTTACTTCTGTAGCAACTCCTTTGTATCTTTACTTTCTTGCATTGTTGTGCCAAGAGTAGTCTCTAATGATAAGATGTTGCTAATTTTGATTGCTGCGCAGGAACAGATTTCTGCTGTTCACTGTACGAAATTCCTAAAATCACCAGATTGTGAATTAAATCTGAAATTTTTGTGCGTAATCCTGATATATGTATGCATCTTTCGTTAGTTCAACGTTTTTCGATTTGAGTCCCGTAAGTGCCTCGAAAAAATTCATCTTTACTGGCTGTTCTGTTTTGACAGATTCTGTCTCTGTTTTTTGCATTGTCTCTTGTGGGCTTTAAGCAAGGTTCTCTAGACGTGGAGGGCTGTAGCTAATGTTTTATTGAGTTCTTGCAATGTGTCACAACAGAACCAGTGGATTAAAGTTTTTGAGTACTAACCCCTCTAATGAGAATTACGTTGAGTTTGGTGTGGCGGAAGTTTTCAAGGGTCAAGAGGGAAGAGTGATATAATAGGATGAAGAAGAGTGAAGAGCTTAAGCTTGGGGAGGCTCCCATGGATCTCCCCAGCATATTTCAAGAAGACTCAAGCGTCTAAGCTTGGGGATGCCCAAGGCATCCCCTTCTTCATCGTCAAAATTATCAGGTCATCTCTAGTGAAACTATATTTTAATTCTTTCACATCATATGTGCTTTTCTTGGAGCGTCTGTGTGCTTTTATTTTCAGTATTGCACTTTTATTTTCAATAAAGCTTGACTGGACCCTAGCATTCTTGATTGGGAGAGAGACACGCTCCGCTTTTTCATGAGAATACTCCTATTCTTCACTTATATTTGTTGAGTATTCATATCTAGCGCTGTTCAGCTTTTAGCTCTTGTTTTCATGTATCTCTTGTCAGAGCTATTAGCTTTCTTTTGTAGAAAGTACTCTCTTGCTTCACTTATATTTGTTTGGAGAGTTGATGAAATAAATTGATTGGTGTTTGGTTGGTTCAGAAAATGTTGCATGTGGTAATTGGTATAAGGAAAAACTTGCTTAATCTTGTAGATCACTAATGGATAACTTGATGCTTGTCAATTGTTTTGAGTTAACAAGTAGATCATGATTAAATTGTGCATCACATGAGTTAAGCCTATTAGTGAAGAACTACCGTAAAGCTTGTTGAAAATTTGGTTTGCATCGGTGGTACTCTAAGGTCTAGATATTTTCTAATAACAGGGTTTGGTTAACAAGGAAGACGGTATGAAGTCTTATAACGTTTGCAATATGTTTGTCATATAAAACTTGGTGTACGGGTTGATATTCTTGTTTGCTTACATAACCTTGCTAGCCTAAACTCTGTACTGAGAGGGAATGCTTCTCGTGCATCCAAATCCTTGAGCCAAAATCCATGCCATTTGTGTCCACCATAACTACCTATATGTGGTATTTCCTTGCCACTCCAAGTAAATTTTTCATGTGCTACCTTTAAATTATTCAAAATGTTATTATTCCCTTTTTGTGTCAATGTTTACTAGCTCATGAGGAATTAGTGTGGTTATTCTTTATTCTATTTGTCGAATGGACTTTTACACCTGGACTAGTGGCATATACATCCGCTTATCCAATAACTTGCAAAAAGAGCTGGCAACGGGGTGCCCAGTCCCAATTAATTACAACTTTAACCAATTAATTCTCTTCACACTTTTGCCCTGATTCATCAGTAAGCAATGACAAACAGTGAAATACCTGAATGTGTGTAAACCAAAGAGAAAGAGGGATGATCTGCCTTGCTGGTAGAAATAACGTCCTTCATGGGAGCCGCTCTTAAAAGTCCGTTTGACAGGTAGAATACTGTTCTCACCCGCTACCATTCGTTGACAATTAACAAACACCTCTCAAAAATAGATACTCCTCCATGGTATGTGATTGATGGAAGGCACCCGAGGATTCGGTTAGCCATGGCTTGTGTTAGCAAGGTTGGGAGGAGTATCAAATATTTTATGCAATCTCTATATGCTTTCAAAAACCTAAAAGCTCTAGCACATGATTTAATCCCTGCTTCCCTCTGCGAAGGGCCTTTCTTTTACTTTTATGTTGAGTCAGTTTTCCTATTCTTTCTGTCTTCCACAAGCAAACACTAGTGTCAACTTTGTTACAACATGCGTTATATGCAATGTATTGGACTTGTTATACTACTTTGTGTTGACAATATCCATGAGATAAATATGTTGAAAGTTGAAGCAAATGCTGAAACTAATTCTTCCTTTGTGTTGATTAAATACCTTTTTTAGAAACTATTGCTTTATGAGTTAACACTTATGCAAAACTGTTTGATGCTTGTCTCGAAAGTACTATTCATGAAAACGTTTAGCTTGTGTGATTCATTGTTTACTCATTATCTATTTGGTAGCAAATTATAGACCATTGACTTGGATCACTTCATTCATTTACATGTGCCTTGCAATATTATATGATCAAGATTATGATGTAGCATGTCACCTCAAAAATTATTTTGTTTTTATCGTTTACCTACTCGAGGACGAGTAGGAACTAAGCTTGGGGATGCTGATACGTCTCAAACGTATCTATAATTTTTGATGTTCCATGCTTGTTTTATACCAATTGCTACATGTTTTTATACACTTTATATCATTTTATACATTTTCTGGGACTAACCTATTAACAAGATGCCACAGTGCCAGTTCCTGTTTTCTGCTGTTTTTGTATTCCAGAAAAGCTAGTCTGGAAATATTCTCGGAATTGGACGAAAATTTACGGAGGCCCCTATTTTACCAGAAGACTCCATGGGCCAGAAGGACAAGTCCGGGGAGGCCCGAGGGCCCCACACGTGGGCAGGGCGCGGTTGGGCCTTGCCGGCGCCCTGGGGTGGTGTCGTCTCCTCGGTCACCGCCTCGCGACGCCCTTTGGACTATATATTGCCCCTGACCTAAAACTCACGAACAATTGACGAAACTCCCGAATACATCTCCGTGCTCCGCCGCCACGAAACTTCGTTTCGGGGGTCAGAAGGTCCTGTTCCGGCACCCTGCCGGGACGGGGATTGACCCCCGGAGCCATCTCCATCGACCACGCCGCCTCCACTTCGACTCCATGATGGTTTGTGAGTAGTTCCCCCATGGACTACGGGTTCTAGCTGTAGCTAGTTGGTACTCTCTCTCCCATGTACTTCAATACAATGATCTCATGAGCTGCCTTACATGATTGAGATCCATATGATGTAATCGGTGTTGTGTTTGTTGGGATCCGATGAATATTGAATACTATGTCAAGTTGATTATCAATCTATCTTATATGTTATTTAAGATCTTGCATGCTCTCCGGTACTTGTGGTTGCCTTGATCAAGTAGTTGCCTGTATCTCCAAGAGAGAGTATTTATGCTAGATAGTGGGTTCATGCCTCCATTTAACCTGGGACAGTGACAGAAAGTTCTAAGGTTGCGGATGTGCTGTTGCCACTAGGGATAACCTAACAATGCTATGTCCACGGTCATATGTATTTGTTTACATTACGCACTTTACTTAATGCAATTATCCGTTGCTTGCAACTTAATACCAACGGGGAACTCGGATGACAACCCGGCGGTGGATTATTAGTCATAGACGCTGTTGGATAACGGTCTATGTATTTGTCGTAATGCCCAATTAAATATCATAGTAGTCATCATGTCATATATATGCATTGTCATGCGCTCACTATTCTGTCAATTGCCCAACTGTAATTTGTTCACCCAACATGTTAGTTATCTTTTATGGAGAGACACCACTAGTGAACTGTGGACCCCGGTCCATTCTTTTAACTGATTAAACAACCACAAACTGCAAACTGTTCCTTTTTCATTCTCTGCAATTTAATACTCATTTTCCACACCATACGTTTAATCCTTTGTTTTCAGCAAGCCAGTGAGATTGACAACCTCACTGTTTCGTTGGGGCAAATAGTTTGATTGTGTTGTGTGCAGATTCCACGTCAACAGTCCAGACTCCCTTCGACAGCTATTTTTCTGGCGCCGTTGACAACCTTCTGAAGAGTTGCTGCTCCTACTGGTTCGATAACCTTGGTTTCTTTCTGAGGGAAAACTTGCTGCTGACTACATCATACCTTCCTCTTGGGGTCTCCCAACGAACGTGTGTTTCACGTCATCAAGCTATTTTTCTGGCGCCGTTGCCGGGGAGACAGCAGTCTTCTGCAAGGGGAGTTTCACGCTTCCAATCTCTTTACTTTGTTTTTGTCTTGCTTAGTTTATTTTATTTTATCTTGTTTGCTTTCAATTATCAAAAACACAAAAAAATTAGTTACTTGCATCTAGTTTATTTTCTGTTTGGTTTTTATTATTTCATCATGCTTCTCCCTAAGTATACTTTAAAAGAAATATCTGTGGGTAGTGGGTCTATCATTGGAAGAGATAACATTGAGGAATTCTTAATCATGTTAGTATGGTTAAAGATTTTGAAGATAGATCCTTGGTAGAACTTGCTCCAAATTATGAAATTGCTACAGCTTCTCTAGTTCACATGTTGGAAGCTCGATTTGTCAATCTTAGTCCCATAATGCAGCACATGTTTCTAAAACTCCATGATACGGAAGATGGTGAAAAGAAAGATTTTGTTTTAGAAACCCTACTTAAAGAATTTGGTGATGTTGCTAGGGAAGCTAGAAAAGTTTTTATTAAATACAAGATGCTTGGGTATTGTATTGACGTTGTTAATACACTTGAAAAACTTGAAAAAGAGAGGCTCAAGTACACTAAGAAACTAATGGTGAGGGGGAAGTTAAAATACCAATACCTTTTAAGCTTATAGGAATGCAGGAGGCACTAGAAAAGAATTTTGATTGGATTGTTCCTGAGAACCCATTTGATGAAATGATGAGCCTAGAGGTATTGAGAAAGGGAATTCCGAAACCTACATAGATAAGATAAATTGCATTGTTGAGAAAACTTCCGCCTCTCTTTGATGCTTCTTCACTTGGTAATACTTGATGCATGCTTTGTGCCTAGCTAAAAGGCGTTAAAGAAAAGCGCTTATGGGAGGCAACCCATTTTATTTTTCTGCAATTTTTCTTTTATTGAGTCAAGGAGTTGTTTACTTCTGTAGCAACTCCTTTGTATCTTTATTTTCTCGCATTGTTGTGCCAAGAGTAGCCTCTAATGTTAAGATGATGCTTAATTTTGATTGCTGCGCAGAAACAGATTTTTGCTGTTCACTGTACGAAATTCCTAAAATCACCAGATTGTTAATTAAATCTGAAATTTTTGTGCGTAATCTTTATGAATGTCTGAACTTTCATTAGTTAGAGTTTTCGATCTGAGCGTCGTAAGTGCCTCGAAAAAATTCGTCTTTGCGGACTGTTCTGTTTTAGACAGATTATGCCTTTTTATTTTGCATTCTCTCTTTTACTAGTGTTGAGTGAAATTCTTTTTTGGGTGGAAGAGCTTCACATAACATCAGTGGCTGTAGCTAATGTTTAAAGTAACAAATCATATTGCGTCTTATAGAACATGTGATTTTTGATTATGCACTAACCCTCTAATGAGATCTACTTTGAGTTTGGTGTGACGGAAGTTTTCAAGGGTCAAGAGAGAAGGATGATATAATAGGATCAAGAAGAGTGAAGAGCTTAAGCTTGGGGAGGCTCCCATGGATCTCCCCAGCATATTTCAAGAAGACTCAAGCGTCTAAGCTTGGGGATGCCCAAGGCATCCCCTTCTTCATCGTCAAAATTATCAGGTCATCTCTAGTGAAACTATATTTTAATTCTTTCACATCATATGTGCTTTTCTTGGAGCGTCTGTGTGCTTTTATTTTCAGTATTGCATTTTTATTTTCAATAAAGCTTGACTGGACCCTAGCATTCTTGATTGGGAGAGAGACACGCTCCGCTTTTTCATGAGAATACTCCTATTCTTCACTTATATTTGTTGAGTATTCATATCTAGCGCTGTTCAGCTTTTAGCTCTTGTTTTCATGTATCTCTTGTCAGAGCTATTAGCTTTCTTTTGTAGAAAGTACTCTCTTGCTTCACTTATATTTGTTTGGAGAGTTGATGAAATAAATTGATTGGTGTTTGGTTGGTTCAGAAAATGTTGCATGTGGTAATTGGTATAAGGAAAAACTTGCTTAATCTTGTAGATCACTAAAATGGATAACTTGATGCTTGTCAATTGTTTTGAGTTAACAAGTAGATCATGATTAAATTGTGCATCACATGAGTTAAGCCTATTAGTGAAGAACTACCGTAAAGCTTGTTGAAAATTTGGTTTGCATCGGTGGTACCTCTAAGGTCTAGATATTTTCTAATAACAGGGTTTGGTTAACAAGGAAGACGGTATGAAGTCTTATAACGTTTGCAATATGTTTGTCATATAAAACTTGGTGTACGGGTTGATATTCTTGTTTGCTTACATAACCTTGCTAGCCTAAACTCTGTACTGAGAGGGAATGCTTCTCGTGCATCCAAATCCTTGAGCCAAAATCCATGCCATTTGTGTCCACCATAACTACCTATATGTGGTATTTCCTTGCCACTCCAAGTAAATTTTTCATGTGCTACCTTTAAATTATTCAAAATGTTATTATTCCCTTTTTGTGTCAATGTTTACTAGCTCATGAGGAATTAGTGTGGTTATTCTTTATTCTATTTGTTGAATGGACTTTTACACCTGGACTAGTGGCATATACATCCGCTTATCCAATAACTTGCAAAAAGAGCTGGCAACGGGGTGCCCAGTCCCAATTAATTACAACTTTAACCAATTAATTCTCTTCACACTTTTGCCCTGATTCATCAGTAAGCAATGACAAACAGTGAAATACCTGAATGTGTGTAAACCAAAGAGAAAGAGGGATGATCTGCCTTGCTGGTAGAAATAACGTCCTTCATGGGAGCCGCTCTTAAAAGTCCGTTCGACAGGTAGAATACTGTTCTCACCCGCTACCATTCGTTGACAATTAACAAACACCTCTCAAAAATAGATACTCCTCCATGGTATGTGATTGATGGAAGGCACCCGAGGATTCGGTTAGCCATGGCTTGTGTTAGCAAGGTTGGGAGGAGTATCAAATATTTTATGCAATCTCTATATGCTTTCAAAAACCTAAAAGCTCTAGCACATGATTTAATCCCTGCTTCCCTCTGCGAAGGGCCTTTCTTTTACTTTTATGTTGAGTCAGTTTTCCTATTCTTTCTGTCTTCCACAAGCAAACACTAGTGTCAACTTTGTTACAACATGCGTTATATGCAATGTATTGGACTTGTTATACTACTTTGTGTTGACAATATCCATGAGATAAATATGTTGAAAGTTGAAGCAAATGCTGAAACTAAATTCTTCCTTTGTGTTGATTAAATACCTTTTATTAGAAACTATTGCTTTATGAGTTAACACTTATGCAAAACTGTTTGATGCTTGTCTCGAAAGTACTATTCATGAAAACGTTTAGCTTGTGTGATTCATTGTTTACTCATTATCTATTTGGTAGCAAATTATAGACCATTGACTTGGATCACTTCATTCATTTACATGTGCCTTGCAATATTATATGATCAAGATTATGATGTAGCATGTCACCTCAAAAATTATTTTGTTTTTATCGTTTACCTACTCGAGGACGAGTAGGAACTAAGCTTGGGGATGCTGATACGTCTCAAACGTATCTATAATTTTTGATGTTCCATGCTTGTTTTATACCAATTGCTACATGTTTTGCATCTACTTTATATCACTTTTATACATTTTTTGGGACTAACCTATTAACAAGATGCCGAAGTGCCAGTTCCTGTTTTCTGCTGTTTTTGTATTCCAGAAAAGCTAGTCTGGAAATATTCTCGGAATTGGACGAAACTACACGGGGTGCCTATTTTCCAGAACACGCCTGACGGAGCGAAGGAGCAGCAGAGGAGGGCCACCAGGAGGCCACACGCACCTAGGGCGCGGGCCCCCCTTCTGCCGCGCCCTAGGGTGGTGTGGGCCCCTCGGGGGTCCGCAGCCGCCGCCCTTTCGCCTACTTATTCCCCCGACGCGAAAACCCTAAGTACCTGAGCAAAAATCCACGAAAAATCCAGAGACGCCGCCGTCGTCAACCCTAGCTCGGGAGGGTTCAGAACCTCTTCCCGGCACCCTGCCGGAGAGGGGAATCGTCACCGGAGGCTTCTACATCGCCATGCCTGCCTCCGGAGTGATGCGTGAGTAGTTCATCCTTGGACTACGGGTCCATAGCAGTAGCTAGATGGTTGTCTCTCCACTTTGTGCCATCATGTTTAGATCTTGTGAGCTGCCCTACATGATCAAGATCATATTATTGTAATGCTACATGTTGTGTTTGCTGGGATCCGATGAATATTGAATATTATGTCAAGTTGATTATCAATCTATCTTATATGTTATTTAAGATCTTGCATGCTTTCCGTTACTCGTAGATGCTTTGGCCAAAGTAGATGCTTGTAACTCCAAGAGAGAGTATTTATACTAGATAGTGGGTTCATGTCTCCGTTTAACCTGGAACAGTGACAGAAAGTTCTAAGGTTGTGGATGTGCTGTTGCCACTAGGGATAACCTAACGAACTGGGATATCATAGTAGTCAACATGTCATGTATATGCATTGTCATGCGCTCACTATTCGTCAATTGCCCAGCTGTAATTTGTTCACCCAACATGTTAGTTATCTTTTATGGAGAGACACCACTAGTGAACTGTGGACCCCGGTCCATTCTTTTAAACTGATTAAACAACCACAAACTGCAAACTGTTCCTTTTTCATTCTCTGCAATTTAATACTCATTTTCCACACCATACGTTTAATCCTTTGTTTTCAGCAAGCCAGTGAGATTGACAACCTCACTGTTTCGTTGGGGCAAAATAGTTTGATTGTGTTGTGTGCAGATTCCACGTCAACAGTACAGACTCCCTTCGACAGCTATTTTTCTGGCGCCATTGACAACCTTCTGAAGAGTTTGCTGCTCCTACTGGTTCGATAACCTTGGTTTCTTTCTGAGGGAAAACTTTCTGCTGACTATATCATACCTTCCTCTTGGGGTCTCCCAACGAACGTGTGTTTCACGTCGTCAAATATACCACCCGAATATCCAGACCATCCAAACAGCCTGAATCGTGATATTCGGGACTCAAATCTTCCGAATGTCCAATATCTTGTCCCAATACAAACATCCGAACGCACCATTACCTTTTTTTGTTTTGGTTTTTGAGATTGTCTTGTATCGCTTACCTAGCGCCCCTTGCCCGGGCTTGGCCCACAAATCACGCGTCGGACGACCACGTGATGTGCTACTGTTGTTTACTGGGCCTCCACTCCTCCAGTCTTGGTTGCAGCCCATCGGCCATCACCACGAATCCACGAAGGCAGCTCGACCTCAGCTACACGTATTTTTTGGCGAATCTGGCCTTTTTTGGAAACTAATGACATATATGGCCTCTCCTGAAAACTATTTCCAAATCTAGCCTCTCGGGTCGGCGCCAATGCAAATGAAGCCGAACCTACACATGTCCGCTGGCGCCGAATATTTTTGATGGGCCCAACTTAAATCCTACATGGCACTAGGTCGGCGCCATATCTGCTGGCGCCGAACTGTGGAATGCATGCATATCTCGAGCACTAGTCGTACAGCTAGCTACAGGCAGGACATGCAACGATGACATCATCATGCTGCACATGTGTATGACTTTTGCGGCAAGGTGCACATGTACAAGTACGTATCCAACTATGCACTAATACATGCATTTGGCTCATCGATCCTTGGAATACAAAGCTAGCTAGCTTGACGATATCCATCTATATATCTATATTTAGCATTGTAGCTCATACAAATGTACACATCAACTATTATGGATCTTAGAGCATCTCCACTCGCGGCGCCCAAACGGCCGCCCAAACGCCTTCCGGACAGGCCGTTTGGGCGCCGTCCGGATGTGCCGCCAAAATAAACTACGCCAAAATATGCCGCCAAAATACGCCGGGCTTGTCGCCGCCGCCGTCGTCGTCGCCGATCTAGATGTTGTCACCGGGCTGGGACACGTAGCCATAGCCGGGCTGAGTCATGTCGGGGGTCATCGGCGATCATGTCGGGGTCATCGTCGACCTGGCCGTCCGCGCCGTGGCCGGTCTCGTTGCCGTGGTTGCCGCCGTTCTCGGGCGGAACGAGCCCAAGCTCTTGCAGGATCGCGGCGCGATACATGTTGTGCGCCGCCCTCGCCAGCGGGTCCAAGTTGGAGACGTCGGCCGTCAAGATCATGAAGTCCTGACTCCTCTTCTTGACGGCGGCTTTCTTCTGCTCGAGGTTGATCTTGACGTCGGCCTTCTGCATCAAGGTCGCCCACCTTGCGTTGTTCTCCTCGCGCCTCAAGCTCGAGTTGGAGCAAACATCGGCGAGGACCTTGTCGATGGACGACTGCACTCTGTCCGTCTTTGCCGCTGCTGCCAAGACCGCTTTCGCCTTCTTATTCCTGATTGGCCGCCCCTCCGAGTTTTGGGGATCGGCGTTGAGCTCGGCGTGGCCGTTCTTGTTCAAAGCCCGCCGGTGTGCCTTCCATTTCTCACAACTTTGGAGAAGCTTGTAGCAATGCATCAATTTGAAGTCTTTCTCCTTGTTGATGGATTTATACAACACAAGGGCGTCGATGACCTACAACAAAGCAAGCCGACGACGATCACAATTGTACTTAAGCAACAAAACAACAAGGGGATCGCAAGCCGGCGGTCACCTGATCCGCCGGGCCCTTCCCGCTCTCCTTCCGGTCGACGATGTTCTCGTGGCAGCCGTGGAACTTGTTGACGAGGTGTTGGACGATACGCCACCTATGCTCGATGGCGCCTTGGCCACGCGCCATGCTCACCTTGTAGAAGTCCTTGGTGAACCGGCGCTCGTCGAACTCGTCCTTGATCCGGGACCAGTAGGCGGTGCTCGACTGGTTTGTGTCGGTGATCTCGCCGGTAGTAATGGCCTTCCATGATTCGACCATGCACTCGTCTTCCTTGGTCGTCCAGATTGTGCTGCGGCTCCCCTTCTTCTTCGCCGCCTGCTCGCCGACCACAGCGTTGGTCACCACCCTTCTCCTCGACCTCGTCGTCGTTCTCGGCGTCGTCCTCGTAGTACTCCTCATCCTCGTCGAACCTGTAACATCCCAAAAATATTTATCAGTATTATTATTCCAAAAATGAGAGCCAACAAAAACTTTTGTTGATTTTATGTGTTGTTTGTCAATTGTTGCCTGTGGTAATTAATTCTTGTTAATTGTGTTGCTTGTTTGCTTGAATTAATAGAAAGGAAGTGCAAAAGCAAAAATGAAACAAGAAAGAATAAAAAGTGACAAATAAGAAACTCATTATTGTTCCAAACAAAATTCAGAGGAATGGTATATGAAACCTCTCATTTACATCCTTATCACTTATCTCTTCCAAATAATATTTTATACCTATTTAAAAATTCAAAAGTAAAAACAATTGAAATAAAACAAAATGCATTAATTAAAACCCTATGAAAGAAAATGATTCAAAACATTTTATTTTGAAATGCCAAATTTTGTGGAGCTACTACATGCTATGTGGAAGCCTCACAAATATTTGTGAATTTTTCTAAAATGTTTAAGTACCTTAATTAAATCCTAGAAATGTTGCTGCAATTGAAAAAGAAGAAAAAGAAGCAGAAGGACCTAGTTGTAAATGGAAAAGAAAGTCCAGGGGCGTTCGGCGAAAACGTCGTCGTCTCCTACCCCTAGCTCCCCGTCACCGTCGCCGTGTCGCCGTGCCGTTCCCCGTCGTTTCCGCGCTCCCCAGGCCCCCCTGGCCGCGCTCTCCCTCGCTCCCGTGCCTCTGCAGCTGCGGCGCCGCAGAGGAGAGCATTCAAGCCCTCCATCGCCTCGAATCCACCCCAGCGCCGCCGTGGCAGCCGCGGCGATGCCGGCCCGAATTCGCGCACACCTCTGCACCGTGACACGCACCGCTCGAGCCAGAGCTTCTAGAACGTGTCCGGACCCCGGTGAACACCTAGTCTCCACGTCCCTCGCACCGCCGCGTCGGATGGAGGAGAAATATCTCGCCGGCAACGCCATGGACGCCGTCCATGCACTTCGTCCACGATACGCCGCCCCCGCGCTATTTAAACCACCCCGCACCCCTCTGAAAACTCCACGCCACTCCCTCGACCTCTCCCTCGCTCCAATTTCACCAGGGCACCGCCAGGAGGGCGTGCTCGTTGCAGCCACTGCCGCCGTTGAGGTCGAGCATGGCCGCGACGCCACACTCTCCCATTCCCTTCTCTCTGGCCTGCACGCTCTTCTGCAACCACACCGCACTCACGCGCCTCGCTTTTCCCTCTGTTTAGGGCAAAGGAGAGGTGCCAGGACCTCGCCGGAGCTCGTGCCCGTGGCCGTGGAAGTTGCAGACCACGCCGTCGCCGCTACACTCCATCCCAGCAAGCACAGCTCGCACCAACACCTTCCCCAAGCCGCCGCCGTCGATCTACATCATCTCCGCGACCTCCCGAGCCCTCTAGGTGAGCCAACCATCCACCTCGCCGTCGCCGGAGCCACGGCGCCGCCCAGAAATGGTCGTCGCCGATGGACTCGAACGTGGGCCGTTGGATCTTGATCCAACGGCAGCGTACCCCTTCGTTTAGATGTTAGGCTGACACGCTGGCCCCACCCGTCAGCGTTTTATTAATTTTCCAGCGCACGTTGAGTCACTGACTGGTGGAGCCCACCGGTCAGGGTTTTCAACATTATCCACTAGTTTGATTATTTCGAATTTCTAGTTTCTAATAGAATTCAGTACTGGAACCAATTTGTAAATTCAATATCTCGAGATTTAGGAATCCAAATAAATCAAACTCAGTTGTTCTGGAAAGATTATTAAAATGTTTAACCAACCCAATTGGATTCATTCCATTTAATTAAATAAATAAAAAGTATTATTAAAAATACTACAGAAGGTTTAAATTCTAAACTTGTTTGTTTCTGATACTCTGTTAGTCCAAATAATTCCAAACCAATTTTGTTAGCTTAGTACTGCCTTGTATTAGCTTCCCTAATTTTGGTAGAATTAATTGTGCAGCAGGATTTGTTTAGTACAAAGTTGAAGTTTAAACACCCTTCTGCACTCAAACATTTAAATATGTTTAATGGTTGACCCAAATGAACTAGGACCAATTTTGTTAGATCACATTTAGCCATGTTTAGTTACCCCTAAAAGGATTTAATTTTAGGATCAATAGAACTTAATTGGTAACTAAAACTTGATTATTAAGTTACTGGATTCAAACAAATGTGTAGGGAGTTTAGTAACTCCAATTGAACCAAATCAAATTGTGTTGTCTTCTACACATCAGTAGCTTTCCATAGAATTTTAGTTTGTATTTTTGTGACCAACAGAACTCAAGTTATTGAATTAAACATGTTCCACAAGTTTCTGCCATAATTTTGAACATAAATAAATGATGTTTAAATTCAATTATTTTGAAACCAAATTGTATGGTTTGATGTGTGCAGTAGCTATGTGTGATGTTCATGATTGTTGTGTTGATATGATTGCTTGAATGGATTAGTGATTGTTTGCATTGTTTGTTTATTAATTAGACGAGAACGTTGTCGGATATACCGAGGAAGGAGAGTTCGCTGAAATTGAAGAACAAGAGCAAGGTCACTTTGCCGAGCAAGGCAAGCTATTCTCTGAGCTTGCACTACAAACATATGCATCTACTTTCATAACATGTTTTACTCTCAAAGCAAGATTTATAAAACCCATTTCAAAAGTATATGGAAATTATTTTGCCACCTATGTAGAAATATAAGATAGTTATATCAAATTATAGGATGGGAAAAACAAATATGGTTTATTCAAAACTCCTTTGCAATAACTTGTGAGATTATGAAATGCCGAGATGTCGGTGTTGGAATGGAGAAGTGGAAAAATGGTGATGTTTATGAAAAATGCACAGTGTCCTAGTACTATGATGACCAATCTTACCCTGTGCGACCACATTTACCATATATGGGAAAAGGCTTAGTCATGTAGTTTGCTCTTATTAGTATGGGATACCTCATCGACGGAGATGACTCCGTTATGCATGAGGGGATGGTCCGAGGACCTACCCCCTGACCCGGGTCCTCACACAAGTTGGTGGGGAGGATAGAAGGTTCCACCATAAACCGCCGGACAAAACTATGAGTCCTCACACTTAGGGTTTCTGACGGGAAACTGGACTGGGTGTTGATGGAAAGTGTCATATGGGAAGGATCCTATACTAGCATGAGCAAATAAGAGGCTATGGCCGGCGGCTTACTTCGCATACACCTGGTATGGCGAGACGTGGCAGACACGATGAGTTGCCGGATGGATGTGGGTTAAAAGCGTGCTACCTCTGCAGAGTGTTAAAACTATTCGAATAGCCGAGTCCTCGGATATGGACAATTGGGAGACTGTCCTAAGACCTTGTGCAAGTTTTTGAAAGACTTTGAGTTTTAAAAAGAAAATGAAGTGGAGAATGTTTCCTACACCTATACCAACGGATCGGTATGAGGTGGTTGGATGAAAGTGGACCATGACGGGCTATGGTCGGAAAAAGGAGAAGTTTTGGAAAAACAGATAAAATGGTGATTTCTTTAAAGATAGTTATAAAACTCTTCTTACCTTTTTCAATAAAGAAATAGAGATGTTTAAGTAAATAAAAGTTGTCAACTAAAACAAAACTAGTGCATACTCGTGTTGGGGTAGTTTGCGAGTACATTCAAATGTACTCATATTGGTTTCGTCCCTGGCTATTGTCCTAGCCAGACTACGAGGAGGAGCAATACGCCGAGCAGGAGTATGGCGACTTCTACGCCAACTAAGGATCTCCACAAGTCAGCTGCCTGTCGGGTTGTCATCGTTAGAATATGATGTCTACTAGGCCGTAGCTTCCGCTGATATTTTGGTTTGGCCCATGAAGGCACCTATGTAAGACTTGGTCTAAATGACCATTTATGTAAGACTTTTAATTCGGTACTGTAATGGATGTACACTTTGGTATCCAATTCGGATTATGTGCAACGACAGACTGATCACGGGATCGTTGTGTTAAGCATAATCGGGTATTTCGGACAGCTAGTCCGGGGTTCCCACAGACTTGGTATCAGAGTCATCCTGACTTTAGGAAACCTTAGTTAGCATGGTCGTTTGTCAAATATTACAAAAAGATTAATTTCTAAAAAGAAAAGAGTGAAGTATTTTCGAAAACTGCTTATCTCCAATCCTCTTACTTATGCAAAATTTTACTCTCATTAAATATTACATTTTCCCTATATCTTTAAAATTGTGCACACCTCTCATTAAGCTTAAAAATTTGACTCACTTGTTGCCCCACTATATTTAAAATTTTGATACACTTGTCACCTAACTAACTTAAAATTTTGTTAAAAATTATAGATGGCACTCCATTGGACTGAGTTCGTTCAGCTTGAGAAGGACAGCAAGCTGACGTTTGAGAGGGACTTGTTCGAGTTGAGCAAGCTGTTAGGTCGCCCCACTCCAGAGTTTGAGGGAGCTCAGATTGATGTTCATGGTGTCGGAAGGCTGAGCTGGCTCATCAGGTCGTCAGTTCGCAGGAACATCAAGACTTTTAATTCGGTACTGTAATGGATGTACACTTTGGTATCCAATTCGGATTATGTGCAACGACAGACTGATCACGGGATCGTTGTGTTAAGCATAATCGGGTATTTCGGACAGCTAGTCCGGGGTCCCCACAGAACCCGTCGTCGTCATCCTCCGCCCGGGCGTTGTCGTTGATGATGTTGTCCATGATATGGGCGGTCTCCTACACACAAGGAGCAAGGCCGGTAGCCACACCTCGCCTATGCACACGTCTATTGTACATGCCATGGCTACAAACGCGGGTTCATAAATGCATGAGCTCCGGAGCGTCGGGAGTCATTCCGTCGATCACATGGGAGGCGCCCGCGTCGAATGAAAGGCTCCGACCGGCGGTCGTTTGGACGGCGGGATCTCTCCGCATCGCCGGCGAATTCAGATCGACGGGGTGGTTTAGATCCAGGCCACAAGAAGGGAAGATGACGTTGGGGTCGAAGCCGCCGTGATGCTTGCTGTCGCCGTACTCGGGGGAGAACCTGGTGCGAGGCGTGGCGGCGGCGCTGTCGGCGAAGAAGGAGGAATTCGACGGCGAGCCGCCAACCTTGCATCGTAGAGTGGCACTTCTCTCTGGGCTCCCTCCCAAGGCGAATGCTTGGTTCAAGGCGGCGACGGTCTTGTTCATGGCGGCGATCTTCCTTGCCGTCAATGGCGCCGCCGTGCCGAGCCGTTTCCTCTCATTCTCCTTCACGTGGCGCCCGGCACGGCTCTGCGTGTCCAATCGGCGCTGGAGTACGTCGAGGTCCCAATCCTCCTGCCTCATCTCCTCCGGCTTCTCCCTGGGCCGGGGGGCCTTACGCTTGACGCCCAGCGTCTTCCCCGCCGCCTTCGTCTCCTTCGCTGCCTTCCCCTTGGGTGCCGGCGGCGCCATGGAGCCGCCGCGGCGCGAGGGCTTTTCTTTTGGCGGGAGAGATGGCGGGAGAGATGGCGGGGAAATGTGATTTCTGTGGACGAATTGGGTGAAGCTGGCACTTATTGCGATCGCCGTCTCACTGCCAGGCGTGGCCCGCGCGTCGGAGGCCGACGTGGCGTCGCGTTTTCTTCCGTCCGGGGCCGCCCCAAGCCTCCCCAAGTTGAGGGCGTGGGCTGGGCGTGCCGGACACAAAACTGGGCCGCGTCGGACCGAATTCGCGTTTGGGCGCCGCGAGTGGGGACGATTTTGTGTCCGGCACGCCCCAAAGGCGTTTGGGCGGCCGTTTGGGCGCCGCGAGTGGAGATGCTCTTAATACAAGGAGAAAGGAGGGACCCTGATTCCAATGCACCTTCTTCTTTGGAGCAGGCCACACATTCCAAGTCATTGATGTCAAAGAAAAAAATCAAAGTGGGAACTATTTTATTCCTTTGCTTCATTATTGTGAAACTAATTTGTATATAGAAATATGCAATAAAAAATATTGAATGTCACTAGGGGCAACCGGTCCCAACACGGAGACAATATCCGCCCGACGCTCATAGTAGTGCCCGTCCGGCATGTTGCCAGACCGTTTATTGAGAGCACCGGTAGAGATGGTTTAAGTGACAAACGACGAAGGGTGTGCGTAACTCCAAGAAGATCGATTTATAGAATTGCATGCGCCTGAGCATATAACATTAGTTTATAAACATGTATCACTTCTTGTAATAATTAATTACATGAATTTATGGGAATTAATAAATTATTATTATGCCAAGGTTCTAATAGACCAAAAACAAACAAAAAAGGTGGTCAATCCTAAAAATTAAGAAACTTATATCACGCCAAAGTTTTATAACATAAGGTCACGTTTGGATGCCAGAAAATCGTACAAAATATAAGTGTCTACTCCGTCCCAAATTAGTTCACATGTAACTATTTAGATATAGATATATTTACTCACAGAAATAATCATGATACAAACCCGTCTTAGATAAATCTAGGTCACTAATACGGGGAAGAGGTGGTAATATAATTCCATACTACATAGCGAAATTAATTTTCTACTAACCACTAAGATTAAGCATCGATTCAAAACATTATCAACCAATCGTTGCTACACATACAGCTAGCTCATATATACTGTTAGACTAGCCACAATGGGGGTATCATAGGTGGTATCATGCATGCCATGTTGGCAAAAAACTGACGTGTCACTGCAATTAATGATGAGAGAGATTATAGTAGTATCATAGGTAGATACCGTAACATAACGTATTCCAACGCAATATGAGTCTACAACCTAATTAATATTGTATTATATGATACCACACATATGTTACTACCCATTGTGTAGATAGTAACATAGACTAGTATCATATGCATGATACTAGTATATGATACTCCCATTGTGACTAGTCTTACTCCCTTCCTCGTCCGTGTCTCGTGGTATGAGGCAAATGGTCATTCGACAAGTAAAACTACTTCCATGTATGGCTGGTAGGTGCTTGCATCATTGCATGCGAGACCGGAGGCCCACACATCGATCGAAATTAGTGAAAGCATGCATGCATCAGCATAGGTACCGGCTAGGCCATGCATGCACATTAAACAAATTCACTACTTCGGCGCCATCAATAATGGCGCCGACCCTGCCACGTCAGGTATGTGCGGTCCCGGCTAAATTTTTCGGCGCCAAACTACATTGGCGCCAAGATGCATAAGTTCGGCTCCAATAGCTTTGGCGCCGAACGGAGAGATCAGATTTAGAAATAGTTTTCAGAAGGAGCCAGATATGACATTAGTTTGACAAAAAGGCCAGATTTGGCAAAAAATACCAGCTACACACCACAGCCCGTGGCCTCGCCCCCATCTCGCGCAGGACCCGCCTGCACAGGTGACGACGACCATTCCTCTCTCAAAAAAAAAGGTGACAACGACCATCCTCCTGTCCTGGGCGACGTCGAGCTATTTAGCCAACCTGAAAGTGATGTTGCTACTACGGAGTACATGGTTTCAAGGAAAGAACACTTACCACGTGGCTCTAGGCCTAATTAGCAAAATCATTTCTACTAGCAACGAATGTCTCATCACCCCATGCATGGTGAATGCATACTGAAGTTCAACTCATATGATTTACCAATCCAATATTTGTTTTATATTTTGTGCAGTCCCTTTTTGGTGCATTTAGAAGCTTTTGTCATCTACCGTTGAAAATTTAGTAGTTTGTAGAGAGTTCTCGTTGATGAAAAAATTTATACTTTCCAAGTTTTGAAAAACTCAAAAATTTCAAAGCATGTAGATAATATAAATGATAGATGCAGGTATGTAGGTGTGAAGTTTGAAACTTAAATATGACCATTTTGTGATATGCATATGATGCATACGATCGACGGAGTTGATGAAGAACGATGCTCCGGTCCCTGTAGAGTGACACCTCATCAAAATCGTTGGAGCAGAGACTATCGACGGAGTTGAATCCGGAGACCATCTCCAGAAAGGAAAGGTGCGTCCGGTAGCGCCTACACGCGCAGAAGGAGGAGGAGGAGACTAAGAGGAACCACTATGTGGAGACGCGGTTCCACGCGTCCACCCCGGCGCCCACGCCCGCCGTGTTCGCATGTTTCAATATGCCAGCATCTTTAATGATGAGAGCGCAAAGTACGTGTATGATGCACATGAAGAGAAATATCAACTAGTGGGACGTTGGCGGCCAAATATTTATTCTTGTATCAGTTATGTATGAATTTACTTGAATCTTATTTTACATTGTGTTGAATTAAGACTTATTTGAATTTGGGTTGAATTGTTAAGTTGTTGGTGACTTGGTGTTGTAATTGAAGTTGCATGTGGTTGCATGAAATTTGTGAAGGGGGGGGGGGGGGGGGGGGGGGGGGTGTGTGCAGGAAAGGAAAATGAGGAAAGCCCCCGTCCACGTACAAGTTCAGACGTCTCCGCAGACGAATAGGGGGGTCAAGTTTTCCCACCCCACTCAGAGATGCCTAAGGGCATCTCCAGCCGTTCGGCCCCCCCAGGCCGAAAAACGGCGCCTTTTTGGACGGCCTGGGGGAGCGCCGGCGCAATTCGACGCCCTGGGTTCGGCGTTTTCCCAGTCGCCGAACCCAGGATGCCCCCAGCCGGCCAATTTTCGGCCAAGTTTTCAACATACAAATCAACACTTTCGGCCAAGTTTCGGCCAACTTTCGGCATACAAATCAACACACAAATAGTTCAACATACAAATCCACACACAAATAGTTCAACAATGCAAGCAAATAGAACAAACTATGCGTCGGCATGGCCATTGCCTTTGCGCCTCCACAGGTGCTCCACCAGATCATTCTACAGCTGTGTATGCACCGTCGAGTCTCGAATCTCCTGACGCATAGTCATGAAGTTTGCCCATGTTGCCGGCACCTGGTGATCCACACCTGCAAGAGGACCCTGCCTGTAATACTCAGTGTCAGCCACCGGCTCATCCCGCTCGCTCTCAATGATCATGTTGTGCAAGATCACACAACAGTTTATCACCTCAGACATGTTGGCCTTGGACCAAGTCAGAGCTGGGTACCGGACAACAGCGAATCGAGACTGCAGCGCACCAAATGCCCGCTCAACATCCTTCCTGCAAGCCTCCTGGCACTTGGAAAACCAAGCTTTCGCGCTTCCTGGCATAGGGTTGGAGATGCTCTTCACAAATGTTGACCACTTCGGGTAGATGCCATCTGCAAGGTAGTAGCCCTTTGTGTACTGGTGCCCATTGATCTCATAGTTCACTGGAGGGGCATGACCTTCAACAAGCTTGGCGAAGACATTCGAGCACTGCAACACATTGATGTCGTTGTGAGTTCCTGGCATACCAAAAAAGGAATGCCAAATCCATAGATCATGTGTAGCCACGGCCTCAAGAATCACACTGCACTCTCCTTTGTGGCCTTTGTACATCCCCTGCCATTCAAATGGACAGTTCTTCCATGCCCAATGCATGCAGTCGATGCTTCCAAGCATCCCTGGGAAGCCTCTTGCTTCATTGGTGGCCAGGATCCGGGCAGTGTCATCCGCATTGGGCGATCGCAAGTACTTTGGCCCAAACACTGCCACCACTGCCCTGCAGTACCTGTTCAAGCTTTCAATGGCGCAAGACTCGGACATGCGCAGATAGTCATCCTGAGCGTCAGCGGGAGCACCATATGCAAGCAATCTCATCGCCACCGTGCACTTCTGAATTGAGGTAAACCCTACCGTGCCGGTGCAATCCGTCTTCAGCTTGAAGTAGGTGTCGAACTCCCGGATGGCATGCATGATGTCGAGGAAGAGTTGCCGTTTCATCCTGAAACGGCGCCGGAACACAGCCTCGTCCTGCGTGGGGTTCTCGGCGAAGTAGTCGGAGTAGAGGATGCAGTAGCCTTCGTAGCGCTGCCTCGGCTTGCTCTTGCGGCGGCCGGGCTTTGAGCCACCACGTCGCGGCTTCGCCTTGTCGAGCAGGCCGGCAAGGCAGGCGAGGACGAGCAGGTGCTCTTCATCGTCGATGTCGGCCTGGGCTTCCTCGTCGAGCAGTTCGGCGAGCAGCTCCTCGTCGTCGGAGTCCATGGCTCGGCCGGCCAAATCGCCGAACACCAAGTAGGCAAGGTGGAGGCGAGCCTTTCCCGAGGGCCTTCTTTGCGGCGAGACGACGGCGTGGGAGGAGGGGCGGCCGGCGGCGGAGGATTGGGCGAGATGGCGGCTTCCTAGCTAGTTGTATGCGGCGGAGGTGGGAGGGGTGGTACCGGCGGCGACATCGCGGCGACGCGAGAGATGGGGAAAGAACACGGCGTGTGGGTGGGATATGCGCTATCACGCCGACAGCGCTGGCCCACGCGCGCTTTTCTCCCCCAAGCCGAACCCGGTGGGCTGGGTTTGGCCTGGGAACGCCGGCGCTAGTTTCCGCCGATCCGGCGCTTTTTGGGCTCCTGGGGGGGCCGACTGGGCGAAAAACGGCGCTCCCAGGCCAAAACGGCGCTAAAATCGGCCCTGGGGGGAACGGCTGGAGATGCCCTAATATGTCTAGCAACTGAGCATGGGGCCATGGTCACAGCTGCGCGCATCTTGCAGCTAAGAATACGTGAGCGCGAGGTTTGATCTGAGCCGGTTAGGTAGCTCGCTACGGTTGTAGTAGTGCGCGGACCTAGCGGATTTTGCCTGGGCTTGGTGCACGAATCACGCGCCGGACAGCCACCAGCTGCGTTAAGCGAACAAACATGGTCAAAATTCGCCTGGTCAATGTCCATTTTGTTTTCTTTGAAAGATTCACGAAAAAAACAGACATTTACGATTAAGCGGTTGGAGTATTGAGGTTGCCTAAAGGCAAAAGAAAGAAATAAGAAGAAACGGAAATAAGTAGAATAGGTTGGTCTAGAGCAAGTAGTTGATATGAAGTACGGGCTTCACGGAGCCTGCAGGTTTGACTTTATTTGAACACGTCTCAAAACATTCGACAAAAAATACTTGCATGTAGCCAACTTTAGGGCGCGTTTGGATTCCCGTTTAACAATTACCGGGAGTCCAATTGGGGCATTATGCATTTAAAGCATGCACATTTTTAATGTCAAATCCCTATTATTTTAGGCTTAGCAAAAAAAACAAATACAACAATTTCTAAGGGTAAAGAAAGTTGCATAGAGTACAAGGTATTTTGCTAAGTCTTTCACTGTTCACGCGCCTCCACAACCCGCTCTTGCCGGTGGGCGGCTGCCTCGTCGAATACATTAACTTGTGGTCTTGTTCCGTGATTTGGGATACTGACGTCTCCGAGGCAGGGGCACTCCCAAAATATGCCGACAGAACACTCAAACTATAAAAGAAATCATCACCTTTGGAGAGAGAAGAGTGGAGATGCAAAATTATGCAGGAAAAATAAAATAAACAAATTTTGAAGAATAGAAAAAAAAGTTTTGCTGTTGGACGCTGCCCCTCAAGTGCTTGGGATCATAGTTGAGAGAGGTGCCCCACTTTTACAAGTGCTTGGTCGAGGAGATATCTAGTGCTACACACCCTTCACGTACTACCGTTGCTACCACACGAAAAAAGTATTTTATATACGTGTCAAAAAATTATACGAAAAATCGTGAGTGCTCATGACGTATGTCCCTACAACATCCTAAAATTAGGAACGGTAGTACGTGAAGGATATGTAGCACTAGATATTCCCTCGTGCTTGGTCCAACTAAGATTATCGGCCGCGCAACACCGACCAGCGTCCTGCTGCTCACCATGCGAGCTCGGTGATGCTACGTGCAGCGCCGCGGTATTTAAGTTGGCGCAACTTGCACAGATGTTTCGATGTGGGACTAAACGGAGTCGCTGGAGCGATATTCGGGTGGGCCGCGGGAGGGAGCGTGCGTCTGTTTGCCGCTCTTTGCGGACGGCACTGCTGCTCCCGCGTGCAACCCATTTTCTATTCCGGGCTTGCTCTGTTCTCTGGCCCGCGTAAATACGTTAGTTTTTTTTTTGCCCGGTACGTGTGTCTCCTTGTTGTATTTTTTCCGTTGTAAACCAGCGGAATATTTCAGATTTTACAAATAATTTCCTGTTCTCTCGTCGGTGGGAGAGTTCTCGTCGACGCGAAAACTTCTCATTTCGAATATTTCAAAAAGTCCAAATATTTCAAAAAGTCCAAATATTTCAAGCGGGTAGATAATATAGACGATAGATGAACGTACGTCGGCGTGAACTCTGAAACTTAAATACGATCATTTTGTGATATGTAAAAAATACACAAAATGCACATGATGCATACTTGATGGAAAATCCCTCGCCTAATTTTGTTTTCGTCCCCAAGTTGTCTATTGAAAATCACTCGCCTAATTTTGATAGAAGAATTCGTGAGTATGACAAGCATGGAGGCTCAAACCCAAGCAGGCATCAAGTGGGCTACGCCACGGTTCTCGAGTTGTAGGAAGCTCAATTCTAAGAAAATTCAAAAACTCATGTTTTAAACCCAAAATAATCCGAGAAAAAATGTACAAGAACATGAGCTGCTGCTTTAATGTTGTAGCCTTATGCTCATGAGCCCACCTAGCGAAACAGAACAGACTGATTTAATGTCATAGCCTAAGCTAGTTTAGATCTTTTCTGCCTGTGTCCCTTTCTGTTTTTTCCTTCAGCATTTTGCTGCACAACTCAGTTTTTCGTTTCTATTTAATCAATAAAAAGCTGCTCTGCAGTCTTATGATGAAAAAAAGCTTGCTTATACTGATTCACCAAACATTTTTTTGTAAACAGGAACATGAACGCGCACAGCTTCTCAAAATAACTAAGTTCTGACGCGGTTTTCATTACTGACAAACATCGTTTTGCTGAGTTGCACAAATAAACCAACGGACAGCACAGGCCAGTATTACAAAAGATTTGGACAAATGACACAAAAGGCCTGGAACAATATCACGACCGCCAAACACACCGCCTTAGTCCTAACAGCCCCAGCTGGGATCAAAGAATGAAGGTGATACAGCCCGGAGACAGTCTGCACATACATGAAACACACTATCAGTTTTATCATAAGATACCTTCACTGATTAGTTAGGAATTTCAGATTATCTAGATATGGCTCTTGAAGCACAGAACTAACATAACATGCGTGTAACTTGACCTACTTGTTAACCACAAGCTAAGCCAAAACTTTTCATTAATTATCACAGTAGATAGGCTTACTGGGGTAACATATGACCATTTTGCTGTGACAGTGTCAGGCTCAAAGCCAGACCTTGGGATTCAAGAATGCCTCAGCCTTCAGTCAAAAGTGTGGCAGGCCGGTTGGTTTGACCAGTGTCATAAGGGGTGAACAGCAGATGGCAACATCGCCATCAATCAATGATAAGCAAACTGGTCACAGGCTAAAAAAAAAACAGCCATTGATCATGGAAATGTATTTCAACTAATAGTGGCACCCTTATTCTGCTGAGATATGTATCTGTTGAACTCTATCAGCTCATACTAAAGGATAATAGATTGTAACTATATATGGATGACATTTTAAAGGGTCTTATTCTACACTCATGCCTTTGTTGGAGGGATATTATGTACTCTAGTTGTTGAATAAGAGCTTAGAATATGACTGTTAGAACATTGGTTCCATGTTTTTTTGGATTTAGAGACATAGGAAGCATGAAGAACATCAATATTAACTTACAAGCTTCAGGCCTTGGGATCTTCTTGAAACTGATTTGCTCAGTAAGTATGCCATTTCTAGTCAAGATTTTCACAATTTGGTTGACCTTATCCTTGACCCTTAGTCGCTCTTCACATTCAATGCTGACTTCCTTAAGATGGGCACACGCAAATGATTGTTCAATTCGAACATGTTTTCTTTCACCTCGGGCTGTGCATAAGAAGTTCTACATGACAGAAGACATTTTAGTAAGTTTAACAGAATAAACATGCTCCATTCATCAGTAAAGTGGCATCATATATTCATAAACTCGACCTCGTCGCTGCGGAGCTGAAGAGTGAGCTTTTCAAGAATTGGGGACTGTTGAAGAACGCGAACTAGTGCATGTAGGTCGATGGCCCTACACCACATGTCGAGTACAAGAGTCTTTAATCTGCCAAATGTGGGGTAACATTCCAGATCCCTTCTGTAGATATACTGAAGAAATTGCAAAAGTTTAAGAAAATCAGAAACTCAAATTATCCAGCTTATGAAATGATATACTTGAGGTTAGTAGAAACATTGGGTAGATATTTTTTAAATTCACAGATAAATAGGTAAAACACAGAACTAAACCTGAAGCCCATAAACTACCCATTTTATATAATCACGCCCTAAATAATATAACCCAACGATCCAAGGTTCACTTCAAAAAATATTTAGTTGAGGGCTCACATTAAGAAAATAATAGTACAAAGGCTTGACTGGACAAAGTATACTAGTCAGTGCCTTAAAAGAGTAGTTTGACTTACGCAAATAAATTGTGAAGTATTCATGACCCATGTATTGCTATATTTCTACATCTAAGACATCAATATGTTGACCATAGATGATGCTATCAAGTCTCAAGAAATTGACAAGAAACACTCTAAAATTTCTAACTTGTACTCCCTCCGTTCCGATTTACTTGTCGCGAGGGGGATTAGTCGAACGAACAAAACAATTTTGCACTTACACCCCTGATATTGCAAAATTTGAACTAAGCGCTCCTTGCGTCGCACGAATCGCAGCTTCCGTGTCCGCGATCGACTGCTCCGTCCATCGTCTGCCTCCGCCGCTCTCCTCCCGCCGGAGCCAATCACAGCTCCTCCCGCCGCCGGATAAATCACCCTCCTCCCGCCGGAGCCAAGCAGAGCTCCCGCCGCCGGAGCAATCACCCTCCTCCCGCCGGCCTCCCTCTTCCCTCCCGAAGCGCCAGGTCCTCCCGCAGTTCCGGCAAGTCATCCTCCGCGTCAGGTCCTCCACCAGCGCCAGCGACGGTAACATCAGCAGCTCGCCGTGCTGACTCTCGCGACGGGGCCCTCCTCCTTGACGCCGGGACTGTACACGCAGAGCTCGTCGTTGAATCCTAGCCTTCCTCGCCGGCGCTCATCCTTCGCTCCGCCGCCGTCCGCAGCCCCCTTCGCCGCTCGGTCACTCCGCTCCAGCGAGTCTGGGGACGACGAGGAGGTAGCTCTCGTGCTTGCTGGTTCGCCCAGCCGTCGTGCTCCTCCGGTCGCCTCCGCTGGAGCTCGTCACCGTAGTTTTTCCGGTGACCAAAAAACAGTGGCGCCGCCAGCTAATTGTCGCCCACGTTCGCTCCCGTGCTGCTTCTCCCCTGCAGCCGGTAGATCTCGTACTGCTGCTGCGGCTCCCCTGCCTTCAAGTTCCTCTCTGAAGGTACAGGTTGCTGCAGTGCTGCTGCTGCTGCTGCTCCCCTGTTCGATCAAGAATCAATGCACATGAGATAAATGTATATGCATGAGTGATGTACAGTATATGAATGGCTGCAACTTGATGATTATATTTGCAAATTACTGACTATATTGAGCATGCACACAAGATGAAACCTAGAACAGTTGCTGACTATGTTAAGCATGCAGTTCACATATTTATTTATTTTAACATAGCAAGTTGGAAAGAACTGGAAATAAATTTCACTGCAGGCATCAAGTGGCCATTTGCACTGTCAGAATGAAAATGGGCATCAAATATATTAAAACAATAAGCTAAGCTGCTGCTGAACTCATGCACTACTGATTCAAGTGGTATCCGTCTAAAAAAGGATTCAAGTGATATACATCTAAATTACACTAGCACCAGATTACATTCAGTCATAATTCCCTCTAAATCTGACAGCCCTGCAAATTAAGCCACAGCATAGTGTATTACTCTACATTTTCAGTTACTCTGAATCCTGAAGAACCTTCTTTATTGCAACCTGACAAGTGACATATCTGCTGCATCATTTCTTTTTGAAATTATTCGCTCAAGGAATAATTTGAGTAGCAGGAGTAACAAAAATACAGGAAGGCGGCAAATGCAGTAATTTTCAGTAGCAGGAGTAATTTTCAGTAGCTAGAGGCGATTGAAAATATTTGCTCAAGGAGTTTTTGTCCAAGTTTCACATAAATGAAAGTTGTATTGTTGTCCAAGTTTTATTATTGTGCACCAAAAGATCTATTGATGATGTGTGTAAAATACTCCATTTACAAAATTCAGGTTCAGATTTCAGTGTACAACCAAGAAAATTCAGGTTATATTGTGTATTCTGAAGGCAACGATGGATTGAATCTGAACGGTAGCCTTCATCTGTTCTCAAATTACAGTGTACAGTAGCCTATGGATCAACAGGTCAATTCATCCATGGTGAGAACTTATCCTGCAGTAGTTCTTGACTAGCACTAGTGCGTATCAAGTTACAGTTAGTGACCAGACAATCGAGTCGAATAACCCAAAATATTTCAGCACGACTACAGAATTCAGTGAGTAATTTTCCATACAGAATATACTCTGAGTACCATACAGAATTGAGTGAGTAATTTTCCATTTGTTTCCAACAATTGAAAAATAGTGAAATCGGGAATGGAATTGAGCAAGAAAAAGAGACATTTTTCCTCACCTTGGGAGAAGAAGAGTCCCGCCATGATGGTGCCCGCCGCCGTGTGAGAGTCCGAGAGAGGAGGGTGGCCCGCCGCTGTGCCCTGGGCCGTGGCTGGCGGCGTCGGAGAGCAGATCGTGGCCATGACCATGGTCGATGACGAGCAGTGCGGCTCCCGCTGCTCTGGTTCTAGACAAGCAAAGCGTGTAGGTTGAAATAGAGCTTTTCCTCGCCGTCGGAGGAAAGATCGAGCAGCGCTGCTCGCAGATCAACCACCATCTTGGCGCCCAGGCTACCACCGGCGGTGGCGCAAAATCCGACCTTGAGATGGTGGGGAACGGGGAGGGGAACGAAGCGGCGGCAGCGCGGCGTGGTTCGGGGGAGGAAGGCGGCATGGGGCGGGGGACGAAGGTGGCATGGGGCGGGGGGGAAGGTGGCATGGGCGCAGTGTGGCGCGGCGTCTGCCGGAGGACGGAGACGGTGAGCGACTGAGCTCTCTCGGGGACTCGGGAGAACGAAGAGGACTGCGGGATGTGTCGGAAAAAACCGGAGGACAAATTTGTAAAAATGCCAGCGCGACAAGTAAATCGGAACGGAGGGAGTACAGTCTAAGAAATTGCAAGAGTATAATCCAAATAGTATGAACAATTTATCAAAGTCATCAGAAACCAACTAAAATGTATATCAGCAACCATTGACACTGAGAACACTAAACTATAATGATGAAAAGAACAGAAGCAATTTGTTTGAGGTCTTGAGGTTGTGTTTATGCATGTCTAGCTAAACAGATGATGGCAAATACTAACAGCAAGATAAGTTACAGCGCAAATGGAAGCATACCACTTTAGGTTCATCTCTCAATTCCAAATCAACAGCATTGGACAAACTATTGAGAAGCACGCTCTGATAACCTCCAACAGGATAACCACGACAACCTTCACAGCTCTCACCGGCACAACCTTTACACTGATCTTTGCACCGAGATGAAAGGTCAATGGACGCAGTTTCTAGCAATGGCATGCTTTCAAACAAAGGAGTCTTGCCTCCACAATCATGCAATTGTAGTGAAACAAGACTAGGTGCAGAAATACAGACACGGTAAGCCTGAGGGAAGTTGCATTCAGTGATGCACAGGCGCTTCAGCGACGGAAATGACATCTTGTGCACCCAGAAGCCGGCTCCTTGCACCTTTAGATCCTCCAGCATCGGACAGCTTGAGAAATCAACATGATCGAGTTCCACACAAAAATGCTGAACATCCAATTTCATCAGGTGCTGTGAGATGAAAGGCAGAGCGAGTTCTGTTTCCTCCCCCACATGGTCACCAACGACACTGAGCACCTGAACCTTGCACGACAGAGCGTACTGGATCCAGGAATCGAAGTACGGGTTCGGCTCAGGCTCGTCGGGCTCACCACCGTAATCATCGCTGGTCAGATGGGACTCGATCTCGCAGGTGACGAGAGGCGAATCGCCGCGGAGGGCGATGAGGTGGTTGACGAACTTGTCGTACTCCTGGGCGCTCGCGAACCGCCTGGGGTCGACGAGGCGCAGGACGGGCGTGCGCTTCCAGAGGTGCCGCCACCGGCGGGCCAGCACGGAGGTCTGCACGGCCTCTTCCACCCGCAGCAAGGAGAGCACGCTGTGGAGGAGCTCGTCGGGGAGTTGGCTGATACGGTCCACGCCGCCGCTCACCGCGGCATTCTTCTTGCACATTCCGTCGAACTTGTTGCAGGCGACACGGCAGGTCCTGCAGGAGGGGGCAAAATGAGTACTACAAATCAGGAGAGAAGATGAGATCGATCGGTGGAATCTGGCGAGGATCAAGATCAACTCGCTCACCTCGATTGCATGGTCGGTCGCTCCTCCTTAACTCCGGTCGCCGGCAGCAGCGAGACTGCATGACGACTCGATTCGCCCAGAAAACCTCCAACCACGAGGCCAAGCTCGAGATTGAGATCGATCTGAGGACTGAATTCCCCAGCATCGGCCACCGCTACGTCGCCCTGCACGTCGCCGGCGTCTTGGCCTGGTTGATCTGGTGGCGGGGCGTTGAGGTCTAGATGGAGTCTCATGGCGGCGAAGGAGATGGCGTGATGCTCGACGATGATTACGCGCCGCTACTAGTTATACGCGGTGGCTGTTGGGTTCTCCTGAAATTTTAGGTTCGCGGCCTCGGCTTTCGCTTTCCCGGTTTCGAAAGTGGCGGGAAACTGATTTTTCGCTTTCGATGGACTATTTTGGCGCCAAGATTCGGAGTTTAATCTGCCTCGGGTTTTCGAGGCTTTGGTCGTTCATTTCCCAAACACAATTTAAATCACGTTAGATCATTTCGAGTACCTAGGGAAACGGAACGGGTTAACACTTGAAATTCCAAGAGTATCCACGGCCCACGGCGTGTGTGTGCCATATGCCCATATGCTACTCCATTTTGTTTGTTTTTGTAGCTTTTGAAACTAGTTTAGAGAGGCAAAGCATGCACTGTTGCTCATGCTTGGGATGGGGTAAATTTGAAAATTACTTTTTCGGAGCTCTGCTAGTCCAACTCTTTTAAATAGATGACTTGAATTTGAAACTGGGGATTCTCATGTTTGGTTTGTTCATCCCTACTTTAGCCGTGAGATTTTTTTATTACGCCGTACGTGAATAAAGGCGGTGTTGTTCCATGACATATCATAGAAATAAATAATAGCCACGGTGATGTCATGAAGGAGGGAACGAGAGATAACGAAACACAATTATATTAATCACATTGTGGTGTATACACATGTACAACCAAGGGATTCGAACCTCCTAAACCCTAGCTCAATCCTAAATCACGTTCTGAAAGGAAACATATATATCCCGTGATTACGGTAGTCAGTTAGGCAGGCTTACAACAAAATGAATTATCTTCCTTTCAAATCCCTGCCACTATTACTATTATCCATTACACCCAAAAGACCATTGGGTAAATAAAGTTCTTAAATTTTCGAAGAAGATCAAAACCATGGATTATGGACCACGTAGAAAAAAATAGATAAACGATGGTGTGTTAGGTCATACCCAAATATACGATAAATAGATTTATTTGACATTGTATGCAGGGATATAAATACTTAAATTATATGTCTGCAAACTTAGTACAACCCACACTATTTTATGTTCATTGGTGATAACTATACGCAATGATATTTAAATTAAAGTAGGACTCACATGTTGTCAACTATTATTGACCTAACTGTAACTTGTAAGATACAATATAACCAAAAATAAGAGTAAACAATCATGCTAATGTTTAATTTATTCTCTAGAAGTTTCAGTATGTTATACTTAGTCATATACTATAGACCACTGGTACTAGACACCACTATTAATATATTTTGTTAGATTGTACTCTTTCGAGATTTTAATCGCATATTGTATATACTGCAAAATTTATGTAATTGTTGAAACATAATTCAAGACTTAAATTTTGTCATAAACTTAAAAGTTAGCATGACGAATTTTATTTAACTTTATTCATTGCAACTGTAGAACAATAATATTATAACCATTGTTACAAACTATAACAAAATAGCATCACTCCATCGAATCAGCTAAAGCGAGGCAATTGTACATGGATTCCATTTAGTTACACCCAACTCAAACATCTATAGTCTATTATTTAAAAGAATGATTACATCTAATATTTAACAACATTTCAGTATGATTAACTATGTAAAATAACTAACATTAAATTTATACTGTTTAATGTTGTACTATACAATAATTAGTACTAAAAGTATAAAAGTTTAGTATAAATAATAATACACGAGACTCTCCATCCATAGTTGAACACCAATGTATCGATAGAGTGTCAAGATCGCATGTTGTTCAACCATCATTACTTTACAATCTCTCAAAAGTGTTACCATTTCTAGTTGGGAAGTGCTACAAGTGCTTTCATCAGATCAAGAAATGTTATACACTGTAGATATGGCTTCTACAGAGCAGAGCATAACTTCTCAATCAGTCCTTACACATAAATGTCATCGAGATCTTGATTAATTATATGGAACCCGCTCGCAACAAGTAGATCTTTCACCAGATGTGAACATAGCTTCTTTAGTTTATCCAAATCAAATAGCTGAGAGCTAAATAGCTCGATGCATTGGTCAACACTTTCATAATGTGCCTAGATTTCTTGAAACACGAACTTCTTTAACTTGTGGATTTATAGCTTATTGTACTTGATCATCTTAGCAACATAATTCATCTTGATTTGTTCCTTCTCCATTGCCATAATCCACAATTGATGAAAAAACATAGCACTTTGATATAATCCCCAACCAAGAATCGATATTAAATACCACATTTATGAGATGCGAGAGACTTGATCGATAGCCAATGTAGCATGGTGGATGTAAAGAACAAAGTTGCTAGTTGGCTGGAGACACACTGGTACGGTTGAGTGTATGGTTTCCTAAGGCGATGCCAACTACTGCAAGAGGTCAAAGCCCAACGTTGACGGTAGGGGTGTGAACTTTCCCATCCCACAATGTCACGTACTCGTGTTGTCATAGATAAGTGTGTTTAGTTCATAATCTGATGGGCATGCACCACTTCTAGTCCATCATGTACAAAGACTCCCCGGGCTGGTCCTCCCTATTCTAGAAGATCCACGACCTAACATGCGCTGGTTCATGAAGACTCCCTGAAGATACCGAAGATATCAGGCGGACATTCAAGTAAAATTACAAGACCAATACTTGAAGTACAAGGCATGAAGAAACCCTAACCGTACAAGACGTAGACTCCTACCGAAGGCTATATATATTGAAGACCTCCATCTAGACAGATCATCATTCATATGGCACACCTCCGTGACCATCGCATCCGCCGAAACCCTAGTGTTCGTAGTTTCTATAGTCTAAACCCTATATTCATCCTATCTTGTTGAGCGCATCTATAAGCTCGACAAGATCATCCCACTGCCAGTACTTCTATGATATTGTGCTCACATTTTGGATAAAGTCTGAGCAAACTTCATCTACATCATCTTAGATCCAGCTGTGTTGATTCGTTGCCGCCTCCCGAACAAATAAACTCCCTAAGCGAGGTTCATCGAGATGAGATTGTCTTAGGACGAAAAAAACATCCTCTGATAGTTGGCGCGTGAGGTAAGAGGTGCATGTCTCATGAAGATCAGATCTACACCAACCTATCCAGTTACGATCTCGGCCTCCGCGTAGGTCGAGGAGGAAAACTACTCGATTGATGTTGTGGAGTCAGCCTGCCGGGAGGTCCTGGCCCAAGCAAGATCTCCCGTTGCAGTTGAAGCTCATGCCTCGGGACACTAGCTAGGAGTACAACCCAAGGTCCCCGGGGATCTCCCACATTGACTCCTTCGATTCCATATGGAACATCTACGGAGCGGGCTACCGATGCTATATTGAAACCCTTCACGAGGCGTCGAGGGCTAGCTATGCCAACAAGACCATCCCAGAACTCGGAGGGCCAACTCTCTCAGGGTACATGGTTTCCCCTACTGGCCCACCTACCCTGGAATCATTTTTCGTGAAAACGAAAAAGCTTTGTGTTTCAATGCATTCATAGATAGAAGAGTTATTTACAAGCCTTTAGTGGCCACCACACACCATACAACTCAACCCAGTGACCTAGACTAGGGGAGAAGATGTGTGAGACCACGGCCCCCCCCCGCGCTCAACCAAGAACGAGCCTCAATATTGATGGTTTACACCAAAGCGCTAACTGAGGGGCGTGCGTCGTCGAAGATGCTCACTTTTTGTTGCTTCCAAATCCACCATGTTTTAAGCCTATAAATAGTGCAACAACAAAACTAGATCAAACGAAGAACAAGAACACAATTTTTTTTACGTGGAACAGGATTAAGGCATGTCAACCGTGCTAGACATAGCACATATAGAACTTTGTTTTGTGTCCACCAAGAAAGAGAGTTGTTTGCCCTCATATATAGTTCTAGGTAGTCATACAATAGATTGAAAGAGTTTCACCAGATTGATAGCACGTAGAGTGTTTGTCCTATCGTTTATTGTAATACTCCTCCCAATTATAGTGATACGCCTTCGTGCGTTCCGTGGTTTTTTCTATAAGGGTTCTTCCATGTAAAAATCTGTTTAGTTGTTCCCTGTTTGATCTACTTTTGCTGCTCTACAAGAGGGGGAAAAAGCCTATGTCATGGCATATCCAAAAAAAAGAAACCCCTGCTGCAACAGGAGAAAGCAAAATATCTCTCATTTTAAGAAACCCCTGCTTCGTCCATCACTCCGCGGTTTCCCTGACTTCACCGTCAGCATTAAGGCACTCCCTGAGGAACGCAACATGGAAGAGGTGGATATTAAACAGATCTTTCGAGATCGGGCCTAATACGTCCGCAAGATCACCCAGGACTGCAACTGCAGCCTTTGTCACACTCTGATCCCTGAAAGCACAGACATGCATAAATGGTAGCTTGGTAAGGAG
The DNA here is from genome assembly GCA_947311845.1 of Poa pratensis. Taxonomy (NCBI): domain Eukaryota; kingdom Viridiplantae; phylum Streptophyta; class Magnoliopsida; order Poales; family Poaceae; genus Poa; species Poa pratensis. The sequence continues at coordinate 21,488,594 of CAMZMU010000100.1, read as the reverse complement.
CAAGAACAATCACCCATATAATAAAAAAAAAGGCAACGAAAAATGATGTGCACCTGCTGGTGTTTGTAGACAGCTTCAGTGTGCTGCAATATCGGCTTGCGTAAGGTACCATCAACTGATCTTTTGGGCCCTTCATACCCTGTAGTATGCCAGAGTAAGCCGCACATATTCCACATCTGAGCTGGTTATGGTGAACAATCGTAATTTCGTCACTTTGATACAAGTCAACAAGAATCTCAGCAGCTCCTTGAAGCATTGGCATGGCATGTGGCAGGTATTTCCCAAAATTCTTCCCAGTTGCAAGAGCAATATCTCCAGAGAATGAGAAAATTAGAGGTTTGAAATACTGGTCAAGCATTCAATTTCAAAGATCCTTGAGGAGAACAGTAATGATTCCATCGCAGATGGGCAAAATTTTATCTTCGATGGCACGGCAAATATCACCCGCCACCACTACAGAAATGGAGCAGACTTGATAGTCTGCATAATTCTGCAAGCCTGTTTCAAGGTACTTGAAGAAGGCAGGCATGTATTTCGTAAACCTGGACCAGTGGCATATGCAAGTTCACGAATGTACAGCAGAACTGCGACAAGAAAAGACACGGAGAAGTAGAAACATCAACTGGTCAGCAGTGTGGGCAATTACGGACTTCACTTCTAGGTTGCTCAATTTCCGGATGATGACCTGCAGCACACCACACAGCAAAGCCTGCAGATCACTCTACTTCTCCCTGTCACCCACTGAAAGTACTTCGAGATTAAATAGCAGGTTAAGTCTTCTCATGATCTCCTGACATTGTTGGCCTATGGTGCTCGAAGTTTCCTCTATGTTGCTAACTCTCACAAGTCACAACCTCATTCAGTGCTTCGTAAGCAGATTGCACGAAGCATCAAATGGGTAGTACCGGCATGATCCGAAGTACAAAGGAGAGCAGTGATACGTTCAGGAAGATAGGGCGTGAGCACAAATGAGCTTGACTCTGCATCTTCATAACCTTGGGTAAGACAATATATGGCTCTATAGACATGCTTGGCCACATTTGGAACATCTTTACTACTCTCCAGCAACACAGTAATGACGAGAGGAAGGTTTGCAACACATTACTGCTCTCCAGCAACACGTTACCCACATTAGGTTGTGGAATTGCTAATTCGCCACGCTTTCCAGGTTCTCCTAAAATCAAACCGTTATAAAATATACTGAAAGCAGATACCCATAGGTCCAAATATATATCAGGTTGTAGCTAACCCAGCATAGTGTTATCTAACTATCTGCCTTGTCATAAAAACAAACAAAAACAGGGTAACCCAATAAATATCACCAGAAGAACTAGTACCATTGTCACTACAAAACAATAGAGCATAGATTGTCAGTACCAAATTATGTCTATTTTTTGTACAACATAAATCTATACTGACATAAGAGAGTTAGAAAATCCAAGACATGTACGGAAGCTATGGATCAGCTGCTGCACAAGAATCAACACCACCATCAATTTGTGCCCTTTTTTGTTTGTACATGTAAGCTTTTATCTCACTAACTTCTGAAGATAAGCCTGAAAACAGATCCTCCATTGTGTCCAGTCGTTTCTCCATTGTCCCAAAACCTTTAACAACTATCTCATGCAACCCGTCAGCCATTTTTGAAAGTTGAGCAATGCTGGCGACGACTGAATCAGGATTAATTGTTTGTTGTGGCTGATAAGAGTTGGGCACAGGCTGCTGGTGTCGGACCTCTGTAACTTCAGGCTGCTGGTGTCGCACCTCAGCTAAGGCAGCAAGTAGTTCTGAATTCAGTTTTAGAAGCTGCAGGGTGTACTTTTTGAGACAGCAGTTGGTTTCGATGTTCGCAAGGTCAAGTTTCAGATGACGGAGAAGACAAAAGATATGAGGTGCATATGGTAATACATGGTTTGGAGTTTCCATGGCCTCACACATCTCACTAAGGAGGAAATGTGCGATATCAAAATGCTTTCCATGGTATATGGCATAAGCAAGCTTGAGAAGCATGGTGCTACAACTGCCCCGACTTCCTGATCTAGGAAGAAGTGTATTTCGATTTATCTTTTGAATGAGATCAACTTCAGTTATAAGATCCCGAACTAGACTGGTGTCAAGATTAGGTACTCGAAAGAGAGAGTGGACATCAACATCATTCCATGTGTGCAGAACAAGGCTCTCAGCTCTAGGCTCAATTAGCAAGGCCTTTTCGAGATCTTCCTTGGTAGCAAAATAATGATGTGAGCCTATCATGAAATCCATTTTGTTGCGACTAGGATCAACATAATGAGTGCCATAAAATTGTCTCACGACATCCTCATTCCAAACCCAAAATGAATTATCACTGGCTAGACCTTTGAGACCAAGATCCTCATACTTAGTGGACAAATCAAAAGGCCATGCTTCAGCCTCATCTATATCTGACCACTCGACAAATCTATGCTTGAACACTTGCTGACTGCGATAAATCTGATCATATAATTCTCTTTGCTCATTGTCCCAAAAATTGAAGTCACAAGGAGTAGATCTATCAGCATCATATGGGTTACACTGCTTCTGCTTCTTAATTTCAGGATATCTCAGCTGGCCCGATGACTTCTTCCTTTTCTGCCGCTGCTTCTTTTCCCTAGCCATGCCTATGTCTGAAAGTGGGGAAAAAATGCCAATACTAAGAACTTACTAGCAACTGCTTCTTCTTTATTGAGGTCTAAAGTATGTAATCAGCTTAATTAAGTTTCCTCAAAGTTGTAAAGTTAGGTATCCCCATTATGCAGTTCAGAACAAACAAATGGAAGCAACTAACAAGAAGGACCAAAACAGGGGATCAATGTAAAGGTTGTGTATTATGCAAGCCTAAACTAGTGGGAAACTGGGAAATTGGGAATCGATTTTCGTTCTAGCAAATGGCAACTGCATTTGTAGTTGTAGATGCCAATTTCATATCACGGACAATGCAGCCGGGTAACATTCAGAGGGAGATTTGAGGCCCCTAAACCTAGCCCGCGGATGGTCCGATCGAACAGAGAAATATGGGGAAGGAGATAGAAACGTACCAAGCAGAGAGAGCGTAGAAACTCTAGCACAATGCTAGTGCTAGCAATCCGCAGCAGCAGCAGGCCAGCAGCTAGGGTTTGAGACGGGGACCCAGCAATGTCTTGCGCGGGGGACGAGGGAGGCGCGGCGCGGAATTCCCCCGGCAAAGCTACCTCCGGATGCACCGCCGACGATGGTTGGCGGCGGCGAGCAGCATGGGTTCGCTCACTGAGGAGGCGGCGGCGGCGGCGCTCTCATCGTAGTGGACTGTGGACTGTGCTGAAGCCGTAACGGGAAGTGGTGTGAATGGAATCCAGTTGAGTTTTAATAACGATATTGATCGTGGTTCATTTTAAGCTATTTTTTTTTTTTAATAATCGTGTTTGAAACGTGAAACGTCTATGATATATTTTAACCACTAGTGAACGTGCACGTGCAACGCACGTATCATAATTTATTATCTACTAGTGGCCGTGCACGTGCAACGCACGTCTCATAATTTATTATAATATAAACACGTATTTAAATCTATATTTGTTTCACTAAGTTATTTTATCAAGCCAGTTAAATTTATTTCATGATACAAAATTTATATTGGACTAAATATCTCCCGTGAAGTACTTCATTGTCACATTCCAGTTAGCAATGGTAATATAGTGAGGGTTTTCATTGTTTTTCGAGATTGTTCGTATAATTGATTCTTTGATCTCTTGTGAAGCATATGTAAAGTACACAATAGAGTATAATAACCTGTGAAAATAAATAATATAATCAATTATGCTTAATTGAATGAAAAATACTCTGATCATGTATATAGTTTTTTATTTGTTTCCCATTGTAATAGCAGTTAGCCCCGTTTGATTTACATATTGAAAACACAATGCACGTTTCTTATGAGATGCCGAACATATACGATGGAGCGAGTCTAATCAGAAAAGAAGTTTTGAACACAATAAATATGATTGTTAGTCACAACAGATCTAATAATATACGCTGGAATTACATCTGCCCCGAGGGAGTGTACTAAAGACAATATTGCAGAGCTTGAGCGTCAGGTTTTCTTCATTGAAATCATTATTTTGATGATCTGGTCTGTTCCAAATGATTCCTTTTTGAAACATCAGAGCTAGCTTGTAAAACCATCGAAGGAAATTCAGAGAGGAGTTGGCTTTTTGTTAAGCACAGTGCAGAGCCCGGAAGAAAATTTATTATGTTCGATGTGTGGAAGAGTCCTTAATAAAAATAAAATTTGTAATTTGCAAATATTCATCTTAGTACAAGAATGAGGTAGGAAGCTAATCATAGGGAATGTTTGGCATCATGCTTGATCTTTTCAGTCCACCTGTTGTAAATGGACAACTTAAAAATATATGTTATGTTTATTCGAGGCTGAGCTTTCAAAGAACACACATACATGCTTGTTAAGAGATAGGTTATATCTTGTCGGGTGAGAGGAGTGGAACACTTCATTTGTTAACTCGAGGCCAAAAAGTATTAGTGTCTAGCAGAGCTACTTTTCTAACTTGATCATCCAATATTTCACTAACAGAGCTACTTTTCTAACTAATCATAGCACAATAATTTTACAATAACACTTAATAGAAACTAATCATATTTCATCTAGTAAATCAGTATCATAGATGGAGAAAGCAAAATGTATTACGAAATGCACCAAAACATTAAGCCGGAGTGGCAAATATCTCATGAGAACTTTGCATTAGAAAGTAACTTAGATATTCGATTAAATAATCAGAGATGGAATACCATGAAGATCACCCTGGTCCTCTATGCTCTCAAATACAGGATTTACCAATTTCGTCAGAAATAACAAAGAATGATGCTCCCGTGGCCATTCCGGACAAAAAAATCATCAGCCTACACACTACCAATTACTCTGAAATCGTAGCCCAGAGTGGTTTGCTCAAGGATAAGAGTTCTCATTGCAACGATTTGAAACTAAAGCTTAAACAGTGTACTGCTAGCACAATACACACAGTGATATAGTGCACAGACTGGCTTAGTAGACGATTTGGACTTCCAAACGCAATTCTAGTCTCACTTAGGCAGCTCTCTGAAGAGTGGACGTCTCTGTCAAGAACCAGAGGCGCCGGAGGGACTGGGGAGTGGGAAGCCTCTCTACAGATCCAACGCCTCCATGGCCTGGTATGCGGCCTGCACTCCTCCCGTCCTCCGTGATCCCCTCCCGCCAAACTGCTCATCGCTAATCGCTTCAAATTGTTTGTCCTACACGGCGAGGGAAGAAAGATGGCGGAGATTGGTTCTGACCACTTTTATAATCAACCTGGGCAAATCTAGACATAATTAAGGATTCGAGAGGAGCGGCGTTGTAGATGGTAAAAGAGATGTGGTGAAGGTATGGACTCAATCAAGGCACGAAATTTTCATGGCCATACCTGGAGGAGCGGCGTTGTGCTGTGATGCGGTCGCCATCGCGAGCAGTAAACCAGAAGCCGGCCAAATCCCAACGGAACACCTCGTCAGAGCTTCGCCTGGCAGGCCCCAATCACCAAAGGACCTCGGGGCGGGGACTCTGTCGCGGGAGGACCTGCAGATCCGGGGCAGGGAGGTTTGGGCAGCCGCGGTCCCGTTCCACCTGCCGGAGAAGGTGGAGGTCGCCAGTGGCCGGAGATCGAGGTGGCGGCCGGATGTGGGTAGTGGCCAGGGACAGCCCGCCAAGGCCCCGACGGCCCGACCCGTCCTGAGCCTCGACGAACTGACAGCGTGCATCCAGAGGGAGCAGACGCAGGCGAGGTGACCTCTCAAACTAAAAGGATTCCGGCCGTGGCTCGGAACCGGTAGCAGGGTTGGGGGAAGCGGGGAGAGGAGGCCTTCCCCAGCGGCAGGCGTGGTCGCGGACTGCGAGCTCGGTGGCTGGATCCTGGCGTCGGGGGAGAGAACGGCGAGGAGCTCGTCGACGCACTCGGAGGCTGGTGTGGCCCTCCGTCTCCGCCAAAATAACGTTTTGTCCTGTGTTGAGTTGTGCTCAACACGGATGGAACAATCTGGTTCGTTGATCAGAGATCGTATGGCATATATTTAATGTATCCGGTCAAGTTTGCTCTTTTAATAGTAGTATAGATACTACTATTAAAAGAGCAAACTTAACTTGTTGGGATACATTAAATCTGAGCCGTTCAATATTCGATCCAACAGCCCAGATCGTCCTAATGTTTGACAACTCAACAATGTCCGTTTTGGACCGTTTTGTCCTCCCACCAAATCACATAATACTACCAAATTGCCACCGTTGCCACCGTACCCTTTGGTTTTTTTTGTTCTCCTCTCCCCGCGACGCAGGGCCCTGCCCGCCAAGGATGCCGCCGTCCTGTCCGCCCGCACCGGCTTTGGATAGTGACTGCGCGAGCGAGGGTGGGGTGCCTGGCGGCGGAGAGCGACCCACGCGCGAGGCGGGGTGCTCGGAGGCCGAGGCAGGGAGGGACCCGCCGCCGGCTCCTCTTCTTTCTCCTGCGGTCCTGCCGCCAGCCCCCGCGCATCTATGCGCCGCCGCCACGGGAGCCCCGCCCTGCTACCACGCCGCCTCCATCCACCACGCATGGAGGCGCTAACCTGGAGCCGCGATGTGCCCTGTCGCCGGCCTGTCCTCCCTCTATCCCCGCCTCTCTAACGCCCCTCCCTCTTCCTTGTGGATACCACGGCTTGGACGGCCGCCCCGGCTCGCTTTGCTCCAGAGCCGCCCACCGCGTTCTACGGCGACCTGTCCTGCACCGCTCCGGACCGGCGCTTACCCGTCACGCCCGCTCGCGCTCTCAGTCGGGCGCAGTTTCCATCCCCGTGTGCTGCAGGTCTGCATGAACGCGTATGACTCCAAGGATTAACTCTTCTCACCGTTTTCGAAGCTGGGCAGAGTTGGTATTGTGCTCCCTCTTGAAAAGGACGTCCTTCACTCCCAGGCAGGAATTTGGCAAATTCCAAGTTGACTTGTGCTTGATTTGATTCTCGAATAGCTTGGTCTTGAAAAGGACGTCCTTCACTCCCAGGCAGGAATTTGGCAAATTGCTATGCGTGTGTCTTCTTGGTGCTTGCAACATGCTTGTGGAAATGACTAACAGAGTTTCTGATCTTTTAATTGCTCGAACAGGCGAAGCATGAAAGGAGAAACATGTGGTTCTGTTGGGACAGGGAAAAAGAATTCAACAAAAGTTTGAATTTGTGGCTTTGTCCCGTACATTATATCCTCGCACCAGGGAAGTCAATTTTGGCCCTTGCCCTCTCACGCACATGCCCTTCATGCTGCGCAAATATTGTGTTTGATGCCTGCAAACACATGACTGCCGTGCTTATATCAGGTACACTTCATTCTTCACTTTTCCATGTGTAAATTTAATCCGACCATTTATCTGATGTTGATTTGTTCTTATTTTTGTCTGGAACAACAGTGGATTGAAGCAATTTTCAAAGGAAATTATTGAAGATGTGATTTATGGTCCCAGCGTACTACTAATATGTTGAATAGTGTGTCCAGGATATAAACATAGGCGTAATTCCCCATTTAATTGTGTTTATATGTAAGAGATTTAAAAGGCCATTTTGTGTTTTGAGTTTACAACACCAATATCTTGACAAATGAAGTTGATCGATCTGTTGACGGATAAGTAGGTACAGTTACTATTGGTTTCATCTGAACAAACAGAGTCGCAACCATTATATGAAAGGAAAAAAATATTGGTTTCATTTAATTGATCTTTTTTTTTCCCCACCAGAAGAGATAATAAAAATAAAAACCGATGTATATCTATGCAATACTGAAATGTTGCACCACATGTTAGCCTATTTTTAAGAGTTATTTTCACTTTCATACAGAGCATATTTTCCGGATGTTTTTATTCTCTCAACTATATCTGCACTTATCGACAAACTATGTGATGTCTTGAGTCCAGAGATAGTGAGGAGAAGGTGAATACATATACATCAGTATTCCTGCATCCGATTTCCTGCATCCGAGTGGCATTAGCAGTCAGAAAACAAAACGACTCTGACGTGATGGGAGATCTTCAGATGATGTGCTACCGTAAACAAATTGGCGATTCATCAGTGGACTCATGTCAAACGAGGCGAGCCATTTGCACTCTGGTTGAATGCAGTAAGAAGTTTGGACGACTGAAAGTTGATGATTTCAAGCTCCTTGTTGAAGGTTGATAATTTATTTTTTGTTTTATAAAGACGTGCGTTGCACGTGCACGTCAACTAGTATAATATAAATATGTTTTTAATCTATATTTGTTTCAGTCAGTTATTTTACCGAGCCATTTAAATATATTTCTTTATAAAAAATTTGAAATCAGACCAAATATCCAAATCACTTGATTCAGAAAATTTTGTTTTATTAAAAAAGGTCGGTTATCAAAATCTTCAACAATGGCTGATGCTTTGTTATCCATTTTCTGCAATCATAAAAAATCTAAGTTAAACAACCAAACCAGGTTTACTCCTACTACAACCTAAAAAGGATCAAAACGAATTTTAGAGAGGACAGTACATAGATAAATCAAAAAGGGAAATTGGCTTCTGTATATTCATTGTAGTGACATAGATCAACACATAATCAAACCAAACCTTTTTCTTTATGATCTGGTACCAGATTGAGCGATTATGGCTACTTTCGTTTTAGCATAGTTGATGGGATAAAATTATAGAGCCCAACAAGGACTGAATCTGAGAGAGGACAGTACATAGATAATTCAAAAAGGGAAATTGGCTGCCGTCTGTACATATTCATTGTAGTCACATAGATCAACACATAATCAACGCAAACCTTTATATATTCGTTGTAGTCACATAGATCAACACATAATCAAACCAAACCTTTTTCTTTTTGATCTGGTACCAGATTGAGCGATTATGGCTACTTTTGTTTTAGCATATTTGATGGGATAAAATTATAGAGCACAACAAGAACTGATGAATTTGAGAGAGGACAGTACATGGATATTTCAAAAAGGGAAATTGGCTGCCCTCTGTATATATTCATACTATCGACCGGACATCACTTTATCCATACTACAATACTTGCATCGCCACACTTGTCTCAGACAAAGTGCGCAAGACGAACAATGCTATATTTCTGAACATCATTCTGAGATATTCAAACTCGAAGAAGCCAATTCAGAATGAATGGGTGCCTGGTACATTCTGGAGAAACAAATGAACCATGTTGTTCAAAAGAGAGGCAGAGAAGATACGCTCCTTGATTATGCAACTATAAGTAGAATATTGAACTGCACAAGCAAAATAATAAGTTAGCTTACACATAAAGACATGTAAACAGGATAAATCTATGGGTTACCATTCAATAAGTTTCATCAAGAATGATGATGCTACAGATGTACTGTACCTTAAACTGTAGTACTGCCCCACTGAAGCACAACGTTGACCATAGCAGATTTTGCAACCGAAACATTACTAACTATATTATAACAAACCGGATGTACTATGAAACTCAGTGATGTAAATTTGTAAATTTTTGTCTCCAGCAAAATCATTGTGAGCATACAGCACCTAGCAGCAGTCTCGATGACCAAGCAATCTGTAGAGTGGTAGGTGGAACTTCTAGTAACTGAACTCGTGAATGATCAAATTCAGAGGAACATATTACATATACACTGCTTGATTATCTTGGAGGCTTCGTTGTACTGTATCCTACTCCCAAGACAGCGAGATGGAATGGGATGGGAGGGCAGGGAAGGGGGCGGAACCTGAGGCGGGCTGCGAGGAAGGGGTGGCCGTGTTGACCAACCTCACCGGCATCTACAGCAGAGGCAGGGACGGCTATCTCGATCTCATCGCTGCAGGCAGCGAAACTCCTGTCGGCCGGCCGTCAACCTAGTTAGTTTCTTTCTGTTTTCCTGGATTTGTTTGATGTCGTGGATTCCCGGATTCGTCTGGTAGATCGTGGAAGGGGACTCGCGGAGGAGGACTCCAGGTCCTCGACGTCGGGGCCGCCCTCGCGCGCGCCGCGAAGGGCGACAGCATCCATCGCCATGGCCCATCCGGAGCTCGTGCGACCGCTCCAACTCAACTCACTGCGCTGGGAGGGGAAGCCAGGACTGAGCTGCCGCGCCTGCCGGCGTCGAGTGGGGAACAAGGCAGCGGATCCCCACTCCCCATCTCCTCCTCCCGGCCTCCACTTCTCCCCTCACTCCGTTGCCCCCCTCCCCTCCATATGGTGCAGGACGCCCCTCACTCTGTTGCCCCCCTCCCCTCCATATGGTGCAGGACGCCGGGTGTGCGCACCGGCCGGAGATCCTGGCCTGCTACCAGCCGGAGGGTGTCCTCAACAGAAACCGTGGCACCGCCGCTCGCACGCTTGAATCGCCTGAGAATCTGTCCGCGACTCATCTGCTTCAGCGTTCCCAGCAGAGCCGACCTAGTCGACCGCCCAGGCCGAGTGTGGGACAGAGGAGAACGGAGAGGATGAAGGAGGGGGCGGATGGCATGGGCCGATGGGCGTGTGGCGGCGGTGGGGGGCGGTGCGGCGACATAGTCGCTGCGTGCTTCTTTTTAAAACAAAGATAACGTTTCGCGTGGATTGTGTTGAGGTGCTCAACTCGGAACGTGCAATCTCAGCCTTTGATCAAATATTGAACGCATACGATTTAATGTATCCGGCATATGTTTGCTCTTTTAATAGTAGTATAGATTCAAAAAAGATAAATTAAGTGTACTTAAATTGTTAAGAAAAAAACAAGCAAGAAAGAAACATATGGCTATCTAGGGGAAATTCTTAATATATATAGCTTCCAAAATAATGTACAATCAGAAAAGAAAATTACAGTGTTACAAATTGTTAGCTCTCATAGAGAAAGAACAATTTAAATGTGGAAATAAGAACAATATTAGAAATTATTTGCCCATGATAACGATGATTAAAGTGTGAAGAGATTCATTTTCTGATTGGGCCATTAGCTTGTGTGATTTTGGGTTAGATCACTCTGTAACTCAGCACGCACACCATGGGAAGATCTAGCGAAGAATGACCATCCTCAGTACCTTGGCCCTTTATTTACTGAACTGACGATGGCCAATTGGAGATGTCGCCACGCAAGCACAAGGGCCGCGCTGACAGCCTGACATACATGGCCTTGTTGGTGTCAGGCACCGCACTGACCGACCGCATGAGCCCGCCGGTGGTGTGTCGAAACTGTGCCGAGCTCGTGCTTGTCGATCACGGCCTTGACAATGTCACAATGGCAGGAAACACATATGTTCCTAAGAGGATATACTAGTACATTATGTAAATCCAATTCTAATTAGGGAAAAAAGTTTGTGCTCGAAACAATGGACATTGTCTAACGTGTAACAGTTACACCATTGTGCCACTCCCTAGACTAAACATTGGAACATGCATTGGGTCACTCACGGAACGGTTGTGGTGTGGCAAGCAGCATCACTTTATTCCGCTTGCTAGACCACACACAAGTGTCAACTGTGGTGATCAATATTTTGTTGCAACAAACACAATAAGAACCAGGGAATGGGGATCACCATTCCAAATTTTATTCGGAAAAAATAGAAATATTTCGACAACAGAACACACAACAGGGAGAAAAACTCTGAAGAAACTTATGTACGTACATCATGCCACCAAAAGGAATCAATGGGGCAAGCATCATGCCGGACAACATAATTCTAATATCACGGAGCCAGAGACTGTGTCTCGGTCGTGGTGAGGATGTGACCTACCTTCACGCCAAACGACAGCTGCCTTATCATTTTTTGGGTACCAATGATCTCTTAGAAACTGAATTTCTTATGCAACAACACAATAAGATTGCAATACCAAACATGTCAACTACCACCATATCATCCAAAATACCATCAGCAATAACAAGTTTGCATCCTGCAAGTGCATAATTAACAAGCCATCATATAGTGTATAAGTAATTCAAACACACTCGATAGTCAAGAAGGTTTGTGAACAAAAGGAGCCATATTTGGTAAAATGACTGATGTCTAAAGAAGACAAGGAAATATTTGCATGTCAATCCACTCACTAATACTACAAAACAAAAATCACTTGGTAGGCACTCTGGGTCTAATGATGTTCTCGAACTTGATGGTGTCTTTGAGCTAGATGATGTTCCCATCCCAAGCATTATATTTCTGGAACATCTCAATTTTGGATCCTAAACAAAAAAAGACACATTATTGGTGCATGAGGGACGAGTGAAGACAGAGAAACACCAGCAGATAAATCCACTTGGCACCATGAAAAGGAAGATTCACTTAGTAGGTAGCTCGGGCTTGAGCTTGATGTTCTCGGACTTGATGGTTGTCCTCGAGCTTGATGATGTTCCCGCCTTTGCATAGATATTCAAACATGTAAAATATGAATTTTTTTAAGATTCATGAACAAGTGACTGTAAGGATTTACATGCCAAGACGGTCATGGTTCTCCATTAAAGAAAAGATAGCATTCTGAAGCTAGATCTTGTATGCTCGGGTGATTCTCTTTTATTTATACATAGCGAGAATCTCACATTAAGTTTAGCTGGTTATAATAAATTCTAAATGCTTATCATCCAACCACCAAAATCATTTCCAAGAAAATAACGTGTTTACATTCTTTTTCATTAAATGAGATTTCAAATCAGGATCCATTAATATAAGTGTGTACTACGGTAGCACGAAGATCATCACATTCATGACAACATCTAATTTTCTTGATTCATTATCATTTTTACTTTGTATGCAGATTTTTGAGTTTCCTATGAGCTATTTTAAAAATATTATGATATTAACTCTCGGCACTAATCTAGGTTCGGTCTAGTTGCAATAATCTAATTTACACTAAACTTTTATACTTTTTCATAACTTATTTTATTATATTAAAGTCACAATGAGTGTATTTTTCTATTCCGTGGTGGGCATAGTTATCCAAAAATAAAATGGTACTAGTAATATTAGTGCAGCAATAGTTCATTAGAAATACAATTAATTATGCACAATTTAAATTATTTTTTAACAAATAATATCCAAAAAAATATTGTATCTCCATTGGCTAAATTTTGACAACTGCAATATTTATACATTCTTAAATAATTTAGCATACATATCAACTACATATAGTCCAAAAAATATCTTAATAGGAGTTTTCATGTATCAATTTGCAAGAAAATTATTGAAACTTCTAGATTGTAAATTGAACTATTTACATGACTACCAATTGTTCGTTGTAAATTGTCTATTATAAGTTACCATGCGCCCAATAATAATCTGACAACACATGCTTGCTTTGTATTCGGTATTTAAATAGGATCATTCGTATTGACCATGAACATACATACATACATACATACATACATACATACATACATACATACATGCATGTATGTGTATAATTTGATATGTTGGGCTCATCGTAACATTTTTGGTATCATCTTTTTTTTTTGCTGGTTTGGGGTATTTTTAGTATCATCTGGTGTACACAACAAATCACATAATTTTACCAAACAAAAAGTTTTGCATAACATTAAAATTGAAAACTTGTTTACATACATTACCCGTAACTAAACTCTCATGCAAGATACGTGGTGTGGAGTTGCTCCTACACACTTACTGGGAATTTCCTATTTATGTAATAGTTTTTTGGACATGTTATATAATAGTATAGTAATTATGAAAATACTTTATTATTGAGCCTTCCTACTCTTGGAACCCGGGGTTGACATCGACAAAACTGAAGCGTGTTTACAAGTATGACATCGATAAATAATGCTTCTCTTAGCACATCCTAATCAATTAATAGACCATATTATACACTTCTCCAAAGGCCCTAAACCAGTAGTGGCCTATAAGCCCATGGAAGTCCCCACATTTTTAAGCCCGCGGTGAGTCGAGCCGAAACCCAAACACTGGGTGTGGCAAGACCATACATAGTGTCGAAGGTGTAACGAAGACAACATGCTTAAGTCGTTCGCTACGTTGTAAAAAGTGTGAGGTGCAACGTACGAGGAAATGAAAAACAAGTGAGGACCTAACAAATACTTACTCTGACTGGAAATGATTGGCACAAATTTGTTTAAATACGAATGTATTTAGACATTTTTAGTGTGTAGATAAATTCATATTTAGACCAAGTTGTGTCAATCATTTTCGATAGGAGTGAGTAATGAAGACACGTTCTCAGCAACTTGGTCTTTTCTTTACTGAAAACGACAACCAAATTGACATGTCACCTCACAAGCACAAAAGCTTCGCCGGTGACATACATGATACATGGCCCGTTGGAAATTCAAAAAATACATGGCCTGTTGGTGTCTAACGCTACCACATGTTTACGTGCTCCCTATGCCCCTATTGAAAGAAACAATTTTAAATGTGACAAAAAATTACGAAAAAATGTGAATGTTCACAAGATATGTGTGTATAATCTCCAAAAATTTCAGGTCTAAATTCGAAATGAAAACAAAAAGACAAATTTAGCACGAATAGTATCATTAGTTTTATGTTTTTTTTTTATAGATTTTGATGTATTCTACCAAGATGCAAAATCTCAATGGCAAATACCTTGTATTTTGAGACATACAAAAAAGATAAACCTGACAAATTTTGGAGGTTCAAAGTTTTTGCACCGTTCATCACATGAGATGTTCACTTTTGTCATTATTTTGAGTGGTTATTTTGTCAATGTTACACAGGCAAGAATACAACACATTTCGAGTTGAGACTTCGCACATTGATAAAAGACATCACTGCATACATTTAGATTTTTTAAACTTTAAAATGTCTGTGTTCAATTTTTTTCCAAAAACAAGCTACATGCTGGACCGCAAAACGCCACACTCGTTATTACGCCGGTTTGGGGCCTTTTGCAGCCGGATCTGCTAGGGTTGCTCTTGCTCTAAGAGCAGCGAATTGTAAAAACAGAAAAGAAGAGGGAGTAAAAAGAGAGGAGAAAACTCCATGGCGGCCGAGGGTTCCAGCGGCGGCGCCCAGAAAACCTCGTCGCCTCAGAAGACAAGAGAGCGTGGAGCGGCGAAATTCCTCGCCGGCTTGCCATCGCGCGGCAACTTCTCCTCCAGCTCCATCTCTTCCAGCCTGGTACGCACGCGCCCCCGCTAAAACCATGAACGGTTCTGTTCCTGGACGCGTCTAAATCTCGGGGCGAGAGGAGTCTGAATCCACTTTCGTGATGTGACCTGCGCAGGGAGGCCTTAGGGTTTACGTCTGCGAGCACGACACAGATCCTCCAGGTCAGTTGTGTCAAGACCTGAAGTTCTGCTACTGTCTCAGACAGCTGTTCTTCTACTTCTTCAGACTACGGACGGCCTAGATTCAAAGATACCGTTTCAAGAAGATCTGACGGCTCATATTGTAATAGCTTAGTTAATTAAGCTTAAGGCACTGTCATGTAATAATGGAATCGTGGCTCCTACGGGGTATATAACCGTGGAGAGTGGGTGGAAGGGTGGCACGAATCCAAAAACCTAAAAATTAGTTTACATGTTGTTCTCTTCGTTTTCCTTAGAACCCTAGCTACTTTCCTTGTTCTTTCCCAATTTACCTATGATTCAGTTATCTTTTCCTGTCAATTAGCCTCTTTTATCCCTTATTCCTCTCATCCGCCGAGCTACACAAGCCGTGGGTGTGACAATTGGTATCAGAAGCAAGGTTCCTGCGACCGCAAATTTTTCGCCACGGGTTATCTGGTCATCTCGATCCAGAGGTAAAATCCCGACGCGGAGTCATCAGATCTGGAGCGGCGCCCCATCGGAAGCAAGATCCAACTATGTCCTCGGTCTCCATCATTCGCACGCGTTCGCAAGAACGGATGGAACAAGCCGCCGAAGACGCGGCCTTGCTAGCCGCCGCCGAAGCACAAGCGCACGCGGAGGAAGAAATTCAGGGTCGTCTTCCTCGCGAAGTCCTCAGCTTGCAGAGGCGACTTGATCTGCAGCAGTCATCCATGGATTCGATCCAAGGTAATCTGATATCCCTCACCCAGATGATGCAGCAGTTGAGCACCAACCTGGGCAGGCCACCGGAGCAGTCAGCTGTGCCAGAAGCTTCACCGGCAACAGCAACGGCGGCAACACCACCGCCTTACCAGCCAAATCTGAGCCCAATTCCAGAGGTCTCAACACCCATGAGTTCATCTACATCGTCTGCGGCCCGGCCTCTCCAATTTGGTAACCTCTCCCCGCGCCAACTACCTCACCCTGAGTTTCCTGTGTCCCATATTCTGTCGAACAATGTCATGGCACCACCAAAGTCGACACCTTTACCCACTCCGGCGTACTCCACACCACCTACTCACTACTCCTACCAGTATACCTCACCACAAACCCAACCACAATACTATCATCAACCTACTTCATATGCACCACCAAACCATCAATACCAAGCACCTCCATACGGATACTACCCACCTCAACCCCAACCTTACCACCCTGTGTATTACCCCCAGCAATACCAATACCAACCCCATGGTTATATGCCAGTAAACCAGGCGTATTATCCACCCAATCCATCATATCACATTCCTCCGCAACAGCCACAACCCACACAACCAACTTATACGCCAACACAACCCATAGTCACTACTACACCACAACATTCAGACACCACAAACACTCACACCAACCTCCAAACACAACTACAAACACCTCTTCCAACCAGGACCCTTATCTTCGTACTCCTTCCATCGAATTACCTCTGTTCTTTGGAGAGAATGCCTCTGTGTGGTTACAGGAATGTGAAGGCTTATTCACCTTGGCCGGCATTGGAAATGAAGCAAAAATCAAGTGGGCAAATGCACACATTAGGGGTAAAGCAAAAACTTGGCTGACCAGCAGCAACTTGGATATTTTTGCACTCAGCTGGCAACAATTCTGTGAATTGCTCTGTGAAAGGTTTCCTGGCACCAACGAGCATGAATCCATGGAGCAGTTTCATCTCCTCAAGCAGAACTCTTCAGTCAATTTGTATATTGATCAGTTTGAGGAATACATGATTCAGATGCGTCGTGATCACCCCTATTTGACTGACAATTTCTTCCTACTGCGTTTCATCAGTGGACTGAAAGACTCAGTTAAACACCTAGTGAAGAGTCACCAACCAGCAACCTTGAAAGCAGCATACTGGCACGCCAGACAGCAAGAGCAAGCTTATCTGTCTTTATTGAAGAAACCAGCTATGCAAGCAGCAACACCAAGAGCACAACCTCCAGCAAATGCTAGAACCAACACCAATTTCAGAGATAACCGTCCTCGCAATCCGACTGACAAACCCAAAGAGCCTCGAAAATGTTGGTATTGCCCAGAACCTTGGGTCTTTGGCCACAAATGCCAAACTGTCAAGAACATCTTACATGCACTCTCCTTGCAGTACCCTGAAGAGGAAGAGGATACTCTAGGGCAACCTGAGGAATTTCTTGACGCTGTAACTGAACTTCCAGGTGCAGCACCGGAAGTACAAGAGCAACAACAACAGCCGGAAGCACCAAAACAGAAAAAGGCTGAATGCATGCAGATATCTGCTGAGGCATTACATGGCATACCAGGAGAAACAACTCTATCAGTCAATGTCCAGTTTGGGAAATATAAGCAGTTGCCCTGATCGACAGTGGTAGCACACAAACATTTGTTGATCAAGACTTCGCCAAGAAGGCAAACTTGCCAATTCAAAAGTCTGCAGCTCAGACTGTCCTAGTAGCTGGTGGTGGACAACTAAAATCAGAAGGCTCCTTACCAAATTGCAAGTTTTCTATTCAAAGCAACGAATTCTCATATGACTGTAAACTGTTGCCACTCAAGGGTTATGACATGGTGTTGGGAGCAAACTGGCTGGCAAAGCATAGCCCCAACTACACTGATTGGTCGACTAGAAGTATTTCAATCACAGTCGATGGCAAGTGGTGCACATTCACTGATAAATCGATGCCCACTACTGACTGTTTTATCTCTGCCAAGGCGTGCTCTAAACTACTAAATCAAGGAGCTCAAGCATACTTAATTCGGGTGACAAATTCTGGGAACACAGCACAAGTGGTGGCAGAACAAACACAGTTGACAACTGCAGTAGATGATATTCTGCAGCAATATCAGGATATTTTCAAAGAGCATGATTCACTGCCACCGGCAAGAGATTGTGATCATACAATTCCTATTGAGAAAGGAGCACAGCCACCTAATCTGAGACCATATAGGATGCCTCACAAGCAGAAAAACATAGTCGAAGAGCTGGTCAATAAAATGCTACAGAATTCAGAAATTCGACAAAGCAACAGCCCATATTCATCTCCAGCTATTCTTGTCAGGAAAAAGGATAAAAGCTGGCGCCTATGCATTGACTATAGGCAGCTGAACGCCATCACGACCAAGAACAAATACCCAATTCCTGTCATTGAAGACCTGCTAGATGAATTGCAGGGGGCAACAATTTTCAGCAAAATTGACTTGAGGTCAGGGTACCACCAGATCCGGATGCAACCTCAAGACATTGCCAAAACAGCCTTCACTACTCACATGGGACACTATGAATTCCTAGTGATGCCCTTTGGATTGACTAACGCCCCAGCTACGTTTCAGCAATTGATGAACAACATATTTGCTCCACACTTGAGAAAATTCATTCTGGTCTTCTTCGACGACATATTGATCTATAGCAAGAACCTCTCTCAGCACAAGAATCACCTTGCTACAGCACTACAAATTCTGAGGCTGCATCAGCTCAAGGCAAAACTCTCCAAATGCAGTTTTGCAGTACCATCTGTCGAATATTTGGGACATGTGATCTCTGGAGAGGGTGTAGCAACTGATCCTTCGAAAATAGCTGAAATCCTTAACTGGAAAACACCTACTACAGTGACAGAACTAAGAAGAGTGCTGGGAATGGCAGGCTACTATAGGCGTTTCATAGAGGGATATGCAACTATCTGTCGACCCCTACATGATGTCCTCAAGAAAAATGCTTTCTCTTGGTCAACACCACAACAACAAGCTTTTGAAAAATTGAAGCTGGTCATGACAACACCACCTGTACTCATCTTACCCAACTTTGAGCTTCCATTCACCTTGGAAACAGATGCATCTGGCACAGGTCTTGGTGCTGTTCTCATGCAACAGAACAGACCTATTGCTTATTACAGCAAAGCTCTAGGTCCAAAAGCTCAAGCACAGTCTGTATATGAAAAAGAAAGCATGGCCATACTTGAAGCCCTTAGGAAGTGGAGGCATTATCTGCTTGGAAACAAATTAGTCATCAAGACAGACCAAAGAAGCCTCAAGTACCTAGCAAGTCAAAGACTGTTAGAGGGCATACAGCACAAGTTGATGATCAAACTCTTGGAGTTCAACTTCACAATTGAGTATAAGCAAGGGAAAGAAAACTTGGTAGCTGATGCTTTATCAAGAAAACACCAGGATCCATCTCAGGATTCTTGCCTGGCTATTTCTGTTGCAGTTCCAGCATGGGTTTCTGAAGTCGAAGCAACCTATACAAATGACACAAAATGTATGCAGCTACTGCAGGAACTGGCAATTAAGCCTGACAGCCATCCTAATTATTCCCTTCAATCTGGGTTAATTCGATACAAGAACAGACTGTACATTGGAACACACACTGACCTCCAAGAGCGCATCTTCACCTCCTTTCACTCATCAGCATTTGGAGGACACTCTGGCAGCAAAGTTACCTTACACCGCCTGAAGCAACTGTTCTACTGGCCACACATGAAGCAATACATTGCGGAGAAAGTCTCCCACTGCCCAATCTGCCAGATTTCCAAAACAGAAAAGGTTCCCTATCCAGGATTATTGGATCCACTACACATTCCCAAGATCAAGTGGTCTGAAATCAGCCTTGACTTTGTAGAGGGACTTCCAAAATCCCAGGGAAAAGATGTGATATTGGTGGTAGTCGACAGACTAACCAAATATGCTCATTTCCTTCCACTAGCTCATCCATTCACTGCTCACCAAGTAGCTACCTTGTTCATTGATAACATCTTTCGTCTACATGGTCCTCCTCAAGTGATCATTTCAGACAGGGATCGAATCTTCACCTCGAAAATATGGCAAGAAATTTTTTCTGCACTGCAAGTCAAACTGAACTTCAGCACTGCATACCATCCTGAGACAGACGGGCAAACCGAGCGTGTCAACCAGTGCCTCGAACAGTACCTTCGCAGTATGGCTTTCAAGGAACCAAAGAAGTGGGCAGCCTGGTTACCAACAGCAGAATGGTGGTACAACTCCTCTTATCACTCATCTCTGAAAACAACTCCTTTTGAAGCACTGTATGGATATCCACCTCCTCAAATACAAACTATAGCAGTTCCCTGCAATATCACTGCTGAAGCAACAATAACCTTGCAAGAGAAGGATCACATGCTCAAGACCTTGCAGCAGAACTTGTTGAAAGCCCAGAATCGCATGAAGAAATATGCTGATTTGAAGAGAACAGAAAGGGTCTTTAAAGAAGGTGATATGGTATACTTGAAGATGCAGCCTTACCGTGAAACTGCACTTGGTCTGCGCAATGCACTCAAGCTGTCATCCAAGTATTACGGCCCTTTTCGTATCCTGAAGCGAGTTGGTTCAGTTGCTTATCAGCTACAACTCCCTGCTGGCACTTTGCTCCATGACGTATTCCACGTCAATCAACTGAAGCGCCACCTGGGACCATCAGCTGTTCCAAACCCGACACTTCCTCTACTGACTCCAGATGGAAAAATCAAAGTGGCACCTCTGGCTGTTCTTCAGTATCGGCAAGTTCCTCGAAGTACAGGTACGTATGATGTTCCCATTCCTCAGTGGTTGATTCATTGGGAGAACATGACACCTACCGAAGCAACATGGGAAGACGCGAAGTTCATTCAAGCAACATTTCCATCTTTCCATCCTTGAAGTCTGGTTTCCAGCGCGCGGTATTGTCAAGACCTGAAGTTCTGCTACTGTCTCAGACAGCTGTTCTTCTACTTCTTCAGACTACGGACGGCCTAGATTCAAAGATACCGTTTCAAGAAGATCTGACGGCTCATATTGTAATAGCTTAGTTAATTAAGCTTAAGGCACTGTCATGTAATAATGGAATCGTGGCTCCTACGGGGTATATAACCGTGGAGAGTGGGTGGAAGGGTGGCACGAATCCAAAAACCTAAAATTAGTTTACATGTTGTTCTCTTCGTTTTCCTTAGAACCCTAGCTACTTTCCTTGTTCTTTCCCAATTTACCTATGATTCAGTTATCTTTTCCTGTCAATTAGCCTCTTTTATCCCTTATTCCTCTCATCCGCCGAGCTACACAAGCCGTGGGTGTGACAAGTTGGACCTTGCAGTTCTCCATTTCGATTAGCTGATTCGGTTAATTTTTGTTCTTTAATTTCATTTGTGATGGCGAAGGGTATGTGGGGGGGGGGGGGGGTGATATTTTGGTGTAACAGAATCTGTATGTTGGGTTCAGCAAGGTTTGTGAAATACTGAAATTAGATTTCTTTGCTGTACGTTTTGTGGATACTCTTCTGTAGTTTTAAGTGAGGCTTTTAGGTTTAATTTAGTTTATTATTTTGGTGCCTGAAACGTGAGACTAGCGTGTACTGTTAATGTGAGGAAGGTGCATTGATAGAGAAGGTTCTATATCCACTGTTCTTGGAGTACTGTTCAGTTTATATCAGTGCTTTAGTCTAGTGTAATAGCCTAAGAGGTAACAGAAAATATAGTTAATCCTGATATTGGACAGAGATTAATGTGAATGAATGGGATTTAATTTTGCATCCACTGTAGGTCTTTTGGGGTTGAGAAAAATCGTCTTAAAAGGCTGTTTGCTTGATATGATGTTAGAGTTATGAACTTGTACTATTATATTGGACACTGGAAATTGATGGATTACTGTAGGTCTATGTTGCAAGGTTTTTGAGTCGCCGAGCCAAGTAAAGTTGCCAGCCCTATGACTCGCTGTATAGTCGCCCAAGTCGCGAGCCCCCCTGATTTTGAGAAAATGACGCCCAAGTCGCGCGCCCCCCTGATTTTGAGAAAACGACGGTGACTATAGAGCGGTTTTTCGCGACTCAGAAACCATGCTATGCTGTGTGTCTGATGAGTGTTTGCTCTGAAACTGTTGTAGGTATAACTTTAGATAGTAGGACACTGGGAATTTGGTTAAGGTATTGTTCTTTCAAATCTAGTGATAAGGATCTAGCATTTCTATAATTGGAGGTATTACTGGGGGCACTTATAGTGGTTTAAGGCCTTGCTATTTCATTAATTTTCCCTCATAAGGTTATTTCTCAATTCTGATGTTCGATAACATTGCTGTTTGGAACCTCTTTCTGAAATAGGAGTAAACCACATGGACAATTTAATTCAATTTTGGAAGTAAAGAGTTTACATACAAACATGAAAATATTGTCGCGAAAGTTAAACCTACGAAGATTTGCAGTGTTACCAGGTATGGGTGCATGTGCATGGTGGCTTCCAATTTCCATGAATTCGTGGTGCTAAAGTAAATTTAATATAATATGCTGTATAACATGCGTGGTTTTGACATCAATTGAAGTTTATTATGTCAGTATTTTTATGAATGTTGCGCAGATGCATCAACGCAACACAAACAGTTATCATCACAAGTGTTTGCAATTTTCCATAAATGTTGATAAGTTGATATAGGGCTTGCTTGGTTTGATGCCAAAATTTGGATTTTTAATGTTTTGACAAGCAAAAAAATTGGCTGGCTACCAAATTGTCTAGCCCACCTCTAAAACATCGTCAATTCTGTGCAAGTTTTGGCAATGCCAAAACATTGCCTAGCCCAATTTTGATAGCAATCTAAGCACGTGCATATATAATATGAAAATAATATACTTGCCCCTTCTATGTACATTGTGTGCCCTGTCTTGTAAATATGATTCCTTTATAGTTTACCGTCGGGGCTTCGCTAAAGTTTTCTGTATAAAACAAGTGTACTTGTGATAACTATGAAACTATGAAACAATATTCTTGCATTGTTCACTGCAGATTATCTTACTTTGCATCTGGCGCTGGTGAACTGGGAACACATTTGCCACCTGTTGGGGATGTTCTTTTTTGGCAAAGTGCAAAGCTTCCGTCTAGATGCATGTATAGGAAAGAATAACATGCCTTTGAGGAGGTTAATTAAAATCTAGACACCCTGCTACAGCTAAGGAGGCTGGTGTGGCACTATGGCACAGAGCCCTATTGTCGCGGACAGCGAACAAAGAAGTGCTTCTGCCATGATCTTCTCTCCCAGTTGTGAATACCCTCAGCCATTCACCCTCAAAGATGCAAGTGTTGGAAATGAGCCAGGTGAAGAGCACGACGAGAGAGGCCACCCATCCACTGCGTGCCGGTATCGCCATGGAAACCGTAGACTGCTCGCCATCAGAGCTGTGCTGGTGGACAGTCCCCAAGCTAAGACCTCGTGGCAAACCAGTCTGGAGACCCAGTCCATGAGAAGTTGGAGCATTGTCCTCAACTGCTGGTCACAGAGGAGGCATTGAGGCGCGTGGGGAAGGCCGTGACGAGCAAGAGGGTTGGCCATCCAACACCGATCTTGGCATGCCAGCCAAGTGAAGAAGCGATGTGACTGGGAACCCACTCTTCCAGCTGAGCCTCCATGAACAGGATCTCACAGCACACAGGAAGAAGGCTTCATAGCCAGAGTGAAGCCAACAGAGCAGTTTCCATGCGTTGTCCAGCCCATCTAAGCGCGTCACGTTATTACCGAACTGAAACGCTGCATACCACACCAGAGCCTCACGTATTGGACCACTGCATAGTGCACCAGAGCCTCACATCTTGGACCCAGCCTATGGCGCTAAGAGCTCCGGTGACCGATCAGATCCTCCTCCATAGTGTGCCGCTGGAGCAATCTCAACAATGTCCTGCCCATGGATTCTCCCAAAACAAGGCAGTCTTCCTATCGCCGACAATCGTAGGATCTCAACAATGTCCTGCCCATGGATCCTCCCAAAACAAAACAGTCTTCCTATCGCCGACAATCGTAGATGTTGACGTGAAGAAGATATATCCCTCTCAATTGTGGAAGAATTGCATGGTTTTAGTTCTTCTTTGTGGCGCTGCCATTTCTGCCACAGTATCATTGACCACACAGTATCTCAATTGTCGGCATACCATAGCATAAATTGACGTGGCAGTAGGCCCCCTTTGCACGTTGATGTGATGAGGCACAAATTTCTAGCTTACCATCTAGCTGAATTGTTATCTGGTTGATTGGGGACTCGGGCCAGCCTATGTAGAGTTGGTTGGTATATTTCTAATCCATGATTGATGTGGAGGTTTGCCTGGTCCTATTTTTGCAGTTCACTTGTCACAAACCGATTACCTGAATATATGTTATTTAGGCCTTTCCCTTTGTAAATTTGACTAATCGATATTTGTGCTATTTTAGAGGGACAATTAATCGAGACGGATACGACAAATATCTTAATCAGACATCTCCAGCTAAAGAAAAAAGAGACTGAGGCCAAAGACGCAGGTTCTCGGACTCCAGGGGAAAGCGGCAAGGGAAAAAGGTAAGACTGCTGACAGCATGCACAACCTAGGCTCTATAGCGTGCTAGCTGGGCATCTCTTTTGTTAGTAAATCTCGTCTTCTTCCATTGTATAAAACTATGTATCCCTGTACATGTGAGATGGATCAGCCTTGTGGCATTTCCTGTTGCATTTAGCAGTTCTTTTGGCCTCTATGGTTATTATGTAGTGAATTAGTTCTCAAAATCTCAGGATCTAGCTTATTCAAATCCATGAGCTCGGAATTTCTTGTGCCTAGTTAATCCATCTGGTTTAAATTTAATGCTGTTTAACTCTGTTAGTACGTCAAAACCTTTTTCTGCTTGTTTCTCATTCCATGTTTGATGTTCCTACTTCCTAAGGGAGTATTCAGTTTGATCCAGAGATGAGAGCATAGCTTAATTTAGATTCCAAATTTCTCACGAATTGAGAGCTTTCTAAATCCATATCGAGTTATTCCTTTTTGTTTCCATTGGATTTAGGTTTAAAAGTTCTTATTTACTCACTTAGAACATGTGTATATGTCTTACAAGATTCCTTTGATGATAGGAGGGGTTGAGTATAGGATACCTACCTAGCTTTGGGATGGGTCACTCTATAGTGGATTCAGTCTAGGCACAGTTCAATCATACTTCACTTCTATCTGCGGGAAATATCTAATTTACGATTCAACAGAGCTGTTGTTACTCTGAGTATATTGTTCCTGTGACTCTGTAAGCCCTGTGGATTTTTAGTATTTCTGAATATATTATTTCACATAGTTATTCAATTCAGATGCTATGTTTGTGAATAGCTTTTCTATTGACAAAGGTCAGCAGTATTTATTGAATGCTTAAAATTGACCTCGCTATTGTGAACACAACCAGGGGCTCAACGATTATCCACAAAGTTGATTGCCTCACTTCTGAAGTTCAGTCCTCAATTGTAGCATGTAGGTTTAATCGAAACATATGTTTGCAATTGCCATTCATTTCTTGAAATGGCTGTTAAATTATTTTAAAACTTGGACGTCTGGGTTTGGAAGAACCGTTTTTTAGAACTTAGAAGCCTGTCGTTTAGAAGAACCGTGGAAGTGTATCATACATGTTTCAGGCTCTTGACTTAAATCACACCCAGCACAGTCAATTTGTCTAGGCTATTGTATTTGTTTCCTGATAAAGCCTTTTTGTATAGGTTAGTATTTATACCTTTGAGAAGAAGCAGTGGGGGAAGTTGGCTGGTGTCTTTCGCGAATTTATTTAGGTTTGCAATTAGAAACTCATAGAAATGATAAAGAAGCTAAGGACCTATGAAGTGAGAAGTGACTACTAAGGGCTTAACTATAGTAGCAACCTGGTATGATCTTGTGCATTAAGTTCGTGGAGTTACTTCAGAATGCGGATATTCTGTTACAAATCATGCAATGCTCTCGAAGTATGCGTACCTTCTTCTCAAGACTTGTAATTTTTTTAATTCAAAAGGCTTTTATTTTTCTTTGCCCGCTTATCAGTGATTTAACTTCACGTAACTTCGATACGGAAGTAACTGTATTTCTTTTTCTCTAGATCGGCTGCCAGAAGTTTGGACGTGCAAAATTCATCAAAAAGGCCCAACTTGGGTAGTTCTTCAGGGCTGCCATCCTCTGGTAAGTTCCATAATAATGTTCTTCACTTTTATCTTCACCTCCGAGTCTTCTATTTTGATCATCTCTGAGTAAATGGATGTCGTGAAAGTGCATACGGTGTGAATCTTGGAGGCAGATAGAGCAATATCTGTCATACAGTGTCAACAGAAGCCAAATTTGTCTAATTTGACTGAAGTGGTATAAGTAATCAGCTTACATCCAACTTCTTACCACAAATTCCGTTTTGACTTATAAGTGAATCAAGTCTATCCATGGTTGCTTTTGTACATAATCAAGCCTTATTTAATAGTAATCACATGTCTCGTCATACACTTGAGATTTATTAGTATAGGTCTTAATCATGCATGCTTTAGCATTTTAACATGTGAAATTAACGCACTCTTGTCTTTTTCCAAAACCCCAATAGCTCTGTTGTCTCACCGATCTAATGGATACTTTAACCTTGCAGAAGAAGCAATATCTGGCTTTTCACAGCATACACTGCAATCCTTCACTGTAGAGAGGCTGCGGGCACTTCTCCGACAAAGAGGCTTGACAACTAAAGGGAAAAAGGCAATATATCTATGCTTGACTATCTTATTCTGATTTTTTTATTCATTTGACTTCTTGAGCTAAAGCTGTAGATTTTATTGGAAATAACTTCATCGAAGATCAAGTCTATGTTGTACATTTAAAATCTTAGATGACTCGAATATGCTCGAAAACAGTTAAATTTATATTTGAAGCTTGTTAATTGTAGAATATGCAAAGTGTTGTGAGAAACCTATCTATCGCATATCATGCTAGTAAGTTTTACAATGTCTTAGCAAATTGTATGCTTAATGGTAAAATAAATTTGCGAGCAAAATCCAAATATCTTTGATGCAACTCAATTAAATATGATAAGGATGAAATACAAAATTCTGGAAAAGCAAACCCATCTTCTTGAGTTGCTAGTGATGCTATTTTGGACTATTGCTTTCTGTATGATGCACTTGGTGGTTTTTGTGCTAATTCACGTTATTCTGTGCCATTTTCTGTGTTATAAAAGGTGGTATAATTGTAAAATAATGCTGAGGCAGTGTCCGTGCATGCATAACCCAGTTTGGGGTCACCCATCTTATTGAGAAATACTAACATTATTATGGTGGCCTTATTGCAGGACGAACTGATCACTCGCTTAAGGGAGTCGCAGAGTTGACATCAATCTCAAGTTCCCTCCTTTTGCGTGTGGTTAATCTGGCAATGTAAAACGTTGGTGAGAGCTGAATATCAGGTGTACTTGTTGATTGTTTGTTTTTGTATGAATCCAGGTGATTTACTCTTGTTCAGCATTGTGAGCTTATGATGAGATTAGATGTGTTGTAGTGAGCTTTCACTACTTTATGCCTATCACTACTTCATGACGACGTGTGTCGCATGGAGCACACCCATGCGGGAGGCAGCGAAACGTTTTCAAGTGTGGGTCTCTGGTTTTACCCACTTAAACCGTATTTTCCCTTTGCGCGATATTCTTTCCCTCTTTGTGCACCCGTGCTGCTATTTTTGCTTTTAGCTCTGGTTTTTTCTCAATTCATTGTTGGGAGTTAGCACACTCACTTATAGCATAATTTAACTTGTACGGAGTAGCAACTGCAAATAAAAAATTCGACATATTGAGGCCTTGGTAATTGCGCACATTAGTTGTAAGGACGTGCTATGGCTTGACCGTGCCTTGATCACGCGGCCTATGAATCTTAAAATTCTACCACGAGATTTGTCTACATCCGTAGCCGAGCTGACGACTAGGAGCACTGCTGCTGTTTGAGAACTCAAGATTGATAGAATCAAGACTGTTTATTGATAAAAGATTTCGGGGTACTTGTACCCTCCGTACATTGGTGAAGTTAACTTGGCCATACCTACACCATCCCAAAGAACACAACTGGTTACTCTAGAATTTAGGCGGTGGATTCCACCTCCTGATAATCTGTCAAGAACTAATGTGGATGGTGGTCTATCTAGAGAGATGGGTACTGGAGCAGCTGCAGCTGTTTGCAGAGACTCGAATGGAAGATACCTTCTGAAAGGGATTTCTGACCCAGGTACTTTAGAAGCTCTTGCTTGCAGAGAAGGTTTAGCTTTGGGTGATGATGTATCCATCTCGAGGCTTTTTCTGGCCTCGGATTACAAGGGAGTTACAGATGATATTGCTGAGGATTCAATGGGAGTTCATAGCTGCATAACTCGGGAGATAAAGCACAGGAGCCGGTCCTTCCT
This sequence comes from Poa pratensis, assembly GCA_947311845.1. Classification (NCBI taxonomy): domain Eukaryota; kingdom Viridiplantae; phylum Streptophyta; class Magnoliopsida; order Poales; family Poaceae; genus Poa; species Poa pratensis. The sequence continues at coordinate 21,460,171 of CAMZMU010000100.1, read as the reverse complement.
GGAATGTCGTTTTGTACATGAACGGAGGAGCTCTAATACTGAATCCCACAATCTCTTTAGGTGTTGGCCGCCACCTGTGGCTGGGCACACCGTACGATCCCAATATTGTGCCTGTAAACATTGTGGCCGCCACCTGTGTCCGGGCACACCGTATGATCGTAATACAGATGCCAAAAATGGCGGTTACAAGAGTGTGTGATTGTTCGGAAAGGGACAACGCCAAACTCTAACTGTTAATAGTTAGTTTAGAATTAACGCTAACTATTTGCTTCGTCTAATTACAAAGCTAACTATTAATAACACCCCCCTAGAAGTTGTTCGTTGGAGAATCATCATCATAAATTTCTTCATATAATATTGAAATTCTTCATATAATCTTTGAGTGCTGAAAAGTCCTTTTATTTGTTTGGATACTGTTTGATCTTGATATATTGAGAATCTCTCCCCCAAAAACCCTGTGAGAAAACAATATGAGGAGAGTAGTCTTTATATGTTGTGGAAACTCCTTTAAACTCTGTGGACAAAATAAGAAGAAAATGACATAACATATAATGATTATTGTCTTGGTGATAACTCATATGAGAAAACCTAAATAGGAAAATAAATCTCATTATTGAGTTAAAAAAAAAAATGAGATCCATGGGCCTAGCACCCAGGATTTTTTTTTATAGTAGAAGCCACCCTGGTGAGGCACCAGGAATTTGCTCCCGATGGGAGTCGAACGCTGGGTGCAGGGTTTGCCACTGCAAGCCCTTGCCACTAGGCCACTGCCTAGTTCTCCTCATTATTGAGTTTAGAGACCAATAAATATGCCTTGTATACTTTTTTAAAAACCACTGTGTTTCTCAAAAAAGAAAAAAATAATCCCGGATAGCCCAACTAAGCTCCGCCACGACCGATCCCAATAGTTGCGTGTTTATGCAATTTCCTCCGAGGACGCATTGGCTATCCATCGCGGATTGCGTGAACGTCCCCATGAATAAACTGCTATATGCAGAGCTTGTATCATACGGAGTACATCGTAAAGGTTTACTTACTCTAGATTTCACGAGATCAAGACCGTGTCTCTCGTAGGAGATCGTCGATAGAAACCTGAGTAGTATATCGAGTCGGTCTCTTCTTTCCTTGTCTGCCCCTTTAAATACGGGATCCTCCGAGGTGGCTGATCGATCGAAAGCTATTAGCTAGACACGACACCGAGCGACTCGACAAGAGATTAAGCAGGAACCATGGCGGCGACGACAGCGGACGGAAACAAGGTTGACGAGGTCGTTAGCGAGAATGGCAACATCGACAAGGTCGTGGGCGAGAAGGGCAAGATGATCACGCTAGTGAGCTCCGACGGCCAGCGCTTAGATATGACCCGCCAGGCGGCGGAATGTCGCAGACCATCAACCACATGATCAAAGATGACTAGGACACGTCTTGAACACGGAGGCGCTTGCGAGTCCGAGCCTTGGCCACATCGGGCGCAGGCGAAGCTTCAGCGAGTGCCTCGTCCACCTCTTCCTCTTCAACATTTTCCGCAGGAGAAATGGTAGCCGATGGAAGGGGCGACTCATCGGCTCCCTTTGCTGGCACATCTTGCACCTCCTGCACCTCTGTCTCTTCAGTCGGGCCGTCCTCTGGAAGGGGAGGCAGAGTGGACGCAGTCGAGTGGCCCTGCATGTCATAAACAGGAGACGAAAGTCAGACAAACCAGCCAAATGGCAACGCAAAGAAACAACAAAACTCGATAGATTCACTAACCTCTGGCAAAGGCTTTTCAGCCCCATAAGGAGTGACAGGGCAGTCGACGTTGCAGGGCTCGCTGGCTTTTGTGCTGGTGATGGACCGCACATGTGACACCAGCTCGCTCTTTGACAGCTCCTCCTTGTTCATTCGAGTGGAGTCGAGAGGACCTTCATACTGCCACATAGGCTGAGCTCGCGCGCGGAGCGGCCACACCCGCATCTTCACAAAGGTGGCAAGAAGATGCACACCAGTGACGCTGTTTAGCAGTCCTCCAATCGTCTCCAGCAGAGGCGCCGCTTCCGCCATTTCTTCAGTCGAAAGCTGATGGTCCCAGGCTTTCGTCCTAGCGGCTATACCAGCAGTCGAAAATGTTGGGACCCCTTCCTGGTCGACGCGCACATAAAACCACCTTTTCCTCCACCCTTGCGCCGGGTCGACTGGCTTCAGGGCAAAGTATCGGGTGTCGCTGCGCACTTGGATCCCAAGGCCTCCAACTGGATAGGTTCGGCCGCCTCGGTTGTTGGGCCGGACCATGAAGATAGACTTCCAAAGGGCCCAGCTGGGAGCAACTCCCAGGAAGCACTCGCACAATACCATAAAACAGGCAATGTGCATAATGCCGTTCGGGGTGAGATCATGGATCTGCACCCCGTAGGCAAACAGCAAGCCACGAACAAAGTCGTGGAGGGGAAAAGACAGACCCCTAGGCAAAAACTCCGCAAAACATACGCGCTCATTTGCGCGAGGCTCGGGGAGTACCTCTTTCGATGGCGCACGGACAGTAAGCTGGTCCGCCGGCGGCAGCAGTCTGTCCTCGCGGAACTTCTCGAGATGCGCCGCCTTGATCGTGGACTTCACCCAGTCATCATCGCTCTTCTTGAGGTCGACGGCGGACGCAGATGCGCTAGCCGCAGTCTTCTTCCCCTTCAAAGCGGCGCGTCGGTCGCGACACGTCGGCGGCAGCTTTCCTCTTGGGCGCCATGGTTGTGGTGGCTAGGGAGTGAATAAGGAGCTCGGACGCAATAACAATGGAGGTGGAGCAAGAGGAAGACGATGGAACAGGGGCGGCGCGCAGAGCAAATGGCAAGTAAAAATAATGCCAGCGCCGTCCCTCCTATTTACCACAGATCAAAATAGATCACAGCCGTTAAAATCGCAACCGTGCGCTCCGCACGCAATCCCACCATACACGTGGCAGGCGCAGAGGGCACCGTCGCAGGCCACTCCGCCCACTACGCACGCAAAAATAGGAGCCATCATCACGCCTCCGTAAAAAGTGGGCCAGAGTGGTCAAATCAAAGTCCAAACGGCACCGTCGTTCGGTCAGCGCTGCACAAATGGGCCCACCTATGTGTCACGTCCCATCCATCACAGCATAACGTACGCCACCGCGTGTCAGGAAGCGCAGTCGCCAGAAACGTCATCCCTGACGTCATTACAAGCATCTGTTCAGAAATACAATCGAATCTGCCCAACGCATATTGGTCATTCGACTGCTTTGTTTGGTTCGGGTGTGACAAAGCAATGTTAAAGCAAAATTGGTCACTCGATCGTTCCTTCGACTGATGTATATTACTCCCATCGGGAGCATATCGAAAATTCTTCGACTGAAGATGTTCAAGATAAAATGATTTGGAGATTATCCTCCATTACAAGAAATACAGCATAATCTCGGGGGCTACTCCCATCGGGAGCACTGTCGTGTACCCGATAGAATTACGGCAAAAAAATTCTTCGATTAACATATGCAAGGTGAGAGGATCTAAGATTATCCTCCATTGCAAGCAATAAAGCACAATCTCGGGGGCTACTCCCATCGGGAGCGCTGTCGCGTACCCGATAGAATAACAACAAAGTGTTAGTCGACAAAAGGCTCGACTCAGTTCATATACAAAATCATACTCGAAACATTCCCGAGTTGCGTCCGCCGCAGATACCTCGGATGTTGTACGCATAGTGTAAAGGTAAGACCCGTCGAACTTTCGAGCTGGGCTAAGAACCGTTCCAGCAACGACAATCATTATACTTTCCATGTCAGCAGACATGATGAAAAATCCCGACGGACGCGTTGGGTAAATTTTAAATCTATACTGCAGATCGACTCAGTAAGACCTCTGCGGCCTAGTCGAATCTGACCAGTTTGTTCCAGATTCGAGTCCGGGGACTCGAGTTTGATTGAAAGCTAGTAAGGTTTTACCCGAATGTGTAGTTAACCAGTCCCGATCCGTCGAGTGTACTGGGCCTGCTAAGCTATTATCCCTTGATCATCATAAGCAGAAACCACAGTCGATGAGATACTCGACATAGCCAAACATGTGCTATTCATACAGGAATTCCAAATTATATATACAGAATACAAAGCATATGACGTGCACTTACGAATGAGTCCATTCCCGATTCTTCGAGTCAGACAAGTACTCGGGGGCTATTGACAAGGGTATACATCTCGGGTACCTTATCGTAAGGGTACCTGGTGCACGTGGCGACTAAGACCCAATAGCGAAGAACCTATTCGAAGCACAAGACCAGAGGCCCAAGAAGATGGAGTATCCTCCAAGATTAGTCATAGGCATAGTCGGTTTAGCCTTTTCCTTACGTGTAAACTAGGTCGGTTATGAACTCCCGAGACCCAGCCTATTTAAGGGCTGGGAGGGGTGCCGATCTAGAGCCAAGCAATACTCAAACCACCAAAGCTCTAGCGAGATCGACATCTCGCCGGAGCCACCTTGTAACCGCATAATCTCACACGATCAATAACAGACAAGCAGGAAGTAGGGTCTTTACCTCCACCCGAGGGGCCTGAACCTGGGTAAATCTTTGCCTCTGCTTGTCAGCCGACGAAACTACCAGTACTACCACGTTCTCTCCCCATAATCTCAACTCTAGGTCCTTAACCATGGGATTTGATGAGTGTACCACTCGTCAAAGGTGATAATACCAAAGTTTAGCTTAAATAAAGGCAAGTTTCCCGCATGCAATTGCGCAAACATAGCCATCAAATCAACTTTTAGAATTTCCCAAAACTTTTGATAGAACTCTGCGGGAAACCCATCCGGCCCTGGAGCTTTATTATGTTCCATTTGTTGAATTGCCTCAAAAACTTCTTTCTCAGAGAAGTCTTGAGTCAAAATCTCATTTTCCTTTTGTGATATTTGCGGCATATCAAGGATAACACTCTTGTCCAAAGAAAAATTATTTGTAACCGGCACTCCAATAATTTCTTATAGTACTCCGAAATATAGGTCTTAAGATTTTCCTGACCAACTATCGTGCCTTCCTCTTGTTCCAATTGTAATATTTTCTTCTTCCTATGTTTACCATTCGCAATAATGTGGAAATATCTCGTATTACTCCCCCTTCTTGAATGTATTTAACTTTTGCTCGCTGCGCCCATTTAGATTCCTCATCACGACGCAATTGGGCCAGCTTATCACCTGAGACCACATCTTGTACTGTAAGTGTAGCACTATTAAAGCCTAATAACATGCCGCCCGACCTCCCGTGTGGAGGTATACAATACCATACAAAATCCAAACCCGTAGCCAAACAACTAAGAAAAGGTGTGGCGAAAGAAGACCTCCCTGTCTCAATTATAGCCACAAAGTCAAGTTTATTCTCCTTAACAAACTCATGAACAGCCAAGTGTTTTGCTGTGTCCCCAAACCCATCTGAATTCCAAATCATGCCCTTCATTTTTTTTAAAAATTTAGAGTATATGGCTAATCTCACACCCCTTCTAATCGCACGTTTAGAAAGAGCTTTCTTTTTCCCTCTACCTCTTATTGACGCTAAGGTCTCATTAAGATCCGCATGATCCTCCGAGAACTCATCCTCATCATCCACTAAATCTTCGCAAATATTAATGTCCTTTTTAAAAGCTAAGTTAGATTCGGATTCATCATTTTTTGGAGGCAAAGAATTTTTCAGAAAAATAACCTCCCTCTCTCGCTCTACCTCCATAATAGCCGAAATAGAAGAATCTACTTGCACATCATTAATTCCTAACGAAATACCCAAAATACTCGTTCTACGTTTAATTTCAGAATTAGATAACGAGCGTAAAGAAAGCTTGGCATGTGCTGAGTTACCTGGTGGGGAGCCATATGTCTTGCGCGCAGCAAGATCCATCGCACGCTCAAGTTGAGGAAGATCTGCATTGTGTTGCTCCCTCAATCTCTGACTAGACTTCACCTCCATCTCCAGCATCCCCCCAAAAGCCATGATCTCACTCTCCGATGGCCTCCGCGGTTGGTGTGACCCTTGACTTCCCCTGCCCGCAAGACAGAGGTTGCGGCCTCAAAGGATTCCCCTGCCGATCCATGTACGAGCCACCTACATCCTCCAAGTTTGATCTCGGAGATAAACACGTAGGCATCAACTTCGTAGGCGTAGTCCAATCCGCAACCTCATCCTGAGAAACCGGAGTACCCCCTTCTCTGTCGCTGGCCGTCTGCCCGCTGGCAGAGAAAGCAGCAGTATCGCTTCCGCGACAGCGAGAGGGCGCGGAAGACCCATCCCCGCTGAAGCGAACATCAGCGAGCGTCGCCTGTTCGCTGCCAACTGCCACCGTAGCTTCCTGTTCCGAGGTCCCCGAGCAGCGTTGCCCCCAACCTCACTGTCGTAGCATGCTCCAACTCCGCGACTCTCCCGTGCTGCCTGTAGACCCAGATCATTAGCACCACCATTGGCAGCCAACGCAAGAAGCTGCTGTTTAGCTAAGTGAAACTGTTTCTTCACCGTTGGAGAGAAAACTACACCCGTCACATTCTTTTGAACCGTTGGAGAGACAGTAACCCCCATCACATTCTCCTGCATAGGTTCGGAGGCCGCAGCCCCTACAGTGTCCTTCACCCCCGAGTCCTTTGAAACCTCATCCGTCACCATAGCATCGGATTTAGTGTTATCTTGCGCTCTCTTGTCCTTCCCTTGATCAGTAGACCCCTCACTATCATCACCTTCGTCACCCGGAGGAGGTGACCGTGGTGCATCATCCTCATTATCCCCAACATCAACCGGGTGTTCTACTTTAAACTTCAAACGGTAAAACCCATCCTTTATGAAGATGGTCGATCCGGAAGAAATAAGTGTGTAATCCACACACCCCACGAGCATACGCAAAACACCATGCTTGCGAGTAAACTTCATGTCCACCTTCAGCGTTTTGCCAAACAAAGAACCCAAACTCCAGAGGGAGAAATAGTCTCCAGTAGTCTTGGTAGGAATACCATAAACTCTGATCCACTTCTTCGGCAACTGTTCCATTGGTTCAACCGTGGCTACCCAAGGAACTATTGTGATCTCACATTTGCTATTAATGTATGATCAATAGAGCACTGGAATTTGAACGTGTAAAAGACCAGCACTTACCAAGTAGCAGATGTATGCATGAACCAAGGGGCATGTAATCATACACCAGTAGCCTGATCTGTCTGTGTAATATCCTACTAAGCTTACTAGGTTTGGATTACACTGAGCGTCAATACCTCAAGTAGGAACTATCTCACTAGTAGAAAAACCATCTTTGGTCCAGGGCCGCTCCAGCCATTGGTCCTGGTTCAGTGAAAAACCGGGACCAGTGCCTGGCACTGGTCCCGGTTCGAGCTGCCAGGGCCCGTGGACCATTGGTCCCGGTTCGGTTGGGTGCATTGGTCCCGGTTCTTGGCACGAACCGGGACCAAAGCTCCAGAGCCGGAGCCACGTAGCTTTGGTCCCGGTTCGTGCCAAGAACCGGGACCAATACCCCTCCCCTGCCTATAAATAACCCCCACCCCCCTCTTCTCTCCTCTTTTTTTTCTGGTTGGATTGGTGGGAAGTGGGTGCTAGTTTTTTTTTCCTTTGCCACGCACAAGATGTGTTCGATGAAATGCCCGAGCCACACTTAAGTTCACACAAGATGATATCCTCGGCCGAGGTTAGCAACTTTATCCTTTTCATCTGTAATTGATACAGAAATATTGCACGTGTCGATGTACGGTGGTCATTTCACTATTCAAGATGTTATTGTAATGGTATTTGATAAACTTAATTATATATATGATGCAGATGGATGCACGGATGCGATGGATGTACGGCGAACGACGCAGTTCCGAGTTTATTGCAGGCCTGCATAAATTTCTCGATGTGGCTGAGGCAAACAAAGTGAATAATTTTATGCCTTGTCCATGTGAGAAGTGTCGGAACGTCAGGGAGTACTCTGACCCGAGAACCATTCAAGACCACGTGATTCGGAAAGGTTTCATGCCCAGCTATAATTGTTGGACCAAGCACGGAGAAAGAGGGGTTAGGATGGAAGACAATGAAGAAGAGGAGGATGATGACAACTATCCTATGTTCCCTGAGGAATGCGGTGATACTGTAATGGAAGACGTTGAAGAAGAAAGAGGTGAACATCGGGCATCAGATGAGCCCGCTGATGGTCTTGGTGGGGTCATTTCTGATGCAAAGCGAGAATGCGATACAGAAAAGGAGAAGCTAAAGTTGGAGGCCATGCTTGAGGATCACAAAAAGTTGCTGTACCCAAACTGCGAAGATGGCAGCACAAAGCTCGGTACCACACTGGAACTGCTGAAATGGAAGGCAGAGACTGGTTGTTCTGACAAGGGATTTGAGAAGTTACTGAAAATAATGAAGCCGAAGCTTCCAAAGGATAACGAATTGCCCGAGACTACATACGAAGCAAAGAAGGCTATCTGCCCTCTAGGATTAGATGTGCAGAAGATACATGCATGCATTAATGACTGCATCCTGTACCGCGGTGAGTACGAGAATATGGATAAATGCCCGGTATGCAATGCACTGCGGTACAAGATCAGACAAGATGACCCTGGTGATGTTGAGGCGATGACGAGCCCCCCCGGAAGAGGGTTCCTGCTAAGGTGATGTGGTATGCTCCTATAATACCACGGTTGAAACGTCTGTTCAGAAACAAAGAGCATGCCAGGTTGTTGCGATGGCACAAAGAAGAGCGTAAGAAAGACGGGAAGTTGAGACACCCCGCCGATGGGTCCCAGTGGAGAAAAATCGACAGAGAGTTCCCGACATTTTCAGATGACGCAAGGAACTTAAGATTTGGTCTAAGTACAGATGGCTTTAATCCTTTTGGGGAGCAGAGCTCCAGTCATAGCACTTGGCCCGTGACTCTATGTATCTACAACCTTCCTCCTTGGTTGTGCATGAAGCGGAAGTTCATTATGATGCCAGTGCTCATCCAAGGCCCGAAGCAACCCGGCAACGACATTGATGTGTACCTAAGGCCATTAGTTGATGAACTTTTGCAGTTGTGGTCCGAACCAGGTGTACGTGTGTGGGATGAGCACAAACAACAGGAATTTGACCTACGAGCGTTGCTGTTCGTAACCATCAATGATTGGCCTGCTCTTAGTAACATTTCAGGACAGTCAAACAAGGGATACAATGCATGCACGCACTGTTTAGATAAGACTGAAAGTATACATTTGGGAAACAAGAATGTGTACCTGGGGCATCGTCGATTTCTTCCGAACAGTCATGCCGTAAGAAAGCCCGGCAAGCATTTCAACGGTGAGGCAGATCGCCGGAAGAAGCCTAACCTCCCTGATGGTGATGTTATATATGACATGGTCAAGGATTTAGAAGTAATCTTTGGAAAGGGTCCTGGCAGTCTATCTGTTCCGAATGACGCTGACAACCACGTACCCATATGGAAGAAGTGCTCTATATTCTGGGAGCTACCCTATTGGAAAGTCCTAGAGGTCCGGTCTTCAATCGACGTGATGCACGTGACGAAGAATCTTTGCGTGAACCTGCTAGGCTTCCTGGGCGTGTATGGGAAGACAAAAGATACACCGGAAGCACGGGCAGACCAGCAACGTATGAAAGACCCATACAACAAGCAGACGGATAAAGGGCGTCAATACTTAAGCAGCTACGCTCTTACCAAAGCAGAGAAGGAAATCTTTTTTGAATGCCTGAGCAGTATCAAGGTCCCGGCTGGCTTCTCGTCAAATATAAAGGGAATAATAAATATGGCAGAAAAAATTCCAGAACCTGAAGTCTCATGATTGCCACGTGATTATGACGCAGTTGCTTCCGGTTGCATTGAGGGGGCTTCTACCGGAAAATGTTCGAGTACCCATTGTGAAGCTATGTGCATTCCTCAATGCAATATCTCAGAAGGTCATCGATCCAGTAACTCTACCAAGTTTACAGAAGGCTGTGGTCCAATGTCTTGTCAGCTTCGAGTTGGTGTTCCCCCCATCATTCTTCAATATTATGACGCATCTCCTGGTTCACCTAGTCGACGAGATTGCCATTCTCGGTCCTGTATTTCTACACAATATGTTCCCCTTCGAGAGGTTCATGGGAGTCTTGAAGAAATATGTTCATAACCGTGCTAGGCCAGAAGGAAGCATCTCAAGGGCTATGGAACAGAAGAGGTCATTGAGTTCTGTGTTGACTTTATTCCTGACCTTAAGCCGATTGGTGTTCCTGAATCGCGGCATGAGGGGAGACTGAGTGGAAAAGGCACGCTAGGAAAGAAAGCACTGATATGTAGGGACGGGCATTCTTTAACTCAAGCACACTACACAGTTCTACAAAGTTCCACCTTCGTGGCTCCGTATATCGAGGAACACAAGAATTATGTACGCTCCAAGAACCCGGGGAAGGATGACTCCTGGATTAAAGAAAAACACATGGAGACCTTCGGCAGTTGGTTGCGATTACAGCTCATGAATGACACCACTGTCGGAGATCAGCTCTACTTGTTGGCCGCGTCACCATCTTCGACTGTATTGAATTTCCAAGGGTACGAGATAAATGGGAATACATTTTACACGATCGCCCAAGATAAAAAGAGCACCAACCAGAACAGTGGTGTCCGCTTTGATGCAACAAACGACGATGGGCAAAAGGACACATACTATGGTCGCATAGAGGAGATATGGGAACTTGACTATGGACCTACTTTTAAGGTCCCTTTGTTTCGGTGCAGTTGGGTCAACATGAATGGAGAAGGGATAAAGGTAGACCAGCTGTACGGGATGACAACAGTGGATCTCAAGAATCTTGGTTGTTACAAGAACGAACCATTCGTCCTAGCCAATGATGTGGCTCAGGTTTTCTATGTGAAGGACATGTCCTCCAGACCGAAAAAAAGAAAAAACAAGCAAACGAATACATCAGACGATGAGCCAAAGCGTCACGTAGTTCTTTCAGGGAAAAGAAACATCGTGGGAGTCGAGGACAAGACAGACATGTCAGCAGATTATGATAAGTTTGATGAAATTCCGCCCTTCACAGTGAGAACTGACCCAAGCATCCCGTTAAATAATGAAGATGCTCCATGGTTACGGCTGAAGCGATCATAGGCCAGGGACATACGCGAAGAAGGGTTCATGGCTTTTATGTAAATCAATGTAATGTATTAAACCTTTATGTGATGTGTAGTAATGTATTAAACCTTTATGTGGTGAAAACCATAATACACGAAATGGGAGTTTCCATCTAGAAGAAATGGGTTATATCACATGTGAGTTTTCTTTTTTGTTTTCTGTTAATTAATTGCATGACGACCGGTGAAACACGCGTGGTAGGTGGTTGTCGGCTCCCACACCTCCCGTGGGAACCTCTCAAACCTCAGCTTCGACCGTCCAAACACAGTTCCCCCTGCATACAGCCCGACGGTGGCTCGTGAGTTTGAGCGCCACTTCGATCCAAGCAGCGGTAAGACGTCTCTGATGATCTACAACCGTCCGGCAAGACGTCTCTGATGATCTGCAACCGTTTGGAACGGTCGCAGGTCATCAGAGACGTCTTGCCACTGGTTGCCCAAAGATGCCTCTCCGAGTGACGCTGGAATGTTTTGTGTGAGTGAGTAACCTGTCTGAGGAGGGCGGCTATATATAGGGTACGTGTGCTTCTTTAGTCCCGGTTGGTAACACCAACCGGGTCATGTGGCTCACGAAGTGGTCGTGATACTGCTGATCCAACAGCTCACAATCCCTCAAAAGAAACACACCCCTGATCCAACGTCTCACAAGCGCTTGAAAGAAACACACGATCCGTGTGCTTCTTTAGTCCCGGTTGGTAACACCAACCGGGTCATGTGGCTCACGAAGTGGTCGTGATACTGCTGATCCAACAGCTCACAATCCCTCAAAAGAAACACACCCTGATCCAACGGCTCACAAGCACTTGAAAGAAACACACGATCCGTGTGCTTCTTTAGTCCCGGTTGGTAACACCAACCGGGACTAAAGACGGGCTTTGCGGTCACGACACGTGTCCTCCCCCAGCGCTTCCCTGGGCACGTGTCCTCCCCCAGCGCTGCCCTGGAGGTCTTTATATATTGTCGCCGACGGGGTAAACCCTAATCCACCATTCCTAGCCACGAACGCATCGTCTCCACGAGATGGATCCGCCACGCCCGCCGCAGCGCCTTCTGGACGAGGTCGAGCGTGCTCGGCAGAGCGCGCTTGGGCGCAACCGCGGGAGTCTATCCCGCCGTATGCCCACGAGCCCGGCGTGGAGAGGAATGCCCAGCTACCGGCCTCCTGCTCCACCAGGTGCCGCCGCACCTCCACCTGGCGCCGCTGCACCTCCACCAGGCGCCGCCGCTCCTCCGCGCGGAGGAGGAGGAGGACGACGACTTCGACTGGAGCGACGACGGGGAAGAAGGTTGTGGGTTGCAGATACAGGAGGCCATGGAAGCCTCCTTCCAGTCTGTCCGCGACTACCCTGTCCAGCGAGCCAAGACTTCCTACCAGCTCAAGGCGAAGGAGGCTTCCGATCTGGATTGGGCGCTGAAAGACTCATCCTCCATGGATCTTGCCCTCCGCCGCAAACGTGCGCGCGAGAACCGGGCGGCCGCCCACGGGGCTGGCTCCTCCGCCGTTCCCCCTAATCCTACGGCATTCGAGCCAGCAAGTCCGTTTATGTAGAATAATGTTGGTGATGTTGGATCAGGGGTGTGTTTCTTTCAAGCGCTTGTGAGACGTTGTATCATGTGTAATAATATATTAAACCTTTTATGTAATGCATTAAGATAAATGAATTAATAATTTTTATCTGCTTTCTTCTGCATTTTACAACACCAAACATTCATCTTACAAATATAGGTTTACTGAAATTGTTCTGCATTTACTTCTGCTTACGGATTATTTGTCGAATTTCGACTTACGGATTTAAAGATATGAATTTATCCATATTAAATTGAAAATGACAATAATAATGTAAAATTGATTTTGGATTATTTATACAAATTCAAACACTTTTCACGTTGAAAGTTTTGTCAATTCAAAATATGCAATAAAGTTAATATATTTTTAATTGAAAATGGCAAAATGGTTAATAGTTTGTATAGTTAGAATAATTATTTCAGAAAACAGAAAATGGTTTTGGATTATTTATTCAAATTTAAACACTTTTCATGTTGAAAGTCTTTTCAGATTCAAAACCATTTGAAATTCATATTCAAACACCTAAATAAGAAAAAAAAAGGCGGGAACAACATTTCAGAACTGAAAAGTTCGAAATAATTTTGAAAAAGGACTCTTTGGTCCCGGTTGCTGGCAAGAACCGGGACCAAAGAGTCCATGGGCGCGCCACTGGATCTGGCATTAAATGAGACCCCTGCTACTTAACTGTTGCCCTTCTTCTTCCCCGATTCATTCGCAGAAACGCTAAGGACCGGAGAAGAGAAGGAGGAGCCCGTGCCGCCGCGCCCGCACGCCGTCAGGCTGCCCAACTTCGCCCTCGACGCCGGTGCCCTCGACGCCCGTGCCGCCGCGCCCGCACGCCGGCCGCCCGTGCTGAGAAGAAGGAGAGGAGCCCGTCGCACGGCCCTCTGCTCCGGCGCCTCCATCACGCGCCCCTGCTCCGGCCTCCCCCTCCTCCGATCATCTCTCTCCTCCGCCGTACGTCGCGCCCGAGGCCGTCGCGCTCCCTCCGTTCGCCGGCCTCCTCCTCCGTCCTCCTCTCCGCCGTCACGCTCCCCTGCCTCGAGCTCCTCTGCCTCACGCTCCTTTGCCTCGCGCTCCCACTTAGAAAATGTGAGCAAAATTAGAAAATTTAGAGTTATTAGCTATGTTAGCAAAATGTGAGAAATTTTAGAGTTGTTAGCAAAGTTAGAAAAGTTATAAAATTTTGAAAAGTTAACAAAGTTAGAAAGAAAAGTTAGAAAACAATGTTAAAAAATTGTGTTAGTTTAATTTTGTATAGTGGTAGTTTAATTTAGTGTAGTTTAATTTTGTACAGTGGTAGTTTAAAATGTGAATCCAATTTTGTTAGCTTAGTATTGTGGTAAAGTTTAAATTTTGTTTAGCTTATTATTGTTTAGGTTATTATAGGTTATCAATTTTTAGTGTAGCAATTTTGAAAGTTTAGCAATTTTGAAACTTAGCAATTTTGTTTAGATTATTTTAGGTTATTATTAATGTAGCAATTTTGTTAGAAATATTGCTAAGTCATTTAGATAAAGTTGTTTTTAGTTGCAATGAAATTTTGAAACTTAGCAATTTTGAAACTTAGCAATTTTGTTTAAAAATTTGCAGTGACATTGCAGTGCGGCAGTACGTGAAGAGCCCGAAGCCGGCCGGCCTCCACGCCCCCGCTCGCGCCGCCCCCTCTCGGTGAGGGTTTAGAAGAAATTGCTATTTTTTAAATGTATGAATATGAATGTATAAATGTATGAATTAAAGGATTTTTTACGGGTTTACGATACGAGTTTACGGGTTTACGATACGAGTTTACGGGTTTACGATACGAGTTTACGAGTTTACGGGTTTACGATACGAGTTTACGGGTTTACGATACGAGTTTACGATACGAGTTTACGGGTTTACGATACGAGTTTACGGGTTTACGATACGAGTTTACGGGTTTACGATACGAGTTTACGAGTTTACGGGTTTACGATACGAGTTTACGGATAGATTTTGCATTGTAGCTAGATTGTAGATTATATTGATGTTAATTTTAATTTTAGCTTTGCAAATGATTTTAGCTATATTGATGTATATTTTAGCTTGAGTCTTATGTTCTTGAGCTTAATGGCTTTAATTTCTTGATGTTTTAGGGTTTAGGGTCTCGAGTTCGCCGTCGCGCCCAAGAATCCCCGCCCGAGGTGCTCTGCCGCTCCCCGCCCGAGGTGCTCTTGCAAATGAGATTATAAGGCAGCATATGAAGTTTCTAATTTGTTCTTGCAAATGAGATGATATTGTAGATGTATCTTGACATATGGAACAAGTTACCCAACTAAAGTTTTGTGCATTGTTCTTAATTTGCAGAAACTATGGAACGAGACGAAGATCAGGAAAATATCCTCCAGGATATAATCCGCGGGCCGGAAGATATTGTCGATGTCACCACGGAGTTTTTGAACAACTCCGGTGAGGGAGATGAGTCTCTCAACCGAAGAGACGGCTCCGGTGAGGTAGAACCCGACGGCCGGGGTGAGGGAGAAGTCAGCGAGGGAGAAGCCGACGAGGGAGAAGCCGAAGGCTCCGGTGGAACATTAAATGTTGCAAACTCCGGCGAGGTGCATATACATATATTAATGAAGCCGAAGATTGTATTAATTAAGCCTCTGCTGTCTATATACATATATTAACGCTCTTTCTTCTTTTAGCCCTCCGGATCGAGCAAATCTTCTGTAAGGACAAAACGAGGCCCAGCCAAAAAGTTGGGCGACCAAGAAAGGTACACGATCGAAAGAGTCGCTGAAGACGGCACACCGACTGCTCCCCCTGGTGTTAAAAATAAAATGGTAAAGCAATGCGGAGTTCTTGTTAGGGACTTCATCCCGATCACCGTTCGAGAATGGCATCGGCCAAAGGAGAAAGGACAGCTATATGTCAGCGATGAGGGCAAAGAAAGACTTTGGAGAAAGCTCATGGTTAATTTCACCCTGCCGGCGCCAGAGGTGGATTCAGATGAGGAGGATCCAGATGAGGCAGAAAAGATTGCCCGGAAAATCATGGAGCAAAAAGTCAAGGACTGGGCACTTAAGAAGATGGCCGAGCTATTCAAGAACTGGAAGAAAAGATTGAACAAACTGTTTGTCAAGAAAAATAAGACTCCAGACTTCGATAAAGGGTATGAGAAGATAAAGGACTACTGGGAAGAATTTGTGGCGTACAAGAAATCAGAGGAAGCTCTGGAAAAGTCTGCAAAAAATGCGGCAAATGCTGCTCTAAAGATGTACCACCATACTATGGGGCCTGGTGGCTACGCTGGTAGCATGCCTAAGTGGGAGAAACTTGAGGCGGACCTGCTGGCTAATGGGATCACTCCAGAGCCACTCAAGTGGATCGAACGGGCAAGAAATTGGTTTTACGGGCATGGGGGCACGTTGGACGCAGAAGGGAAGTGCATATATAACAGAAGACACAAAGATAATCCCCTACTACCCATCCAAGAAATTAGAAATGCAGTAAAGGATGTTGAAGAGGGACGGTTCATTCCCGATAGAGAGGATGACGAGCTCACACGCGCCCTTGGGAATAAGGAACACGACGGACGGTTACGAGGCGTACCTGGCTCCAAGCCCAAGACAATTGCGATTCCCGAGCACAGGAAGAAATTTCCTGATAGAAGCCATCAGAGGAGAAAGGAAAGGGAGGCAATGGAAGCACGCGCTGCTGCAGACCGGCTGCGTAATATAGAAGAAGAATTAAAGCTGCAGAAGGAACAAATTGCCGTGCTTAGCCAGCAAGGTACTAGCGGCCAATCTCAACGGCACATGGTAGAAGCTGCATGCGATGGTACCGGTGGCCCATCGAATCGGAAAAGCAGCGTGGCTTCCACGGAGCTCCAGGATGGTAATGATGATGCAGTGGCTCCACTTCGTCGCTACCCAGTGGATGATATCACGGAGAGCACACCTTGTGAGATGCATGTGAAAGTTTTTAACTTAACCGTGAAGGTGGCGGTCGGCTATGTCGTACCAATTGGACCTAATCCAACTTACCATTTCTCTCCGGTTCCAAATGGCTACGCTGTTGTCGCGGTGGATGAAGTGATGAAAGATTATGAGGAGCTGAAGCTGCAACACCCTGCAGGTGAAGATGGGGAGGTGCTTGAACTTGGAGAAGCCAAGAAAGCGACCATTCTATGGCCAAAGGAATTCATCGTGCTTCCGAACTGGCAGCCAAGGCCATCGACTCCTCACCAGTCTCCAGCGCAACAGTCCTCTTCACCGCCTCAGCATTCTCCAGCGCAACAGTCCTCTTCACCGCCTCACCAGTCTCCAGCGCAGCCGTCTCCGCCGCCGCGTCAGCCGTCTCCGCCGCCGCGTCAGCCGTTTCCGCCCACCGCTCGTACTATGAGGGGTAAGCGATCACCGAAACGTAAAAGGTCGCCCCTCCCAACAGTACCTCATAAGAATCTTCCCATTAGACCTTATGACAGGACTGTAGCGGAAAACGCCGCGGAGGTGGCTGCCTACAATAAGGCTTTTTTTGCACCAAAAAAGCCCGAGCAGAAGCCGGTATACGATGAAAAATCCAAAAAGTGGAGAAAGTCCTTCCTTGAGCAGCCATCCCAGATATCGATGAATCTGCCATCTGACTATGGTCGTGAACTTACTAAGCTAGCACGTGCCCAGTCTGAGCAGAACAAGGGAAGAAGTGCAAAAAGCGGGAAACAAATTGCCCAGCTCGGACAGCAGAAAAATCAATCGGTCCCCCCGCTCATAGTGTGTTCCGATGTCGACAAGGACTTCAGAGTCGCTATGGATAAGGACCTGGAATTATTGGACCCCAGAGCCATAGCTGCTGCTAAAGAACTTGGTGTCACTGTATCGCAGGCCAAGGAACAGGCTACCGCCTTGGGTATGAGCCTTGGTCAACTTTTAGGCTATGAATATGCGCCAATGTTAGAGATGGCACGGAAATATGTCCAAGGGGAGCCTATGGTCAGTAATGAGGAGCTGACGGGTCTATCAACACATATGCGAAATCTGCATACCTGGTACCTGGTGCACACATCAAAGAAGGACGCGAAAGAGTGGTTTCCGCTGGACGTTAGAGTGGAGCATTTCTTCAAACGTTACATTATACAGGTTCAACTGACTGAACTGTTCCAGTTATTCCAAAAGCGCGCCCTCGACAAATCTATCCTCTCTTGCTATTGTCTGTAAGTGATTTATTTTCGTAATTAAGTCTCTAGCTCAGCTCGTTCATTGCCTGTATTATATTATCCTGACTATATATATATCCTTTTGTACGCTATTATGCAGAATGAAGATGCTGGAATGCAAAAGATCTAAAGTTTTTGAGGTTGGGTTCGTTGACCCATATATCGTGAATTCACATACGTTAGTCAATCACCCCAAAGACGTGGAGCATGACCTGACCACCTTTTTAACCATGCAACATTTCTGTACGGAAATACTATTTCCTTACAACTTCAGGTGAGTGTTTCTGTCTTGTACATATTTTTATTTGGCTTTCTCGATGTTAAGTGTAATTGATGAGCTATGCATGTCTGCTTTATGTAAACGTCCGCAGGTTCCACTGGATTCTGCTAAGCATTCAACCTGACAAGTCCACAGTTGAAGTCCACGACTCATTAAGTTGGGACCAAGCGTTGTGGTCCGACATGAAAGAAATGCTCAACAAGTAATTTCAATCATTATCGCATTATATCGCCCTCTTTCGTTCGTTCCCTGATGTCAAGTAATTAATAACTCCTTTGTTCATTTTCTTTGCCAAAGCAGGTGTTGGACAATTTTCAAACAGAAGGTAGAAGGTCCATTCAAAGATGAGCTAACTTATAAAACGGTGGAAAGTCCGCAGCAGCCACCGGGGAGTAATTTATGTGGATTCTACGTTTGCGAGTTCATTCGCGAGTTGACCACTGAGCGGAGAACAACTGCTTTCAGCAAAATGCGGGAGAAGATCGACCCAGAACTGCGCGTAGGAGCAATTCAAGAGGAATTGGCGGGATTTCTGCTTAGGGAGGTCATCGATGAAAGGGGAGAACATTATGCTTCGGACGATGAACTACATATGCCTTGATGGCTTGATCTATCTCCATGTAATTAAATAGTTGTATTCTCGCAAGAGATCGAATATTAATTATATATGCATCAACATGTACTGTGTATATAGTAGAGCGTATAATATGCGTACGGAAACGATGGAGAGCACGTCGGCGATGCGAAGAAGGGGGAGACGACGGAGGCACCGGCGAGAGGGAGAGGGGGCACCGGCGAGAGGGAGAGGAGGCACCGGCGAGAAGGAGAGGGGGCACCGGCGAGAGGGAGAGGGGGCACCGGCGAGAGGGGGCACCGGCGAGAGGGAGACCCTAAACCCTAAATACCAAAAAAAAAAAGCACTCATTGGTCCCGGTTCGTAACAAGAACCGGGACCAATGAGTCTCCCCCCACGCCCAGCCAGAACTGGCCACGTGGCCACCCATTGGTCCCGGTTCGTGGCCCAACCGGGACTAGCATTAGTCCCGATTGGCCAGTCCCGGTTGGGCAACCGGGACTGATGGCCCAACCGAACCGGGACCATAGGCCCATTTTCTACCAGTGACTGCGTCGAGAACGACGTCCTCCGCCTACCTAACGTCCCGTCCAAAATCCTGGTCATGGTCATAGAGTACTGCAACAAGCACGTCGCCGGCAGCTCCGACGCCAGCACCACCTCGGGCGAGCAGGCGGACCTCAAGAACTTCGACGAGAAGTTCATCAAAGTGGACCAGGCCACGCTATTCGACATCGTCATCGCCGCCAACTACCTGGATATCAAGGGGCTCATGGACCTCAGCTGCCAGACGGTCGCCGACATGATCAAGCACAAGTCGGTTGATGAGTTTCGAAAAACATTCAACATCGCGAACGACTTAATGCCGGAGGAGAAGATCCGAAGAGAAAACCAGTGGACTTTCGAGTAGACGTCATTGGACATTATCTTATCTTTTTAATTTCCGGTTTCTTGATTACTATTTCGACGTTATTGTTGTTTGACTTGTTTTGAGTTAAGCTAGTTTATCGTCTAGATTGGTGAAACTATATGCTTGCCAGTTATATGCAAATTTTGGTAAAACAATACAGCTGGTATCTATAGTATGAGATCTCCAAGCAAAATTATTTATGTGTGTTTTTTATTTATTGGATACCAGTTATGTTTTAAGCATGATCATGGAGTTGACGAATAATTAGGCTGAATAATAAGCGGCAAAAATTTGAACAAGAATCCACTATTGTTTCCGAGGACTACCCCACGTCAGCATCAGCTTGACCGCTCAAAACCACCCAAAATAATCCAAACCATCAAACAATCAACCAAAACCAATCAACCAAAACTAATGTAGGGGGCATTTAAATGGTATGTTGTGTAATTCATGGTAAAAATCATACCAAAAAAAAGTTCAAGGGAATTTAGGGGAGCTCCCGTATATCGCCCGCAAGTGAGGGGAGCGTACCGTCGCCTGAAATGGACGCATTATGGGCCGCCTAAGAAACAGTCCAAAACAAAAAGGTAATGTCATTATTTTTATAATAAATATTTTTTAAATCTGAACAAAATTTAAATCTATTTTTTAATTGGAACAATTTTTGAATATGAACATATTTAAAAAATGAACAATTTTCGAATTTGTCCAACTATAACATATGAACAAAATTCCATTTCAAAAAAATTCGAATTTGTCCAATTATAAAATATGAACAAAATTCCATTTCAACAATTTTGAAATATGAGCAATTTACGAATTCACATTCAAAATAATTCCATATTCAAAAATTTCAAAAAGAAAACAATGAACATATTTTAAATCTGAACAAAACTTTTATTTGAACAATTTTCGAATTTGAACATTTACAAGAAGAAACACGATGTATAATTTTTAAATATGAACAGATTTTAATTTAAATTCTTTTGAATTTTATTTTTATTTTTTGAATGAGAAACAAAAATAAGAAAAGGAAAGGAAAAATGGAAACAGAAATCGAAAACGAAAAAAAGAAGCTGACAAGAAAGAGAAAGAAAAACTGGTGATGGGCCGGCCCATCCGTGCCTCCCTTCAGATGACGCGAAGCGTCGCCTGCGGCCCATGTATCCCGCCACCTCTCAGTTCTCGTGTCTCAGTCACAGCGAGACCACCGCCGCCCGCCGCCGCCGCCTCCTCCTTCTCCGTCCCCTCGCCCCAACTGACCAACCGGAGGCTTTCGCCGCCGCCTCCTTCCCCATCCTCTCGCCCTTGTTCGTGCCCGCTACCGGGAGGGAGAGCCAAAGCCAGTACCGCGTCGCCCCGGAGGGGGTAGGCATCGGCGACGGCGCCGGCTCGTTTCCGCGGCTAGGAGATTTCCGCCGGCGACGCCTGCGTACTCCGTCCTCCCAAGGAAGGGCTGTCTACCTCCCCAGCTCCTACCTCTAGGGAATCAGCTGTCCCCGGCCCGGAGCCCACACCTCTACCTCCCCAGCTCCTACCTCCTGACGCCACGGACGAACGCCACCGACGAGCGGCGTCTTTCTCCCCCGCTTCTCCTCACCCACCGGAGCCAAGTCTCCCTCTACCTCCAGCTCTCGGCTTCCCCACCTTCGCTGCCCTGGAGACGGCGTCAAATCCAGCGGCTAAGTGTCCGTGGAGGGCGACGAGACGAGGCTAGGCAAGGAGGCCGGTGCTCCCTCCTCTGCGGTACGGCGGTCTAGTTGACCGCAGATCTGGCCACGGTGACACATCCGTGCAGGCTCTCTTTTTCTCCATGTTGTAGGTAACTAAGTCCTCGATTCCTCTCCTTTTTCTCGTCACAGCTTGCCATCGAGCCATGGCTGCACTAGTAGTTAGGACTGTTGATTAGAACTAATAGTTACTAGTAGTTCGTAGTTTCGGAAATCCGAGCCTCCAATTGCAGAACACGTACCATGCTGATTCCTAGATTTTGTGAATAGTGATGACGCACCATGTGGTTTTTGGAGCTCTGTGAATTGCTAGCAAATTTGACTGTTTGTGAATTTAGCAACCTGATCTGAGACCACCCTATGTGGGTTCTGATGTACATGAAATTATTATTGTGTATGACCTGCTACTATGCTTCTCCTAGGTTTTTTTAATAAAGAAAGGGCTAAGAAAATGCTGATGGATTAATCCTTGTTCCAGTATGTGTAGGAAAAAAGAATGCTAAGTGTAAGTATAAATTCTGGCGATGCCTTCATCTATGGTTCTGCTCTGCCTTTCACATTCATTCATTTCTGGTTATTCTAGGAGTCCTCATATTCATTTGAAAAATCTGTGCGCATGTACTTGATTCAGGAGAAGCATCCCCATGCTAGCACATGTATTTGAAAATTCTGTAGAATGAAACGGAATGCCAACAACAATAAGTGAGGTCGGATTGCAGCTGCTCTGCAGTTTCAGTTTATGTGTCACCTGTTTGGTGTCAACCACTGCAATGTTTCAGCTTGTTCGATTATTTATTATCCAGCAACTAGGAGCTAACATACATCCCATCAGTGTTGTTTTGGAGTCGCATAATAAGTGAGCTATTTGTCGCCTCCGCCGATTTGTGTTGCTGTTGCGGTCTATCTACTTGTTGTTGTTTAGGTTTTAGTGGTGGCTGTATGATTTTGTCCTTTTTCAATCTTTCATAGAAATGTATCTCGGGAAGATTTGATTGTCCCATTTCCTTGATACTTGTATAGAGGTATAGTTGGTAATAATTCATCCACCTATAGCTGTTGCACTTGGTTTGGCACTGTTGAGTTAAACAAAGTTGAAAATTCAGCAATAACATTGTGTCGGCCACACAAGATTTTTCATTTTAATTAAAATATGCTTTGCTTCTAGAAAACAGGTTGGATTGTGTGAGGAAGCCAGAAACGATATGTTTATAGGAGATGTATGTAGCAGTATCTTGTTTATTGTCTTTCTTCGGTACATCGTTTAGTGTCATGAATCATTTATTAGTTCTTGCATATCACTTGCTTTGTTTCTCTCCAGTGCTTTAACATGCTGTTTAAAATGTCTACATTGTGCTAGGTTCCTCTCATACAAGCTTTCAAGTTCCTGCGTGAGAACAGATCAGTTTTTGTGTGTTTAAACCTGCCTGTATTATTTCTGATGTTGTGCTGAACTGTGTGCTCACGTGATGTTTAAAAAGATCAGTTTTTGTGTGTTCAAATCCTGTGAAAACAGATAAGTTTTTCTGTGCTCTGGTCCTGTGAAAAAACATCACATTTTTAATTGCTGATGAAACACTTGTGTGGTAAAACCTGTGTACCAAACGACGTTAGATGGTGAAAGTGTTTTGGGTGTGGGGAGCGTTTTCACCAAAAACACTAGGTAATATATACGCAGGAAAACACCCCAAAACACTGTTGCCAAACCAGGCCTAACGAGTCTCACCTAGTATTTCTTACTTCCCCTTCCAGCCCTAAGTATTTTCTGCAGCTGATCAGGATTTTACTTGTTTATTTGCAGGTTTAACCCCCAAATCCTCGTCTCTCCGGCCGCCGGTCGCCGGATATAAAGGAGAAGAAGCTGCCAACACAGGCAGCTACCACGAAGAAGGCGGGGGCGGGGGCATCCACAGCCAAGAAGCGTGAGTCCGTGGGAGCAGGCGGAGGCATGCCACGGAAGCGCGCACGGGATGCCCCCAGCCACGGAGATCTCATCAGCAACCTTCCTGGTGACATCCTCGGCACCATCATCTCCCTCCTCCCCACCAAGGACGGCGCCGGCACGCAGGCCCTCTCACGGCGGTGGCGTCCGCTCTGGCGCTCCTTACCTCTCAACCTCATTGCGGGCGACCTCTGCTCCAACCGTTTCAAGCGCTTCTCCATCGTCTCTGAGATCCTCTCTCAGCACCCCGGCCCTACCCGCCGTTTCTCCTTCAACCGCATCCGCCTCGACCACAGGGACAAGAGAAGTTTCGCCAAACAAGCCGCTCAGGTCGAGAGCTGGCTCCAGTCCCCAGCCCTTGACGGACTTGAGGAACTCAACATCAGCTTTGATCTCTTGGACGGTACACATAGGCCTGAGAAGCGATACCCACTGCCACCATCCGTGCTTCTCTGCGCATCAACCCTTGCTGTGGCCAGATTCCGCTTATGTGGCTTCCCAAAGGACATCACTCATTCTCTGAGTTTTCCCTTGCTCAAGCAACTCAACCTGTGCCGTGTTTCCATCTCCGAGGATGTCTTCCATGGCGTGCTCTCTGCCTGCCCTGTCTTGGAGTCATTATACCTAGAGAGGCTCGAGGATGTGGGTTGCTTCCGCATTAGCTCGCCAACTCTTAGGAGCGTAGGCGTCTGTTCTTGTTTCTTAGGCAAAGGACAGGTTGTCATTGAGGATGCCCCTCGCCTTGAAAGGCTGCTGCTACCGCGTCCGGATAGAGGCCGTGATACTATCCGCGTAATTAGGGCGCCTAAACTTGAAATATTGGGCCTTTTGTCACCCTGCATCTCAGAACTTGAGATTGCAAACCTAGTCTTCAAGGTAGCAGCAACAACCACTTGCTTTTGATTCTCGCGTGCAGCATTGTTACATGAATAATATATTTATTTATCCATTGTTTTTTCAGAGTTTAACCCCAGCCAGCTTGAAGAACACAATAAGCACCGTGAAGGTATTGGCTCTTCAGTTTGTTGTCCCTGACTTGTATGCTGTTATTGCTGTCTTAAGGTGTTTCCCGTGCTTGGAAAAGCTATATGTCACTCTGAGTATCCGTCTTTCTTTAAATGTCATTTGATATCGGATTTGTTTGACATACAATTTAGTCTATGTAGAAATTACTTTAATATTTGTCTCTTCTTTACTTTTCCAGCATTAGAAATGCTTAAATATACCTATGGGAGAAAACGTGCATCAGTATAACCCAACAGATCGAGTCAACTGCCTTGAGGCCCATCTAAAAGAACTCGTGTTGAAAAATTATGAGGGCAATGAGCGAGATATCTGGTTTGCCAAGTTTTTTGTTTTGAACGCAGAGGTGCTAAAAAAAATCAAATTTGGATTCAGTGAGAAGAATAGCATAGAATGGGTGGCTGATCAATACAGGCTGCTAGAATTTGGAACTCGGGCTTCTCCAGACGCACAACTGGAATTCGTACATAGTGGTGATAAAAACTTGGATGCCTATGAATTTCGGTAGATAGGGTTGATGCTCGAAGATTGTGCACTGTCTTTTCCCTAATCCTTGAACTAGAAATGTCTGCTCCACTTCTAGGCTAATGTTCCTTGGTATGTCATGAAAAATGGTTCACCGCCAAAAGTTGTAACTGGGAACTAGTAACTGAACAATATAATCATATATTCGTATTGCACTGTCTTTTGTCTATGAAAGCTTGTGTTCAAAGTTACTTTTGTTTCAGTCAATAATTTATGTTTGTGTTGAGATGTCAGTTATCCCTTTTTTACACAAAAGTATGCAGCATTTAAGTGCTCTGTTTTCATTGTTGTGGAAGGTTGACCTGATACTATTAATATGTGTACTTGCCTTGGTTCTTACTATAAAAAGCTTAAATATGTCACATGAACGCTAAACTTGATTAAACTGTAATTACGATTTGAACTTCTCTTTGTATATTACACTACACATTTCCCTCACAGATTCAGCAAGTGCATTGGTTTACTGCCAGTGTTATGCAGATCTCCTTCTCTTGCTAACAGGAGGCCAAAATCATGTAACATATGTGGGGAACTACACCAAGATATATTGACATGTCCAGTTCCAAGCGAGTCCTTATTGTTATTACTAACTATCACAGTTTCTCAGCAAGTCAATGTAAGGACTAGGGAGTATCTCTGCAATTTACATTTCATGTTCTCAAACATTTTTCAGAGGGTAAGTGTTTCAAGAATTATAACTCTGTTTGGATCATGCAAATCAAAATGCTTTGAATGATCATATAAGTGACATATCATGCAACTAATATTTGGCAAGTCTCAGTGTGAACTTTTTGTGTTTCTTCCGATTGATGCTCACCGTCTATTTTGGCATAAGATGAAAAAATGCGCTGAAGTAGTAGCCAGTTCAAAATTAGCAAGCACAACGGTCTATGCATCAACGGTTGTGCACAATTATGGTAGTTTCCATGCTTAGGTCTGAGCAGCTCTGTGCTTATTATTTGATCTGCGTTTTACTATAATATATAACTGCATGCTATTTACTACTCCTATAATCAGTTGCATCTTCGACTAGGCATATACAGAATGGCAGTAAACTGAAACCAAGCATTGCTTGCCTATACAGTAGATCCTTAGTTCCTGACACATGGAAAACGACGAGTGCAACTGAATTCATTATTGTTTTGTATTTATGTCCAAAATGTATGTGATCTGAGAAATTAGATGGTGAAAGTCAGAAGTAGCATTAGAAGGCCATTGGTGTTTCAAGTTTGAACCAAATAGTATGGCTGCATCAATTACTAGTAGCACCTCAGTAAATACTTTCGTAGCCCAACTGTCCAATTTGCTTTCACATTGTATTTGGGCTTACTATTTGCAGGAAATACTTCCTTTGAAGATGAACCTTAAATCTGACTTAGAATGCGTTGCCTAAATAGTAAATACACACATGGGAAATTATCGATGTGCGTTGAAATTCATACTGTAGTATGCAAACTTGTATGTTGCATGTGTTGGTCAAACAATCCGAAATAACTTGCACAAGGCGAAGCAATCCTTTTGTAGGAGGAAATGGCTTGAACACACGTGCTGGATTTGGAGGCCTAGACATGGAGGGATGAGGTTGCCCTGAGATTGCAAAGAAGCTGTAACTCTCTTGGCAATCACCAGGCTGAAGTTTTCATGAGCCATGTAGAGTTTTAGTGGCGGTTCTCCTCAGAACATGTGGGTTTGTTCTTGATAAATTAATATTTATTGGCATACATGCCTTGTTGACTTCTGTATTTGCCTTAACTTTGAAGAGCATCTTTGCTGACAATTGTTGTGCTTCCATAAATATGCATATTTCGTCGATTCCCAGAGCATATCGTGAAAAATCTGCCATGTAGGAGTACATGAGGGGACCAGCGCAGAAAGTTTACCGAAGCTACCTGAGCTGTAATTGACAGTGGCACAACTCATGATCGATCGACCAAATGTTTCAGACTTTTGGGCAGCCTGATCTTGCTGGTCTGCTGATCTTGGTCTTTCCAAAACATAATAAATCTCACTACTAACAAAATCAGTGCTCGCTGTATTCGGGTCGAGTTTGAGGAGAATGTAAACTAGGTGAAAGCTAGTCAAATTTCGAACGTCAACTAGAGTTTCAGACAGAGATAACAACCAGACACTTGCACATGTACAGACAAAACCACTACCATGGACCGCTACCAAGGACCGTCATAAATCGTGACAATACATATTTCAATTTGGCAACCCCTGTTACTTTGCTCCTGAACGAAAAAAATGCAAATTTTACATGGCAGGCTGGTCAGGTATGATAGAGCAGCGTAGGTATGAACAGCTCATGAGAACTTCAGCTTGGTGATTGCCAGGAGAGTTACAGCTCGCTAAACACAGTTCACTGATCCCAGGGCCTGCTCATTTCAGTGAGAGAAATGTCGAGCTGATTTTTCCTTGTCCAGAAGGATTGGAAAAATTGCTTCGCTACAATGGAAAAAATAGCTCTTGATAGACTTATGGTACAGGAGGACCTCAAGAGCTTCGACAAGAAGTTCATGATAGACGTTAGCTCCATCTCCGGCGAGCAGGAGGACCTCAAGAGCTTTGACAAGAAGTTCATCAAAGTGGATCAGGCCACGCTGTTCGACATCGTCATCGCCGCCAACTACCTGGATATCAAGGGGCTCATGGACCTCAGTTGCCAGACCGTCGCCGACATGATCAAGGGCAAGTCGGTTGAGGAGTTTCAAAAAACGTTCAACATCGAAAACGACTTCACGCCCGAGGAGGAGGAGGAGATCCAAAGGGAGAAGACTCCTAGCTAGGACATTGCGTGATCTTTTCCGGTTGCTTGATTACAATGTCGACGTTTTTCTTAATTGTAATTTACTTTATCGTTCTAGATCGGTGAAAACTATATGCTTGTCAATTGTATGCAATTTTTGGTAAAACAATACTAGTATCTATACATGTGTTTTTCACTTTGCCTTTTAGGCTTATACATCATAATGTAATAATATTATCTAGTATAATGCCAAAATTTGGACAAAAATAGCTATTTAGATAGTGGCTTATAAGTCAAAATCCAAAAAAGGCAGAAACACCCAACCAAACAGCCTCGTTCTTTTTATTTGTTGGATACCGATAGCCTTCTGAGCATGATCAAGTTGACAATTTTTAGGCTGAATAGTAATCGAAATAAAACATGAGCAAGAATCAAACTTGACCCGGCTTTTCTTTTGGATAGGAGCAACGTTTTATTGCCCTACGTCCTCTATCGTTTGATGTATGCGCGTGTCGTGGTGGGATCAAGCAGATGCCTAGGGGTAGGCTTATTCTGGGGCCGAACGTACGCTTGAGGATTCGGGGAGGGATTGCGTGATGGCGTCGCACACGAAGAACACTGCAAACACAAAGATCTACCCTGCTTCGGGGCCCTCGTGAGGAGGTAAAACCCCTACTGCAGCACTATCCTATTTGGTGTATTTCCCTCTATATACGCAGTGTGTACAAATGCTCCTCGAGCTGGATGCCTCTAAGTATGCATCTAATCACCGCTAAATAAGTTGCTAATCTCCAGAGAGGAGAGCTCCCGCGGGGGGAAATGAGCCCAGGGCCTCGTGCGCCGCTGCCTCTTGCCTCTCCCCTGGTGCTCTTTATATAGGGAGAGCCAGGGGACAAGGAGGGGACAAGGAGACCAAAAGTACTATGCACTGTACACTGTAGCGGAGGTGACTACTGGGGTCTTGTCACACTGTTCACGCGTCACTGTAGTTGTACTGTTGTCACATCCGTGGCACTGTAGCCACGCTGCCTGTGTGCCTTCCGGGTATCCTGGGGATGGCAGAGCATCTGTACTTGCCGATGTAGCTGCTGGATGCTGGAGATGCCGGAGACGTACGATGCAGCCGAGATGAATGAGTCTCGGACCAGCCGAGTTGAGAATCTCTGCCGAAGACCTCGGATGGAACCACGCTCTAGCCAAGCTGCTGGATACCTCGGATGGAAGTAGCGCCTGGCTCCGGTCGATGAAGTCCAGCCGAGGTGACGGGATCGTGGCCCAACCGAAGTACGGGAGCCTCGGCCCGATCCGAAGCGAATAGAACTCGGCCTGAGCAGAAGTCGGCCCGCCCTGGATAGGATACCTCGGCCTGGGAACTGACCTCGGCTGGAGATACTTCGGCCCGTCCTGGACAGGGCAAGGTCGGCCCATTGAGGCTGTGGTGCTTCGGTCCGGCTGGGGCTGGAAGAATGCTTCGGCCCACCGAGGTAACTACCTTGGCCCAGGCGATGGAGATGCCAGCCGGACAAAGGCCTGCGGCGCTGGTCCGATCCGGCGCTGAAGGGAAACTGGTCCAGCCCGAGGTGAAGGAAGTTCGGCCCGCTGGAGATGGTGGCCTGCTCCGGAGATAACTAGACCTCGGCCCACCTGAAGTAAACAGCTTCCAGGCCGCCCAGGTAAATGAACTTCGGCCCAGTTTTGGTTGTGCCGGTCTGGATCTCGGCCCAGACTGCTTCTCTTGCTTTTTTGTTTATCTTTTATCTGTTAACTTCTGCTCTTATCTCTTTTATCCACTCAACCACCACCTAACTTCGGGGTACCCGGGGTTACATCCCCGACATTAGTCCCCGAGGCTGTGGGGGACTCGCAGAGTCGCGCACAGACTTACAAAAAATAAATGCCACCATCGAAACCTCCATGCACACGACCTCCTGCGTGTATGGGCGCCATAGTAATTCGGTCGTCTTTGCCATGCCTTCCAGGCCAATTGCGACATCCGGTTGACCGAGCTCACCCGAATCAACAACGAGATGGACAGTTTGCACCGGAAATGCGTCGCCTGCATGGGTATGGCTACACATAGAAATCTCTGCGGACATTGGGCAATTTGGCACACTGCCCGCATGGTCACCATTATATGCTGGTTATTAGCCCTCCTGGCCTTTACCAAACTCGGGTGCCGCCAGCGTCGGTTAGCCCTCCTGGCTTTTACCGGACTTGAATGCCACCAGCGTCGGTTAGCCCTCCTGGCTTTTACCGGACTTGGATGCCGCCAGCGCCGGTTAGCCCTCCTGGCTTTTACCGGACTTGGATGCCGCCAGCGCCGGTTAGCCCTCCTGGCTTTTACCGGACTCGGATGCCGCCAGCGTAAGCTGGACCGACATAAACCTGCATGTTAGTATCTCATATGTCTCGGTACCTCGGCCACTCTGGGCATAACTCACATATCTCGATACCTCGGCCACTCCGGGCATAACTCTCATAGGTCTCGATACCTCGGCCACTCCGGGCATAACTCACATAGGTCTCGATATCTCGGCCACTCCGGGCATAACTCACATAGGTCTCGATACCTCGGATGTCCGGTAGCCACTCTGGGCGCTTACCGACATAGATGTCTCCAGCCACTGCTGGTTTGACATAAGCATATCTCGAATGTCGGTTTTAGCCACCTTGGGCGCTTACCGACATAGATGTCTCCAGCCACTGCTGATTTGACATAAGCATATCTCGAATGTCGGTTTTAGCCACCTTGGGCGTATACCGACATCGATGTCTCCAGCCACTGCTGGTTTGACGTAACCTGCAAAAACATATCTCAAAGGTTGCCTCTGATTAACCAACATAGACACTGATCTGATAAGCAAATGATGCCATGATACGCTGGCAAACAGAATAAACAGTGATCTGGCATAGGGAATGATGTCATGATATTGTGACAAAACCGAAACAGACGGCGATTTGTGATGTGGAAAGATGCCGTGATACTGTGGTAAACCGAAACAAACGGCGATCTAGAGAATATCGATAATGCCAGGGTACCCTGGGTAAATTGAGATAACCAACATAACCATGATACCTCGGACTTCCACCATACCTCGGAATTCCATTACACCTCGGAACTCCGTTATAACCCGGATTTCCAATATACCTCGGATTACCAATATGACCAGGATTTCCAATATACCTCGGATTACCAATATGACCCGGATTTCCAATACACCTCGGATTGCCAATATACCTCGGATTACCAATATGACCCGGATTTCCATTATACCTCGGATTGCCAATATACCTCAGTAACGAACATTCTCAACAAAACCGATGTCACCTTTCAACGTTAGTTCAACACACATATCATGAAGAATATTTGACGGGAACAACGATTATACTAACCGAGTCAAACCAGCTATTGCACTTAACAGAAAACGAATCTAACAGCATATACTATGCACAAAAAACTAGACTCGGTTTCAACCGAGTCCCCGAGTCACTTTTCTTATCTAGGAGAAGGTGCAAAAACAGACTGGCAATCCAGTCCCCGGGTCAAGACATCTTGTCCCGGGTAGAACAACTAACCAAAGCAAGGTAGAAACGAGGGCCAGTCCCCGAGCACAGTTTGAGATTATCTAGAAGCATGAGCAGACATATAAATGATACTTACACGGTCAGGTTGTATGAGAAGTCTTAACTCGGATTCTCCCAGGATACCTCGGACTTCAGAACAGCTCGGATTCCAGAATCAGCTCGGATTCCAGAACACCTCGGATTCCAGAATCAGCTCGGATTCCAGAATCAGCTCGGATTCCAGAACAGCTCGGATTCCAGAATCAGCTCGGATTCCAGAACAGCTCGGATTCCAGAACACCTCGGATTCCAGAATTAGCTCGGATTACAGAATCAGCTCGGATTCCAGAACACCTCGGATTCCAGAATCAGCTCGGATTCCAGAACACCTCGGATTCCAGAATCAGCTCGGATTCCAGAATCAGCTCGGATTCCAGAACACCTCGGATTCCAGAATCAGCTCGGATTCCAGAACACCTCGGAATCCAGAATCAGCTCGGATTCTAGAACACCTCGGATTCGCACTGTAGCCAACTCGAAAATGAGTCAACACACGGGGACAATGTCGAAGTTGAGTCCCCGAGTTGATGACGAAGGTCCCATCCGAATTAATCCAGCAAGCGCCACTATCAGCCCCACGGTGGGCGCCAACTGTCGTGGTGGGATCACGCAGATGCCTAGGGGTAGGCTTATTCTGGGGCCGAACGTACGCTTGAGGATTCGGGGAGGGATTGCGTGATGGCGTCGCACACGAAGAACACTGCAAACACAAAGATCTACCCTGCTTCGGGGCCCTCGTGAGGAGGTAAAACCCTACTGCAGCACTATCCTATTTGGTGTATTTCCCTCTGTATACGCAGTGTGTACAAATGCTCCTTGAGCTGGATGCCTCTAAGTATGCCTCTAATCACCGCTAAATAAGTTGCTAATCTCCAGAGAGGAGAGCTCCCGCGGGGGGAAATGAGCCCAGGGCCTCGTGCGCCGCTGCCTCTTGCCTCTCCCCTGGTGCTCTTTATATAGGGAGAGCCCAGGGGACAAGGAGGGGACAAGGAGACCAAAAGTACTATGCACTGTACACTGTAGCGGAGGTGACTACTGGGGTCTTGTCACACTGTTCACGCGTCACTGTAGTTGTACTGTTGTCACATCCGTGGCACTGTAGCCACGCTGCCTGTGTGCCTTCCGGGTATCCTGGGGATGGCAGAGCATCTGTACTTGCCGATGTAGCTGCTGGATGCTGGAGATGCCGGAGACGTACGATGCAGCCGAGATGAATGAGTCTCGGACCAGCCGAGTTGAGAATCTCTGCCGAAGACCTCGGATGGAACCACGCTCTAGCCAAGCTGCTGGATACCTCGGATGGAAGTAGCGCCTGGCTCCGGTCGATGAAGTCCAGCCGAGGTGACGGGATCGTGGCCCAACCGAAGTACGGGAGCCTCGGCCCGATCCGAAGCGAATAGAACTCGGCCCGAGCAGAAGTCGGCCCGCCCTGGATAGGATACCTCGGCCTGGGAACTGACCTCGGCTGGAGATACTTCGGCCCGTCCTGGACAGGGCAAGGTCGGCCCATTGAGGCTGTGGTGCTTCGGTCCGGCTGGGGCTGGAAGAATGCTTCGGCCCACCGAGGTAACTACCTTGGCCCAGGCGATGGAGATGCCAGCCGGACAAAGGCCTGCGGCGCTGGTCCGATCCGGCGCTGAAGGGAAACTGGTCCAGCCCGAGGTGAAGGAAGTTCGGCCCGCTGGAGATGGTGGCCTGCTCCGGAGATAACTAGACCTCGGCCCACCTGAAGTAAACAGCTTCCAGGCCGCCCAGGTAAATGAACTTCAGCCCAGTTTTGGTTGTGCCGGTCTGGATCTCGGCCCAGACTGCTTCTCTTGCTTTTTTGTTTATCTTTTATCTGTTAACTTCTGCTCATATCTCTTTTATCCACTCAACCACCACCTAACTTCGGGGTACCCGGGGTTACATCCCCGACAGCGCGTATGCGGCCAGTCTTGGCCAATGCATAAATCTGATCCTCGGAAGAAAAAACTCCAAGACTCAGCGTGACATGGTACTGGACAAATGCACATCCTGATCACGAGAGCGTCGCCTTTACGAATAATCTCAGGCAACAAAATCTTGAAGCGTAAGCTATTCATTGTGATGGAGAGGTCACTACAAGCAAACAGCTAATCACCGGCGTGACGTTTTTGGGATCACCGCCGAGAAACGTCCACGCCGCTAACTTCACGCCAGTGATATTTGAGATCAACGGCGAGTGCGAGGCCACGCCGGTGATTAGCCTGGGATCACCGGCGAGTGCGAGGCCACGCCGGTGACGCTTTGGATTACTGGCGAGTGCGTGCGAGCGCGGCACACGCCGGTGGGTTTTTTTGTCAGAAAAAAAAAACTAATGACAGCCTACTGAACAACAATAAGCAGCAAAATTCACAACAGAATAACAGAACTAGAGTTATTACAGGAAATATCCGCGCCAGTAGTTTAGCTAGACTCCATAGTACCACAAATACACTTTGAACTATTCAACATAGTTAAATGAGTAGTGCAAATAAACTATTGTCGATCTCAAAGCTAAAGCTAAAGATAGTTGATCACCAATGACACGTGCGAGTTGTTGGAGTGGACAGTCCTTAGAGTGATGACGATAGCTTGTCCAACAATGATATTTTGTGGCGCATGGAACTCCCTCCATGCTTGAGAGTTGAATACAATGCGTCCGTCAGTGTCTGTGATCTACGGAATGGCGGTGAACCTTCCTCCCTCTCCAATGCGTACACGAATAGTACCAGTAGGCGGAATGTCAGCGGCTTCCGCTATCACCCTAGGTAGTTTCTGCAAGAACATAGCATGGATCACATGCAACAAGAAAACAACGAAGTCACACACATACCCACAACAACCATATAGTATAGGAAGCAGATGTGAGATTTTAGAAACATATGTACCATTAGATTCCCGTTGAGATTAGT
Source organism: Poa pratensis (assembly GCA_947311845.1). Classification (NCBI taxonomy): domain Eukaryota; kingdom Viridiplantae; phylum Streptophyta; class Magnoliopsida; order Poales; family Poaceae; genus Poa; species Poa pratensis. The sequence continues at coordinate 21,426,055 of CAMZMU010000100.1, read as the reverse complement.
GGTTGTGAGACGTTGCACAAAAGGCACTCCATTGTAGCTATCTCGGGAAGGTAGTCTTTGAAAAAGACGCTCCCGCTCACGGTCACTAAGACTGACTCTCTGGGCGATGAAGACATTCTTCAATGGGTCGTCCTCCTCGCCTTCCTCCTCGTCACTCTCCTTGGCACTCTCCTCGTCACTCTCTTGAGCACTCTCGTCATCGTCCTCCATACTCACGTCATTATCAGAACCAGCATTGTCAAAGTAGACAAGCTTGATCCGACTAACATACAACTATCTAAAGTTCTACATAGTTCTCTGATGGCGTGAATCACACGCTCGTTGGGAGACCCCAAGAGGAAGGTATGATGCAGTTCAGCAGCAAGTTTTCCCTCAGAAAGAAACCAAGGTTATCGAACCAGTAGGAGCAGCAACTCTTCAGAAGGTTGTTGGTGGCTCGCACGGCGCAATACGATCACCAACGTGGAATCTGCACACAACACAATCAAACTACTTTACCCCAATGAAACAGTGATGTTGTCAATCTCACCGGCTTGCTGAAAACAAAGGATTAAACGTATGGTGTGGAAAATGAGTATTAAATTGCAGAGAATGAAAAAGGAACAGTTTGTGGTTGTTTAATCAGTGTAAAAGAATGGACCGGGGTCCACAGTTCACTAGTGGTGTCTCTCCATAAAAGATAACTAACATGTTGGGTGAACAAATTACAGCTGGGCAATTGACAAATAGTGAGCGCATGACAATGCATATACATGACATGATGACTACTATGATATTTAATTGGGCATTACGACAAGATACATAGACCGTTATCCAACAACATCTATGACTAATAATCCACCGCCGGGTTGTCATCCGAGTCCCCCGTTGGTATTAAGTTGCAAGCAACGGATAATCGCATTAAGTAAAACGCGTAATGTAAACAAACACATATGCCCGTGGACATAGCATCGTTAGGTTATCCCTAGTGGCAACAGCACATCCACAACCTTAGAACTTTCTGTCACTGTCCCAGATTAAATGGAGGCATGAACCCACTATCTAGCAAATACTCTCTCTTGGAGTTACAAGCATCTACTTGGCCAAATCATCTACGAGTAACGGAAAGCATGCAAGATCTTAAATAACATATAAGATAGATTGATAATCAACTTGACATAGTATTCAATATTCATCGGATCCCAGTAAACACAACATGTAGCATTACAATAATATGATCTTGATCATGTAGGGCAGCTCACAAGATCTAAACATGATGGCACAAAGTGGAAGACAACCATCTAGCTACTGCTATGGACCCGTAGTCCAAGGATGAACTACTCACGCATCACTCTGGAGGCAGGCATGGCGATGTAGAAGCCCCGGTGACGATTCCCCTCTCCGGCAGGGTGCCGGGAAGAGGTTCTGGACCCTCCCGAGCTAGGGTTGACGGCGGCGGCGTCTCTGAAACTTTTCGTGGATATTGGCTCAGGCACTTAGGGTTTTCGCGTCGTCGGGGGAATAAGTAGGCGAAAGGGCGGCGGCTGACGACCCCCGAGGGGCCCACACCACCCTAGGGCGCGGCAGAGGGGGGCCCCGCGCCCTTGGTGCGTGTGGGGACCTCCTAGCTCCTCTCCGTTGCTCCTTTGCTCCGTCAGGTGAGTTCTGGTAAAATAGGGACCCCGTGAAGTTTCGTCCAATTCCGAGAATATTTCCAGACTAGCTTTTCTGGAATCAAAAACAACAGAAAACAGGAACTGGCACTTCGGCGTCTTGTTAATAGGTTAGTCCCAAAAAATGTATAAAGTGATATAAAGTAGATGCAAAACATGTAGCAATTGGTATAAAACAAGCATGGAACATCAAAAATTATAGATACATTTGAGACGTATCATTCTCACACATTAAAACTAACATACAACTATCTAAAGCATTTAATTGCAACAACAAATGTGATCAAAATCGCAACTAAGTTAACTAATAATCCAACAGCATAATGAAACCAAGCCTCCTTATCAATGGCCTATTTTCTAATCTTTCTAATCTTCATGCGCATTTCATCCATCTTGATTTTGTGCTTATCGACGACATCGGCATGATACAAATTCAATATCATCTTCACTTCTTCAATTCTTTTCAATTTTTCATAAGAGCTCTACTTTTAATATTTTTGCAGTTGGAACGCTCAATGTCGGCGCTGCAAATTTATGCGAAAAAATAAAATAAACATTGTTTAAAGAATATAAAAATGTTTTGCAGTTGGAACGTTTTGCACCGAGAGGCTCTCCCAAGAGTAGCGTCTTCGGCGCTACGCACCAAAGCTTAGGCCCGGTGCCACGGTGGCACGGATTGTAAAGCCGTCGGCTCTAGGCGTTACCAAACAAAGGGTAGCTCCCTCAATGCCGACGCAACCAAAAGGGTTAGTTTTGACAATAGTTTCGCAAGAGGTCTACTTGGAATATTTTGTAACTGGAACGCTCAATGCCGGCGCTGCAAATTTCTCCAGAAAAAATAAAGTAAAGTAAAATAAACATATTTTAAAGAAAGGAGAAAAAATACACAACCAAAAAGGGTTAATTTTGACAATAGTTTCGCAAGAGGACTACTTGGAATATTTTGTAGTTGGAACGCTCAACGTCGGTGCTACAAATTTATGCAGAAAAAATAAAATAAACAAATTTTAAAGAAAGGGAAGAAATACACAACCAAAAGGGTTAGTTTTGACAATAGTTTCGCAAAAAGAGGTCTACTTGAGATATTTTGCAGTTGGAACGCTCAATGTTGGCGCTGCATATTTATGCAGAAAAAATAAAATAAAGTGAAATAAAGAAATAAAATAAACACCGACCAGATCGAAGGTTCTGAGCCGTATAATTATTTGGCAGGTCATTAGACAAGTATAGACTGTTGGACATCATCGAGCGAATCAAATCGAAGTTCACTTTTTTGTTGGGTAGGAAATTTTCCGTTCGCACTTTTATATGCCATTGAAAGAAAAATATGATTTTGTCACTGGAGTAAATGTGTGGGGTTGGTGGCAGGGCCTTGCAGCCGGAGGAAAATTTATAGAAGAAATCATCGCTGCCAGAGAGAGGAGTGCATATGCAGAAAAAATAAAATAGACAAATTTGGAACGCGCTCATCGCCGCCACGGAGAGAGGAGTGAATATGCAAATTTATGCAGAAAAAGTAAAATAAACAAATTTGAAAGAAAAATATGATTTGGAACGCGGTCATCGCTGCCACGGAGAGAGGAGTGAATATGCAAATTTATTTAGCGCCTTCAATGCCGGCGCAATCAAAAGGAGTTAGTATTGACAAAAATTTCGCAAGAGGTCTACTTGTAATATTTTTGCAGTTGAAACGGTCAATGCCGGCGCTGTATATTTATGGAGGAAAAAGTAAAATAAACAAATTTTAAAGAATAAAAAAATGTTTCGCATAGATGGACGCTGCCCCCACTCTTTCAAGAGCTTGGGATCATAGTTGGGGGCTGCCCGCGACGGCAGCACACAGAGAGGTGCCCCACTCTTTGAAGAGCTTGGGCCAACTAAGATTATCGGTCGCGAAACCCCGACCAGTCGTCCTGCTGCTCACCAGTTGAAACGGTCAATGCCGGCGCTGTATATTTATGGAGGAAAAAGTAAAATAAACAAATTTTAAAGAATAAAAAAATGTTTCGCATAGATGGACGCTGCCCCCACTCTTTCAAGAGCTTGGGATCATAGTTGGGGGCTGCCCGCGACGGCAGCACACAGAGAGGTGCCCCACTCTTTGAAGAGCTTGGGCCAACTAAGATTATCGGTCGCGAAACCCCGACCAGTCGTCCTGCTGCTCACCATGCGAGCTCGGTGGTGGAGCAGCAGTGGCCGGGTATATAAGCTGGTGCAACTGGCACTAATTTTCCGATGTGGACTAAACGGAGTCGCTGCTCGCCTCGCCTTCCAGCGGGAGCGATTCCTTGCACGAGTATCGCTTTATTGGGCCGGCATTCTTTGGGCTGCCTATTTTTACACATTCGGCGGCTCCAGTATTAGTTACCGTCTTTGAGCTGCCAGTGAAAAACGTGCATCCATGCTCCTGCGTACGTGCTTGCCGGTTGTTTGATACTATGTAAGAAAGAATGGTTGTATACCTTTCTAGTCTGGTGCGTTGTGATCCAGGACGTGTGTGTGTGGTGAACAGCTAGCTCTTAGCAAATCACCACGTCTTCCTTTGTTTCGTCTTCCACTTCTCCTTCTAGTGCAACAAGAAAGAGGCATGGATTTTATTAAAATAGAAGAGGATGCAAACAAAAAACAAGATATTTCAACTAGAGTACTATACCAGAAGCATTACATATTAGCGGTCAAGAACGACATTCTAGTGGTCATGACATTCTAATCCTATATTTTTCATGTTCCTGCATTTTGAAATTCCTGTGAATCAAAGAGGACATAAGATTATTTGGATATTTTCTGTAATGCTTGTCGGTTGGGCTAGGTGTGAGGTGATAGCTGAGCTTAGAGGATATGTGCAGACAATGAGGAGAACAAGTGACGGGGAAGAGAAAGTTGAACATGACCGTCGATGACGCCTTTACCATGTTTTGCACCACATTAACCTAACATCCCCGAGTGTGGTGTTTTGTAGCTCGGGCTACATGTAGCCCTTTATTTTGAATATTCGAAATACAAAATTTAAGTTTCAAAAAAACTGAAAAAAAATATGTACATGTTGCCATGGATATATCCTACAATTGTGCCAAATCTTAATCTGAAATACGCCATATTCTAGGCTACACAAAAAAGACAAAATTGTAGATCTCGTATATGAACAGTAAAGCTCCAAATTTGTCAGAATTTTCTCTTTTTTATATAGCCCAAAATACAAAAATAATTTGGACTGCAAATTTGCACAGTTGTAGGATATGGTATTGGCTACATACATATTTGTTTTTAGAATTGTTTGTAACATAAAAAAATGAGTTTTCGAAATTTTGAAATATAGGGCTATATGTAGCTCGGGCTACAAATGGCCTTTTGGAACATGCCCGTCCTATTAGTCCTATATGATAGAACGAACAAAATCTAAAATGTGGTTGATGCATGTAAAATGCATACATGAACTTTACATTTTATTACATGTTATTCCATGTTATTTGCATCATATAAGGGTTATATTCATGATTTATATTGAGTTTTGGGGATAATTAACAACTTCCCCATTTTTCTGGAATTAACCCTGCACTGTCAGAAAACCCCTTTTTCTATATTTTTACGTTTCAGGCGACCAAATCACGTCATAATGACCTGAGATTTTACGGGGATCATTTTTTTTGGAAGGAACAAAACGTAGGCGCAAAGGAAACGAAGAAACGAAGACCAGAAGGCCAAAACAAGTGGGCCCACGCGGCCAGATTCCCTGACCGCGTGGGACCCCTCATCCTGGCCCTCGGGCCTCCGCGGCTGTCGATCCTTCTTCCCGAAGCTTCGTCTTGACCTTAAAACGACTATATATAGACCCTCCAGAGCTTTCGCGAAAGGGAGCTCCGCCGAAACACAGAAACCACGAAACAGAGACCTGGAGCTGAAGATTGGAGGGGGAAAACTCCGGCGGGGCGCTGCCGGCGTGATCTCCTTCCCCTCCAACAACATCTCCACCGACACCATGATGAAGAGGGAGTAGTCCACCCCTGGACTATGGGTTTGTGTAAGTAACTTATGTATCTCTCCTCTCTATGAGCTTCACTAATTAGTACCGTATGAGCTGCTGAACATGATTACGGTCATCTATGTAATTCCTTTGTGGTGGATCTTTATTATGAGTTAATACATGTTTGAGATTGCAATGGTTTTGTTTCAGTTATGAAAGTAGATGCATATTATGTACCCCGTTCTTATTTACTTGTCATGATCAAGCATGTTTATGAGAGCATGTGAGGGAGAACGTGTGCATTAGTTGGAGTAACGGGGAGTGGCTAGTGCAGTGAACGTGACAGATAGTTTTGCGATCCACTTGGGTTTTCTACCTTACTTTGTTGCCTCACTAGGGATAAACAAAAATACCATGCTACCGGAGAGTGGATGTGACCTTGGCCACTACCTCCATGACTAGATCTAGCATGTTCTTATTTTAACTTCATGTCATTGAACTTATTGCTATGCTCTGATTTATCTTAATTACTAAGGTGTTATGATTTAGTTCGCATCTTGGTGGAGCATAAGAGAGAGAACAACTTATACTTGAGATTTCTATGTTAGGACGTGATGCCCATATTATTAATAACTTGTCAAACCATGTCTTGCCATATTTCATGTTAATTTTAGTGTTCCATTGTCTACCACGTTATCAAGAGAGAGTGCATTTGTGAAACCATGAACCCCGGTCCATTTTTAATCATAAGAAACACCTTTCCAACACTTTTATCACCACTTTTGTTTGCTGCCATTATTAAATCCGAAAATACAAAAATATTTTTACATCTTGCATTCATCATAAAAAAACCCAAAAATATCATTTATCATTGTTTCCACCATCATTGCATATTTATTTTACCACCATTGCATATTTACTACTGTTTGCATATTTATTTTATTATCATTCTCACACCTTGTGCTTGACAACCACTTGGTGAGGTTGAGGGCAGAAAACAATTTATTTTGTTGCAGATTCTCAAGGGAAGGATAAGGAGATAACACCTGAAATACTGGTTCCCCGAGAGTTCGATATTAAACCCTCGAGTCACCCCTCGTGGGGAAAACTGTCTTCCACTACTACATACACTCTGCACTTGGAGTCTCAACCTAACCCATTTACTATTCACGCAGGTAACCACGCGTAGGGTCAGCAAAGTGTTTTCTGACGCCGTTGTGGGGTAATCACTTGAAGGGTCATCAAGACCGTTTTCTGGCGACGTTGTCGGGAAGCGAAGAAGCAACACCGCATCAAGATTCCCTCGTCAACTACGCGCCCGTCATAGTAGCATCATTGGGTATCAAGATGTTTTCTGGCGCCGTTGCCGGGGAACCATAGCTGAAAGGTTTATCCAAGGATCACTCACATCAAGTCAACTTCATCACCAGCTTGTGTAACAACCTAAGCTTGGGAAGGTTGCACCTACGTGAGCATCATCTTATCCATCTTTACCTACAATCATTTTTATTTTGTTTTGTTCTTGTCTTGCATATCATCTTTATATTTCGGTTTGCATATTTATATTCAGTTTTGCATTTTTGTGTTGCATTTGTTATTTCGAGTTGCATTAGTGTCATTTCACTTAAAAACATCAGCTCAGCCCACAGACACGATACATCTTCCCCTTGTAGCCAGAGTGTGTAGCACAAGTAAGCAGAATGGTTAGCTAGGCCATCTGTTACCTATCCTAACCACCTGGTACGCAGGGTAGGTGGATCACCCACTCGGTACGCACAAGCTACTCTTTCAGCGTCATGGAATAATTACATGGGCATGAACAAAATGTTCGAGGTCGACCCCCTTACCTCTGCACTAAAAAGCCTACTCAAAAATCCACTCGCTGCAACCAAAACACTGCTCAAAAGATGAAATGGGCATGATGCATCAAGAAGACACTCAGAAAACTTTTGATACGACTAAACAACTCTGAAATCAGGTCACCAAAAATTATTTTCCTTGGATTTCCTAACGTTACCAAACAAGACAATACAATAGGACGATATATTCAGCTAAAGGAGAACAACACAAAATTCCACCTCATGCCCCTATGGTATGCCCAGCGCATAAGGCTATCAAAAAGGGTCAACTTAAAAACATTACGCTTCACCAATGTTTAACTAGGCAACACATTTGCCAAACCAAGGTCAAAGTTAAGAACTTGAATCCTCAATAGTACGATGACAATTCTTTAAAACCCAGACTTGTGGCTTAATACTTTAGTAGGTATTAACATATACCACTTCAAATCTGGTAAAAAAAATGTGGTTTAGACTTTAGAATCAGGCCTTCGGTAGAACTCTTTTACACTTGTGTTGGGCAAAAGTGACAGATGAAGTTGCCAAAAACAAAAATAAATGATCTGGACAGTAGAACATACCATGAAGTCATGCACACACGTAACTGTTTGAAAATATTAAAATTTTCTTTGCTCGAACACGCTCTACGGTTTGTCATTTTCTGTTAGCAGTTATTGCAACGATGGCATCAGCCTTGCAAGCCAAAGCAAAAACTATGGCAGGAGTAAGCGAGGCAAACAGAAGTTGAAACTGAGACAAGAAAAACTAAAGAGCTTAAAATGTCATCCAACTCTTTTATATAGAGACCCACAAAAAATTAAAGATGGGACAAACCCAGATTTAACACAAAGCTCCTAAATTTTCATTGAATGTAACACATAGCTATTGCTTCGCATTTCTTTTACTTTTTTTTCCTCTCGCGTGCACAAACCGACTTTCCCTGTGGTTAAGCAACAGCCAGTAGCACAAATAATGAAATAATAGCTACGAACATGGTACCAAGGTTAAACGGTTCAAAGTAGTTACATCCAACCAATCCTCAAATGAAAGGCAAGCACTAGCATTAGTAAATCCTTGTGAGTTTAGCATTCGTCTGCCATATTATGCCCCCTTACGGAGCCAGAATTTACCAATGTTGGAAATTTCCTACAAAGGATCAACTCGACCGCTATTATTAACAACTTTTTTCCTTTATACTAGCATACACCCATTGCCGTTTCCAAAAAGATTCCTAGTCCTGACCAAGTAATAATTACCAAGGGACAGGGCATTGATAAAGCGAACAAATGGTACAAATGTGGCAGGTTGCCAATAACGGCCGGTCGGATGACTACTCCAGGCCAGCAACCACACACAACCCAACATAGCTACACAGAACAATCAAAAGATCCAATTTTTCAGCAGCAATCAATAACATCATGTAACCATCTTGTAGGCGGAAGTAATTGCTAGTCTGAATAGCGAGAGCGCGTAAGATGCAAGACCCAAACCCATCCTATTGTGCACTAGTGTGTCAAGTTTTAATGTTTAATTATCCTATATATAAATTTTAGAGTTTTATTAACCTAAAAGGAGAGTTCAAAATTTTAAGTTGTTAAACTATATGGTCACAATAGTATAATTAACGTAGATATCGAAGTAACATTTCTATACCAGAGACCTGAAGCCGGGCTCTGATACCAACTGTAACACCCCGGTCTAGAACTAAGACCAGACTGCTACCACAAGCATTTTCATAGGAATTTTAATCCTAAACTTCCAGATATATTGGCAAAGATTCGAATATAATAACAAAAGAACTATCAAGAACAAAAGGATATCCAGCACAACATTCTTTAAAGAAATTAACTGTTTGAGCTCCACATGATTTTCATTAACAAAACTCAACAAATCCATACTACAAGTACATGGCTTAACAATCTAAACTTATATATTGTAGACTGGATCTTTTAACAATTCGGGAAGGCGATGCTAAACAAGAATGGCACGTGTGTGTCTGTGATAAAGAAGAATGTTCTACTCCCAAGCCCACGCATGCCAACTTCGTCGAACACCTGAAAATTTTGGTGACAACAAGGGTGAGCTCACCAGCTCAACAAGCACAGTGGGATAGTAAAGAAACAATGTAACACCACATCTCAAGTTAAGGAACATAACCAAATATCAATTGTGTTTACTTCCTACATAACTAAGTTGTATCAACAGAAGGCTCCCCTAGCAAGAATTCAACTCTTAAGAGCCTAACATGGGGCATGCAGGTTCTATGAAATAAACATGGATTTCATGGACACTTCAATATCACATCTGCATGGTTACTCTCAAATAATATTTGCTTCTAGAGTTTACTGATAAGAGATATTAATCTTAACAAATAATCATGAGTAAATCATTACCCAAACCTGCAACTCACTCCTGAATAATTAAGCTTTCAGCATAAAGAGCAAGCACACATGACATCACTCAAAGCCACACAAATATCTCCCACACTTTTCTCCTCATGTTAGCAAGCAAGCCAATCTCACAAAACCACCAATAGTTAGCATAGTAGAAAGTCCAGCCAAGGCATGTGTCACTCACCACAATCAAAGGTAACACATTAAAGATGATATTCGCATAAGTAAATGTCTTTTCATTGTACTGATCATTTTCATCTCATTCTATTAACGTTTTCGTTTCATCCCATCTCATTGCTTACACAAACAATTATCATGTAACACTTGTCATGTCACATTGATGATCCTGTATGCCTACATGCATGCTCTTTGCTTTCACTTTTCTTTGCGTATACCGGTATCGCTTGAGTGGACACCCGTCGGCATCCACTCACTCCAACTTGTGGAGATTGCCTACAATGTGGGTCGCAACCCATCATTGATGGTCTCAAGGTGACTACCTCAGTAGGTCACAACACTATGCACTGTCTATAAAATGCTATGCAAAAATGCAAGCGCCACTTATCCTTTGCCTTATCCACTTTGTCTCCACACATATAACAATAACAATAAGGACAATTCATCTTCAACCCGAAAGGTTTGGAAATTCACATATCAACACAGGGGACTAAAATGATCACCAACCAAAAGAATGCATATTTAGGGATGAGGGAATAGTTGGGAATGGGAATCACACTGTGATTACCATCCCACATGCACTTGCCTTTTACCGCCCGATGGAGTGACCTCACAACTCAACCAACAAGTCAAAGCATGGTCACCTGCTAATTAAGCAAGAATATACAAATCACAAACATTGCATCCGTAAGCATCACAAGGAATGAACATAAGCATCGCTCCTATGCGCCATCATCAACCTCTCGATGTTCCCAGAAGTTTTACCCTAAGCCCAAGCTCCCAGCTTTTAAACATGAGAACATTGCATGTTCTGAATGTACACCAATGCATTAACAATTGGTTATAAGGCAATTTTCAAATAAATAAGATTAACCCCTCAGTTTTAGGCCCTTAGGTTACCATGTGCAAAACAGGACAGATCATGTGTTATTCGCATCGAGATTACCATAAACTCGGAACAAGGAAAATTATGTCATTACATTCATCTACATGAAGTTATGTCTACCCAACATGTTGTGCAAATAAGTATAATTCGACCTAGAAGCATGGCTGGCACCCGATGCAAGATTACTGCACATATCTGAAACTAGTTACAGCATAGCAGCACCGCGAAGACCGTAGTTTCCAGACCACTCATCGGAAAAACGCAAACGACCAGTCTACGGAAAGCTAAGGACGATACCTACAGTTTACTTGTGGACCTATTCACATATTTTGCACGGTTTAAGAGAAGTTTGGCTCGAATGTACTGCAAATTTTGCATCTACCTATTCCAGAATATCCGAGAGCCCTCAATCTCAACGATTAAATTACGAATTAAGTGCTTGAGTCACACGATGTTACTATAACTCAAGATCGCATAGTCTATCAGATCAGTCTTACAAGAATCAATAGATTTCGTGCGTTACCGTCGACGCGAGATGGTGTTGACAGGATGAAGACGGCATAGTCGACGTCCTCGAGCTGACCCTTCTCTTCTCCTTTCTTCCTCTTCTAGGTTGTACGTCTCTCTCTCAATATCTGGTTGATAGGGAAGATGAGATGGGGAAGAGACAATCAGATTGACCAGAAATTGCACTGGCGGCTGCTGCCCGAGCGGCGGCGCAGGCAGGGGCGCACGTCGGAGGTGCAGGCTACTTGCAAGATGAGAGGCGGTAGGCACGAACTGCAGATGTGTGACGGCTTGCTGCTAGGGTTAGGGAGCAGGGTGGGTGCAGGAGCAGCAGTGGTTACAGGGATGGGCCGATGTCTCTGCTAGCTCATCTGGTTTGGTCCAATGACCAATTGTTTGGTCGTCCAACAAAAAGAAAACTAGCCCAGAAGCCTCTTGGCTGATGGATAGGTCAACACAAGCTAGTACGTGTTGAGTTCATAACGAACCTGGCATTTTTTCACCTTAATTAATTTGTAATGACAAATACTAGAGGTTTAAGAAAAAGATGATCAATGAAACTCGACGACGGTTTAGTTATAATTTTGAACTCACATATCATACCGCTATGTAAAAAGGTCCTCTTTTTTTATTCTTTGTGAATTAAAAACAATTGTACAAAGTGCCCAAATCGGGGTATTACAATATGTTCCTAACAACCGTCCTTTAGTGCCATATCCTAATGTTAATGATAAATGGAAGCCTATGTCATCAAGCAATGATAATTTCGAAGCAAATAAAATTCTTATTGAACAAGTTGCTAGTCATAATACCATGATACAAGAGTTGAATAAATCTGTTGCTTCTATTAGTTCTGATATTAGAGGTTTACAACTCCAAGCTGCAGGACTAGACAAAGCCTTGTCAAAACTAGCTGATAATCAATCCACTTTATTGAGTATGTCTGCAGGGAAACCACAAGCACCACCCACGGTTGGGATGAATTCTATAAATATTGCTGAAAGTGTCCCTTCTACTTTGGAGGGAACTCTTGATGAACTGCTTGAATATCCTGAATATTTGTTGTCATTTATGTCTCAACTTGTTGGTTTAAAGGAAGAAGTTAATGAAACTAAAAATGATGAATCTCTTATGTTAGTCGAGTTAGAAAGAAAAGTTGAGAAAGTTAAAATGCTTAGTGAAGTTAAGGAACCATTTGTTGATTTAGAAAAGTGTAGCTTGCATGAATTAATTTCTATCTTACAAAATTTGCAAGTGATCCTTCTGTTAATATTAACCAGGCTGGTTTTGGTTCCTATATTGCTAATCATGTCTTAAAAGAAAAGATTGCTAGGTACAATCAAGAAGCTATGATACCACCTAAGCTTGGGGATATCTGGATCCCCAAGGTACTAGTAACCATTGGAAAAGAGACACACCATGCCATTTTAGATCTAGGATCTAGTGTCTCTATATTATCTAAAGAACTATATGAAGTCCTTGAACTTAAAAATATTGAGAAATGCTCTATTGAACTTGCACTTGCTGATGATTCCATTAGACATGCTCTAGGAAAAGTAAGTGATGTTATGGTACAGTTACACATGACTTTTGTGCCTGTTGATTTTCTAATCATGGACATGGGGAATAAAACCTCTAGTCCTATTATTTTGGGAAGACCTTTTCTTCGTACTACATGTGTCATTATTGATTCAAAGGAAGGGAATGTGAAGTTTCAGTTTCCACATAAGAAGAGCATGGAACACTTTCCAAGGAAGAGGGACACACCAAGGTTCAAGCTCCCTCATGAGCTACGTCTCATTTGATTATCAAGTAAGCCTAGCTATATGGCTATAAAGAAAGCGCTTTACGGGAGGCAACCCGGTTGTTTTTGTTTGAGATTTTCTTTGAGTCCTCTTGCTGTAACAAGAGAGTAGTTTGTTAGTTTTGTTTCTGAGATTTTTAATAAAGAACCAACTTTTACCTATTTTGGGTTTGAAACGTTGCTATTCATTTTCGGAGAGTTTTCTGCCTGCACGAAGTCTGTGCACGGTTTAATTTTTCATTTTTTATCTGTAACTCCGATTGAGCTGTAATTTGAACCGTAGTTTCAACTTTTCATCCTCTACACACGTGATTTTTTGCAGATGTTTCTGACGAGTTTAAGTAGGGTAGAAAAATGCGTTTGACTGCTGCTGTTTTTCTGGACAGATTCTGTCTTGATATTGTTTGATGCATTCTTTGAGCTTTTTGCTTGAATCTTTTTGATTCAATTGAGTTTATGAGTAGGCATACAACATTATATACTCTCTGGATATTCATATGAATTTTTGCCTAAGGATTTTATGCAGCAAGCAACCTATTTGTTTATCACTACTAATATCGCCCCACAGAAAAGAAATGGGAGAAACGGTGTTTTGAAGTTTTTTCACAGAGATTAGAGGAGCTGCACCAAGAGCTATCCAAGGATGGTGAAGACCATAAGCTTGGGGATGTCAAGACAACCCCACTAGACCAACACACTCGCGGTTTGCACACGTCTAACTTCTGTTTTTCGATCAAAGCACTTTATCGTATAAACTTAGAGCGTCTGTTTTTTATTTGCTTTTGTTATTTCGGTTTGATTTTTATTTTCTTGAGACCACCACTATCATTTATATATGAGAGAGTTACTGGAAGTTTGGGTTGAATTATATTGGATGCTATTAAATATATTGGGATAGGGATGTTTGAGTTGATTTTAAAAGATACATATAGTTGCATAATTCATGTGTTTTGAATGATTATTAATTTGCAAGTGTGTTGTTAAGAGCTATCTTATGCCATGTTTAGATGTTGAATTTTAACTTTACTTGGTTTAACATGGATTGATTAGTTCTATGGACACTTATGCATGCATTTAGATGGTCAACTTTCTCCCTATTGCTAGCCCAAAAATTACAACAAGTAAAAAGCTTGTTTCCCAACACCTTCAACCAAAGTTTTTCCAGTGAGTCCACCATATCTACCTATTAGCTTTATGCTATTCCAAGTATGTTTATCATGTTATATTGTGTTATCTACATTTCTGAATTTAAATGCTTATGTTATTGATTGTCATGGGAAAAATTGGTTAAAAGCTCTCACGAACTTGATGCACAATTTACTTTTATTGCATTTAATAAGCATGAACCATTGTGATTAAAATTATGAAGTTGTGGGCTTGACAATAGTTTTGGTTGGGAGTTAGCCCATATGTGCTGTCACATGGCAAGCTTTCAACATTGCACTTATTTATATTTAGTTGATATTATGTACTTTTGTTTATGGATGCCTATCATGGGTGAAATGAATATGGATACTTAGTAAGTTCAAAGAGTTTGTATAAATGGTTAGAGAAATGTCTGGGCCGCTAATCTAAGCCATGCATCATTCATGGTGGAAATTTACAGCATAACCATAATGTTCATTCAGTGATGCACCTCATAATAAAAAGCTATACCCATAGTAAATAAAAGAGTGCTGAGATTGTTCATTGTCTATTTGTCTTGTTGTTTTGACATGGACTTGTTCATGTCAAGGGGCAAGAGGTACCCAGTGCAGTTCTTGATGATACTATTATTACTTGCAATGACCTTTATTTGAATTTACTTTGTGGACCAATGTGAGTAACACATGGTGTAGGTACTTGTATTCAAGGGACATGAGACATTCAACCAATACATTGTCAAGCACACCACTGATAACCCACAAGTATAGGGGATCGCGTGTAGCCTTTTCGATAAGTAAGAGTGTCGAACCCAACGAGGAGCTAAAGGTAGGATAAGTATTCTCTCAAGTTCTATCAAGCACTGATACAACTCTACGCACACTAAACGTTTGCATTATCTAGAAAATAAAACTACGGTAGCAATACGGGTATGAGAGATAGTTTTGCAAGATAATAAATACAAGAAAGTAAATGTTCGTGCTGCAGCAATAAAATACACTAAGTAACCATATACTAACAGTACCATGAGTGTGGAAAAGTGGTGGTAATTGTGGTGGCTTTGTCCAAGATTAATTAGTGAAGGTACTTGGTTCATTGTCTTCGATGCAGTTTTCTATGTGGGAGCGGCTAAATATACATGCACTCCACTACTTGGGATTACAAGTACTATATGATTGGATTGTTAGAAAGCATCCGCAAATACTAACAATGCATTAAGGTTTCCCCAACCATAGCCTTAAGTTCAAGGTCCTCTTACTCCCATACGTGCAACTAATCGGTTCGCGTTCTCAGGTTTCTGTCACTCCGGCAGAACTTCCCCCGCTTCGTTACAAATACTACCAACCCTAGGGTGTTTGATCCATGCGCGCACAAGTATAATGGACACCAAAGGACAGCACCATATAGACATACAACTCTAATGAACCTCATGCATTCAATTAAGCAATCAAAAGACAAATAAACTACGGAAACATGATGTAAATCATAGGATAAATATTATAGCATCAAACACCATGTTTACATAGGACGGTACAGAGGTTTGTGGGAGGATGAACCACTGAATACAAGGAGGAGATGGTGATGGAGATGGCGGTGAAGACGGCGGAGAGGGGCAGCGCGGCGGCGCAGGGCGGCGGCGGCGCCGGCGGTGCGGGGAACTCCTTTCCCCGTCGCCGGCAACATGGGGGAGCGCCGCCCCTTAGCCTCCCTCCTTCATGGCTTCTTGGGAGCCCTCCCCCATGGAGATGGGATCCATGGGGGAGGCAAAAACGTGGCTTTTTGGTGGCTGAAATTCGTGGGTGGAGGAGTCCTCCACGAATTAGGTTTCCTCCCTTTATATATCTTCTCGGATTTCCGTCACCCCCTTTTAGGGTTCCACCAAAACAGACCTACAGGCCGCGTCCGAACTCCGATTGGGCTGATCTCGGGCTTAAAATCTTCGTATGGAAAATTGTGACAATTTTCGTAACAGCCAGGTCTCCATTTGACGTCATCTTCGAGGGTCAAACTGGCAAACTTCGTAAAAAGTTCTCAGACAGATTTCAGGAAAGTCCCAATTCGACTCCAACAAGATTTCCTCTTGTATTCTTGATAATTTCTACACATCAAAGAGTAAAACAAGAACATTGTGCACTTTTGCAACTATTAGTAGGTTAGTCCAAATAAATAATAAACTTAATATAAAACAAGTGCTAAAAGCATAAAAATGGCATGAAACAATCAAAAATTATAGATACGTTTTGGACGTATCAACCACTCATATTTGCTTTCACTTTAAACATTAATCATTCAAGATGCTATGATAGGGGTAATGAGAGCTCCACACCAATGACTACCACATTGCAAGCATTAACTTAAGTAGAAGTGTTTGGAAGTTAGATGAAACTTATTCATGCTTTACCTCTACTTATTTATCTATCCAAAGTGTCCACCTTTTATATTCAGTTTTCATAAGAAGTACTCTATGACCACCATAGGATGTTTTTACTTTTCATTATGCATACATTTGGTCCATAATACTTTCTTCTATGTTACACTTTGTGAATTTATCATTGAACATCTTTACATTGAGTATTTGATATCACTTCACAATTTATCTTGCATATTGTTATTCCTTTGAAGAATGAATCATTTGACTTTATGTAGCAATAGTAATCACCTTTGATATCCATTGATAGTATTAAAATGCAAAGTCCATGTTAGTTTTATCACCTTCATACTCGGGACGAGCATGGGTTAAGCTTGGGGATGTTGATTCATGTAAAATGCATACATGAACTTTACATTTTATTACATGTTATTTGCATCATATAAGGGTTATATTCATGATTTATATTGAGTTTTGGGGATAATTAACAACTTCCCCATTTTTCTGTAATTAACCCTGCATTGTCAGAAAACCCCTTTTTCTATATTTTTACGTTTCAGGCGACCAAATCACGTCATAATGATCTGAGATTTTACGGGGATCATTTTTTTGGAAGGAACGAAACGTAGGCGCAAAGGAAACGAAGAAACGAAGACCAGAAGGCCAAAACAAGTGGGCCCACACGGCCAGATCCCCTGACCCTGTGGGACCCCTCATCCTGGCCCTCGGGCCTCCGCTGCTGTCGATCCTTCTTCCCGAAGCTTCGTCTTGACCTAAAAACAACTATATATAGACCTCCCAGGGCTTTCGCGAAAGGGAGCGCCGCCGAAACACAGAAACCATGAAACAGAGACCTGGAGCTGAAGATTGGAGGGAGAAAACTCCGGCGGGGCGTTGCCGGCGTGATCTCCTTCCCCTCCAACAACATCTCCACCGACACCATGATGAAGAGGGAGTAGTCCACCCTGGACTATGGGTTTGTGGAAGTAACTTATGTATCTCTCCTCTCTATGAGCTTCACTAATTAGTACCGTATGAGCTGCTGAACATGATTACGGTCATCTATGTAATTCCTTTGTGGTGGATCTTTATTATGAGTTAATACATGTTTGAGATTGCAATGGTTTTGTTTCAGTTATGAAAGTAGATGCATATTATGTACCCCGTTCTTATTTACTTGTCATGATCAAGCATGTTTATGAGAGCATGTGAGGGAACGTGTGCATTAGTTGGAGTAACGGGGGGTGGCTAGTGCAGTGAACGTGACAGATAGTTCTGCGATCCACTTGGGTTTTCTACCTTACTTTGTTGCCTCACTAGGGATAAACAAAAATACCATGCTACCGGAGAGTGGATGTGACCTTGGCCACTACCTCCATGACTAGATCTAGCATGTTCTTATTTTAACTTCATGTCATTGAACTTATTGCTATGCTCTGATTTATCTTAATTACTAAGGTGTTATGATTTAGTTCGCATCTTGGTGGAGCATAAGAGAGAGAACAACTTATACTTGAGATCTCTATGTTAGGACGTGATGTCCATATTATTAATAACTTGTCAAACCATGTCTTGCCATCTTTCATGTTAATTTTAGTGTTCCATTGTCTACCACGTTATCAAGAGAGAGTGCATTTGTGAAACCATGAACCCGATCCATTTTTAATCATAAGAAACACCTTTCCAACACTTTTATCACCACTTTTCTTTGCTGTCATTATTAAATCCGAAAATACAAAATACTTTTACATCTTGCATCCATCATAAAAAAACCCAAAAATATCATTTATCATTGTTTCCACCATCATTGCATATTTATTTTACCACCATTGCATATTTATTTTATTATCATTCTCACACCTTGTGCTTGACAACCACTTGGTGAGGTTGAGGGCACAAAACAATTTATTTTGTTGCAGGTTCTCAAGAGAAGGATAAGGAGATAACACCTGAAATACTGGTTCCCCGAGAGTTCGATATTAAACCCTCGAGTCACCCCTCGTGGGGAAAACTGTCTTCCACTACTACATACACTCTGCACTTGGAGTCTCAACCTAACACATTTACTATTCACGCAGGTAACCACGCGAAGGGTCAGCAAAGTGTTTTCTGACGCCGTTGTGGGGTAATCACGTGAAGGGCATCAGTGGTTAACAGGGTTCAACTTTTTTTTTTATGGGATATCCCGGTAGAACTCTTACTTGGGTAATATGTGTCAAAAAGCACAAATAAAGGGTAAAAAGTAAAATTTACTCTAAATCTAATAATGATTACTTCCTCGTCCCGGTATTCAGGTCTCCTAGTGAAAAAACTATTTGTCCCAACACTAGCTAAAAATAAGGCTTGTTTAGCGCTAGTTTCTCGTGTTGATTAGTGTGCACCACTCTAGCTCCTCCCCTAAACACAGATGGACCATTGCATGTAATTACCTCTTCATGTTTATTGGGTAAAACGTTTTTGCATGCAATATTTATTATCTCACCTAATAAAAAACCACAATTAACAAGAGAAAAGCAAGGATTTTGCTCTTCAACCAGATCCTGCCTTGGTCGCGGTGCTCCTACTTAAAGGCCCAATAAACCAGAATAGAGGGAGTATATTGACCTCTTCGGGGAATAAACTCCATGTATAGCGAGCAACGAAAAAAATAGCACGCTATTTCCCGGTTAATAGCACGATATAGCATATTTGGAGAGCCTACGCTATATTTAGACTAAAGTTGACGCTACGGCGCTATTTGCGTTTTATACGCGCTAAACCACACTAAATGTGGTAACGTTATAGCTATGCTAACAAAAAGTCTGGAAATAACGTTAAGTGATGATGATGGCGGGCAAGCTGGTGGTTCTTCAGTTATTCTGAAGATTATGTCAATGATTCTGATCAAAGTTAAAAACAGTTTATCTTTTAGTTTATTACTGTTTCATGGTTTTAAGCCTCATATTTGTATTTGTGTCATGGATTTGGCCTTGACATTTGAATATGGTTACCTAGTTATGCATGTATTGCTTCTGGACAAATTTTTAGTGTTGAAATCCTTAATATTTGGTCTTTTTCTTGCATTTTTTTCATCACGCTATTTTACATGTAACTTCGCTATATCACGCTATATCTTGTATAGCTTCTGGAGGAGGGTCACGCTATTTTTGATAGCACACTATTTTTTTCCTTGATAGCGAGTCGACAGGGCGGAAATATTAAAATATGTTACGGCTCACGGACAACACTCCCTGCAATCTGACCATCCCTTTCATGCAATGCATGCTCACGATTCATCCAACTACGCGTATGTCTCCTCTATATTATATTCTTTTTATATGTACTAGTTTAGTTGTATAACTGACGCCTGCTAACGTCACACCTCAATAAATGCAACTCATGCATTAACCCATCTATAACCCATCTAGTAGTAATTGCATCTAGGTTTAACTGCTAACATTTAATTTCAGTTTTTTATTCTCCAGCTTCATTTAATCAGACCGTGGTAGTCACGACACTTGTAATTGGTACTCATACAGAACATTCAACATAATCCATATCCAAGATTAGTTTCAGTTAGAATATTTAGATATTTTTCAAATAACCCATTTGGAATTTTCACACTACAATTAGTAATTTATAGTTTTTTGACCTTTTCTAAATTATTAAATAATAATGTATTCGGTAGGATTTTTATCCTTTTCTAAATTACTATTGTTTTGTGTATACGTTAGGCTCGTACCCGAGTTATAGTCATTCAAAAAAGGACAAATATTCTTACTTTTTGGCTTTTACTTAAAAAAAATCATGTATACTTTAGGCTCATGCCCGAGTTTTAGTTTTCAGAAAAGGAAAAAAAAATGTCTTTGAAATTTTGTAAACTTTTCTATTTTTTCATGTATATGGTAGGCTTGTACCTAAGTTTTCAGAAAAGGATAAAAATTCCAATATTTTTTGAATTTTTTTTACCTTCTCTTAATTACTATTTTTTCATGTATACGGTAAGCTCGTGCCCGAGTTTCGGTATTTTAAAAAGACAAATAATTGGATCTTTTTTGGGATTTGTTAACCGTGAGTTCTACTAGTAATGTTTTGCAGTTGGAACGCTCAATGCAAATTGGAACGCTCAATGTCGGCACTGCAAATTTATGCAGAAAAAATAAAATAAACAATTTTTAAGAATATAAAAAATGTTTTGCACTTGGAACGTTTAGCACCGAGAGGCTCCCAAGAGTAGCGCCTTCAGCGCTACGCACCCAAAGCTTGGGCCCGGTGCCACGGTGGCATGGATTGTAGGGCCGCCGGCTGTGGGTGTTACCAAGCAGAAGGTAGCTCCCTCAATGCCGGCGTAACAAAAAAGGTTTAGTTTTGACAATAGTTTCGCAAGAGGACTACTTGGAATATTTTGCAGGTGGAACGCTCAACACCGGCGCTACAAATTTATGTAGAAAAAATAAAATAAAAGTAAAGTAAACAAATTTTAAAGAAAGGAAAGAAATACACAAAAAAAGGTTAATTTTGATAATAGTTTCGCAAGAGTTCTACTTGAAATATTTTGCAGTTGGAACGCTCAATGTCGGCGCTGCATATTTATGCAAAAAAATAAATAAAGAAATTTTAAAGAAATAAAATAAACACCGACCAGATCGAAGGTTCTGAGCCGTATAATTATTTGGCTGGTCATTAGACAAGTATAGACTGTTGGACAACATCGAGTGAATCAAATCGAAGGTCACATTATCAAAAAGTGTTAGTTTTGACAATAGTTTACAAAGAGGTCTACTTGGAATGTTTTGCAGTTGGAACGCTCAATGCAAATTGGAACGCTCAATGTCGGCGCTGCAAATTTATGCGAAAAAAATAAAATAAACAATTTTTAAAGAATATAAAAATGTTTTGCAGTTGGAATGTTTTGCACCAAGAGGCTCTCCCAAGAGTAGCGTCTTCGGCGCTACACACCCAAAGCTTAGGCCCGGTGCCACGGTGGCCCGGATTGTAAAGCCGTCGGCTCTAGGCGTTACCAAATTGAGGGTAGCTCCCTCAATGCCGACGCAATCAAAAAGGGTAGTTTTGATAATAGTTTCCCAAGAGAACTACTTGGAATATTTTGTAGTTGGAACGCTCAACGCCGGCGCTACAAATTTATGCAGAAAAAAAATAAAATAAAGTAAAATAAACAAATTTTAAAGAAAGGAAGAAATACACAACCAAAAATGGTTAGTTTTGACAATAGTTTCGCAAGAGGTCTACTTGGAATATTTTGTAATTGGAACGCTCAATGCCGGCGCTGCAAATTTCTGCAGAAAAAATAAAGTAATGTAAAATAAACATATTTTAAAGAAATGAGAAAAAATACACAACCAAAAAGGGTTAATTTTGATAACAGTTTCGCAAGAAGACTACTTGGAATTTTGTAGTTGGAACGCTCAACGTCGGCGCTACAAATTTATGCAGAAAAAATAAAATAAAGTAAAATAAAACAAATTTTTATGAAAGGGAAGAAATACACAACAAAAAGGGTTAGTTTTGACAATAATTTCGCAAGAGGTCTACTTGAGATATTTTGTAGTTGGAGCGCTCAATGTTGGCGCTGCATATTTATGCAGAAAAAATAAAATAAAGTGAAATAAAGAAATAAAATAAACACCGACCAGATCAAAGGTTCTGAGCCGTATAATTATTTGGCAGGTCATTAGACAAGTATAGACTGTTCGACATCATCGAGCGAATCAAATCGAAGGTCACTTTTTTTGTTGGGTAGGAAACTTTTCGTTCGCACTTTTATATGCCATTGAAAGAAAAATATGATTTGTCACTGGAGTAAACGTGTGGGGTTGGTGGCAGCGCCCTTGCTGCCGGAAGACAATCTACAGAAGAAATCATCGCTGCCGAAGGGAGGAGTGAATATGTAGAAAAAATAAAATAAACAAATTTGGAACGCGCTCATCACCGAGTGAATATGCAGAAAAAGTAAAATAAACAAATTTTAAAGAAAAATATGATTTGGAACGCGGTCATCGCTGCCACGGAGAGAGGAGTGAATATGCAAATTTATTTAGCGCCTTCAATGCCGGGGCAATCAAAAGGAGTTAGTATTGACAAAAATTTCGCAAGAGGTCTACTTGTAATATTTTTGCAGTTGAAACGGTCAATGCCGGCGCTGTATATTTATGGAGGAAAAAGTAAAATAAACAAATTTTAAAGAATAAAAAATGTTTTGCATAGATGGACGCTGCCCCCACTCTTTCAAGAGCTTGGGATCATAGTTGGCTGCTGCCCGCGACGGCAGCACACAGAGAGGTGCCCCACTCTTTCAAGAGCCTTGGGCCAACTAAGATTATCGGTCGCGAAACCCGACCAGTCGTCCTGCTGCTCACCATGCGAGCTCGGTGGTGGAGCAGCAGCGGCCGGGTATATAAGCTGGTGCAACTGGCACTAAGTTTTCGATGTGGGACTAAACGGAGTCGCTGCTCGCCTCGCCTTCCGCGGGAGCGATTCCTTGCACGAGTATCGCTTTATTGGGCCGGCATTCTTTGTAGCCCATTAACAAAGAAAAACTGGCTCTCCGACGGACACGCCCGGGCCCACCCGCCAGTCTCCTCGCCGCCGCCCATCGACGGAGTACCTCTCGCTCATCGACGTCTCCGCCGAGGACGACTTCCTCCTCGACCTCGACCTCGCCTCGCCGTTCCAGGTTCACGCGCCTTCCATTTCGATGGGGATATGGGCGTCGGTGGTTTGACACGGCGTGCTGCGATTTTTGCCGATCTGGAGCAGCCCGCCGCCGGCGGCGCGACGGAGCAAGACCCCGAGCGGACCTAGTCCCGAAGAAGAGATAGCCCAAGGGTGGCGCTTCTTCACCGCCGAAGGTTGTGCACCGCCCCACACACTAGTGAATTTCTCTATGTCTTTGAAACGCGTCATTCCCTTCCTGTTTGAAATCTTTGCTCCTTACACTAACTTTGAGATTTATGCTTTGCATGTTGCTACATACAATAGGAGGCTATAATTGTTGTTACTACGATTCTGTAAAGTTCCTTGTCGATCTGTTGTTTAAGGGCCTTACCATTTCCTGCATTCAGGAACTTAACATAGAAATTAAACCCAATAGCTAGGAGTACTTCTTTTTCAATCAAACCCTGTCATGGAACTGCATATATCTGAATCCGAATGACTTTGCTAAGTTTGTAATCTTCATAGAGGAACGAGTATGCAAATTGCTTATTTTAATTGGAGTTCCCAGTGTGTAATACTCTAAACTTAATATCATGTTTATTTTTTCTGCTTGAGAAGGCTGTATCTAGAGCTGCAGAAGTAAAACCATCCTCAGGACCTCCTAGGTTGCTGCCAAGAGTCGCTACAATGAGAGCACCGACTAACACAGCTTCTACTTCTGGGATTTCAGACAAAATAAGCAGCACCGGTATGTGAATCAACATTGTTTAATTTGTTCTGCCTTAATTTTAATACATACCCCTAATACATTTGTTTTCCTCATGCAGAAGGTGTAGTCAACAGGCAGATAGTGGTAATTCTGCTAACACTTCAGCTAGCATGCTATCTCGGCCTGGTGGAGGTTCAGAGACAAGTGCAACCTCAAAATCGGGTGCTTTGTCATCAGCAGCAATTCCTTCCTCTCATAGTGCTCCCATGGGTACTATGTCAGGTGCGAAAACAAAATCACCGACCCTTTTTGGCAAGAGCAGAGCTCAGAGGATCCCTATCCGTTCACCATCAAGATCTGATACCAGTAAAGTTGACCCAGCAAGAGCATCAAGAAGTTAGATTCCAACTAGAAGCCACGGTGAGGGTGCATCACCGATCATTTCACCTAGCAGCTCTGTGGACAGCATGAGTTCTGTGATTTCTGGGGTTTCAACAACATCCACTATAGGGAGAGCGAGCCATACATCTGAGACCTTTAGTACAAGGTCATCATCACTGTCCCCTTCCACCAGAAAGAGCAATGATCACCCTCCAACCACAAAACCGAGGCCTCTCACTGTTACAGAAGGAACATCTTGTGATAATCCACCCAAGGAAATGGCTTTAAGCCATCTGGTCTACGAAGGCCTACACCAAAGATTGGATATTTGATGCTGTAAGTTCATGATATGTTTTCTTGTAAAGATGCCATTATTCTTTATTTGTTCTATTTTTTAACACTCTTGTTCTGTATGTCTTCAGGAGAAATCTGTTGAACAAAAAGCTGCGCGAGCGCAGTTGCAACCCAATAAGGTCTTGTTTTCACCGCTGGACACACGAACCCTCAGATTTCTTCTACACCAAAGAAGAACCCTGCATTTCCTACTTTTGATTATCAAGAAATACAATCTATGACAGTTGCAGCTTCTCAAACTAAAGCATCACCTTCACTGCCTCTCAAAGTTGCACAGACTGAAGTAAAACCATCAAAGGTGATAGAGCATGAAGCTTCTCGATCTAAGGCATTGACTTCACTGCCTCTCAGGGTTGCACATACTGAAGTAGATTTGTCGAAGGTGGCAGATCATGAAGCTTCTCAAACTGAGGCGTTGCCTTCACTGCATCTCAGAGTTGCACGAACTGAAGTAGAACCGTCAGAGGTGACGTTGGATGAAGTTTCTCAAACTAAGGCGTCGCCTTTACTGCCTCTCAGAGTCGCACAAACTGAAGTCGAACCATCAAAGGTGACAGAACATGAAGCTTCTCAAACTGAGGCGTCGCCTTTATTGCCTCTCAGAGTTTTGCAAGCTGAAGTAGAACCATCTAAGGTGCATGATGCTTCTCAAACTAAGACATTGCCTTCACTGCCTCTCAGAGTTGCGCAATCTGAAGTTGATCCATCAAAGGCGACGGAGTATGAAGTCTCTCAAACTGAGGCATCGCCTTTATTGACTCCAAGAGTTACACAAACTGAAGTTGAACCGTCAAAGATGATGAAACATGAATCTTCTCAAACCAAGGCATCACCTTCACTACCTCTGAGAGTTGCACAAACTGAAGTAGAATCATCAAAGGTGTTAGAGCATGAAGCACACATGTGTGAGACTGGTCCATTGGTCGCTGTGGACATTTTGGAGGAGACCATTCCAGCTCTGCATCAGATTATCCAGGCCAGTGGAGATGCCAGTCCATCGACACTTGAGCTGTCCTCATGTAACTTTGTTCAGCAAGAATCAGAAACTGAAGTAGAGTCATCGAAGGTAGAACATGAAGCACATATGTGTGAGACTGATCCATTGGTCACCGAGGACATTGCAGATGAGAGCATTCCAGCTTTGGATCAGATTATCCAGGCCAGTGATGACGGCAGTCCATCGACAGTCGAGCTGTCATCATGTACCTGGGGTCAGCAAGAATCAGAGACTATGGCAGTACATCCTGAGGATAGCAGTCCTTCCCGAACTAACGTGTCACCTTCACTGCCTCTTGGAGTTGCAAAAATGGAAGTAGAAGTGTAGAACCATTGGAGGTGATTCACAGTGAAGCACACATGTGCGAGTCTGGTCCATTGGTCGTGTTGGACATTGCAGAGGACAGCATTCCAGCTTTGCATCAGAATACTGAGACCATTGGGGATGCCAGTCCGTCAAGAGTTGAGCTATCATCATCTACCTTTAGCCAGCAAGAATCAGAAACCACGGCAGCACCTCACATGGAAAGCAGTCCTTCTCAAAGTAAGGTATCACCTTCACTGCCTATCGAAGTTACAGAAATGGAAGTAGAACCATTGGAGGTGAATGACGATGAAGGCTGCAAGCCCCAGGCCTGCCCAGTGTTTGCTGCTGCGGATACTGCAAAAGAGAACATTCCAGCCTGCATCAGAACATCCAGCCTAGTCCATTAAGGAAAAATATTCTGGCTTCGCATTACAACTGAAAAATATTCAGCTTGGATGTATATATATAGCAGTTTTCATCATTTCCCTCCCAGCTTTGTAACTGCCTTCTGTTATACTAGTTGGCCTGTGAGTCCTGATGTCGATTGATAGCATCTCATAGCATTTCCTGTTCTGAGCAGGTGTTCTGGATACAGAGGAGTTGGGCATTGTAAACAGCACTTTCCGCTAGTCGCAGGGGTCTAGGCTGCTGCCCGGAATTGCGGAGGAGATGAGGAGGTCGTCGGAGTCCACAACCTCGACTATAGAAAGTTAAAGTTTTGTGCTGGAAAGCCTCGAGGCCGAGCTGTTTGACAGCGTCCGTGCTTCCATTCAGAGAACGCTTGGCAAACCTGATAAAGCTCCAAGTGTTACTGCTGCTAGCTCGAAAAACTCCAAGGCCACAGCTAAGGCGCCTCCTGCCGCAGGTAGGATGTCTCAAACTCAGAAGTTGACGCAACACGTTATCTTGTTTTGAATATTCAATGAGCAGTGTCTGCTGTTTTTTTACTAATGCAATTGTTTTTGTTGCTACTTACCAGCGAGAAAGGGGGTTGATCGGATACCTCAGACTGAGAGCAAGGTATGTCGACTAAATTCCACAGTGATTTGAATACAGTTTTCTGCAGCCTGTAATCATTACTAATCACTATTGTTAACGCTGCTCAGATAAGACCTCCTGTTTCAACAAGCAATGGTTGTGGTGTTGGTAGCAAGCAAAGGCCACAAGTCACTCCTAAAGAGCCTACAGTTGCAAGAGCGGTATGTTCCATGCTAGCAGTTCCCGATTCATGATATTTTCTGTAGTTTAGATGTTTACTCCTAACTTGATGTTTAGAGTTTGCTGGCTGCTTGCTACATACACCAGGATGTTATAGTAGTTTATTAGGATTCCGTAATTTTCCTTGTCGATCTGTTGTTTAAGGGCCTTACTATTTCTTGCATTCAGGGACTTAACTTAGAGATTAATTCCAAATAACTAGTATTACTTCTTGTTCAATGAAACCCTGTCATGGAACTGCATATATCCAAATCCTAATAACTTGGCTAATTTTCTATCTTTCAGAGAGGAACAAGTTTGCTAATTGCTTATTTTGATTGGAGTTCCCAGTGTATAATACTCTGAACTTAATATATTGTTTGTTTTTTCTGCTTGTGAAGGCTGTATCAAGAGCTGCAGAAGTAAAACCATCCTCAAGACCTCCTAGGGCGTTGCCAAGAGTCGCTACAATGAGAGCACCGACTAACACAGCTTCTACTTTTGGGATTTCAGACAAAAGCAGCACCGGTACGTGAATCAACATTCTTAAATTTGTTCGGCCATAATTTTAATACATACCCCTAACACATTTTTTCCTCATGCAGGAGGTGTAGTCAACAGGCAGATAGTTGGTAATTCTGCTAACACTTCAGCTAGCACGCCATCTCGGCCTGGTGGGGGATCAAAGACAAGTTCAACCTCAAAATCAGGAGCTTTGTCGTCAGGGCAATTCCTTCCTTGCATAGTGCTCCCATGGATACTAAGCCAGGTGCGAAAACAAAATCACCGACCCTTATTGGCAAGAGCAGAGCTCAGAGGATCCCTATTCGTTCATCATCAAGATCTGATGCCAGTAAAGTTGACCCAGCAAGAGCTTCAAGAAGTAAGATTCCAACTAGGAGCCACGGTGAGGGTGCATCACCGATCATTTCACCTAGCAGCTCTGTGGACAGCATGAGTTCTGTGATTTCTGGGGTTTCAACAGCATCCACTATAGGGAAAGCGAGCCATACATCTGAGACCTTTAGTACAAGGTCATCTTCACTGTCCCCTTCTACCAGAAAGAGCAATGATCACCCTCCAAGCACAAAACCGAGGCCTCTTACTGCTACAGAAGGAACATCTTGTGATAACATGAAATCCAATATAGGCATATCCACCCAAGGAAATTGCTTTAAGCCATCTGGTCTGCGAAGGCCTACTACCAAGATTGGATATTTTGATGCTGTAAGTTCATTATATGTTTTCCTGTGAAGATGCCATTATTCTTAATTTGTTCTATTATTTAACAATCTTGTTCTTTTTGTCTTCAGGAGAAATCTGTTGAACAAAAAGCTTCACGAGCGCAGTTGCAACCAACGAAGGTCTTGTTTTCACCGCTGGACACACCGAACCCTCGGATTTCTTCCACACCAAAGAAGAACCATCAAAGGTGACGTTGGCAGTTGCAGCATCACATTCACTGCCTCTCAAAGTTGCACAGGCTGAACTAAAACCATCAAAGGTGGCAGAGCATGAAACTTCTCGATCTAAGGCATTGACTTCACTGCCTCTCAGGGTTGCACAAACTGAAGTAGATTTGTCGAAGGTGGCTGATCATGAAGCTTCTCAAACTGAGGCGTTGCCTTTACTGCATCTCAGAGTTGCACGAACTGATGTGGAACCATCAAAGGTGACATTGGATGAAGCTTCTCAAACCAAGGCATCGCCTGTGCTGCCTCTCAGAGTTGCACAAACTGAAGTAAAACCATCGAAGGTCACAGAGCACGGAGCTTTTCAAACAGAGGTATTGTCTGCACTGCCTCTCAAAGTCGCACAAACTGAAGTTGAACCATCAAAGCTGACAGAACATGAAGCTTCTCAGACTGAGGCGTTGCCTTTACTGGCTCTCAGAGTTTTGCAAGCTGAAGTAGAACATCTAAGCTGCATGAAGCTCCTCAAACTAAGACATTGCCTTCACTTCCTCTCAGAGTTACACAAACTGAAGTAGATCCATCAAAGGCGACGGAGTATGAAGCCTCTCAAACTAAGGCATCGCCTTTGTTGCCTGCAGGAGTTGCACAAACTGAAGTTGAACCGTCAAGGGCGATGGAACATGAAGCTTCTCAAACCAAGGCATCACCTTCAGTACCCCTCAGAGATGCACAAACTGAAGTAGAATCGTCAAAGGTGTTAGAGCATGAAGTACACATGTGTGAGACTGGTCCATTGGTCGTCGTGGACATTTTGGAGGAGACCATTTCAGCTTTGCATCAGATTATCCAGGCTAGTGGCGATGCCAGTCCATCGACATTTGAGCTGTCATCATGTACATTTGGTCAGCAAGAATCAGAAACTGAAGTAGAGTCATCAAAGGTAGAGCATGAAGCACACGTGTGTGAAACTGATACATTGGTCACCAAGGGCATTGCAGATGAGAGCATTCCAGCTTTGCATCAGATTATCTAGGCCAGTGATGATGGCAGCCCATCCACAGTTGAGCTGTCATCATGTACCTCGGGTCAGCAAAAATCAGAGAGTATGACAGTACCTCCCGAGGAAAGCAGTCCTTCCCGAACTAATGTGTCACCTTCACTGCCTCTTGGAGTTGCAAAATGGAAGTTGAACCATTGGAGGTGATTCAGAATGAAGCACAGATGTGCGAGCTGGTCCATTGGTTGAGCTGGACATTGCAGAGGACAGCGTTCCAGTTTTGCATCAGAATATCGAGACCATTGATGATGCCAGTCCGTCAACAGTTCAGCTATCATCATTTACCTTTGGCCAGCAAGAATCAGTAACCACGGCAGCACCTCACATGGAAAGCAGTCCTTCTCAAAGTAAGGTATCACCTTCACTGCCTACTGAAGTTACACAAATGGAAGTAGAATCACTGGATGTGATTGAAGATGAAGCTTGCATTGCCCAGGCCTGCCCAGTGTTTGCTGCTGTGGATACTGCAAAAGAAAACATTCCAGCTCTGCATCAGAACATCCAGCCTAGTCCATTAAAGAAAAATAATCTGACTTCACATCACAATATCCAGGCTGAAGGGGATATGCCTGCAGTAAAGGGAACCGTTTTGGCCTCACATCCAGATGTGCAGGCTATAGGGGAGATGACCCCAGTCACTCTCTTGACCCAGAAGCTGTCCTCTATTTCTATTGGAGCAGCTAATGTGGAGGCGACTCCACTGACTCTGTTGGCGCAGAAGCTGTCCTCCATTTCTCTTGGGGATGCCACCAACTATGTGTCTTTTATCATCTTCTAGATGAGATCTGAGTTTTGCACCGTATGCTTCTGGTTGTTTCTGATTATCCTTGTTATTCGGAAGGCAACTACAGCTGAAGTTAGTACAAAAGGCTGGCCTACATTTTCTGTGTCTCTATTTAGTTGTTCAAAGAGTGCTACGATTGTAAAAGCCCAGGACATGGTTAAAAACTGTGGTATTTTTGTTGTTTGTTCCCTGGTATCTCAAGTGCATATCTGCGAGTAAAGCGTATCTGATTCGTACTTCGTCTCAGTTAGCATTGGTAATAATGTTCCTACTGAGTAACTACATGAGTAATTGATGTTATCTGGAGGTCATGCTACAGTTTTGCTTTTGAATTTAGTTTTCCAATGCCCATATTACTCTATATCGGCTTTAAAACAATATAAAACGCAGTAAGAATCACCCAACAGATAGTCATGTAAAATTATCCACGGAGTATTGGCATCGTTGCATATTTATCCGCAAGTTTCAGTCTCCGTATGTATATCATACCTAGATCTTTATGTTTCTATTAACTCATGTCTGTTCATCAGACTTGCATACATTCTCTTGTCTTCATACACCATGCTTCTCTTTTCAGTTGTCCATAGCCACGTTGACCGGAGGAAGCACAACAAATGAGTATCCATCATCAATGTGTCATCTCTGCACATTTTTGCTTCCTTTTTCTACTAAAAGACCGATTTCATCCTACGTGCCGGGGAGCAAGCGTGATCGGTGCAAGATCAAGAACTCACTACGCGGCTCTGCGGTAACACGACACGTTCGTCGCTCGCGGCGCTCACCAAGGCCCTGGGACGCCGCCTCGCCAGTGTGTCGCGTCCTTGTGCTCTGGCAGCTCTACCCCCCCCCCCCCCCCCCCCCCCCCCCCCCCCAGAGTGACGACCTAACATCGGGCAACGTGGAGGAGGCCACAAGAGATGAGGCACCAGTGGCGACAGAGCGGACAAGGAGCGGACGTGGGGCTCCGTCACCGTCGACGGTGCGGGAATCTAGGGGCGGAGGTGGGGATTTGGAGCAGCAACTGAGAGTGATGAGGGCGGAGGTGGGGATTTGGGGTCCATATGTCAGTGAGAGAATCGTTCAATCCCAGTCACGATCGTTGCATTCACGGTGCACCAACATATCTAAGGTTAGATTTAGACAGGGATCTACAAGTTTAGTGTGCCAACAACCCAGATTTTGAATTCAAGGTTCAATTCGTCAACCTCTAGGGTTAAAATGAACGTTTTCCTTTACCCAATTTACTCCGATGACGAATTGGCTATCCATCACGGATCGGGGCCCGTGAACGTTCCCATGCATAAACTGCTATATGCAGAGCTTGCATCACACATGGTTAAGGTATACATGCTCTAGATTTACGAGATATAATGACTGTCCTTCATAGGAGATCGATCGATAGAACCTGAGTAGTATATCGAGTCGGACTCTTCTTTCCTTGTCCGGCCCTTTAAATCTGGGAGCATCCGAGGTAGCAAGCTCACACGCGAACGAAAAGAGATTAAGCAGGAACCATGATGGCGACGACGGTGGACGGAAACAAGGTCGATGAGGTCGTGGGTGAGAAGGGCAACGTCGACAAGGTCGTGGGCCAGAAGGGCAAGATGATCACGCTAGTGAGCTCCGGCGGCGAGCGCCACTACAAGAGAACATGTTTTTAGAGGCACTTGGAAATGCCACTAAAAATCCCCAAAGTGCCTCTAAGTATTTTTAGAGGCACTTAAAAAACGTTGCATTTAAACGTGTTGCCAAAAATCAGAGGCATTTGAAGGAAAATGCCACTAAAAATGAGTATTTTTAGAGGCAATTCCAGAAATGCCTCTATATTTTTTAGGGGCACTGTTTTTCAAATGCCTCTAACTATGTTTAGAGGCATTTCCAGAAATGCCTCTATTTTTTTAGGGGCACTGTTTTTCAAATGCCTCTAATCAATTCCACTGGAAAAAGTAGTTGCATAGCAGAACATACATTCATAACATACATTCCGGAATTCATAACATACATTCAGGATTCAATATTCTTGTAATTGCATTCATAACATATTCTTCAGAAAGTTGACAGGAAACATTACTATTCTTCATATACATACATTCAGGAATCATCTACTCCAAACTGACAGAAATATCATCATTTGTAAGCAGAAATGCCTCGACAGAAATCAAACTCTAAACTGACAGAAATACATTCATAACATGTTTTTCCAAACTCCAAACTGACAGAAATTGAACTAGCATCTACTTCCCAGATGGCTTCTTTGATTTACCACTTGTTCTCCAAGGCTGCTGCACCACTGTAGATTCAGCATCTGACTCTTCCACCAACTGATACATAGACAATGTATTAGTAGTAAGCTATCATATTAGCACAGTAGAAAGATACATAGACAAAAAGTCTTCGTTTGTGGGAAGTATTCTCTCTACCCACATGAGGGTGACAAGTTCAAGATAGTGGCTAACTCAATTACGGCAACATAAGCTTTCATGTCAGAAAAAAAGAAGACTAGGCTTATCAGCCAATGTACCATTGTTGGCCACCCAATTTCATGTATGTACGGCAATGAAGGCTGTAAGACAATAATCTAAATAGTTGGAGCCTTCAGAGGGCAAATGGCTATTTCACATAATAAAAATTGCAGATAAAATCTAATAAGGCCAAATGGAGGGATGTTTAGACGAATATCAGATAATGAACCCTTCCCAAGTGATGCAGATTTTTCCTGTGAAATCAAGAACATCATCGATCAACTGGAACGCTCGACCCTGCAATGATACCAAGTTTTTTTTTTTTTTTTTTTTTGTGGGGGGAAAGGGGTGGCACTACACAGCAGGAAGAGTACACTCGGCCTTAATCGCATCAGCGATGTCGGCTGGGTAATCACGAAGCCATTGTTCCGTCCTGCCCTGTACCTTACCCAGAGCAGCCAGGCCATGACTTGCAAAGTTCGCATCCCGGCTGATCTTTCGAATCTGAATCTTCCTTTCCCGAATTCTCTGACGGATAACAGTGACGCACATGGCATATCTCGACGAGTTCGGTGTCGCTTCTTCAATGAGCTTAAACGCGTCCGCACTGTCAGACTCCAGGACCAATTCTCTTGGCGTCCACAAGAGCGCTAGTGCCAGACCCTCCTCGATGGCTAACAGTTCAGCCTCAAGCGCATCCCCGCAGGTCGCTAGGCTTCTGCAGGCTGCAGCTATCACTGCACCATCATGATCTCGCAGAATCATTCCGGTACCAGCTTGTCCGTCAGTAGAGAAAGCACCATCGACGTTCAGCTTGGCCATCCCATTCTCAGGGGCTAGCCATTTCTGCTTAATTTTCTGACGTCCATCCTCCTGGTGCTTCTTCTTGCTCCACCCTGTACCGTATCTACTACCTGCTTACCCTTTTCAACATCCACAGCCGGGTAGTGCTTGATCAGCATAAGTGACTCCAGGTAGCTCACAAGGAAACGTTTGGAACTCTCCACAGGGGTTGGTTTTTTATCATGTGTAATCTCATTGTGCACATGCCACACCCTCCACAGCAGCATAAGGAGCGGAGCTCGTTGTGCATCCTCACATCTTGCTAACACATGCAGAAACCAATCATTATTGTGCTCAAACAGCAACACATCTGGAGGCAGATCCCACACAGCCGCATTGCTTGCCACAGGTTGTTTGCTTGGGGGCATTTTACCATAGCGTGGAAGCTAGACTCGTCTTCAGTCCCACAGATCAGACACGTAGCAACAGTTTCCATCCCTCGCCTATGCATATTCAGTTGAGTAGCTAGAGCATTCCTGGCCAACTTCCAAGCAAAGATACGGACCTTCGGAGGAACCGGGCACTGCCAGATCAGCTTCCAGTCCGGGCTGTCCCCACGCGGCCTCGCACTTGTCGTGTGCCTCCCATCGCTACGCAAGTTCTCCTCAAAAGCGAGGTAATAAGCACTACGGACTGTGAAGGTTCCCAACTTCTCAGGGTTCCAGGCTACAAAATCAGCTTCATTATGCCTTGATGCACGAATTTTCAGAATTGCCTCTGCATCAATGGGAAGGAACCAGCGATGCACAAGTGGTTCGTTCCAAGACCCATCAGGGTTCAGAAAGTCTGAGACCCACCGTAGTCTGCACCTTCCCTGTCTAGTGATCGGCGTCAGATGGGCCTCCCGGGGTATCCAAGGGTCTCCAAGCACGAATGTCAGAGCCATTACCAACTCTCCAAATAAATCCCTTCTTGACCAATTCCAAGCCATACTCAATAGCCCTCCAAGTAGTGGAAGCATTCCCGGCAAAAACAGTATCGGTGATGAGCCCATTAGGAAAGTACTTCGCTTTAAGGATCTGTGAACACAAAGTTTCTGGATGTTGGATGAGCCGCCACGCTTGGCGAGCAAGTAAGGCCTGATTAAACAGCCGCATATCTCTAAAACCCATTCCACCCTGAATCTTTGGTCTCAGCATACTATCTCAAGAAATCCAGTGTGTCTTCCTTTTTCCCTTCTCCGCACCCCACCAGAAATCTCGGATCAGTTTTGTTAGCTCTTCCAGCAAACCAAACGGGAGTTTAAAAATACCCATGACATACACTGGTATGGCCTGAGCAATAGCTTTAATCAACACTTCTTTTCCACCTTGTGACAGAAAGATTTCACCCCATTGGATTAATCTCTTCAGCAACTTCTCCTGTAAGCTCTTGAATTTGCCTTTATTCATGCGCCCCTCCGGCGTAGGCAGGCCCAAGTATTTCGGCTCAAAAGTTTCTTGGGTAACCTGCAATACACCTTTTACCTCCTCCCTTGTATCAATGCTGCACGAGTCACCAAAGAGAATGGAGCATTTGCTGGGTTGATAAGCTGCCCTGTACTGCTGGCATAGATATCTAGAACGGTTTTAACCCTTGCAGCCTCCTCAGCATTTGCACGGAAGAACAATAAGCTATCATCTGCAAAAAGCAGATGTGATACATCAGGGGCACGCCTACATACCCGTAGGGGCTGGATATGCTGGACCTGTACTTCTCTATGCAGCAGGGCGGATAAACCGTCAGCAACAAAAAGAAATAGAAAGGGGGACAGGGGATCACCTTGTCGAAGACCTCGAGAAGGGGAAAACGAATCCAGAAGGGTTCCATTGAATTTCACCAATATCTCACAGTGGTGACGCATGACATTATCCAGTCCACCCATCTATGAGCAAAACCCAATCTTTGCATCGCATTCCTTAGAAAGTCCCAGTCCACCCTGTCATATGCTTTAGACAAGTCCAGCTTATAAGCACAAAAGTTCTTCTCCGGTTTAGTATTATGCTCAATGAAATGCAGACATTCAAAGGCCACTAGGGCATTATCAGTGATCAATCGTCCAGGCACAAAGGCACTTTGATTAATGGATATGATCTCCCTAGGATCGGTCTCAGCCTATTTACCAGACATTTAGCAATAATCTTATACAAAACTGAGCATAAACTAATAGGCCGAAAGTCCTTCAGCGTTTCAGGGTGATCCACCTTTGGTATGAGCACAATTGCAGTATCATTTACATCATCAGGCATAGTACCAGTGAGGAAGAAAAGCTTGACCGCATTAATAACCTCATATTTGAGAGTCTCCCAATTTCTCTGATAAAATCTTGCAGGGAAGCCATCAATTCCAGGGGCTTTCAAAGGGCCAATCTGGAACAAAGCATCGCTAATCTCCTCATCTGTGATCTCCTTGCAAAGCATATCATTCATATCCCCAGTTACTCTTTCTTGAAAAAGGCTAACTAAATCACCGTCGTTGAGGCTGGGTCTCGGGTAAACAGCTCCTTGAAGTAAGACGAAGCCATCCTCTCCATATCCGATGGTGCATCCTTCCACACATCATTCTCATCTTTCAACCTCTTTATCTTATTCTTGCGTGCACGCCAGACCGCCTTTCGGTGGAAGTACTTTGTATTGCGGTCTCCTTCTTTCAACCAATTGATCCGAGACCTTTGCATCCACAACATCTCCTCACGATACAGGAGCTCATTCATATGATCCGAAACCTTTCGAATTTCAGCACGGTCCGCATTGGCCCCCATTAGTTCCTCTAGTTGTTTCCTGCACTTGTCCAGCTCATTAAGGAGGTTGCCAAATTTCTTTTTACTCCAATTCTGCAGAACTTTCATGACATCATCAAGGCCCTTCCTCACAGCACCAAGATCAGTTTTTTGTCCAGAATCCTGCCAAGCCGTGGCAATGAGCTCAGGCAGCTCTGCAGCTCTCTCCCACCAAACTTCATAGTGGCGCCTTGGTTTCCTGCTCGGGGTAGGCGTACAAGCACAGGACAGTGGTCAGAGACAGGAGAAACTAAATGTTCAACTCGTGTATCTGCAAACAAATCCCTCCAGTCCGAGGTAGCCACTGCTCTATCAAGTCTCACACGGACGTTTGCCCTGCCCTTTCGTTTGTTATCATAGGTGAAAGGCAGACCCGAAAACCCCAAATCAAAAAGATTGCAAACTGCTAGAGTTTCACGAAAAGCTGACATTTGACTTTCTGATCTAGGAGTGCAGGACAGATGTTCTTGCTGCCATAAGGCTTCGTTAAAGTCACCCATTACCAACCAAGGTAAATCAGACTCAACTTTAAGAGCTTTTAGAGTATCCCACATACGGTGACGATTTTCTATACGAGATTCACCATAAACACAAGTTAAACGCCATTGGGGTGCATTAGGGGACTCTCGAACATAAGCATCAATGTATCTCTCATGAACTGACTGAATCTCCACACACAAACTTTCATGCCAAAACAAAGCTAAACCACCACTAAGACCATCACTACTAAAACCAGCAAAACCTCTGAGACCTAAACGATGACGTAAACGACGGACTCTATCTTTATTTTGTCTAGTTTCACAAAGAAAAAGAAGACGAATACTAAAAGACTGGGAAACACGGGTGATCTCCTGGACTGTCGGGGCGTTTCCAGCTCCCCGACAGTTGAAAGATAAGCAATTCATTGCTGCTGACGGGGCGCCACACTCGGCCCCGTCAGCTTGCCGGTAGCCCCTGGACCGGTCGCTTCCATATCATCCCTCTCTGCCAACATCACATCCTCAGCTTGGCTTGTCCTCACCTTGGCTTGCATTCTTCCACGCTTGAACTCTCTTCCTTTAGCATCCTTTTCATATGGCACCATGGCTAGAATGGTGACTTGAACTTCATCAGACCATAGTAACCAAAGACCACCTTGGCAGTTCCAACCAATGAATTTCATAGCTCTGCTGATGTCTCAGGATTGATGCCGCTGCTTGACTTGTGATCGAAATTGTTTTTGACCAACACATTAGCCGGGCAGCTCCCAGCCAGTACCAAAATAGGCCCTGTCCTAGTGTGGGACAAGAACAACAACCGCACCCACACCACTGCCGGTTTCTGGGATAGCGGGTGAATCAAACAAATCAGCTCGACTAGATCAGATCCGGCGAAACAGTGGCTGGAGGAGAAAAGATTTAGGGATTTCTTGTTGTGAAACTCACTAGGAAAAGGGATTATATTTGGGGGAGGAGCTGCTCGTGGGAAAGGGAAGATGAGCAAGGAGAAGAAGGAGCAGCGGAAGTGATGAATGGAGAACGGATCGGAACAAGACTGGTCACGATGGTCAAGATCACCGGCGAGGAGGAAGAGCGACAGAGCACTGATTAGGTTGCGTGTCAGCGTTTCTCTCTATACTTGGGGATTTTTTTGTTCGTGGGGGAAGCTAGATGAAAAAGGAAATGATTGACTGGGAGAGCTAGATCAAGGAGTAGAAAGATAGATACGGAGCTGAAGCAGACAGGGATCTAAATTGGGGAAAGGATCGGAAGGGAAGGATCAGGAGGAGGAAGACGGCATGTCGCCAGACGCCACACGTGAGCACACTCAGTAAGAACCGCTGGATTTAAGTCGGGCAATGATACCAAGTTCATTAAATCAAATGTCCATGCATTTTATTCTGCATCTCTTGGTTCGAGGCATTACATATGATGGAACAACTAAAATCAGGATAGATAGAAATAGCTAACCTTCACCTTTGCTCTCTGCTTGTTGAAATTTGCATAGTTTCACCAGTAACTAAATGTCCTACAGCAATCACCATTAGAGATATCACCTGCATAAATTAGGCTGATCAGTTGGAAGTTTGGTACGATATAGGACTTGGAGCAGGACAGTACTGCAACCATACATGATAATCTGGAATAACAATAGAAGCTCAGTTAGGAAACAGGCAAGGACAAGTACAATACTGTGATGGATAAACCATTAAGATGTATAAGCTTTGGATGGGTAAAACAAGAAACATGATTCCCTAAGAAAAGATGATTTTGGTTAGACAATGTAAATGTAAAACTGCATAACATGATTAGCAGTTTCCACCGTGGATTCTACTACCAATCAAATATCAGAGAAACCACAGAACATCATATGCATAATTTGGTGCTACAGAAAACTCTAAAACCAAACATAAACTTGTTTTCCAATTTTATCTAAGCTCAATGAAAATACAGCTGAAGGAACACCACAAAATCTTTTCTAGAGAACCTGCCAAATATTCCAATTTCAAGCTATGACTAAGTATGACAGTCAAGACAGGGATACTTGGCACATTCTGGGATATAAAGAATAGCCTGATAAACTATTTTTGCAAATAATTAAGTCCATTTATACATGAATGATTTGGTTTAAGTCTGAAGCTGCTTTCACATGTTACAAAAGGGTACTGTAATAGACTACTTACAAATACAAGGAAACAGAGAGGAACTACCTTTGAGTCTGAAGTTGCTTTCACATCCACTGTATATTTCTTGTTCTTCAGCTTAGGAGAAAAAAATGTAGATGATCAGTTGCAGTTACTGAAAATATGCAATTGCACATCTTGTAGATGAATGCATGAGTAAAACAGGGCTATGAGTAAAATATAAATACAGGCAGAGGCAATGATCTAGTGGTTCTACAGTAAAATTTGAACACCCTAGAGAGCACTGCTAAGGACATTATTTGTAAGCCTGCAAGAAAAGTTAATGTTATGGAAAACTTAAAATACATCCTTACACTGAGCGCAAATTTCTTATTGTACAAAAGGCTTCAAGCTAATACTCTGGCATGTGGAGAATGGCTTCAAACTACTGCAAGTGACATTTAGAACCGGGAACTACATGATCATTTGAATCTCTTAGCTGTACAAGCACCAAGGACCATGGCATATTGCTTCCTGAAGTACTAGGCAATTTGATGTAGGGGTTAATTCGTTCTCTTCATGATCGCGTCCGACACTAGGTTCATGCAACACTGCCGGTTAACATCACTGGCTCTACGTTGTCGTGTTGGTATTTCCACAAATCAGTAGTTTACTGTATAAGCCAAATGGGGGACTATATCCCAAGTACAAATCGACAATACCGAAGTGGAGCAATGAGAATAAACCGGGGAAAAACAATGGTAAACTGAACTTGTATAACTAATCAACATAAAGAGTTTGCTTACAACAAATACAGTGCGAGCTGTGCAACTTGCGACTTGAACTTGGAGATGTTGGCCTCCTGCAGCATCTCACAATGCACAGGGCAAAGCAGAACCACGAAACAGATAAGTAACCAACCTGTCCAATCCCACGAAAAACAGAGTCCGGAGGCAATAGATATTACCTTCTAAATATAGTACTTGGACACAAAGGATTCGGGATGCTCCCGAGGCTGTCGTGGTGATGGCGGACGCGATCGCTTCCACATGCTTCGTCGGGATGCCCTGCTACTCCAGCTTCCTCACCTGCGATCACCAGCGCACACGCATCTCAGCCTTTCATTTCGTCGAGCACCTCCCGGGCGCAGACAAACAATAGTACTAGGAAGTAAGCAGAAGGAGAAGATTATTCGGAGGGCGAGGGTGTCGACGACGAAGGCTCGGCGTCCGTTGGTCTTGACGAGCTGAGGGATTCTGCCGGCGGGGCCGGCCCACCGCTTCGGCTACTGCTGATGGTGCGGGGGTCCAGGGGGAGGCTGATGCGACATGGTCGAGCAGGGGATCGAGGAGGGAGCTGCATACGGCTAGGAGCCACAGCCAGAGGAGCGGCGGCGCGTGAATCGCACGGGCGATTGAGACAAACCCGAGG
The DNA here is from genome assembly GCA_947311845.1 of Poa pratensis. Lineage (NCBI taxonomy): Eukaryota > Viridiplantae > Streptophyta > Magnoliopsida > Poales > Poaceae > Poa > Poa pratensis. The sequence continues at coordinate 21,385,376 of CAMZMU010000100.1, read as the reverse complement.
CTAGGGTTTGCCGCGGGGGCACGCTCGATAGCAGGGAGGCGTCATGGCGGCGGGGGAATTGGTGAAGGAGACAGGGGCATGGTCGCTCCGGTGGACGGCAGCGCGGCAGAGGCCCGCGACGGCCGGAGCGGCAGCGGCAGAGGCCGGCTACGGCCCGAGCGGCAGCGGCGGCGGCGCATTTGCGAGTGGAAAAGAATACAAGGAAACAGGACCCGTCAAAAAACAATATGAAAACATATGTTGGACTTTGCGTGTTCATTTTCTTTTATTTGCATACTATCTTCCGATGTATTTTACGATACTCTGTTCTTACAATTTTGCTCACGTTTTTTACGGTCAAACAATACAGAACATGTCCAAATAACATGGTCGAGCACGTCAATGACAAAATAGTGATTGTCATGATGCTATCGTAGATTGAATGCACATATATTTTTGTATTGATGGACCATAGATCGTTCGGCAAGACTGGGCTCTAAGCCGAAAACAACGGTAGTCATTAATTAGTGTACTGATGGTTACTACTCCAGGTTGCAGACCTGATGACATGATTTTGGAACACTACTTTTGGGGAACTAATCACGAAACACCTCTAAAATTTTCGTTTTCAAGGGCACTTTCATAAAAATACCTATAAATATGGTATTATTAGAGGCACTTAGCAAAAGTGCCCCTAAAAATAACATTTTTAGAGGCACTTAGCAAAAGTGCCCCTAAAAATGACATATTTAGAGGCACTTTGATAAAAATGCCCCTAAAAATAACATTTTTAGAGGCACTTTGATAAATATGCCACTAAAAATGGCATTTTTAGAGGCACTAAATGAAAAATGCCCCTAAATATTATTTTTTAGAGGCACTTCTATAAAATGCCTCAAGCAAAATGCCCCTAAATATGTGTTCTCCCATAGTGCGCTTCGATATCACCCGCGAGGCGGCGGCAATGTCGCAGACCATCAACCACATGATAGAGGATGACTGCGTCGAGAACGGCGTCCTCCCTCTACCTAACGTCCCGTCCAAAATCCTGGCCATGGTAATAGAGTACTGCAACAAGCACGTCGCCAGCAGCTCCGACGCCAGCACCACCTCGGGCGAGCAGGAGGACCTCAAGAGCTTCGACGAGAAGTTCATCAAAGTGGCTCAGGCCAACTACCTGGATATCAAGGGGCTCATGGACCTGAGCTGCCAGACGGTCGCCGATATGATCAAGGGCAAGTCGGTTGAGGATTTTCGCAAGACCTTCAACATCAAGAACGACTTCACCCCCGAGGAGGAGGAGAAGATCCGAAGGGAAAACCAGTGGGCTTTCGAGTAGACGTCATAGCCTCATAGGACATTATCTTATTTTTTAAATTTCCGGTTTCTTGATTACTATTTCGACGTTTTTGTTGTTTGATTGTCAGTATATTTGATTGGTGAAACTATATGCTTGTCAGTTATAGATTGGTGAAACTATATGCTCATGATTAATGTTCAGGGGGGATTTTGGGGAGCTCCTGTGTATCGCAGGCGAGGGATACCATCGCCTGAAATGGCCACAATTTTTTTTTGCTGAATATTTTTAAATCTGAACAAAAATAAAATATGAAATTTTTGCTGAATAGAACAAAGCTCTCCTTCTAAAGCATCTGCACAAATTCTTCTCAAAAGCTGATACCCATTGGGTCAAATTGGTATGGCATCTGTATGACCCAGCACGCCCACCTCAAGCTCAGTCTTCGAGAGGTTCATTCTGGTGGCGCGACATTTTCAGTCTGGTGGATATTTACAGAAGCATCACTCGTGCTAGTGTGGGCAGTGGGGACAACATTCTTTTTTGGAAGGATGTTTGGTATGAGTCAGAGCTCCTGTGTGATCGCTTCCCACGCCTCTTTTCCTTCTCCACGGATGAAGACCTTTCAGTGACAGCGATGAAATTGTCAACACCGCATATTTCTCAATTCCACACCCCACTCTCGCATCAAGCTTTTGACGAACTACAGCAAGTCCAGGAAATTTTGAATACGCACACTTCCCTTGTTGCAGCTACTGATGCGCGACACTTCACCTGGGGGTCTTCTTTTTACTCCTCCAAGAGGTTTTACAACTTCCTCTTCTCCCAAGTCAGACAAGATTGTTCCCTCCAGGCTATTTGGAAATCAAAGTGCATCCCCAAACTTCGTGTTTTTGCATGGCTGCTGCAGATGGATAGATTGAACACCAAAGATCTCATGATCAGGAAGCATTGGCACTTTGATTCTGGCCCCAACTGTGTTATGTGCTCTTCCCATGTCCTTGAGACAAGAGACCACCTCTTTTTTGACTGCCATTTCGCCTCTGAGTGCTCGAGCTTCATTCACATGCATTGGGATGTCTCTCTGAACATCTCCAACAGATTCACTCAACCTAGAAGATCCTTTTTGGGCCCATGCTTCATGGAGATTGCAGTTTGTGCCTTGTGGAACATCTGGAAGTCACGGAACGACTTCATTTTCAATGCTCGCCAACCCTCTGTGGATAGATGGAAGGTCATATTCCAGGCTGATGTCTTGCTTCATCAACATAGTGTACCAGCTAATCTGGTTCAGCCCTTGATCTCTTGGGTTTTAGACATCTTCACATAGATGATACCTTTCTTTTATTTTCATTTCTTTCCTCCTTGACTTTTTGGCCATGTAATTTGTGACTTTGAGAAGAAACTTCTGGTTTCTTTCTTAGTTTATATATTTAAAATTGCACCGTAGGGATTTTCCCTACGGTAACCTGGTCAATTTTTTTTTCCGAATTGGAACAATTTTTGAATATGAACAATTTTCAAAAAGTATGAACAATTTTTTAATTTGACCAATTTTAAAATATGAACAAAATTTACATTTGAACAATTTTGAAATATGAACAAAATTTACATTTGAACAATTTTGAAATATGAACAATTTTTTTATTTGATTTTTTTTTGAAATCCAAGTAAAAAAATTCCAAATTTCAAAAACAAAATGGTGAACAAATTTTAAATCTGAATAAATATTTTATTTGAATTTTTTTCGAATTTTAGCACCTACAGAAAGAAGCACGATGAACAATTTTTTAATCTGAACAAATTGTTAATTTGAATTTTCGAAAGAAAAACAAAAAGAAGAAAGACAAGGAAAAAGAAAAATGTAGGCGACGGGCAGCCCAAGAACCCGCGGGCGGCCCCGGGTAGGCCACAGACTCATTTGGTGCTCAACGAGGGGGAGCATTCCGCGGCCTTTCCCCGAGAGAGCATTCCGCTCCTCGGTAGGTCGGGCCTCTCTCTCTCTCGACAGATAGGCGACGACGGCGGGGACGACGCGCCGACGCCCGTTCTGTTTCCTCCGGCGAGCCCCCCTCCCTGATCTGCTGGTAGTCCTTCTCCCGCATCTCCTGCTCTGTTGGTAGTCCTTCTCCCGCATCTCCTGCTCTGTTGGTCATCCTTCTCCCGCCTCTCTCCGCTCCGGCCGCTCCCCTCTCCGTCCTCTCCCCTCGCCGGCGCTCGTCCTTTTCCTGCCCCCCAAGGACTGTCCGGCCGTGGTTTCCCCCAAGGTTAGCCCCTATTCCTTCTCCCAGTCCCCAGCTCCTCTACTTCCTTGTTCATCCCCGCCCTAAAATTTGTTACTGGTTCGCAGATGCCGGGGCGGCGGCCCTGGAAGGTGGACTGCACGGGCGTCTCTGCGGCGAGCGACGTAGCGGTGGTGATGGTCTCTCTCCTTGGCTGTTTGGGTGGCGAGGAGCGGACTTTGGAGGTCCCTGGTGTTGCAGCGCTTCGGCTTTGGCAGCTCCCATATCGTGTCGGAGGCCGAGCTTGGAGGCAGTGGACGGGTCCTTTATACCGGGCGTGGTGCGAAGTGTCTTTCGAGCGAAAGCTCAGCACTTCGGTGCCAATGGTGACCATGCCTGCGGGTATGGCTACCCTCTTGGGGGCGCTGTTGTGGGTAACTTCGACACGTCATGGCTCCGGGTGAAAACCCTCGACCGTCGGTCTCGACGATGGCGACGTGTCACGTCGTTACCCTCTTGGGGGCGTCGTCGTGGAGCCCCGGTATCCCGCGGACATGTTCTGGTGTTCTCCAGTGGCAAGTTTGGTGGTCCTTGTTCTTTCTTTCTTATCTTTGATATGCTTTGTAAGAGGTTCTCCTCATCACATTGTATCGGTTCAGCCGTTGTGGCTTTATTTATAAAGCAGGGCTACGGCCTATTTCGTCAAAATTTGTTGCTGGTCCAATCTTGCAGGCTGTCAACCGTCAATCACATATTGCAGCGCCTCATATTATTTCAGAGATCCTATATCTTGCATCACTGCTGGCTAAAGCAACATCATCTATGAGTCAACGTCTGATTCTCCTCTCTCCTACATGTACCTGTAATGTAGAATAGCTCGCTCACTGCTGTTGGAAGCATGCTGTTCTTGCTTCAGATGTTTCCCTTGGCTGCATATTACTCCCTCCGTATCAAAATATAAGTCGCACTAGTCACTTAGTGCGACTTATATTTTGATACGGAGGGAGTATAATGTCCTTGTACACATATTCTTCTGTGGTACCCTATAAAATGTTCACAGTCTGTACACATGAAAACTTCTAGCATTATCATCTGGTTGTTTTTATGTCACTTGGACTGCACTTCTATACTTGCTTGAACTGTACGAAGAATACTAGCGGCTGGCATTTACACTTGAGTGCTAACTGAAAACTTCAGCTACACATCTCTGAAATACATTACCATCTATCCTGAAATTCAAAGCTGCGCAGCTTTCTCTGTAGGTGTATGTTTGTTTGCTGCTTGCTTGTTTGAGCTGAAGCACATCCTATTATGCAAGTACTAGTGAAAGTGAACAGCATCTGGTGTAACATATAACTAGTAAATTCCAGAGAAGTAACTAATATACTAGTGAAGCTGATTGCTTGCTTGTTTGCGTCAGGATAGTAGCTATACTGCTGTACAGTGAGTTCACCTTTTGGTACATGCTCCAGTAGTATATTTTCAGATGTCCAGTAGTATAGGAGTAGATTAGGATTTCTGTACATGTATTGCTTTTGGAGACATACAACGATTGCTTTCTGTACACTGTGGCTAGGACGATTGAATAATGATGATGCTTACTTCGGTTTTAAACCATGTGGAACAGTTTACTAGAAATTATCAGTTTTTTAGTTCAGGACTAAGCTTATCATTTAGATCAGCTTCAGCTTATCAGTTCTCCATTTAAGTATTTTGTGTAGCACTATGATTAAGATTTACTTGTTTATTTGCAGGTTTAACGGCTCCCCATTCCATTCCATTCCATTCAATTCCCCACCACCGCGCCGTCGTAGCAATCGAAGCCCCAAACCAGCGCGGTGCTAACTACCACATCCCTGTCTCTCCGGCCGCCGGCTGCCGGATATGAAGGAGAAGAAGCTGCCAATGGAGGCGGCTACCACGAAGAAGGCGGGGGCGGGGGCATCCACAGCCAAGAGGCGTCAGTCCGGGGGAGCAGGCGGAGGCACGGCACAGAAGCGCGCACGGGATGCCCCCGACCACGGCGATCTCATCAGCGACCTTCCCGATGACATCCTCGGTACCATCATCTCCCTCCTCCCCACCAAGCACGGCGCCCGTACGCAGGCCCTCTCACGCCGGTGGCGCCCGCTCTGGCGCGCCTCCCCTCTCAACCTCATCGCGGGCGACCTCTGCTCCAACAAGTTCAAGCGCTTCTCCATCGTCTCCGAGATCCTCTCCGAACACCCCGGCCCTACCCGCCGTTTCTCGTTCAACCGCATCCGCCTCCACAAGGGCGAGAGAAGTTTCGCCGAACAAGCCGCTCAGGTCGAGAGCTGGTTCCACTCCCCAGCCCTTGACGGCCTTCAGGAACTCGGCATCAGCTTCGATCTCTTGGACCATACACATAGGCCTGAGAAGCGTTACCCGCTGCCACCATCCGTGCTTCTCTGCACATCAACCCTTGCCGTGGCAAGATTAAACTTATGTGGTTTCCCGAAGGAGATCACTCATGCACTGAGTTTTCCCTTGCTCATGCAGCTCAACCTGTGCCGTGTTTCCATCTCCGAGGATGTCTTCCATGGCGTGCTCTCTGCCTGCCCTGTCTTGGAGTCACTGTATCTAGAGAGGCTCGAGGATGTGGGCTGCTTCCGCATTAGCTCGCCAACTCTTAGGAGCGTAGGCGTCTGCTCTTGTTTCTTAGGCAAAGGAGAGGTTGTCATTGAGGATGCCCCTCGCCTTAAAAGGCTTCTGCTACCGCGTCCAGATAGAGGCCGTGATGTCATCCGTGTAATTAGGGCACCTAAGCTGGAAATATTGGGCCTTTTGTCACCCTACATCCCAGAACTTCAGATTGCAAACGTAGCCTTCAAGGTGGCAACACCAACCTCTTCCTCTTCATTCTTGCATGTAGCATTTTTACATGTATAATATTTTTATGTGTCCGTTGTTTTTTACAGAGTTTAGCCCCAGCTAGCTTGAAGAACACGATAAGCACCGTGAAGATTTTGGCTCTCGAGTTTTCTGTCCCTAGTTTGGATGCTGTTATTGATGTCTTAAGGTGCTTCCCATGCTTGGAAAAGCTATATGTAATTGTGAGTATTCATCTTTTGTAATGTCAATTTTAATATTTAAGACTTGCGGAAAACCTTATTTGCACACAATCTAGTCTAGGCAGGACTTACTTTTTAACATATTTTTTGTCTTTACTTTTCCAGTGGAAGAAATACTCGGGAATACCAATGGAAAATGTGCCACAGTACTATGACTCATTAGATCCAGTCAAATGCCTTGAGACCCATCTAAAGGAACTGGTGCTGAAGAAATACGAAGGCAGCAAGCGAGATGTAAGCTTTGCGAAGTTCTTTGTTTTGAACGCTAAAGTTCTGAAGCAAATCAAGTTTCGAGTCGACAATAAGGTCAACGAGGAATGGGTTTCTGATCAACACAGGCTGCTAGAAGTGGGAGCTAGAGCTTCCCGAGATGCTCAATTGGAATTCGTACATAGTAATTCTAAGAGTTTGGATGTCCATGATTTGTCAATTGTGGATCCCTTTACCTGATATCTTGTAAATGGGGTAGATGCTCTTTTAGAGGAATCACACTGATGGTTTGTCAATGGAAATCTCCGCTGGATTCGGTCTAGACCTGAATGATTTATTGTCTTTTGCTTATTTGGTCGACATATGCTCGAAGATTGCGTAGTTGTTGGTCCAATCCTTAAATTAGTTTTTGCTGCTATACTTGTAGTTCCCAACAAGGTATGACATGCAAAATTAGTTTACTGCCTAAAGTTGTAACTAGGAAGTAGAGAGGACGCGCAGTGGCGCGTTGGTAGGCTGTAAGCAGTGGCTTCGCCTCCACCCAGGTTCGACTCCTCTCGGGAGCGAATTTCTGGGTTTTCCTCACCTGCAGTACTGCGCCGGATCCCTGTAGCAAGTACTGTAGCACCACTGTAGAACACTGTTCACTAGGAACAGTGTAATAAAAACAGGAATTACCTCTCGACGCCTATGTGCCACAGGCGAGGTCGACGTGCCCGTCGGTCACCGAAACTCTGTTCTTCGGGAAAGTCTCTCAGGGCGTATTAGGGATATAAGATTGTAGGTCTTGTTTAGATACATAGGTAGGGGTGTGTGCGTGCGTGTGGTGTGAGTGTGGTGTGGGTACCAATGTATCCAAACAGATGCTACAAACTTGTACTCTCAAGAGAGGACTCAAAAAAAAAAAAAAAAAAAAAAACTAGGAAGTAGAAGACTGAGACCAAACTCTTGTTTGCTCCTTAGAAAGTATGGATGCTGCTTAGATTTTTTCAGTTTCAGCAATGCAAATATGCAATGTTTGTGTTGAAAAGATGCTTCTGCTTACATAGAAGTATGTGGGTTTGAGTGCTAGTTTGTTCATTGTTGTGTTAGGTCGACCTGGTAACTGGTATTGTTCACATCTTATATTCCTTGGTACTTCGATAAATAAAATAAAACATGTCAGGCACTAATAATCACATCAGATTTGTATTTCCTTTTCCGATTGCAACTTCTCTTTGTATATATTAATGTTGGCTTACTGCCGGTGCATTTCTTGGTATTTCATCTGCTGTGTCATATACCGCCAATCTTCATCACCCAGTATGTATCGAATTTTTGAGAGGAGAAACAGCGGTTTCCAGGACGCAGGACAAGTTTATCATCATCAGTTCACAGGAATCTGATGGGAGAAAAAAATGCTTGTCCACCCAGCATGTTAAAGATTTATTTCTAGGACAAATCTCCCATCAGTCAGTTGAATTTTGTGCAGTGATTGGATGACTCTTATGATGACCCCTGGTGTGTTTTCAGCGAGCGTGATGGCTTTCTACTGTTTAACAGCCCTGTTTCCTGAATTCAGCTTTCTGAAAAAAAATTGTGTCTTAAGCCATTTTTGTCACTTTTTTTGGGTCAAAATTTGAAACATGGATACCTTTTTTTATAAGCTCTGCGTTTGTGTTTATGATATGTATATGTGCTTTTTGTATGATACAAGTTGATAATTGATACCTTGCTAGTTTCACATAAAGTAATTTATACAATACAGTTAGGATTATTCTGGGTATATGGGCAACCATCTGGGAAGGTATAGACAATCTTTTCCAGGAAAGTACTGTTTCTTCACTCCCTTTTTGCTATTCAGCTTCATTGGTTTGCATAACTGACTTGATCTGTCCTCATTTGATTCTGCAGCCAAGTGAGCAGAACACTTATGCATGTACAGAGGCTGCTTACAGTGTCCCAATTGTGGAACCTCTGAGGAAAATATCATTCTTTACGATTTGGCGCCTCACTTACCTCATTTTAGAGCAGTTGTTCTACGCAGCCCAATTTCATCTGCCTTGAGAGTAAATCAGTAATGTATCCTGTAAAACATACATGCTGGTTTAATAGAAAGAAGGAGATTACTTTTTTTTCGAGTAACCAAATAAGGTGATCACTTCATTATGTCAATTTGATCTTTTCCGTTGCATATTTATTTGAAGAACATTAACAGAGCTACATTGGTCAAATGTCCTGTGTTGGTATCCATGCGAGTACTCTGCTGACAGCAAGTTGCTGAAGGTGTTTAACCCCATATGCTCAGCTGCACATTCGTATTTATTTTTGAACTTTTCATAGATGTTTCAAGTTTAAAGTTAGCTATTTGTACTAGTGTCTGAAAAATACGGCCACACTGTCGATTCACTTGTTCACTCATTGGTTTTTTAAGTTGTAATGTTATTCATTTGGCATCATATGATGCAATTAATAAATAACTTCACATGTAAAGAGATAGAGTTAACACCTGAATAAAATATGCAGAACAAATCTATTGGTGCAGGAAAAACAAGATAGCAGGCACGAAACTCTCAGAACTAATGCTAACTGTCTTCAGATGAACGAAGTCTTACTGTGAAGGACTGTAAGGTCCTGGGGGTCTCAGTACAGCAAGTAAGTAAATCAAATTTCATGGCTCATGGAAAAGGATACACCTATCATGTATATTAGTTTTTCTCTACGTGATCATGAACATCAGTAGCTGCATTGCTCCTTGAGCGATCGCAGTTCAGACACATTTGGCTACAAATGAATTTAAGATGGAAATCAAATCAGAAAACTACACTCACAAGCAACCACTGAACTAAAGTTCTAAATCTACAATCTTGCCTAAGCTGCAAAACAAATGAGTGAACCAGATCACTCAAATAATTCATTGATGTACGTAGGAACAGGTGTTATCTTAGCTCCAGTTGCGCACAGTCTTCTGTGAACTGAAGCATACACTTGGGGCATGGCAGTCGCCAGCGAGTGGAATGTTGGTGGAGCTTTGGGAGTAAAGTCCCGCTGCCTAGTCCTTCAGGCAAACACCCAAATCACCCATCCTATTGTTTTTTCCCCTCTTTTTTGTTAGTTCATACGAAACACCAACTAGTTTGCCCACTTTTGAGAATCGAATTGAGGAGTCACAGCGACTACAAAACATCGTTTGCATTCCACAGGATCGAATTGAGGAGTCAGGGCGACTATCCGATACGCCATTTGCACGACTCGGTCCTTGGTGAGTAGGTAGAATTTGAATTATGCAGCAGGAGTTTAGTGTCTGACAAAGTGGAAACGCCTCTTTGTTTGTCCTGTAGGAAGAACTGGTCAGGGATCTGCTGAGGCTAGATACTTAGTATCATTCTTTCATGAAATTGGGTGCTGAACTTTTCTTCTGAAGCTATGCGGTGACGTCTTTCATGAAATTGGGTGACGTCTTTGTGAAATTATGTTCCATGCCATAGAATTCGTTTAAGATGTACTACCAAGTATCTAGTTACTTAGCATTGTTTGGTGAAATTGATCGATGATTTTTCTGAAGCTATTCTTGTGATGTTCTCATGTTTGTTACAGGTCATATTCTGTGGTTACATTCTGTTCCTTGCCGTAGAATCTATTATATACTAAAAGCAAAATGAGTTAGTTTTCGAGACACCACGTTAAGCCACATCATTACAATTATTTTTAGTAGTTAGATCTAAAATATGTGGCTAGGATTTAATGAAATATTAGTAGTTACGTAACATGTTTGACACAAATATATACGTGCACAATCACGTCTTTTGTACATGGACTCTTCAACACGTTGTTCGTTTAAAAAGGTACCCGAGGCTGGTACGGTAGCTGCAAAAAAAAAGGTACGTCGGCATGACCGCAAGATTATTGCACAAACAAATCAACACGTACATCAATGTGTGTCCGAGACTAGCTATCTGAGGCTGAAACTAAAACACGTACGTCTGCAATACTGCAAAGGGCTGCGCCCGTTTACAAAACATATGCGAGACTCAACGTGATAGCTAGAAGCAACAGGGGGAAAAAGCTTTCTGGACGTGGTGGCCGATAGTAGGAGCTACTAGGATACGTACAGTTTAGAAAAAAACTAAACTGATCGGCAAGTACTTCCTTTCTTTTATTTACTCTGATTCTGTTTTTTAGTCAAAGTCAATTTTTGTGAAGTTTGACAAAAATGAATAAGTATCAATATTCATAACCAAATTCTTACAGTATAAAATACATATTTTACGATGGTTCTAATACTAAGGATTTTATATTTTATATGTTCATATTTTATATATATATTTGGTCAAATTTTACAATAAAGTTTGATTTTGACTATATTTAGAGCACAAGGTAGTTTTGAACGGAGCGAGTATGTTGGTTCTGTGATTGAGTAGAAATAAATGAAAGTTTAATTCGACTACCATCATATCAAAGTACTCAAGACATTAGTCGCACCACATACGTTATTTCTATTACTAAGTACACATAAATGACAAATTTATTCGACCATCGCTGGACCAACACTTTCACAAAACGCCCTCCGGAGTCATGTAATTTTAATATTAATGAAATCACAACATTACTGTACTATAAATGGGCACGTTCACTGAAGGGATATTCCGAGTTAATGTGACATAAAGCGTCAAATCTGCAAAATTGATGAAGGTACTACATTAATTAGTGGACATACTATCGATGGGAATAATCCTCACACACTATAAATGACCTACCTATTAAGGAGGATAAATTGTTTTATCTTAATCCAACGAGTTTTTATCACAGATAACTAAACTGGCGTATTGATCTAACAAGCATCATGTAAAAACTATAGTTCAAGTTACATATTCAATATCACGTACATGGCTTTTCATCATATGGGATGATAGTCATTTGACCATAAATTTCTGAGTGCCAAAGATGTTACTCGCATACATGATCTCTTGCTTACTGAAACATTTACGACAGTTGTTGATTTTTCGTTTATTGTCACATAACTGGGAATAATGTAATATCAATGAAACCATATTTTTATTTATTAAAAACTTTCAACCAACTACAGATGATGCCCTCGCATTTGCGAGGGCCACCATGCTAGTTCAGTTAAATGTACCATGTATCCCTGCCAGTAACTTAGCATTCTATGGTGAAATTGGTTGGCGCTTTTTCCCCGAAGCTGTTCTTATGCTTGTGAAACATAAAATTCAGACATCTTGAGTCCTTGACACTGCCAGTACCTGGACCCCGGATCCTTTCTTGCAACAAGACAGTAATTAGCTCTTATTGCCGGCAGCAAGAGGAGCAGTAAAACGCCGATGAGTACTGCTGCTAGTACCGCGAGTGCACGCGAGGCCATGTCGACTTGTGCAAGCTCGCGCCTTGTTCGTGGTATCTCGCTAGCTATAGAGGTGTGCGTTGTTGCGCTTGTCGATTTGAGAAACAAGGTTCCTGGATTCATGCAGTTTTATAGCGGAGAGAGCCAGGTATAGCTGGGTGTAGTCGGAGTAGACATCCTATTCGGACAGCTACTCAAATTTCAATCAGCAGCCATGTATTGTGTACGTGCGAACGTTGGATTCGGAGTCAGACTCCGAATACGGCTCACCTCGATCTGTCTTGGAGTATTGCTAGGTGAAAATAGGACACACTACAAAACTCAAATCTAACCGAATAGTATTCATGTGATTATACATGGACTTTTTTCCTTGAGTTGTGTGTCGAATTTGGTTCTAAATTTTGTGACTTTGCATATACATGTCGGGTGATTACTGCTATTTTTAACAAAACCTAAACCTTTTGAAATGATAAAATCGGCTATGTTGGCAAGTGCCCAACTGCCCATGCATGTGCGATTGCATTTTATCAAGCATTCGGCTGAAGCTTGCGTAGGCGAGCGCCGGCAAAAAAACAATTGGCAAAAGCAAGCACTCGGCAAAAACAGATATGTGGATTTCGAAAAGGCTTATGACAAGATAAACTAGAAATTTCTGAAAGAAGTGATGATTCAAAAAGGTTTTCCTCGTAAATATATAGAGCTAGTAATGAGTTCGGTTATGCAGGGTAAAGTAGCAGTTTTAGCTAATGATAGAATAGGTAATTATTTGGAATCTAAGAAAGGGTTAAGACAAGGGGATCCCATGTTCCCCATTTTGTTTAATTTTGCAATAGATATCTTTAACTTGCTTGTACAGCTAGCTGTAGAGAGTGGTTTACTAAAAATCTTTGTAGAGGATTTGGTCGATAAAGGAGTGAGTATCTTACAATATGCCGATGATACGATTTTCATGTTTAAAGATGATTACAAAGTGCTAGGAATTTGAAAAGTATCCTTTATATTTTTTAGAAGTTGTCAGGTTTGAAAATCAATTTTCATAAGAGCGAGATCTATTGTTTTGGTAAGGCTAGAGACAAAGTAGAGGAGTATTCTGCGAGAGCAGCGTTTTGTAGCTCGTCCTACATGTAGCCCTTTTTTTGAAAAATTCAAAAACGATACTTTAAAGTTTCAAAAAAATCTGAAAAAATTCCTAGATGTAGATAATGATGATATCCACCATAGAAATATTCTGTATTTTGCGCTGTATAAAAATGACAAATTTCTGAATCTGAGCCGGTGAACAGTGCAGATTTCTAATTTTTCAGATATGTCAGAAATTTGTCATTTTCGTGTAGGCCAGAATACAAAATATTTCAAGTTGAAAATTTGCAACACCATAGGGTACGTAATTATCCACCTCTATGATTTTCTCGGAATTTTTGGAAACATAAAAATTTTAATTCGAAAAAAATAAAAAAAATCTGGGCTACAAGTAGCCTAGGATACAAAGTGACTTTTCGAGTATTCTGCCGTCTTTAGTTGTGAAGTAGGATAGTTGCCTTTTAGATACTTAGGTGTACCCATGAATTGTGTGAGGCTTAATAATAATGATTGGGGCGAGGCTGAAGGAAAAGTAGAGAAAAAATTACATAGCTAGGCTGGGAGACAGAATTCGTATGGAGGTAGGTTGGTGTTGTTAAGAGGTTGTTTAAGTAATGTACCTTTTTATTTGATGTCGATGTTTGAATCACCTAATTAACGGCCCTGGTAAGAAAATAATGTTTTTTAGGAAAAGGTTGTTGTGGCAGGAAAGAGTAGATGCTAAGAAATATCATTTGGTAAATTGGAAAAAAGTTTGTCAAGCGGTTGATATGGGAGGATTAGGTGTGGTTGACCTAAATGTTATGATACTTGTCTGTTAAGTAAGTGGTTGTGGAGGCTTGAAAATGAAGAAGGGCTGTGGCAGAAATTACTTAGAAAAAATATGTTAAGTTAACTCTGTCAGCCTGTGAAAAGAAACCTGGTCAGTCTCATTTTTGGCAGGGGCTTATGGGTGTAAAGCGTTTTTTTTTAAAAGTTTTTAGGAAAGTAGTGGGCAACGGTAAAAGAACATGTTTTGGGGAAGATTTGTGGCTAGGTGATAATCCGTTGTGCATTCATTTCAGTAGGCTGTGTGGTTTGACTTACAATAAGAATATTTTGGTATCTGATGTGTTTGAGTCAGATTGGTCGGTGATTAAGTTCAGAATGAACTTATGGGGTGAAACTGCAAAGATGTGGCAAGATTTGAGAGATCTCTGTGCTAATGTGGAACTGAGAGAGTTGGAGGATAGATGTAAATGGTTACTCGCTAAGTGCGGGGTACTCTCAACAAAGTCCATGTATCTAGCGTTAAAGATGAGTGTTGTGAAGTGGCGGTATAGGACTGTGTGGTCTGTAAGGATGATACATAGATTTTAGCTCTATTCTAGTTCTAGTTGTACCCACCTACGAACCATCACGACCGCAAACTCTCATTTAATAGTAAAGATGGTGCATAAATTCTTGGTCTCTTGGAGGAGTTTATCGCAAGCAGTCTTGGACTGATACATGGATATGCTGGCTGTTTAATATCTTAATATTTTCCACCTTGAGCTGATTGCACTTGCTAAGTAACAACGCGATCGGTGCGAATGTGCAATTTTGGTTCTTGTCAACTCAACAAGAATTTTTCCACCACGTCTCGCCGTTTCCGTCTATGGTCCCGCCGACGGTCATGGTTAGGCCGTCGACATTGTCAAACACGATCCACCTCGACCGTTCCTCTGCTGGCCAGCTAGATCTGGCGGGTGCTACCAATTTTACTCGGGCTTCAGAGTTGTCACCTAAACTCTACTTGCCACACTAAGTATACAACTTGGCATAACTAATCACTCAGCATAAACTACCTCTTAGACAAGCTAAATGTAACACATCAGTTCACTTCTAATATCTCACCCTACATATATATATTTCTTTATGCATGCATGCATGACTAGAAATTCAAAAGGAAGTTCATGTGTGCTAGAAATTAGGAAGAAGTTAATGTGTACCCAGGAATATGTCATCTGAGTTGACGCATGGGTGAACACTAGACACTACCTCAATTTATAGACACAACTGGTGTGGTGGTAAAACGTTGCAGACAGCTCTCCTCTCCCGCTACAGTAGAGGTGCGATTTCTGGAACCCCCGAGCAGATCCACCCCACCGCCGTCGTCTCGCCGGGTCCCCTGTCCTCCGCCGGCCGCTGCGGCGGCGGGAGGATGGGGGAGCCTCGTCTCGTGTGTGTGTACAGGGTAGGCTTTGTTGGGACCGTGGCCGGCGGCGTCTTGGAGTGGGCGGCGCGGTCGGTCCTTGTTGTGCAGGTGGTGCTCGTCCCCTCCGGCGGTGGAGCTCTTCGGAGAGCCATGGCGGAGCGCCTCCTCGTCCGCGCTCACGGTCCCCGGCGGCCGATGCGTGCGTTTATCCCCCTCTGGATCTCGACGCGGCGGATCCAGCTGACGATTTCGAAGCTGCTGATTGTTGACCAAGACGGCGTTTCTTGCGGAGCAGAGTGGAGGCTCCCTGGAGTTCGAGTTCCGGCGACTCACCCGCCGCCTGGGGACATCTCCCGATCCAAGGTTTGTGTGGAGATGCAGCGGCGGCCCGCCACCGGTACGTTCTTCTCCGCGTCGGCGATGCTGTTCTGCAGTAAGGCCCGGTGTGTAATTTTCATCTTTCTGGTGGACTTTTCTGTAATCCTTGGTTCAATATAATCAGTGGTTTCCTCGCAAAAAAAAAAAAAAAAAAACTGGTGTGGTGGTAATCATGCTCTTCTTATGCAAAACTTATACCCGTGCATGATACATATTCCCACATGCATGATGGTGCGGCAATTTTCATGCATGAACATGAACATAACATGCATGAACTTATTTAGGGACCGCATGTAACTACTCCATCTGATTCACAGTATTAGTTTAGGACTAGTAATCTTGCACGTGCAATGTAAGTTATTGATATAAAATTTAGTCAGGGGTATTTCAAGAATCAATAAAATACTCTCATAAAATGTAGGAACCCTTGCTCGGAAATTACAAGGAAATGGACAGTGCATAATTATTAGCTTAGAAATAGAAAAGAAAAATTACACAAAATTGAAGCCGTATAATGTGTAAATAGGTAAATCATACCCGAATACAGTGGAAATTTTAATGCACAAGAGCCAATTGAATCAATTAATCAGGAAGTACTCGAACATCGTTTAAGGCTTAAATTGTGGTGTAAATTCTCGGTTATTTGATGGGTAGTAAAAGTAATAACCTTTCAATTCTTTATAGATTTAAGCTAAATCAAAATTGCAAAAAAAACTATTGGAATAATTGTCAACCCTTTTTGAACTTCCATAACTGAATGCTTGATGGAATTGAGGAAGATGCACAATTTTTCTACATGCATGCTGACATTTTTTGACAAACCACTTGATGCACTAATTTGCTATATTAGATATTATGAGCTGCTTCAAAGGATATAAAACCATGTATCATATGCTAAAGTTGGATGCTACAACATGATACGAGATCCTTGCGGGCTGTCATTTTTCTTCAAAATTGAATGCTACATTAATTATTATGATCTGCTTCAAAGGATATAAAGCCACTTGATGCTGTCATTTTTTTAAGATTCGATACTCAAAATGAGGCAACTTCATGTTCCATATAACAAGAAAAAAAATGGTACGATAGGATCCGTTTCATTTGTCATTTATAGAATAATTATTTTCCTCAGGTCTTTTGAATTTGTTCCAGTAGCATAAAATTTACAGGAGCAAATTACAGGAACAAATCATCAATGATGAAGCAAAAAAAATGACGGGAACTACTGTGATGTTTTTGTAAATGTTTGATGCTACAGTTATATATAGTTCTTGTTTGCTCCTGTATATTTAAATTTTTACTACATAAGATCAAGCATGATGCTACAAACACTTCAGGAATTGAAATTTTAGTCAAAATCATCACAGATGCGACATTACATCATAGCACCATTCTCACAATTTATGGACAACAACATAATAGTATAAGTTTTGCTCTTTGTCGTACCCCATAATGTATCACATCCAGCATCTACATGTAGCAAAAAGAGATACATATGTAGCACATTAAGCAAGACACCTATGTATATAGCACACTAAGAAACCTATAGCTTCAATTCCGGTCCAGCAGCCATCTCGGCAGATCTTAACTTCTATAGCATCATGACTTCGTAGTCCTTAACATGGTGACCTTGCAAACAAAACGGGCATTTCACAACCCTTGCCTTCCTTTTTGGTTTTGCTCCCTTTTCTAGTTTTGGCTTTTCGAATTTCTTCTTCCTCTTCTTGTTTGCTTCGTCTCGCAGCTCCACCAATGGTTTCGCTCTCTTACCCTTCTCTTTTGGACGCCCTTTCGGCTTTTTCCGCGGTGGGTTCTTCAGCAAGCTACTGGGAGCAAGGTCATCGGCTACATCTTCATGCTGTTGGGTACCCGCTTGCCGTGGTTCAGCTTGATGTGGATGTGGACTAGCACCTGCTCCTTGCTGCACATCGCTTCGAGCTTTCCTCATCACATCAACAAGCTTAGTTGCTTCATCAGCCAAGCTGGGACAACCACATATGTGTCGTCGCTGAAACAAGCATCCAACGCCAAATCATTCATCTTCCTGCACACGAGTTGTATTTCAATGTGTTCGTTCCATGGACGCCAAATCTGATGCCATTTTCCCGAGAAAATTGCACATAACACCATGGTTTGGTGCCAAAGTTGCACAAAACACAGAAATAAAACATTTGTTGCAGCAAACCACAGGTTTTTGTCTAATCAGTTGCAACCAGCCCAAATAGATGATTTAGAGACTCTAATACATATCTGCCATGTGTGCCTAGATTTTTATACCATCTACCAAAAATTATACGACAATTTTTTTACGGTATACCAAAAATATATGACATTTTTTGAGAATTACAAATTAAAAAATGGGCAGCATAACTTACAAAACTAGAAAATACCATGCGCGGTGCTGCGAGAATCTAGTATTATTTTGTGATTGAAAACTTAAAAGGTAGGATAAATTGTTTTGGCAGTACACAACAGTTGCAACAAAAGCAAGAAACAGAGTAAGTGTAAATATACAGGAGCTTATGGGAATAGAGCAACCTGAGAGCAAGATGTGAATAGCTGAATAATGATTAAGGATGTTGGAGACTTGGAGTGACACCCAAAGGTCTTTTTTTCCCTCATCGCTCCCGCGAGCGGCGACGGGAACCCTAGCCACCCCTGCTCCCAGGCCCCCCTCTCGCCGCCTCCCCCTCCTCGCCGCCGCCGGACGGCGTCGCCGGCCGAAGGCCGGGCGCTGGCGGCGGCGAGGGTCCTCCTTCTCCCTGGTTCGAGGTGCTCGGCGCGGGCCGTGCGCGTTGTCTTGGGCGCTGCGTTGACCGGGGGCGCGGTGGCGCGGCCATTCGGCGGCGGCGTGGATATCCGGCGGTGGTGGGGCGGGCCTGTGGTGGTGCCCTCGTGACCGGTGGCGGCGACATCCCAGGCGGCGCGGGCAGCGGCCTCTTGGGTCGGAGGTCTTGACCACGTCAGTGGATGCTTGATGGCAGGGACGGCGGCGCTCTGGTTGGCGATGACCTCCACTGGAACCTGCGACGGAGAGGCACGGGGCAGCTCAACCTCGGTACGGTGGCCGGCGGAGCTGGCCTGAGGCGGCGGGGCTCTCGGCCCAGATCTGGGCCCGTTCAGGCCCGATCTGGGTTGGCAGGCCCTGCTGCCTGTGTGGTTTCAGTGGCTTCCGGCGCGTCTGGGAGCCCTTCCCCTGACCATGGAGTGGATAGGGTGCTGGATCCGGGCCAGGAGGGCCTAGATCCGGTGACCGCCTAGCAGACTCGTTTACTCGGGTTTGCGGGTTTGACCGGTGGGTGCGTCCTGCTAGTCGTACCCCTGCTGTCCTAGGGTTGGTTGCCTCGGTACTTCTCCTGTCCAGTACGGTGGAACTGTCGTCATGGCATCTACTTCTTCGTGGGGGCGAGATCTTGGATGCCGGGGCGGCGGCCCCGGAAGGTGGACTGCGCGGACGACTCTGCGGCGAGTGACGTGGCAGTGGTGATGGTCGTCTTCTTTGACCACGTGGGTGGAGAGGAGTTGGCGGAGGGACATCCTGGTGCTGGCAGCGCTTCGGCAGTGGCGGCTCCCAGATCGCGTTTTGGAGGCTAGACTCGGGGACTTTGAGCGGCTCACGGTACTGGGTGTGGTATGAAGGTTTTTCCAAGCGAAAGCTCTGCACTCCGGTGCCAGCGGCGACGACGCCTGCGGGTGTCGTAACCCTCTTGAGGGCGCCGCTGTGGGTACCTTCACCGCATTAGGCTCCGGGTGAAAACCTTTGACCGTTGGTCTTGACGGCGGCGGCGTTATGCGTCGTCACCCTCTTGGGGGCGTCGTCGTGGAGCCTCGGTACCTCTCGACCTCGCGCCGGGTTCTCGGTGGCAAGTCCGGTTTCCTTTGTACTTTTTTGTTTATCTTTGATCTGCTTTGTAAGAGGTTTCCTCATCACCTTGTATCGGTTCGGCCGTTGGGCTTTATTTATAAAGCGGACGAAAGCCTGTTTCGAGAATAATGATTAAGACTGGGTGATATGATCTACACTCCACATAAGTGTGTAAAGATGTAAGGAACAAATAAGATGTTTGGATCGATACAAAACAGAATGCTTGATTATGTTTTTGAGGATAGCTGGTGACTCTTGATCGCTTTAGTGCAGCAAGATCTCTATGGATACTATATAGATTATACACGTCAAAATGGGCAGTAATTCCAGAATGGAATTACTCATGGAACCATGCATGACAAACAAAGTAGAAGAAAAAAATGTGTTATACTATTCGTGCCAGCGCCAAATGGGCCAGTTGGGCTGTTACTTGCCGCTAGGAGTTTTTTGACGGTACAAATTACCCTTGCGGTCACTCAAAAGGAAAATAGGCCCAGTAAAGAAAAATGACGCTAGGAGCTGAGGGAGTTGAAGGAGGCACACGGCGTCTAGCCGCGGTGGAAGGCACGGCGGCGCCTCCGCGAGTTCCGGCTGAAGTCCGATCGCTTCGTCAGGTACGCACCCATTCACCTAGATATGACGTGGACTCATCGACGAAATCGAGATTCTTTTTCCGGCTCTACCAACCACGGCCGCCGCCGGCGCCTGTCTAGGGTTCCGCCGGTGGGATGGGAACGCGTCAGTAGGTAGGAGTATGTAGCACTCTGCCTTCATTTTTACAGCCCGTCAGTAACGCACCGTAGTTAAGCTCACAGTTTATATATTTGTTTGCGGGGAAAGCATACAAATTTGTCAAATTGATTTGTACGTCATTGTGATTCCACATCACGGTTCCCTCCTGTTTCAGCCAGTGCCAATGGAAACAATCAGTAGAGCCGATCAGACAGTGGAAGATGATGCTAAAGGCAAAGCCACAGATGCGTCTACTTCTGTGGAAGATGTTCATCATGAAGATGAAGCTGAAGCGACGGATGGATCAACGACATTTGTATGGGGATCTCCTTGCCGTGAAAACAATAGTAAAGATACCAAGGATGGATCGCCCACAGATGAGAATGCTCCATGGAACCCTCCCAACCCACCTCCTCATCCCTGGATAGAGGCCTTGACGTGCAATCATCAGTATATTATACAGGTAATTAACTTGCCCCCCTCATATGTTATGTACCACACTCCCTCCCTCTTCTTACTGCACTTCTCTTTGTACACTGACATTTCCAACTTCAGTACTCGCGTCAAATTGCAGATTTTCTTTCTGAAGCCAGAAGCACCAATATAATTTTCCGAGACCACACTCCTGAGGTTCCGTATACTTGTTCATTTCCTGTGATTGATATATCATTCGGCATCTAACTAATATTGTTCTTGTTTTTTCTCTGCAATAATACCTTTTGGTAGTTATCATGTATGCTGCAACATTATAATTTCAAGGTTATTATACATTTTGTTAAACCTGTAGTTTCAAATATTCAGGTTTTCGAACAAAACAGATGCATGATCATGATTATTTTCTTTACATGCCAAAGATATGGTGTGACGGAACGTAACCGCAACTGCCACATCACCATAGAACTGCTTTCAAATGGACGAAACAATTATAATATCTGACAATTGTATGGCATTGATAATTAAGGGATCAGCTTTGGATGTTTTAAACGTTTAGGATGAAAGTTCCAATCCATCCATAGTTAAGGGATGAGAATTTTACGTTTTTTTAATTTCAGTAACATAAGATGCCTTTAGAGATTTTTGGTGTTATGCTTCGTGAAGTGGACAGATGAACTGATTGCTCTTTACCTTGTTTACACATGTCGGATCCATCTAGGCGACGCACGCAAAATTTTGTGAGATATGGGGCCCTTTGGCGAATGCCCTAAAAAAGATAGTGTTACGTGCTTCCTTGACATCTTTAAAAAGTATAGAGGGCGCTTGGTTTCTGGTTATGTCATCACTCCACAAACCTTCGACCTGATTATTATACTGAATGCCCTGCGTTGTGCAGAGTTAGTTTTGGAGGGGGAGGAGCCGAAGCTCTGTGGGCTGCGCGCCAACCCCAACTACATTGTCTGCTTTGGGTACTTCCCCCTCCACCAAGCTGCTGAAACATTCTGCACTGACATGGTTGAGTTACTGTTGCGCTATGGCGCACTGCCCAATCTACGAACCTCGGGCGATAGAGTTATCGAGGGCCTCCTCCCACTCCATGTTGCCATTGAGAATACTGCCAGCATAAGTATCTGGAGGACAATCTTATAGCTGACGAGAGCTATAGGAAGGGAAATGCCAAGTACATCTACAAGCTCATATATCTGCTCTGCCTGCCTGAGATGGTTTGTGTTAAATCTCTCCTTCCATCAGTTATTACTTTGCTTATAAGAGCAATGAATAAGTTCAGGTCATGCCAGATATTTGAACTGACAATTTGTTACTTCGTATAGTACAACTTGTGAGTGAATTATTTGTCTCTATGAATTTTTTCTGTATATATTTAATATACTTGAGTATGAGGCACCATTTCCTTAAGGGGAGATGAGTCAAGTTTCTCCGCAATCAAGTCTTTGTTTACTTTTCTTGCTGATAATGTTTGATGTCAATCTTTATTATGTAGAGGGTTATACTTTTTTCAATTCCACCTCATGTAACCACTGCAAGTTAAAATTGTTCTCTACTGGTGACTACGCAGAAGATCTTTTTGGACACGACTAGATTGCTTGTCGCACAGATAATATATTAGATGAGTTCTGGGATTACATCAAGCATGGGAAGCTTGTCCCAGCAGCTATTTTGCTCCTCGCGGCTCAGAGGCAATTCCGCAACCTCGATGGATTTGGAAGGATCAGAAATCTTATCACTGATTCTCTATTTGACCTAGAAAGGGAGGGGTGTGGATTAGAAAGTGGTAAAAATACCAAGGCACAAAAGCAGCGGAAGGAGAAGAAAGTACGTTTTGATAATGCATTGATGCTTTTGAGGATAATTCTTAAAGCTGGTGAAGATCTTGATGCATATATTCAAACTCAATCAGAGGTACCACATTTCTTTATATCACAGTTTTATTTTTTCTGGTATTTTTTTCTTATTGAATCTTAATAATTTAATATGTTAAGATTTGGCTTTCATGAACTTGTGATATTGATTGTAGCAAGATAATGGTTCTCTTGCCGACAAACAGGAATAAAACAAAATATATCTAGCGGACCCTCAGTCCAATGGCTTAGATTTCCACCTTTTAGGAAATATTTCTTAATCAATATATCGTGAAATGTGCAGTATCAGTATCTGCTATACGGGTATACAAATGAGTTGAGTAGGATCGCATACTAATCAAGTATAAAAATGTAAGGAAACTTTCCTACCTTTGTTATTGGTTTACAAAATAAATATATTATGCAGGCATCTCATCAGGAGGTTCTTGGAAAAGTTTCCGAAATTCTCCAGAATTACGATGTTAGTCCTATCGGAAAAGGAATTTGCATTCACGACTTTAACTGGTTTGATTTATTGCCTTCTGCATATATGGTCACCACCTTTCTACATATAAATGATCCATGTAATATATTTTAATTATTTCTTCTGCATATTCTTGAAGCCACCCGTATGACTGTGGAGGTCCAGACAGTGCCTCGCACAAACATGGTTCGTGTCTTTTCATGACCCTGTATTTTTTTACTGCGCTTACCAATTTTTTTTTCAAAATAAGATGTAATCATTTTGTAACGGGAAACAGGGGACACAGATTTGTCCAACGCAGCCGTAGGATCGCCGCCTACTCTGGAAGTTGAGGCAAACTATGTAAGGATATTTGACTGGAGTGCCACTTGACTTGTCTATTCTTTTTCTCCATGCTGATTATTATTTATATAATTAATTTGGTACTTTTCTCTTTTCAATTCCTTATGTTGTTTATATGTTGAGATTGAGGAGAAAAGGTCTTCATATTCATTTGGATGACAGTTTTATACGAGGACGCAGAGGACATCATCCCATATTTTATTGGCGCGTGTTTATTGGCTACGGTTGAAACAGTCTTGTTTTGTTTTTCTCATTGGATAACTGTGGGAAAATTTTATGGGTAAGACATCACACATGATCTTTTTATGCCCTTTTTGCAGTCTAAATGAATCTGGTTTGTAGTCGTCTGATCCTTCTGTTAAGCATGCGACTCTTCTACACCAAATGGCAGTGCCCTGTGTAGTTCAAATAACTTAACCTAGACACCTTTTTATTTGATTGTTCTTGACATAGTAACCGATATGCATGCTTATATAGCCGGGAGGATTGAATGTTATCTGTTTTGATAGTCGACAAATCAGTGAAACTACCTGAAAAGAACCTTGTGCATGTTGTTTGATCATGTTGAAATATATAGACATGTTGTGTTTTCTTGACGCCTCTATTTTGGTTATTTACGGGTTAACCAGGCTATGATAAATGAGGCACGCAGAGGACAGAACCTCCGGTATGCAAGAAATCAGTTTTTACCCATATGGAGATCGGTACTAAAGGCTGGATTTATGACGAGGACATTTCCATCTTATGTTCCAAGGAAAGAGTTACCAAACTTTCTACCTGATGGCGCTAAGAAAAAATTGACCGATCAAAGATCTTCTCAAATTCGTGTGGGCTTGTTGGGCTTGTTGGTAGAGAGAAGCTCTACAAAATTAGCAAAGAATCCGAAATTAGCTAGTACTTACCAATCTAGAAGGCCATTTTGTGCTGCATCGACTGTGTTGAAGATGTTGAAGCGGGCCTGATGACTGAAAAGTAAGGTATAATATTTACTAGTGAAAGCTTTTGGACATAATAGTCATACCATTAGGGTGGCATGGATAGCCTTCTGTGGAGATGAATGTTTCATTCATGACGCTTTCTACGTTCGATTTTCCAGGTGTCCTTAACCAGCAATTAACTAGGTGTTTATCTGGTTTTTGTTTTGCCCAGGGCGACGACGCTGGATCAGTGTTTGGCTATTGCGATGTCATCGCCCTATCTATGTAAAACGGTAGCTGTTTGTGTAAGAAGTATATTTGGGAGGTCTGTTGCAAAATTTATTAATTGGCTCAATTATTCAGATGTAATGTAGGTCTGTTGCAAAGTTTGCTCTAACTTTGCGTCTTTCTCTGGTTGGTTAGGTAGTAAATGCATAATAGATGATCCAAAGTGTTCCAGGATCCGAGGCAACTGTCATATATGCTTTGCTCTTCCATGCGAGCAGCAAAATATAGTACTGTAGTACAGTGGCTCCGATCTAACATGAATACAATTTCCTTTGGAAAGACTTGGAGCTTGCTTTGGCGCCATGAAGTTAATCAGAGAAATTTTGCCGTATTGATCCCCATCGGGGCTTCTCATTATATAGCAGAAGAGTACAGATTACAAACGTACACGGCAAGGAATAGGAGATCAACACCGATCGATCCTTTCCTATTACTAGTTGGCATCGCACGTCTTCACGATTAAAGGGACAATTTATAAGGAAAAAAAATCGTACAAGGGTCTTTTGCACTTTTGCATTGGTCCTAGATTTTATATTGTAAAGAGAACGATGCTTATAAGAGCATACACATCATATATCGAAGCCAACATCTAGGAAATTTCTCGGCACAAATTATGTCATATTGTCAATGTCACACCGGTATATTTTAACATGACATTTTAATTTTTTTAGTAAAATATCATATAGATAAGAACCATCTTTGCAAACTACAAATGTTATATTTTATTTTTATTTTTGTTGTTATGCCTCAAAAGTGTATTCAAATTTTTCTTAGTTCTGGGTAGACAGTTGCGGTTAGCAAAAATAAACGAAATAAGATCTTCATAAAATAAAACCAAATATAGACATTGACTTGAAAAAATGGAGTAGACACGAGGTGCGCAGTTTGTCATAAGCTATTTGAAGATGGTGGAGACCTTTTTCTGAACTGCAAGTTCACGAAGCAAAGGTGGCGTGCACTACAGCTTGAGGACGTCATACTAAAATTGCTTCCATGCCGATCATCGCTTGAAGTGCTCGAGGAGGTCCTTTGTCTACCTGAAGCTGAACAACAATTAGCGGTTTCAATGCTTTGGAACTGCTGGACTGAACGAAACAAGGGCAACCATGGAGAGCAGCGTCTGTTTGTCGAGCAGTTTCAATTTCATGCTAGACGCTGTGTGAACGAATGGAAAATATTTCTGAAAAATAAGGTGCAGCACAATGATTCACAGGAGGTGCCCCGCTGGAATCCACCTTCAGCAAACTATGTGAAGATAGACACTGACGCTTCTTTTTGATGACAAAAAGAAAAGAGGTGGATGGGGTGCAATCTGTAGAGCTGATATTACTGATGCCCTGCACGCAGAAGCTATGGGCCTGTCAAATGCAGTTTATTTAGCAGACCAGATGGGTGTTGGGCACGTTGTTTTTGAGACTGATTGCTACAACCTGAAGACGGCCATTAACACGTCTGATTATGATCTTAGCTCATTGGGTATATTCTTTGCTGATTTGCGTTTCAAGTTACGCATCAAGTTTACTGAGCTAGCCGCGACCCGATCTCCTCCCCAACCTGCCACCGCAGCGGGGCCCTAGCTTCGACGCGTCGCTCTCCCTCCTCTCTGTAGCGAGCGCCGCCGAAGGCCAAGGTCGACGTCGGCCGCGGGGCACAGGTGTGGCGCAATGGAGTTCCAGGTCGGCGGCGGCCCTGCGGGCTGAGGAGCAAGCTCGGGCGGCCAAGAAGCTCCGCAGCCATGCTTGGCCGGACGAGGCGTCAACCTGAGCGCCGAGGCCTCCCGCCACCGGTCTTGGTCACCTGCACGCTCCAACCTCCATCGTTGACGCCAGCATCAAGCTTGACGCGGCCGGACTCGGAGAAGACGGCCACGATTCGCTTGGCTCAAGGCACCTCTGCTGGATTCTTTGAGTGGGGATGTCCAGCACGGCGTCACGGACATCTTCGGCAAGCTGGCGTACCTCGATGGCGGCTTTAGCCACAGCGGCGACGACGGCTGTTGCTCTGGCTCGCTCCGGCGAAGGCCGGTGTGCCCGTCGCTCAGCTCCTCTTGTCGATTCCTTCGGCTAAGATGGACAGCACGTCGAGGGGAGCTGGTTGACGGCGCTTCGTCGGCGCGGAGACGCCTGAGACAGCCATGGCGAGAGACTGGAACGGAGGCAGCCACCAAGCAGCGTGCACTTGTACGCGCGGACGAACGGTCGATTGGAGGGAGAGGTAGACGGGTCACGGCGGCGGCCAAAGGTTGCGGCGGCGACGCGGCGCTGATCGTTTCTTTTCGGTGGCAAATCCTTGTGATTATCGTCAAAACGAAAAGGCGTGTCTCGCCGAAATAGAAAGGTCTGTTGAAATAAAACGAACCGGTACGATGGCATTAGCAGTATTATGTGATTTGGTGGGATGGTAAAACGGGCAAAAGTGAATTTATGTTGAGTTGTCAAACATTGGAGCGATCTGGACCGTTGGCCAAATATTGAAGGGCTCAGATTCAATGTATCAACACAAGTTTGCTCTTTTAATAGTACTAATAACCGTGCACGTGCAACGCACGTCTCATAAATCAACTAATGCATTTGAAGTTTTGATCAGCTCTCCGTCAGAACTGAAAGAAATTAACGATGTGCTCTCTCTATCTCGATCTATGAGTGTTTATACCCAAGTAGGCAGCTATCAGAGAAGGTACGGTACATAGCAAAGCAATCCAAAAGTGATAACTCAGCAATGTAGCTAGCCAGGAACTCAAGAAGCAAAGCAGGGTCCTACAGAAAGAAAAGGTTCAATAAGTGGTACACCACCTTGCACACAGAACTGAGATTGACCGCAAATCATTCGGGAGAAGCAAGTAGCTCATGGCATACTTGAGAACAAGTAACAATCTCCTATCATCAAAGAGGAGAAGATATCGGGTTAGTATGTATGCTTAAGTTAATGAACAGCATAAAATATATATTGCTAACTCAAAAAACATGTTTTCCATTTGGAAAAATGTTTATATGTGTTAGAACACAAGACTATGAAACAAACAGGAATAAAAAGTCAATCAACACAGAGGCATGGACCTCGTACTTGATGTAGCTACTTGGGATGGACATATCTCTTCATATTTACTGAAATTTGAATATTCTACAGCCTATCAGAACCAAGAAAAAGATAACTTTTATATAATGAAATAAAATGAACTCAATGGATCTTACACCACTATAAGCAAGCAGGCAACACCAAGTAACTGCAGTTTGTTTCGATCGATCTCTTTCTAAGAAATGTACTGGTCAATGTAATTGACTGTGAGGTATAATGTTTAAGAAACAATAGGATATTCTTATGTGACCTAATTTATAAAGGGAAAGGAAGCAATTGGGTAGAAGAATCGTTTTTGTAACTTTAGCTTCCAGACCTTCTTTAAGTAGATATGCTTTCACAAGAAATTTGAATATTCTACAGCCTATCAGAACCAAGAATATCGAAGTAATGCTATTTGTTTGGTGCATTTGATGCAAAATTATATTCTTTCCAACTCCCAGGCGATGCGTGCCCTTTACACATAATGAGTAACATATTGTGGTACACAACACTATGCATTTACTTTGCTGGTGTATACAAGAATTGTCAAATGAACAAGAATTATTTACCTCAACTTCCTGCAAGTGCCTGTAAATATGATAAGCCAGAGTTGCACGCCGTTGTGGATTCACATAATTTGCGTCAATATCTAAAGGAATTGTCATTTTTCATTGGGATAAGACAATACTTTATCTAGTTTGATATTGTACAGTACACAAAGAACAACAAGCAGCAACCATGCAACACAATGGGCTAAAATTATAACCAGATTACCCTCTTTGACAAGCAAACAAATCTGTGAAATATATTTCAACCTTCCTGATTAATCCATAGATTTTTTCACAGCTTGTCACACTTGAAATTAAACTGGCCAAAAAGTACAAAATAGCAGCACTGAAAAATAACCTCCGTCATGAGCATGTACACACAGTTCAGCAAAAACCGACCTGGCATTGTACATATGGCCTATAATATTGCACAACCCCAGAATCAACTAAACCGACATGGCAAATCCACCAACAGTAAGGCTTGACGAACAGAAATCAAAGCAAACGAACTGCACACATCAAACTGAATCTTTTTCTAGGCAAAATATGCAAGTCACGAACAGTAAGGTTTGCTGAACTTTGGACGTGGCACCTCCTGAAACTTTGCTTGGTTGAACTCTTGTTAAGCACCGTGTTAATTATGTCTTTAATCCATCATATGATGTTGTTATTCTGATTGACTTCTTTGAGCTTTCTATAGGTGCTAGAAACAGGACAATTCAACACCATGGCTGGCTATTGCACCTTGGGACAAGTTGTATTTCTAATAACTGCATCAGATTGTTAAGTTCAAATATGGTCATGTTTATGGAATTCCCTTCAGTACTGGCCAAATATTCAGTTTCTTCATAATCTGCAGAGGAAAAAACAATTAGACTACCATATCAAATCTTGCATCATCAATCCACTAAAAAACAGATGTTCTCATGTTTGAATGAGCAAGAATGAATTCCAAAAGGACATATATAAGATAAACAATTTACACCATCTTCCGTGCTTAATCTGGGTCGCGGATAGTTAGGACGAAAAGTTAAAATAAACTGAACTTCGTCAAAAAATAGATTCAGTAGCGGCGTGTTTGCTACTCGTCACTTGCAACCATGGTACCAGATGAAATTGATTAGCTCTTCTCCCAGACCATCCCTACACGGCTACACTGATAGGCCAAAGAAAATTGCAAAAGCAAGCTAGATGTGTTGTGGCGGTTCTGTAAAATAAATCAATTGAACATGCCGGCATACTCAATATTGCCCAGTTCATACTACTTGGTGGCTGAGGAATAAATGGAGCAGTGAGAAAAGGCGTACGTTACTGCGGGCGGCCGGTGATGGTGAGCTGTAGGACACTCCTTGGCAGCGGTAATGATTATTGAGAAGCTTGGTGTTAGATTAGAATGGAGTGGGTCACGGAGGAGGCCCTTGTGCAGCACGATGGCGCAGGGCAGAGGGACTACACCCGCCCCATCGGCTCAGGAGGTCCAGGCGACGCATGAGGGCTGAGGCGAAGAGGAGGACTCGGTGCTGGGTTTGCGTCGCGGCGTCGGGGGGTTTGCGTCGCGGCGGCGGGGCTTGTGTGGCGGCTGCTCGTGGAAGCACCAAGGATGCCGGGATGGAGAGCACCGAAAACAGCGACAATGGGGCCTGGAGTAACCCTCCGCAGTGGCGAAAACTTGGGGGAATTGGGCTGGATCTGCCGATGTGTCGAGGGTGGCGACGGCGGCAAATTTTTTTGAGGATCCAGAGAAACAGAGAAGCGCACGGTGCGGGGGCGTCACGGTCGTGGTGCTGCGAGGCAGCTGTGCAACTGCGGCGTGCGGGTGGCGCCAGGCGCGTTGTGGAGAGGTTGGGGCAGGGCGTTTGCCCGGTCGCCGCGGCCGTTTAGCAAGATAAGGTGCCGTGCCGACTGCGACGGCCATTGGTGGTAATTTTCTTTTAGCGGTGGCAAATCTCGTAATTATCACGAAACGAAATAAAACGAAACGGTACGATGGCATTAGCAGTATTATGTGATTTGGTGGGAGGGTAAAACGGGCAAAAGTGGATTTGTGTTGAGTTGTCAAACATTGGAGCGATCTGAACCGTTGGTCAAATATTAAAGGGCTCAGATTCAATGTATCAACACAAGTTTGCTCTTTTAATAATAGTATAGATAGATACAAGACTACAACGTACAGGATTACAACAGCTACGTCGGTATCTCTAACACATGAATGCATGAATAAGTCCAATTAGAGTAATGATTTTCAAGCACTTTTTGGTCAATGAGGATATTTGTCTAACCTTGGGCCAGAAAATTGTACGAATAGAAGCCCGTCTAACTTGGTAGAGAGCAACGCTAACCTTCTGGTCGTGGGCGTTCCATCCCATTTCATTTTTTGTTTTTAGATTACATGATTTCAATTTTTTCACAAGCGTTAATTAGCGAGAGGGTCTGCGTACCTACTCTCGTCTTTCTGATCATTCAACTCTAGATCGGTCCAACTCTAACACTATCAGTTTGATGAAATGTAGCAGGGATTACACTTCCTAGTAAATTTTTAAATCTTACGTATTCAAGAAAACGTTTTTGAGTAGGCACATCGTATATGATTAGTTAGTGATTACACTACATTTATCTCCCACTGTATATACTACGTTTCCATTAATCCTTAAACAGCCATGTATACCCGTATGTATGTGTCACAGACAATCTTTTTTCTTGCAAACGGGCAAACATTAATCTAGTTATCCATCAAATCGAGAAACTATTTTGATCATCTCGTACAAATTACACTGATTACGCCTGGTGAGTGAACTGTCAACTCTTCATTATCCACGAAAACGTATGTGGCATAAATTCAGCTTGACTCATAGTAGCATATGATTAACTAGTAATTACAGATTTTTTTTTTGACTGTAGTAATTACAGAATATTAATCGCAATTCTGCCTATACAAGAGATTGCTTGAAAAATAATTTAGATGTGCAACAGAGATTGAAGAAACAGAAAGGTGGAAATGCCTCAGCACGTCTTCGGGAATACATTGACATAATTCCTTAGCTTCACATTCTTGCATATACTTGTTGTGGCAGCGCTCTTGTGCCCCTTAAATTTAAGGTTCACGTCTTGCAACAATATATCATGACATGAGACCGACTCGCTGCAGTCAAGCTTGATAGCCTCTTTTGTCGCACTCGTGCCTCGTATATTTTTAAACTGAATGTTGCTGAGTTCCACCGCTGAAGTTTGTTTCCCGCATGCCTTCGGATTCAAAGGATCAGCTATCATGCAGTAGTTCTGATCAACGATTATAGGATTCTTGACTCTCGTCATGGTTATATCCTCAAATACGATGTCCCTCGCGTATCCTTTTCCTCCTTGCCAGGATTTGATTCGTACTCCATTCAATGTGCCAGAGAGGTGTGCCTTATAGATTGTTATATTAGAAACTCGGTCCTCTGACCTAAACTTCCCACGCTTATTCCATGACCAGGTCCACAGCTTATTCTCGAAGCATACAAATTTTCTGTACCTGTCTTGATCGATATGCAATCGTCTCCGGTTTTAATATTGCAATCCATCACTTGAATATCCTTGGTGCGAATAATGTGAATTCCGTCATTCTCTGGGCTATAGCTAGGCGCACTTATCGTGATGTGATTCAGAAGTACGTCTTTGCAATCTTGTACCGAGACATGGATCTGTTGGCTGTTTAGGAGCTTAATATCTTCCACCTTCAGCTGGCTGCACTTGCTAAACAACAACGCAATCGGAGCAAACGTGCATTTGAGCTTCTTGTCCACTCGGCAAGAATTTTTCCACCACGTCTCGCCGTTTCCGTCTATGGTTCCGCCACCGGTCACGGTTAGGCCGTCAACATTGTCAAACACGATCCACCTTGGTAGTCTCTCTGCTGGCCAACTGAGTCTGGGGGGAGCTACTAATTTTCCTTCGAGCCTGAACGTAACGCTAGAGTTGCATTTACCTGAGAACGTGATGTGCTTGACGAGATAGGTCTTCTCCTTTGGAACCAAGAGGGTGGCCGGCTGAGAGGAGAAACAAGCCGTGGTCCAGGCTTTCTGAAACGCCGGCGTGTCATCTTGATTGCCGTCGCCGACAGCTCCATAGCTTGCCACGTCGACCTTGAAGATGTTTTCAGAAGGCCCGCTCTGCTCTCCAAGTTGCCTACGAACGGTGACCTCGATCCTTTGGTCGTGCTCGCTCCTTTGCCTTAGCTGGCGGCGAACGGACAAGTTGGTATGACCGGCGGTGCTGTCGGCGTGAGCACCGGCCGGCAGCAACATGAGCATTGATCCGGCGATGAGAAGTGCTGCTAGTACTACTAGGACGGCACGGCAGGCCATGGTGACTTGGTGTTTCGTTAGCTGTGATTTGAGAAACAAGGTTCGTGGATTGCATGCAGTTTTATGACGGAGGAGGAGGTGCAGGTGTAGTCGGAGTACCCATATGCTATCCTGTTCGGTCCAGCAGTCGTGCATTGTATTGTACGTGTGTATGGACTCTGAGTCCGACTCAGAATTAATGAGACCAACGATTTCGGCTGGCTTTACTGTTCCTTTGGTTCAGTCGGAAGATCGATCGATCGAAACTTGAGTACGTACTAGGTGGCCGATCGATCGAAAGCCATTACCAGACAGGCGAACGAGTCATGGCGGAGACGACGGCGGACGGAAACAAGGTCGACGAGGTCGTGAGCCAGAAGAACAACGGCGACGACATCGCGCGCGAGAAGAGCAAGATGATCACGCTGGTGAGCTCCGTCGGCGAGCGCTTCGAGATGACCCGCGAGGCGGCGGCAATATCGCAGACCATCCAGCACAAGATGGAGGATGACTGCGTCGAGAACGGCATCCCTCTCCCCAACGTCACTTCCAAAATCCTCGCCATGCATGGTCGTTGCGTACTGCAACAAGCACGTCGTCGCCAGAACCACCTCCAACGAGCAGGAGGACCTCAAGAGTTTCGACGCCAAGTTCATGCAAGTGGATCAGGCCACACTGTTCGACATCAGCATCGCCGCCAACTACCTGGATATCAAGGGGCTTCTGGACCTCTGCTGCCAGACGGTCTCCGGCATGATGAAGGGTAAGTCGATTGAGGAGATTCGCGCCACGTTCAACGGCTTCACGCCGAAGGAGGAGGCAGAGATCCGGAGGAAGAACCAGTCGGGAGATTCGACGAACCCAGGCGGCATTGCGTGTCAGCGGCATCCATCCGGGCCCAAACTACGTAGCCACCACGACCCTTCCGTGCCGCCTCGCGATATGTCTTCCCGCTCTAAGCACTCGTATCTCGCTGGTGAGCTGACTGCCGACACATCCACGCCCAGCGGCCGTCCGGACTCAGCGCTCGTCCAACAGCTCGTTGGCCAGCCTCCTCTAACGATCAATAAGTGTGATGATTGCGGGCGGTTAGTGCAGCCTCTATCGGCATTGATCGAACTTTTAGGAGCAGTCAAGAATATTGTGTTTCTATTAAAGTGTGTAATTTTTCTACTCCCTCCGATCCCTTTTAACGGTCGCGGACGGATAGCTAGTATAGTACAAACGTGGTGTACAACTCGCGACTATTAATTCGGATCAGAGGTAGTATCGTTTTCTTTGGATTAGTTCTCTTAGCAAGAAACAGGTGAAGTATGTGACCAAAGTAAGTGACCAAGATGTCCTTGAATGAATTAATTGATAAGCGAAGTTTAACTCGATGGCAAGAACGTAAGTGGATTATGTTAAACATTTTTAGGATTTAAGTTTTAGGTTTTCGGCTACCACAACCACATTTTTTAACGGGTCAAATATAACGAGTTTAAGTATAAAGTGCCATATATGGGCCTAACTTTTGAAAGATCAGTTAGGGATGCCTAGCTCTAAATTTTGAGACTTCAGCTAGAAATGCCCTTATGTATATAAATAACAGGCTTCACGTTGTTGCATAAGCTTGGTGCGCTAGCACTTGTTTTTCGCTTAAAGATAAGCTTCACGTCTTGCAAAAATATAGCATGGCATGGGATTGTCTCACTGCAGTTAAAGAGGCGCCATTATAGCTTTTATGAAATCGTTTCGAGCAGAGTGGAATATCATTTTTTAGGATGTATTGTGTGCATATATATTTTATATATATTCTTACATATTTATCTCACCAGAGAAGTTTAAAGGACCGTGGCAATGCACAGGCATTCAACTAGTTTCTTAATCATATATAAGTGAAACGCAACACTACACGATCTATACAAATAGTACTCTTCCTAATATCCGTTCATAAATCTCAACTCTGCCTACGTACAAGTGAGTATTTGATTAATTTGGAAGTACAACAAATATTGAAAAAAAAAGACATGTGACACCGTCTTAGCAGATCTTCGGGAAGACATTGACATAATTATTTGGCTTCACATTCTTCCATATACTTGTTATCGTGTCGCTCTTGTGCCTCTTAAAATTAAGATTCACGTCCTGTAACAATATGTCACGACATGGGACTGTATCGCTGTAGTCAAACTTGATAGCCTCTTTTGTCGCACTCGTGCCTCGTATATTTTTGAACTGGATGTTGTTGAGTTGCACCGCTGAAGTTGTCACGTTAACTCTACTTGCCACACTAAGCATAGACCTTTGCATAACCAATCACTCGCATAAACTACCTTTTAGACAAGCTAAATGTAATACATCAGTTCACTTCTAATATCTCACCCGCACATATATACAGTATTTCTTTATGCATGGATGCATGCATGACTAGCAGAAATTAGAAAAAGAAGTTCATGTGTGCTAGAAACTAGAAAGAAGTTAATGTGTATCCAGGATTATGTCCTGCGAGTTCATGGGTGAACACTAGGCACTACTTCAATTTATAGACACAAAGTGGTGTACGGTGGTGGTCATGCTCTCATTATGCAAAACTAATTCCAGTGCATGATACATATCTAAAGAGTATAATCGTGGGGGGTAGGAGGTTCACCGTTGCTCAGGAATTTACGGCCGTAGATAAGGATTTACGGTTGATCTCAGCCGTCCGATCGCGCTGTTTTTTTTTTACTGTGCCCGGTCCCACATGTCATCGACTGCGTGGCTGGAGAGTCTGGTGCAGCTGCGGGCGCGGTGGCACTGCCCGTTATTCCGACGGAGCCGCGCGGGGCAAAATCGTCTTTTCGCGCTGGGGGTATATAAGCCGCTCCCGGTAGTGAAACCCTAAGCCAATCCTCGCCCGCGCAGCCGCGCCTCTTCTCACCCAATCCCCTCCCACGTCTCCTCCTCCAGCTCGCGCCTCCCGCCGCCGCCTCTTCCCTCTCGCTCCCTTCCGTCGCCCTCTCCTCCGCTCCGCGCCGGAGGAGCTCGTGGAGAAGGAGCCGCCAATCACGCTCCCGTCTTCCTCCCCAATGCCTTCTACCCTAGCCACCAATCCCCGCGTTGCCTCTCCCCACGTCGCCAGAGTATAATCATGCTGGGGGTAGAGGGCTCACCGTTGCTCGGACGTTCCTGGCCGTAGATAAGGATTCACGGTCGATCTGAGCCGTCCGTTCGCGTGGTTTTTTTTTTTACTGTGCCCAGACCCACATGTCATCGACTCCGTGGCTGGAAGATTCGGTGCAGCTAAGGGCGCGGTGGCATTGCCCGTTATTCCGACGGAGCCGCGCGGGGCAAAATCGTCATTTCGCGTCTGCGGTATATAGGCTCCACCCCACGCTGGAAAACCCTAGCCGCCGATCCCTCGCGCTCCTCTCCTCGCCCTATCGCCTCGCACGCTCTCCTCCTCCAATCCCCTTCTTCTCCTCCTCCCTCCCGCTCCCACCCATCCTCTCCTCCCTGCCGCCGCCTCACTGAGGAGCTGCCGCCGTCCCGCTCCCGTCTCTCTCCCCAATCCCCTCCCGTGCTTTTCTCCTCCTCCCTCTTGGCGGCGGCAGTAAATCCACGACCAGCACGGGAGAGTCAGCCGGGCGGCGGCGGCCGGGCAAAGCACGGCGACAGAGAACGGTCGGGCCGCGACAGCCGCGCATGGAGGCGGCGGCCAGGCCGGGCGGCGGCGGGCGGCCGGGCCGCAGGGGCCGCGCACGGAGGCGGCAGCCAGGCAGGGCGGCGGCAGGCGGTCGCGCACGGAGGCGGCGGCGGGCCGCCGGGCCGTGGTGGCTACGCACGGTGGCGGCGGCCGGCCAGGTCGGTGGTGGCCGGGCCAGGCAAGGCTGCGGTCAGGCCAGGGGAGGAGGCAGAGGTGCGATAGCTGCTGCAGCTCGTGGCTAGACGCAGGTCGGTTGTGGTCTATCTCCTCGAGCTCGCCGTCCTTCTCCACCTTGCCGGCCTCATCCACTTCGCGTCCTCCTCCAAGCCTCTCTGCCCGTAGGACGGAAGCACCAGGTGAGGTGCCCATCTTTCTCCACGTTCCTTCTCAAGCCGCACGATCCCTTTTTCGGTTCTGCTAGATATATTTCTCTCGCTCAGATCTGAGGTCCCGTTGATTTTTCTCTTTCTGTAGTGTGATTTGGTCCAGCTTTGTTTGCGAGAGAAGCTGAGAGCAGAGAGGTTCCAGGTTCCAGGTACGAGCTGTCCACCTTCTCTTATTCAACTTTTTTTTAGTGACATGGTTTATGATCCTGTTTTTTTGAGGCTCTGCTGCTATTTAGAATATAGATGCCTCGGATCAGATGTTGATCAGTTGTTTTGTGACCGCTTTACTTATATACTGTTAATATAGGGTTATGGAAAGGATTCTAAGAATAAGATTTAATTTTGTTGGAGATGGAGTGCGTTAGCTTTCTCTCCTTCAATAAGACATTATATGATGATATTTTTTTTTGCCTATGTTCATCTGTAGCTGCACACAACACATTATTGAAATGAGATAAAGTAGAGCATGTTATTTGGTTGAGATCAAGTCCGAGACCAAATTGTATACTACAAGAACTAATGAGAGATTCCTATTATTTATTGGATATTTTGCAGGAAGGTTAAACAAATGGCATTGTACAAAATCGGTGTTCTAAGATGCAGTCGTGCATTTGAGATTGCCTAGAGAGCTCAAAATTGGACGCCACAGTGCAAATGTGATGGCATTTGCAGGTACCCCACTTCTCTGTTTGTTTCTTCCTCTCTTTTTATTCCATATCTTCCTTTAACATGAGCCACTGTAGTTCATGCAGATATGTCAAACTCATGTATATGGTTGGGTGCACTTTCTTTCTTTTTTATTTGGATTTACTCGGCAACTACCACACCAAATTGGTCTGTAGTGATTTGCCTAATTAAATCCTCTGCTTCCAGTTTCTTTTTGTGCAGATTTTTGTGTGCAAAAAGAACATGTCTGCTTGAGCTCGGCGCATATTATTTTTATTTGGTACATCACTTTGTTACAATAACCTTTGTCTTGTGTTGTTAAGAATAACAAAATAAATAGAAGAACCATTGTGGTTTTGTATTGAAATTTGGCACTTGAGGTACTGCTATGGAAACCACCACTTTTAATACATCTGATGGTTCAATTTGCCTTTGGGCTTCTTTTGTCCTCCAAATGATATATCCGGCAGTCAAGTTTCACCTCTATTTGTGCTCTACAATTTTCAACCAAAAGCTTGTGCTGTATTTAATCGTGTAGTTGTTTTGTAAATGGGTCAGTATCACTATTTCCTGGCATTTATATTTATCAGATGCATATTTCCTGGCATTTTTATTCCATATCTTCCTTTAACATGAGCCACTGTAGTTCATGCAGATATGTCAAACTCATGTATATGGTTGGGTGCACTTTCTTTCTTTTTTATTTGGATTTACTCGGCAACTACCACACCAAATTGGTCTGTAGTGATTTGCCTAATTAAATCCTCTGCTTCCAGTTTCTTTTTGTGCAGATTTTTGTGTGCAAAAAGAACATGTCTGCTTGAGCTCGGCGCATATTATTTTTATTTGGTACATCACTTTGTTACAATAACCTTTGTCTTGTGTTGTTAAGAATAACAAAATAAATAGAAGAACCATTGTGGTTTTGTATTGAAATTTGGCACTTGAGGTACTGCTATGGAAACCACCACTTTTAATACATCTGATGGTTCAATTTGCCTTTGGGCTTCTTTTGTCCTCCAAATGATATATCCGGCAGTCAAGTTTCACCTCTATTTGTGCTCTACAATTTTCAACCAAAAGCTTGTGCTGTATTTAATCGTGTAGTTGTTTTGTAAATGGGTCAGTATCACTATTTCCTGGCATTTATATTTATCAGATGCATATTTTCATAAAAATGAAAAGATTGGATTTAGCCTAGCGCTTATGTTGAATAGTTGACTTGGTGTTCTCTCTCTTCAAGAAACTTCGCAATCTATAATTATATGTTTCCTCTTTAGTCGCATCATTCAGATATTCTCCTTGGTGTTATGTAATTCCAGCTCTATTATTTTCTCTCCAATTGACAGGTTGAAGCTATAGGGGTCTTGGCCACATTGTTAATATCTCCATCACCAACTGCACTGCTGTTGTGAATTATATGGGGTATGAAGCAGACCAAATCCATGTATCCATCGCGGGGATGATTACATATTACTTCTTTCATGATGTATGCTAGAAGGTGTCGCTGTTTTTCTGTTTGTTTGTTTGTTAGAGATGAACGTTGTTGCTGGTCAGAAAGTCAACATCCAACTCCATTCTTT
This sequence comes from Poa pratensis, assembly GCA_947311845.1. Classification (NCBI taxonomy): domain Eukaryota; kingdom Viridiplantae; phylum Streptophyta; class Magnoliopsida; order Poales; family Poaceae; genus Poa; species Poa pratensis. The sequence continues at coordinate 21,346,453 of CAMZMU010000100.1, read as the reverse complement.
GTAAATTTCTGAGCTGAAACTTAGTCACAGTAGAGCTTCTTGTGGAGGTTAAGCTACTTGGTTATCTTTTCGATTACTTCTCTGGGTTATTACACTTTATTTTGGCAGCAAAAATATTTATCACTTTCTTTTAAAACTATTGTTTTATAATTATTGTATCTTGGAAGTTGGACTAGAGCTTCCAGGTTCTGTGGGTATGGGACTCAAGCGACATGCATAGAGGCAACTGTTACCATACCATGGCTGCTGTGATTAGTCATCATAAGCATATACACGCTTATTGGGCATCTACATATTTATTTCTAGGAGAGCCCTATGTGCGACTTGTTCAACTAGAAGTTTAAGATTGACATGTTCAGCTATTTACTGGTTCCGTCTGCGTTTGAGGTTGTGCTATGTCCACTGGATCTTGTGTGTGTTTTCTGTTATTTCGCGTTTTTGTGCCCTGTTATTAGTGACAGCTCCGTGGTTTATGTTGCTGGTTTATTAGCTCTTTGCGGGTTTTTTTGTGCTTATAACCTCTTTTGTTCATATATGCAGCAACATGTTCGCTGATCTTAACAATGGCAGCAAGTACTGTATTGTTTATGTGTATTTGTCAAGATTGTGGGTGAAGCACTGATAATGGACCATATTATTGGTTTTGGGATGCAATAGAATATAACTTTGTGTATATAGGTTTCGTAGTACATGAGGGGGCCATATTTATTGCATTAAATCTTCCATGTTCTTCTTGTGTTCATTTTATTAAGTTTGTGCACGCCGCTACAATTTCAGCTTCAACGTGGTTTCAGCATTGATGACATCAAGAAGAAATTTTGAACCTGCAGTTCTCCGCGAGCTGCTGCTCCACGACGCTCACTGCGGCTGCTGCTTCATCAATATCCATATCAGAGGTATACATTCTGCATACCGAGCTGCTCCTCCGAGACTCACGTTGTAACTGCTGCTCACTCTTTTCTCCTTGCCAGCTTATCTCAGTACTGAACTTGCAATAATTATATGTAATGTTAATTTGTCTTATGGTATTGTTATGCTTTGGATGGTTGCAGCTTATGTCACCATTTTTATATTTACTTAGTATCTTTAATTAGGGGCATCCAATTAAATATTTCAGTAGGCCGTCGCTATTCTTTCCACTTTCTTTTTCCAACTTCATTTCAGCTTATGTCAACTTCAGTAGAACAACACATATATCCTAGAGTTACAATGATAATAGAATATTGCAAAGTTTTATCCTACTTTAACGTTTTGATGCATAGATGAATAAGCCATCCACCTTTTTTATTTTTACACTGGCAGGCTTCAGAGTACACAATATTCTCAAAGCTGCGTTGCTTCGCTGTTAGTTGGTAGGGAGGTCAGTTTACTTGGATTAGTGATTTCTGAAACTTTGCATCTAAAAGGGTAATCTGCAATATTCATGGTCGATGGAAAAATGTCTGCTCAGGTTGCTACTGTGTGAATATTAATTATTAAAATAGACAAGCCAGCTTTGTAGTTCCGTATAGTAGAGATAGATGACTATTTTTCAGGTTTCTAGGATTCTAATGAACTCGGTTTGTCTTGGAATTAATCTAAAGCTAAATTTGTGGACCCATGCATCACCTATAAGTTTGTTTTTTCACACTTGCATGGCTAATGGGTATCGTCATTCGTATCTGACGGTCTCCACCATAAAAAAAGATGCCAGCGTCGGATGGCCACAATGCCAAAAAAGGACACTAGCAGTATAGATACAGACATATAAGGTCACACCATGCCCTCAGTTTTTTATTCTCTGAATAGGCGCGAGGTTTCTTTTTAGTTTCAAAATAGTGACATGGTGGTAATTCAGATTTGGAATAATGCATTTTCTTTGTTGTCTCTCCTGGTCTGTTAGCCTATAGAGCTAGATTGTTTGGCTGTGGTCCTTCTGTATCGGTTGCTCGATCATTTGTTCCTGACTGTGTCTATAGATTAAAGTCCGGCATTGATGTAAAAGTAGCTATCCAATGGCATATATTGTATTCTCATTTAGCTTTCTCGGTGTATCCTTTTTACTATAATTCATCCCCTGATCTTTCTTCTTTGTAGTTGCTGTTGTGACTTACTCTCTACAAAGTGCTGGTTTGAGGTTTGTGCGATAATCCTTTTGTTTACTCATTGGTTGGCCGTGCATACCGGTAGATGCAACTTCAGGTTCTTTAGATTGTGCAAAAAACTTTCTGTTTTACCAGCGATTCTTAGTGGCCGCGTGAACTAGAGGTACATACAATTTTCAGATTGCTAGAGCTCCAGTTGCTGGTTATCGTTGGTCAGTGGTTATCACTTAGGAACAATCAAATTGATGTAGTGCTAGAAATTTGCTTGGGTGTTTTACCAGCGGTGCTTATTGGCCATGACATGTGGGGTGTCTAATGATTTCAGCATGGTTACTTGTTTCTTTGTTATCCATCCTATTGTTAATGTTTTGGATTTTTTTACTGTCCTTGCACGTTGCTGGATGCAAATGAAGACATGCATACAGTTGATTTATCGTCTGCTGCTCCTGATGTTTCAGCATGGAGCTGAAACATTTTTTGCTGTGAGGGCTTTGCTTGCGAGTATAAACCTATTAACCTTACATAACAAAATGTGTTGAATTAAGCATCAACCTTGAATAGGGTTGCATTTTCCATTGTAGTCTACATTTGTAAAATGGTCTGAAGCTTTTTTCTTCATTGTATTGTCACGACTTTAATTAGAAGAGTGACTTCTTACTGACCCCATATGGCTTATGCAATTAGATTGCTTTAGCTTCTCAGACCCTTGCTGCCTATATGAGGTTAAAGTCAAGGTTTAGGTATGGGTCTCTTCGTTTATAGAAAGAAAGGTGCCCATTTTAGATATTAGCAAGTTGTAGTTGGTTCTTCGGTGTATATTTAAAATGAAAAGTGTAGCTATCTTTATTGCAATGTTGGTAATTTTTGAAACCATCTCGAACATTTCATACCCTCTCAAGAATTTGAATTTTGCAAGAACGATACAAAGAAGAAGCTGTTGAGTCTACGTGCTTTGCGGCTTTGGCATATATCTTAGAAGACACATATGTTGGTTCTCGATGATGCCAATTATGTTGGACTGAAAAAATGGCAGGAAAAACTAAAGGAAAGAAAATTCTTGACAGTGGTGTCAGTGATATTGTAGCAATTGTAGATACTGATCCCTTTCAAAATTCATCTGAAATAGTGGATGCACCGAATAATTATCATTTTTCATTTTTGGGCCTTTTTACTCTAATTATTGTTTGTACTGACCTTGTGAACGAACCCTTCATTAAAATCCCCTTAATTATGTTCTAGAAAGCATGACCCCGGTGTAATGTACTTCCTACTTTGTGCAAGCAATTTAGTCCGATGGGTTCAAGTGCTATCTACTTCTTGCTTACGTCTGTTCACCTTTTTTTTCATCTTGACTGTATGTTAGAACATGTCATAGTACTGCTGACCAACTTAGCATTTTAAAAAAGTATTAATTTATGAGAGTAAAGATCTTTCAGTATTCTGTTAGTGCAAAAGCATATGTTGTAATTGTGCATTTCTTAGAATCCTAAAACACATGAGCATATTTCTCTTGCTATTATAATAAAAAAACTCAGTTGTTGTAATTCATTGTTTCTACAGGGAGCTAGAGTGCCTGCCATGAGGGTGGTCTAAAGGGTCGGCTCTTGCCGATCGACACATTGCCCGAAACAGAGGGCATACTTAGGCTAAATATAGTATAATGTAGCATACTTAGGCTAAATAAAGTTTTGAATCAAGCATAGGTAGGCAGTAGGCCCATGTCGTTAATCTTATGTGAGTGTTGTTTATCCAGAGTATGCATATTGTGTTTATATGCTCATGAGGATGTCATTAAATATGTTGGTTGATCTTAAGGTTAAAACCTATCTGGATATATCCCGATGTCTGACCAGTCGCACCGTTCTTTTGTATAATTGCTTTTATGCTTTCTCTAGGCTGTGGGGAAAAGTGTGCAAAACTGTACAACTAAGCCTATTTAGCTGCATCGCGAGATTAATATTCTTTGTGCAAGCCATCTTTCAGTCTTCAAAATGAGACGAGGAAAGGATGGGTTTAAACAATTCAGTTTGGTTAGATGATTGTGGAAGTGTTCATTTCTGTTTGACTGGATTTGTGATATGGCCGTGTTCTTTTCACAGGTGCTATTCACATCTGCTGTTGGAATGGACGTGTTCATTTATGTTGGAACGCCACTTAGACCCAAAGGCATTATTGATTTTTTTCAGGTTTTTGTTTCTTCTAGACGAAGGGTTGCCGTTGTCGGAGAGGAATCAATGCTCGGGGTAGGTTAAGGTTGCTGAAGCACCGATAGCAAGACCCTTTTAATTTTTTATGTGTTTGATAATTCAGTTTTAGTTAGCTGATACCTGATTGTTGTGATCGTTGTTATGAATAGGTTTATTCCCTATTCTTATTGCCTTTGAAGATGCCCATTTATTTGTTACCGTACATAATTTTAGATTTTTACAATCTGGTACTTAGCTGTTTGAAGAGCTTTTGCATGTGTACTTCAACATTGCGTTGGTCTTCCTATTTCTGAATTTTTTGATTGTACAGTATGGTGATTGTTGATATCACACCAATCTTAAGATATGTTTTCAAATCAATTGGCATGTTATTTTGCTTATAGATGTGGATATAAATCATCCTTTTTAGTAATCTGTATACAATGCGACAACCACGGGCAAGAAAATGAAAGATCCGACAAGTGCCGCGCGGCGAGCCGCGCCGTTCGAATCTAGTATTATACATGCATGATGGTGCGGCAATGTTCATGCATGGGCATGAACATTGCATGCATGAAGTTATTTAGGGACCGCATGAAACTACTCCCCCTGATTCACAATATTAGTTTAGGATTCTTACAAGATAAGATAAGTCATTTAATCCTTTTTAATATGTTGTTTTGAAGAAAATAATTATATACCTGGAATTATATTGCATGAAAAATCTACCAACATTGGTTCAGTATTGTTCTTGCTAGTAATTTATTCATTGGCCAAATCTACACATATTTGACCGGCAGAAATGTGAAAGCTGCTTACATTACAATTCATAGGGAGCAGTTAGTACCATCACATATACATGATTGAGATACGACAGATGGAACTTACATCACTTACATCACTTAATTTGGAAAAATTTATCTAACATATTCGGCTTTGACATTGGTTTTGATTTTGAGTCTATTGCTAGACTTTGGATTGCTCCAAATAAATTTGGTCATGTGAATATGATATCAGCTGCCACCTTATGGTGCCTGTGGACTCACCGCAACGAGATTTGTTTCCAGGTTCGTCAATGGAAAAGCGTCCAAGACGTCTGGGACAGACTGGTCTCCACCGTTCACAGGTGGGCAATTCTCTACAAACCTGCTCTGAAGCAGATGCTGATGAACTTCGTGCGAGACATGGAGCGAAAGCGAGAGGAACTGCTGCGGATAGCCTGATACTGAACGCTTAGCGTTTTGTTCCCCTTGAAGGCCCTGTAATAATCTGCACTTCTTATTTTTCTGGGACCTTTTATGCTTGGCATAAACCTGGGAACATGCTAGACATGCGGCTATGTTGTTCGTTGGTTTCATGTTAATGGAACTGGGAGGGGGGGGGGGGGGGCAGCCCCTATTTTTCTAAAAAAAAAAGAAATCGGCGAACATTACCAACTCCTTGTTATTGGGGTACGAACGGCGCTCACCGGAGGGTGCCCTCACTCCTCGGCGTCCTCGCTCGGCGGAAGAACGCCCTCTGCCTCCATCTTAATTCGCCAGCAGCTCAGGAGTGATCTTCGATCGTTGCCACACCTTTGTCGGGACTATCGATGCCTCGTCGACCAGGTTTTTGTCCCGCACGGTATACTCAAACCTTACGGACAAGGGGTCGAGCTCCTTTTCCCGTGGCTTGAACAAATCACTCTCTTGGATCCGCACCGACATCGTAAACCCATCTTTCTCCATATGAAAGAGTGATGTGTACGTGAACGAAAAGCGCCCTGATATGAACACGCCTCCTAGTGTTCGTGGGTGTGCACATGGGCTGGATTTGGTAAGCATACCACTAGCATTGGTTAATGTAATTAGGGAAGAAGATGAAATATTAATGTGTCTCATCATTCCGTGAGCCTCCGGCCAGTCGATCGGACCGAAATAATCTGCACCAATGTCACCCCAAGGTGGGAGTACGACCATGGGTTGTTGTTTCTGGAAATATTCCTTTTCCAAAAAACAGAATAGTCAGATAGCTGTCGGGGTGACCCCACAATAGGTTAAATCGAGGCTAACCTGGATGTAGCATCGTCCGACATTCCTCTCTCTACCAAACGCAGTTGAAAGAGCATTTGGCGTTCTCAAAATGAAGTGGTGAATTCTCTTAGACATAACAAACAGGTACAAGCCAAAGGTGCAAGCGATGATCATAAGTGCATGCATGTGTCTCCACTAGATTCGAACGGCGCGGCTCGCCGCGCAGCGCTTGTTGCTTCTTTGAATTTCTTGCCCGTGGTTACCACCATTTATACAGATCACTTAAAGGACATTTATATCCATACGAATTTGATGACAGTTATATATATAGATTTGAAAGTGTATCTTCCAAATCATATGAAATGAGTAATAAGAACATCATACAATCAAAGTCTTAAGCAACAGGAAGATCAAAGCAAAGCTGAAGCACACCTAGTTCTGGTATCAAAATTCGAACGGCGCGGCTTACCACGCGGCGCTTGTTAGTTCTTTTGATTTTCTACCCGTGGATTTCTCATTTTATACAAATTATTGAGATGGTTAATATCTTAAAGTATAAGCAAAACAGAATTAAGTTCGATAGTATAAGCTAAACAATATTAAGTAGTGTTATAGGTACCATTTCACCTCGTGATAAGAACTGGGATTTAGCTATCTTAAGAGATGATGAACCTATTCTACTTTGTTGGTAAATATTTACAGAATAAATAGCCAGAGAAATCTGAAAGAAAAGCAAGCATGAGGCTGAAGAATTACATGCACAGATTCCAGAGCTCACCAATGCAAGTGGCCCAGAAAATCAACAATTATCAAAACACACAAGCATAACCTCAAGAAACAGACAAAGACATTGTATACAGAGCAGAGGCGAAAAACACAAAGGCCTAATTTAGAGATGGATACAACATATGATGCTTGGATAAGAGTCCCATCTAGGTACACATAAAAAGTACACACATGGAAATAATTCTGAATACATAGGACATGATATGTTCACCTACCTAAACTGGATAGGGAATACATGATCACAATGCCCAATGAATTTCATGCAACCAGTAAAGTTACCGAAAGCCGTAATCAGATGGTCTCAGCAACATTAGCAATGAGACATCTTGGCAACGAAATCTGGACAATGACGACACCAAAATATCACCGAGTACGGCTTGATGAGGGGTTGTCACAAACATACACTATGTAAAGGCAAAATAAGCCTAACCTGCAAGAACAAAATTCATAATTAACCGAACGTTCAGTTTGTGTGTAGCCTGACACAATAGTATGCATGTGTTGACCTGATGTTAAGCAGTAGCATTCCTGCAGGGCGACCTAGGTCTTGTCTTTCTTTGCCATACCAGCCTAACCTGGTGATCCTTGTCTAATTCCTGCCAAATAAGGATATGAGCATGCTGCAGAACTTGCTTCTGAAACTCACACTATACACAACTGCACCAAACAATACTAAACATGTAAATAACATATAAGTGAGCCAAATCAACATGGTGAATACAATGTAGAGAAAAGAAACCAGCCTTTACGTGACCAAAGATACGACCAACTCTAAACTCATCTATATATTTGGAAATTTGAGCCCATACACCATAACAATGATATCATCTGTATCACATGGTTGTTGGCCACGCTCTAGCAGGAGTGCCTCGGTGATTTCGGGCCACTTTGGAATTACACGTAAAAGTAGAGACCAAATCAGGAGTGCCATGGATCCTGGAAGTTTTCCACGAAATAACAACGACCGCCGATATGGCTTGAGAGCAAGATAGTTCGCTTACCAACACCCCTACCATCTACACAGCCCTTTCCAACCTGTAACAGCATATTGAAGATAATCTGTAACAGCAAGCGACAAGGAAATGAAGCGTCTGATACCCTTTCCTGGCAAAAGAAAACATTAAACATGAGACAATGTAACACGAAAGAATAGGAAATGCAAGATAGTGCGATTGAAGTGAAATGATCTTAAGCATAAATTCAGTAGTGTGGTTTAGAAATGAAATATTCCCAAGACCAAATAACTAATCGTGTAATCTGAAGACTGGAACGATATAGTTGAGGTATGCAAAGAAGCAAATGAAAAATGGAGAATGGAAACATGCTAATAATCTCAAAAGAGTAGAAAGAAATAATTGGTAACAAAGAGTACTGATCGTTAAAAATCAAAGTATTGCTTATAAGAAATCGAGAACTGAAGTCGTGCTCGCTCTAGTAATTAATAACAAATGAAACTGTGTAACGTAGACTGATGTGACATTACCGTTAGTCCTAAAAGTTAAATTACACCAGCCAAAATAATCTTCAAAAACAGCCAACTCGTGTTTTAGTCCACACAACAAAAGAAAAATGAAAAGCAATGTAACTTCTGCAACTCCCACAAACCATTGAGAGAACATTTTTAGGCCAAAATTTATATGAACCATTGAGAGAACCTTTTTTAGCCAACGATAATATGAGTGATGCAAGTATCTTTCCAAAGAGGAAACATTTCATTACAGATCGTGAATTTTCTTGCATTTCCATGCAGCGATGTCAAATCAAGTATTCAGAATAAGTTACCTGAGCAATGACAGGTTAAATCCAACGTTTCCATTACTTAACAAATATGCAGATGTAATATACTAATTTTACTAATTAGTTATATGTAACCACCAAAGAAAAGAAATGTCTAACTAAATATAGCGTAATTGTTGACTGAAAATGGTAGACGGAATCCTTCTATTTATATCATAGGAAAATAGAGATCAAATTTGGTTGCCTTCTATATCATTTGGAAGACAAAAGGAACACAAAGGCAAACTGAAAGAAAATCATGTTTTCTCTTATTTTGGCAACCTACTACAGCCCAAATGTTGTGACAGTTGCTGAATAAGCTAAAAGAGAAGAGAAGTGACCCTATGTGCACGTGCACATCAGTTGGTGAAGTCTGCATGAACTGTAGCAACAGACCGTTCAAGGAAATAAAGAGAGAAGTGTGGGTTTACATGCACTTGCACAAAGTTGTTTTTACCCATCTAAATTGGATAGGGGAGACATGAAAGCTATTACCAACCACAACTAATAAATAAGTTTCAGAAAAAGATGGTGACTGGAGCAAACATTACATGGAATGATCTGCATTATTCACACCGAGAAGCCACACAATAAGCAGAGGGTAGTTGCGGAGGAGAAGTAGGCGCCTGTGCAAGACTCGGGCTATGATGTTGCCCTTCAACTCTGTTAGGCATGGAAGGTGGCTCTGGAGAAAAAATATATAAGAAAAGGTGAAACAGAAGATGATAAATTATACTACCTCCGTTCATATAGACTTTTGCTTTCGCCCAATGCCTTACCATCTCACAATACTAAGGAGGAGCTACTGGCCACCGTGATGGATTACCTCTGTAGACAAAGCAGCATTAAGTAAAAGATGGATCAACTGCCATTACTCGTATATTGTAGTTAATGTATGTGGTGGTAGAGAAGGGAGATGGGTACCTTACCTTTGATATAAACCTTGGGTTCAGGCCCAATTTAGCATCCCAGTGAGACCATCGTCAATGTATACAATCACTCAGAATTCAGAATATGACTTATACTTGCAACAGCTGATAATCTGGGAACATGAAACAATAGTGTCTCAAGCCCTCTATTGATATGGAAAATGAAAGTAGATGTTCTGCAGTTTTATGCCAACAGTGTTTCTGCCACAGATAGGTCAGAAGAATGTAAGTACCAAAATAACAAAGGGGGTTATCAAATCAACATATGGACTAAAATCTATAAAAGGTAGAGGCATCAGTACTAATTAGAAAGCAAGAGCAGAGTACATGCAACACTTTGTCAACAATTATATTCCTATTAAACAACTGAATCCTTTTTTATCAATATTACTATCCTGAAAAGATACCATCTCCTTCCTTCAAATGCATAGATAAGTACCAACTCAATGCAAATAGGAAACTTCAATCAGGAAAACGGGAGATTATCATTTTAAAAACGTAATAGAGAAGGAAGCTACAGTCTTTAAATACACAATGACGCATTTGCCATTTTTCCTACACAACAGAAGGCCGAGCAGCTTGTTCGCCATAAGCCATTAACGAATATTGTAATAAGGCACCTCTTCTAATTAGAGGGCCTATGATATATGGACCATATGAAAATATAAGGTAGCAAATTGATTCATGTCCTAAGCTGTAAGTCACCAAAGATCAAGAAAATCGCTGGCATGCGATGGTTAAATAACTGAACATTAGAAGCAGCACCCAAAGAAGAGAAACAATTGTGAATTTTAGTAACAAACTAAATATGTTATAATGAGTGCACCATCTCCGCAATTTTTTGGAAGTAGGCAACAGAGCACGTGAGTAACCTTAACCACATATTGAAGCAGAATAAGGTTTACTATATCTCAGGTCTCACCAATTACTGCTAATTATCTATTGGTTCGCAAATACCAATCGGTTTTATCATAAACACAATTTTTAAGATCATTGCAAAAGAAAGCACTAAAATAGATTTCCTGCCAAATCAAAAGCAACCGAAAACGAAAACAAAAACAAAAGACCTTTTGAAGATAGAGCACAGAGGCGAGGCGCAATTTTGAAAACACAACTTCAGATGATAAAATCATCAGTGGCATTGTATTATCTGCGCCTTGGGAAAAGCTCCACCAAATCAAAGGAAAAGACGATACACTAACAATCCACCCTTCTCCTCCAAAAGGAGTACATTACATATGCAAATATTTTGGTGAAAAATAACTTTCGCAGACGCAACTCGCCGCATACCTCTTATCATCAACCATTCTTGCAATCAACAGGGTAGCAAGCAAACCTAGAACTGCATGTACTGGGAAGGCTGACATGACATGCGTGCAATTGTAACTCTAATAAAACATGCAGTAGAAGAAATAACCATCCGCTGGCTTGATGAAACGAATTAAATAGCACGAAGGCAGAAAGGAAATAAATGGCATCTTAATAAATGCAAAAGAAATGACTAACAACAAATAGAATAAAGTGGTTCAAATTGTTAACAGCCAAGTTCTCAGCATAATGGTTAAAAGTCAATAATAAAATTCAGTTGGTTTGGCAGTGGCTGCGCTTATGGCCAGTAACTGGCCATGAACTGAAATGGAATGCTTAGTAAGAAACCAATACAGACTTACAGAGTAGTTTTTTGGCAAACATATAAATACATCCTAGCCTGAGAATATATTTCTGATATTTCTTTTTTTGAGGGAATTATTCTAGTGTTTTCTAACAGCGAATCAAATTCGACCATTTCCCTTTTGTTTATAATACCCTACTTGGAAGAGAACATGAATGGGCACCAAGCAGCACTTTAAGTGAACTAAAGCATATTTTAATCACGTGATATACAATCATTCCAGCATGCTGAACCACACTGTCTTTTCCACACTTAACCTTAGTTTAAGCATATTTTCATATAAATATAGTAGTTGTTCGCTAGTTAATTAGAGTAAGCAAGACAAAGGAACTTGGTATCGTACATAAAACTGAAAACATCTGAGTAATTTACTATACTCTCCGGCAAAACTGAACTACAAAAATATTGTTAATTACAAATTTAATATGTGACAAAGAATATAAGATATATAAATATTTTGTGGTGATCGATACGCATAGGAACTAAAAATAGCCAACACAAAGCATATAACATTACAGCAAGATGGTAAAGCTAAGAGCTTTGGTAGTCTTATCTATAAAAACATGCATAAATATAATTAGTGAATCAAACAAATCCGAAACTCCAGTGGTCAGGAGACTAATGCAGTAAAACTAAAGCATATAGAGTTGAAAGTTATCATGACATCGGCTCAATAGGAGCCTATTTTTCTAAAGAGCAAGTAATGAACCCACTTTCTACCCATAATTAGCGAGTCTCTATCTATAAAGAACGTGCATATCTATAATTTGTGAGTCTTATCTATAAAGAAAAGTATTGGCAATCAGCGAGGCTAAGAGCCATATTATTATATGTGCGCAAGGATAATATCCCAAATGAATGTAGCAGGTCCCCCAAATCAAATAGTTGATGTGTAATAATTTTCCTAAAAGTCCCAGATCACTTGATTGCCTTCATCTTTCTCGTGCAATGTAATTAATACATCAGACTGCAATACATGTACATGTCTATCAAGCATTGAATAGTTGGTAAGCACAAGATGATTAGGCACATCACCTTGTCTGAACTGTATAATGCCAAAATTGCAAAAAGGTGCAAAAATAACAATTAAAAGATGAAACGCAAATCATCTATGTTTTCTGTTGGCTTGAAGAAAGATTACTCTTGGGCAAATGAAATTCCCTTCTCACTAATTTAAACTATTTAAAAAGGGCTTTAAAAGCTAGCAAAGCTACTGCAATCCTGACTATATCAAAATGTACAAAAAAAACAGACCAAAATAAAAATAGAACGGAGGTGTAAAGTGTACCAGATCCGAACAATAATCAGGCAACACTATAGTACTTAGATTGGATCCTCTCTACAATAGATAAGCATCAAATATCGAAAGTAGCTCGAAACTGTAGCCATCCAAACCATAGTGATATAATGACGATAAACAACATATCCTGCTCGTATAACCTGAAACAAACACCATGAATTACAACAATTTCATTCTGCAACTAATTAAATTAATGACATGTAAAAGGAGGAGACATAGCGAGGAGGTCGATTAGTTATACTAATATTTATTTCGTGTCATTCACCTTGCTGAAAATAAATAAAGAGAAGTTGTAGTATTCCGAAACACTGACAGGTGAGCACCTGCCATTGTAGCTGACCGGTTCAAGCACATATTACTAAGACAGGGTAAAAATGGAATAGCTGCAAAGTGTACCTAATTCAAAGCAATGTCCTATGCCAATTCCACAACCAATTAATGCCAGGTCCAATCTCCTTTACAGCTGCCATCTTTGGCTAGAATAGAACAACAGGAAGACCATAGATCAGATGGAGAATAAATAAATATCATGCATTGATATTAAATGGTGTGAATGGCGAGATGGCTCCAGACATGCACCTGGATAAGTAGGGTTAATAGAGAGAGAACCCAAGAGTCTAGAGCACCATGTGGTAAAAATGGCAATATAAACCTGAATAATAAGAATAAATCCACCCGCATTAGGTGAGGTCACGCGCTTGATTAGCTTGATTCCACGCTCGATTCCACACACCAGACATTTTCTCCGTTCAAGAATCTGCAAGTTGGAGTAAGCGAAAATATATTTATATTTGTACAAAGTGAATTTCAAACACATGAATGAACCTAAAGGCCAAGGGACCGTAACTTCTCCAAACTCTCCAATCACCTTTTTTTTGTACAGTAAATTTCCAACACATAACCAGATTCAACCAAGAACTGAACAAAAATCAGTTAAGGAGAAAGATCTCCAAATAACAGAGTGACATGAGAGACCAATCACTGAATAGGTTTCCATCATTACAAATCCTTGTTTGAGCTATATATACGGTAGTGAAGCAATACAACATATTTATCTCAAATCAAAAGCGGAAACAGATAGAAAAATCACTATATGACCAAGGTTGTGGTTAAAATTGAGTTCTATAGGTCATACAAATAAACAAACTGAGCTCTATAGGATAAAGCATATAACTATAGACTTTAAGCATAATGCTACTACTAAAATAGCACAAATCTTGGTTACTTTTGTCAAGGACGCTGAAATTTGATCAGAACACACATGTTATTTAGGATACCAAGAATTCATAAATAAGTGGGAGGAATAGAAACACCCAATCTATGGTAGATGTATTGTTCCAAACTAATGCAAACCAATTGAAGAAATCATGAAGTAAATCTGCATAAATGTCACAAAGCAAGCTAGCTAGAATCTGCCTCCCCCGCATCTTCTCATGGAACACTGCAGCAGGCTAGCTAACTTTATATCTCCATGAATCAAACCAAGCAGCACAAAGCTAGCTAGCAATTGCCAACAAAATGCTAGCAGCAGCGCCACAAAGCTGCCAGCCACTACCTAGATCAGAACGACCAAGAAGCACGAAGTGATAGACCCCAACCTGCTTGCCCATGCGGATGACGACGTACGGGTCGTTGGAGCGGAGGCCGGCCGTTCCGGAGGTGCCGGCCACTGCACAGCCGGTCACTGGAGCAAAGATCTCCTGTTTCTGAAGTGGCAGCCACCGCAACAGCACCGGACAGGAAGCCCACCGAGGCCACAGCCCCTGCGCCTGTCAAGAAGACACTAAATCGAGCAGGCAGCTCCGGCCAGCATCGTCTCTTCTCCCCTCGACCCGCCTCTCCCATCCCTTCCACCCACTGGGCAACAAACTCTGAGGAACAGGAAGAGGAGAGGCGCATGGCGTCGATCCCGAGCTCCTGGCGTGCGCCGCCGCCACCGGATGCCACCGATGGCTGAGAGAGAGGTGAGACGGGACATGAGAGAGAGAGAGAAAATCAGAGGTGGAGGATGAAGATACACACCTGCCGCCGTGACTAACGCCCGCTGACTCCTCGCCTCCGTTCTTGCGGCCGGATTTTACCGCTGCTCGACGTGCCTCCTCCCCTGGCATCTCGATGCGAAGGACGGCGGCGTGGCGCTCGGGGCCGGGACGAACGGTGGAGGAGGCGACACTTGGGACGGGGAGGTGGGAAGTGGCGGAGGAGGGCGCGCTCGAGCTTGTCGGAGGCCGGCCGCGGCGGAAGCCGACAACCCCTCTGCCGGCGGCGCAAAGGCAAAGGAGGAGAAGATGCAGGGATTGGGGGAGATCCTCCAATCGAGTTGCTGCTGGCCGTGAAACGCCTCCGCCACCAAATCATGGTCGTATCTCCTCGGAGCAGCTCGCTGGCCGCCGCCGTCGAGGTCCAGACCCGAGCCAGGCAGCGGTCAGGCTAGCACTTGGCGCGCGGGTGGACAGGGGCGGCCCAGCGCCGTTGAGAAGGAGGCGGAACAGGGGGCGGGCTGGACGGTGAGGACTGCGGCGGCGGCGGCGGCGGCGGGCTGGACGGCGAGGAGGAGGCGGAGGGGCGGGAGCAAAAGGAGCGAGTGGGATTGGGGAGGAGCGCAGCGAGCGGGATTGGGGGAGGAGAGCGCGTGCGGCGATTGGAGGCTGGCGGCTAGGGTTTCACCGTGGGGAGGATTCGCTTATATATCGCCAGACGCGAAAAGACGATTCTACCCCGCGCGGCTCCGTCGGAATAACGGGCAATGCCACCGCGCCCGCAGCTGCACCGGTTTCTCCAGTCACGGAGTCGATGACATGTGGGACCGGTCACAGTAAAAAAAAAAACAGCGCGATCGGACGGCTGAGATCGACCGTAAATCCTTATCTACGGTCCACATTTCCTGAGCAACGGTGAACGCCCTACTACCCCCATGATTATACTCTTTAGATAAGTTCATTCGTGACAACAATCTAAGCGATGAGCATTTTAACAAGATATACTGATGCATATGTTCATGTGGAGAGTGCTTCTCATCCGAGTGTTGCACCCATAGATGATGGTACAATGGACGCAGTACGTGATGCTATTGCTCAGAGTTTTGTGCCTGGATTATTAGTAACAACCCATGGTGTCATTATCGTGACCGTTTTTGTTGAGAAGAAATATTGTAATAACTAGATGACCTTGCTTTTGTTTGACATATTTCTCAAGTACGATACCTTAATTTTTTCTAATATTTCTTATTTTATTATGTTTGTAAATCAGTTTACTATCTATATTTCTTATAAAGCAAAATTCCACTAACATGCATTAAATTAGTCTATCTCTACATATAAGGTGTACACATCATCCACTATTTGAGCCATTTATTTATCCATGTCATCGCCACATTATCCACAAGTTGAGACATTAATTTATCCACGTCATCACATATTTTTAACGATATTCATCCATTGTATAATTTCTTATAGCCATATAATTTTCCACATCATCAATTTTTAGCGGTTTAAGTATACTATAACATTTAATATTAATTTTGAGATTTTCGACCATTGTGGCTACTAAAATCCTGCATATTCCCGATAATTTTTTCCATTTCATGCATTAATACTATAAACTTTTTAAGGTTCCCGTTGCAATGCGCGGGGTATCTTTGTAGTTCTTATATACAATAAACACATAGCTGAAAAGAATAGGCCCTAATCCTCCTTGGCTCTACAATCCTCCTCTGATCTCGAACTAACCGAATCATGCGCCATGCAGGGAATCACTACTTTGCTAAGGAAGTAATCATGGAATTTTCGGAAACCGAATAATTCTAGAAAGTAAGCAGACTATTCTTCTTTCCTATAAAATTCCGGTATCATGGTACATAATTTTAGGAACCTAATAATAGCTACCACGCTGGAGTGTTCTTTAAGGAATAGGCATGCAATCCTTACTTAGCGCTTTACCTTGTTTACACATGTCGGATCCATCTAGGCGACGCACGCAAAATTTTGTGAGATATGGGGCCCTTTGGCGAATGCCCTAAAAAAAGATAGTGTTACGTGCTTCCTTGACATCTTTAAAAAGTATAGAGGGCGCTTGGTTTCTGGTTATGTCATCACTCCACAAACCTTTGACCTGATTGTTATACTGAATGCCCTGCGTTGTGCAGAGTTAGTTTTGGAGGGGGAGGAGCCGAAGCTCTGTGGGCTGCGCGCCAACCCCAACTACATTGTCTGCTTTGGGTACTTCCCCCTCCACCAAGCTGCTGAAACATTCTGCACTGACATGGTTGAGTTACTGTTGCGCTATGGCACACTGCCCAATCTACGAACCTCGGGCGATAGAGTTATCGAGGGCCTCCTCCCACTCCATGTTGCCATTGAGAATACCTGCCAGCATAAGTATCTGGAGGACAATCTTATAGCTGACGAGAGCTATAGGAAGGGAAATGCCAAGTACATCTACAAGCTCATATATCTGCTCTGCCTGCCTGAGATGGTTTGTGTTAAATCTCTCCTTCCATCAGTTATTACTTTGCTTATAAGAGCAATGAATAAGTTCAGGTCGTGCCAGATATTTGAATTGACAATTTGTTACTTTGTATAGTACAACTTGTGAGTGAATTATTTGTCTCTATGAATTTTTTCTGTATATATTTAATATACTTGAGTATGAGGCACCATTTCCTTAAGGGGAGATGAGTCAAGTTTCTCCGCAATCAAGTCTTTGTTTACTTTTCGTGCTGATAATGTTTGATGTCAATCTTTATTATGTAGAGGGTTATACTTTTTTCAGTTCCACCTCATGTAACCACTGCGAGTTAAAATTGTTCTCTACTGGTGACTACGCAGAAGATCTTTTTGGACACGACTAGATTGCTTGCAACTCGCACAGATAATATATTAGATGAGTTCTGGGATTACATCAAGCATGGGAAGCTTGTCCCAGCAGCTATTTTGCTCCTTGCGGCTCAGAGGCAATTCCGCAACCTCGATGGATTTGGAAGGATCAAAAATCTTATCACTGATTCTCTATTTGACCTAGAAAGGGAGGGGTGTGGATTAGAAAGTGGTGAAAATACCAAGGCACAAAAGCAGCGGAAGGAGAAGAAAGTACGTTTTTATAATGCATTGATGCTTTTGACGATAATTCTTAAAGCTAGTGAAGATCTTGATGCATATATTCAAACTCAATCAGAGGTACCACATTTCTTTATATCACAGTTTTATTTTTTCTGGTATTTTTTTCTTATTGAATCTTTATAATTTAATATGTTAAGATTTGGCTTTCATGAACTTGTGATATTGATTGTAGCAAGATAATGGTTCTCTTGCCGACAAACAGGAATAAAACAAAATGTATCTAGCGGACCCTCAGTCCAATGGCTTAGATTTCCACCTTTTAGGAAATATTTCTTAATCAATATATCATGAAAGGTGCAGTATCAGTATCTGCTATACGCGTATACAAATGAGTTGAGTAGGATCGCATACTAATCAAGTATAAAAAGCTATTTTTGTATTCCAGAAAAGCTAGTCAGGAAATATTCTCGGAATTGGACGAAAATTTACGGAGGCACCTATTTTATCAGAAGACACATGGAGTCGAAAGGAGCGATGAAGAGGAGCCAGGAGGGCCCCACACGCACCCTGGGCGCGGGTCCCCCCTGGCGCGCCCTAGGGGCGTGTGGGCCCCTCGGGGCTCTCCAGCCGCCGCCCTTTCGCCTACTTATTCCCCCCGATGCGAAAACCCTAAACACCCGAGCCATATTCCACGAAAAGTATCAGAGGCGCCGCCATCGTCAACCCTAGCTCGGGAGGGTCCAGAACCTCTTCCCGGCACCCTGCCGGAGAGGGGAATCATCACCGGAGGGCTCTACATCAGCATGCCTGCCTCCGGAGTGATGCGTGAGTAGTTCATCCTTGGACTACGGGTCCATAGCAGTAGCTTGATGGTTGTCTCTCCACTTTGTGCCATCATGTTTAGATCTTGTGAGATGCCTAACATGATCAAGATCACCTTATTGTAATGTTGCATGTTGTGTTTGCTGGGATCCGATGAATATTGAATACTATGGTCAAGTTGTTTATTAATCTATGATACATGTTATTTATGATCTTGCATGCTTTCCGTTACTAGTAGATGCTTTGGCCAAGTAGATGCTTGTAACTCCAAGAGGGAGTATTTATTCTAGATAGTGGGTTCAGTCTCCAGTAATCTGGGCGAGTGACAGCAACGCCTAAGGTTGTGGATGTGCTGTTGCTACTAGGGGTAACCTAACAATGCTATGTCCACGGTCATATGTATTTGTTTACTTTACGCACATTGCTTAATACGATTATCCGTTGCTTACAACTTAATACTGACGGGGAACACGGATGTCAACCTGAAGGTGGATTATTAGTCATAGATGCTGTTGGATAACGGTCTATGTATTTTGTCGTAATGCCCAATTAAATATCATGGTAGACAACTTGTCATATATGTATGCTTTGTCATGCGCTCAATATTTTGTCAATTGAACAGCTGTAATTTGTTTACCCAGCATGTCTTTTACCTTTATGGAGAGACACCTCTAGTGAACTGTGGACCCCGGTCCATTATTTTACATTGATTAAACCACAAACTACAAACAATTGTTCTCTTTTACTTTCTGCAATTAAATACTGCTTTTCACACCATACGTTTAATCCTTTGTTTTCAGCAAGCCGGTGAGATCGACAACCTCACTATTTCGTTGGGACAAATTAGTTTGATTGTGTTGTGTACAGGTTCCACGTCAGTGCCGGATTTCCTGGTGTTGCGCCGTGCCATAATGCGCCGCCAACAACCTTCAGAAGTGCTACTGCTCCTACTGGTTCGATAAACCTTGGTTTCATACTGAGGGAAAACTTGCTGCTGGACTACATCATACCTTCCTCTTGGGGTCTCCCAACGAACGTGTGTTGCACGTCATCAAGCTATTTTTCTGGCGCCGTTGCCGGGGAAACAGCAGACTTCTGCAAGGGGAGTTTCACGCTTCCAATCTCTTTACTTTGTTTTTGTCTTGCTTAGCTTATTTTATTTTATCTTGTTTGCTTTTAATTATCAAAAACACAAAAAAATTAGTTTCCTGCATCTAGTTTATTTCGGTTTGTTATTATGTCTAGTTGTTTATTTGCTATCAATGGAAACAAAATCTTGTTGGCTAAGTGGGTTCACGGAGGAACAACAAAATAATTATAAGGAATACCGCTTGTCTCGAAAAGGGTAACACTTATGGGTACAAATATATAAATTGAATTGTTTTGCTAGAAACTTGTGCTCTACATATGATGAATCCTACTGCTTTAATGAATGTTTTTGCGTAGGAGGCATAAACACCTCCCTTTTCAATGTGATTATAATGATGATGAGACTTTGGCTTCTTATGCTAAAGGAAACTATGACTTTGTTAATCTTGAAAAAATTGAAGAATTTGTTGTTTTTAAGGGTGCTTATGAAATTGCTTGTGTGCTTCAGGGTGATGATGCCCCTTATAAGTCTGAGAATCCCGAGATACTTGGTTACTGCCTTGAATATTACAATGATAATCCTTATATCACTAAATTTCTTGAGAAAACTTATTCTCCAGAACAACTTGCTTCCTTTCAGGGACCTATGGAAGAAGAAATTGCTGAAACTGTGATCTCATTGGATGAAAAAGAGGAGGAGAGTGAAGAACAAAGGAGGATCTACCTTCTAAAGATAGTAACTCTTTAACTCTTACATTATTTGATTGCCCTCCATGCCTATCTAAGGAGGAAGAATGGTTTACTGTTGAATGTCATGATTCTATTGAAATATCTCTTTTGATAAATTTGAAGAAACAAGCACCTTGACTCAAGAAAAGGAAATTGCAGAAAGTAAAAATGTGCTCCCTAATGTTATATATGATAATGCTCTTGATGATGGTGCTATATTGCCTAATGATATTAATTATACTATTATTGTCAAAAGTGGGTTTGATAACCCCACTGTTTTTAGCTTAATAAAAATTATGTGTTTATAGATCATGAAAAGCATGCTTTATGTGATAGTTATATTATTGAGTTTGTTCATGATGCTACTGAAAGTTATTATGAGAGAGGAAAATATGGTTGTAAAAGTTTTCAAATTACTAAAACACCTCTCTTTATGTTGAAAGTTTTGAAGTTGCATTTGTTTCATCTTTCTATGCTAGTTGCTTTATGCTTCTAATTTATTTTATTACAGATTCCTTTGCATAGGAAGTGGGTTAGACTTAAATGTGTTTGATATTTGCCTCTTGATGCTCTCTTTTGTTTTTCAACTCTTATTCTTATGAGAGCATCATTAAAATCTTCTAGCCTAGCTAAAAGGCATTAAAGAAAACGCTTTTGGGAGGCAACCCATTCTTTTTTGTTTTCATTTTTTGTCAAGGTGTTGTTTACTTCTGTAGCAAATCCTTTGTATCTTTACTTTTTCGCATTGTTGTGCCAAGAGTAGACTCTAATGTTAAGATGATGCTAAATTTTGATTGCTGCGCAGAAACAGATTTCTGTTGTTCACTGTACGCAATTCTAAAATCACCAGATTGTTAATTAAATCTGAATTTTTTTGTGCGTAATCTTTATGAATGTCTGAATCTTTCGTTAGTTCAAAGTTTTTCGATCTGAGCGTTGTAAGTGCCTCGAAAAAATTCGTCTTTGCGGACTGTTCTGTTTTAGACAGATTATGCCTTTTTATTTTGCATTCTCTCTTTTACTAGTGTTGAGTGAAATTCTTTTTTGGGTGGAAGAGCTTCACATAACATCAGTGGCAGTAGCTAATGTTTAAAGTAACAAGTCATATTGCGTCTTTATAGAACATGTGAGTTTTTGATTATGCACTAACCCTCTAATGAGATTTGCTTTGAGTTTGGTGTGACGGAAGTTTTCAAGGGTCAAGAGAGAAGATGATATAATAGGATCAAGAAGAGTGAAGAGCTTAAGCTTGGGGAGGCTCCCATGGATCTCCCAGCATATTTAAGAAGACTCAAGCGTCTAAGCTTGGGGATGCCCAAGGCATCCCCTTCTTCATCGACAAAATTATCAGGTCATCTCTAGTGAAACTATATTTTTATTCTTTCACATCATATGTGCTGTTCTTGGAGCGTCTGTGTGCTTTTATTTTCAGTATTTTTTTATTTTCATTTTGTAATCAACTTGATTGGACCCTAGCATTCTTGATTGGGAGAGAGACACGCTCCGCTTTTTCATGAGAATACTCCTATTCTTCACTTATATTTGTTGAGTATTCATATCTAGCGTTGTTCAGCTTTTAGCTCTTGTTTTCATGTATCTCTTGTCAGAGCTATTAGTTTTCTTTTAAAGAAAGTACTCTCTTATTTCACTTATACTTGTTTGGAGAGTTATTGAAATAAATTGATTGGTGTTTGGTTGGATCAGAAAATGTTGCATGTGGTAAATGGTATAATGGAAAAAACTTGCATATTCTTGTAGATCACTAATTTGGATAATTTGATACTTGTCAATTGTTTTGAGTTAACAAGTAGATCATGATTAAACTTTTGCATCATGTAAGTTAAGCCCATTAGTGAAGAACTACCGTAAAGCTTGTTGAAATTTGGTTTGCATGAGTGGTATCTCTAAGGTCTAGATATTTTCTAATAAAGGTTTGGTTAACAAGGAAGACGGTGTGAAGTCTTATAATGTTTGCAATATGTTTGTCATATAAAACTTGGTGTACTAGTTGATATTCTTGTTTGCTTACATAACCTTGCTAGCCTAAACTCTGTACTGAGAGAGAATGCTTCTCGTGCATCCAAATCCTTGAGCCAAAATCCATGCCATTTGTGTCCACCATAACTACCTATATGTGGTATTTCCTTGCCACTCCAAGTAAATTTTTCATGTGCTACCTTTAAATTATTCAAAACTGTTATTATTCCTTTTTGTATCAATGTTTACTAGCTCACGAGGAGTAGTGGGTTATTCTTTATTCGACTTGTCAAATAGACTTTACACCTGGACTAGTGGCATATACATCCGCTTATCCAATAATTTTGCAAAAAGAGCTGGCAACGGGGTGCCCAGTCCCAATTAATTACAACTTTAATCGCTTAATTCTCTTCACATTTTTGCCCTGATTTATCAGCAAGCAATGACAAACAGTGAAATACCTGCATGTGTAAACAAAAGAGAAAGAGGGATGATCTGCCTTGCTGGTAGAAATAACGTCCTTCATGGGAGCCGCTCTTAAAAGTCTGTTTGATAGGGAGAATACTGTTTTCATCCGCTACCATTCGTTGACAATTAACAAACACCTCTCAAAATTTAATTTTTACTCTCTATATGATTTCAAAAACTAAAAAGCTCTAGCACATGATTTAATCCCTGCTTCACTCTGCGAAGGGCCTTTCTTTTACTTTTATGTTGATTCAGTTTTCCTATTCTTTCTATCTTCCACAAGCAAAATTTAGTGTCAACTTTGTTACAACATTTGTTATATGCTACATATTGGACTTATTATATTGCTTTGTGTTGACCATATCCATGAGATAAATATGTTGAAAGTTGAAGTAAATGCTGAAACTTAAATCTTCTCTTGTGTTGATTAAATACCTTTTGTTAGAATCTATTGCTTTATGAGTTAACTCTTATGCGAACCTGTGGATGCATTGTCCCCAAAGTACTATTCATGAAAAAGTTTAGCTTGTGTGATTTAATTGTTTACTCATTATCTATTTGGTAGCAAACTATAGACCATTGACTTGGATCACTTCATTCATTTACATGTGTCTTACAATATTATATGATCAAGATTATGATGGTAGCATGTCACTTCAAAAATTATATTGTTTTATCGTTTACCTACTCGAGTACGAGCAGGAACTAAGCTTGGGGATGCTGATACGTCTCAAACGTATCAATAATTTTTGATGTTCCATGCTGATATTATACCAATTGTTACATGTTTTGCATCCACTTTATGTCACTTTTATACATTTTTTGGGACTAACCTATTAACAAGATGCCACAGTGCCAGTTCTTGTTTTCTGCTGTTTTTGTATTCCAGAAAAGCTAGTCAGGAAATATTCTCGGAATTGGACGAAAATTTACGGAGGCACCTATTTTATCAGAAGACACATGGAGTCCAAAGGAGTGATGAAGAGGAGCCAGGAGGGCCCCACATGCACCCTGGGCGCGGGTCCCCCCATGGCGCACCCTAGGGGCGTGTGGGCCCCTCGAGGCTCTCCAGCCGCCGCCCTTTCGCCTACTTATTCCCTCGATGCGAAACCCTAAACACCCGAGTCATATTCCACGAAAAGTTCCAGAGGCGCCTGATACGTCTCAAACGTATCTATAATTTTTTATGTTCCATGCATGTTTTATATCAATTGCCACATGTTTTATATGCACTTTATATCATATTATGACATTTATTGGACTAACCTATTAACAAGATGGCACAGTGCCAGTTTCTGTTTATTATGTCTGTGAATTGCAGAAAAGGTCCAAAAATGAAAGTGCTCAGAAAAATCTGAAAAAATTACAGAAATTCTATTTCGCCAGAAGACTCCGGGAGCCGAAAGGACAAGTCCAGGGGAGGCCCACAGCCCCCACACGCACCCTCCGCGCGGTTGGAGCTTGGCCGCGCCGAGGGGTGGTGTGGGCACCTCGTGCACCGCCTCGCGACTCCCTTTGGACTATATATTGCCCCTGACCTAAAACTCACAGAAGAATTGACGATTCCTCCAGAAAAGCTCCGTAGCTTCGCCGCCACCAAAAACCCTAATTCGGGGGACAGAAGTCTCTGTTTCGGCACCTTGCCGGGACGGGGAATTGCCCCCGGAGCCATCTCCATCGACGCCACCACCTCCATCATCGTCGTTGCTGCCTCCCATGATGAGGAGGGAGTAGTTCTTCATCGGGGCTGAGGGCTCTACCGGTAGCTATGTGGTTTATCTCTCTCTCTCCCGTGGTGTGATCTTCATATGATCATGAGCTTTGTAATCTAGTCGAATCCATAGATGTTACTCTTCATTATCTTATATGCTACTTGAGTGGTTTTATTAATGTAAACTCCGGAGTCACCTTTGTCCCACGGTGCGAAGTTGACAGTGTGTGCACCGTGTGTGGCTCTTAGGCTAAAGATTACAGGAATACTTATCATGAGTTATTATTTGTGTTGGATGTCTCTATGAAATTGTGGTGTTTGTCTAGTACTATTTAGGGCGCTCAAGTTGACAGTGTGGGGTTCCCTAGATGTGGAATGCGACTTTAAGGTGTGCTTTTATAGCCCTACGCAGTGGATTGGTGTTCGTTATCAAACGAGAGAATAACTCAGAGTAGCATAGTGAAGAGGAAATATCTATGTATTCAATTATATTATTATTGTTGAGAGTGTCCACTAGTGAAAGTATGATCCCTAGGTCTTATTTCCAAGCATTAAAACACCGTTTACAACCAGTTCTGCTACATGTTTGCTTGCTGCCATTTTTATTTCAGATTGCAATTACTACTTATAATCATCCATATCACTTGCATTTTAATATCTCTTCGCCGAACTAGTGCACCTATACACCTGACAAGTGTATTCGGTGTGTTGGGGACACAAGAGACTCCTTGTATCTTAATTGCAGGGTTGCTTGAGAGGGATATCTTTGACCTCTATCTCCCTGAGTTCGATAAACCTTGGGTGATTCACTTAAGGGAAACTTGCTGCTGTTCTACAAACCTCTGCACTTGGAGGCACAACAGTGTCTACAAGAATAGAAGCGTGCGTAGACATCAGCGCCGCCGTCATCAACCCTATCTCGGGAGGGTCCAGAACCTCTTCTCGGCACCCTGCCGGAGAGGGGAATCATCACCGGAGGGCTCTACATCACCATGCCTGCCTCCGGAGTGATGCGTGAGTAGTTCATCCTTGGACTACGGGTCCATAGCAGTAGCTAGATGGTTTTCTCTCCACTTTGTGCCATCATGTTTAGATCTTGTGAGCTGCCTAACATGATCAAGATCACGTTATTGTAATGCTGCATGTTGTGTTTGCTGGGATCCGATGAATATTGAATACTATGGTCAAGTTGTTTATTAATCTATGATACATGTTATTTATGATCTTGTATGCTTTCCGTTACTAGTAGATGCTTTGGCCAAGTAGATGCTTGTAACTCCAAGATGGAGTATTAATGCTAGATAGTGGGTTCAGTCTCTAGTAATCTGGGCGAGTGACAGCAACGCCTAAGGTTGTGGATGTGCTGTTGCTACTAGGGGTAACCTAACAATGCTATGTCCACGGTCATATGTATTTGTTTACTTTACGCACATTGCTTAATGCGATTATCTGTTGCTTGCAACTTAATACCGACGGGGAACACGGATGTCAACCTGAAGGTGGATTATTAGTCATAGATGTTGTTGGATAACGGTCTATGTATTTTGTCGTAATGCCCAATTAAATATCATGGTAGCCAACTTGTCATATATGTATGCTTTGTCATGCGCTCAATATTTTGTCAATTGCCCAGCTGTAATTTGTTTACCCAGCATGTCGTTTATCTTTATGGAGAGACATCTCTAGTGAACTGTGGACCCCGGTCCATTCTTTTACATTGATTAAACCACAAACTGCAAACAATTGTTCACTTTTACTTTCTGCAATTAAATACTGCTTTCCACACCATACGTTTAATCCTTTGTTTTCAGCAAGCCAGTGAGATTGACAACATCACTGTTTCGTTGGGACAAATTAGTTTAATTGTGTTGTGTGCAGGTTCCACGTCAGTGCCGGATTCCCTGGTGTTGCGCCGTGCCATAATGCGCCGCCAACAACCTTCAGAAGTGCTACTGCTCCTACTGGTTCGATAAACCTTGGTTTCATACAGAGGAAAAACTTGCTGCTGGACTACATCATACCTTCCTCTTGGGGTCTCTCAACGAACGTGTGTTGCACGTCATCAGCAGGTACCGGATAATTTTTGTGTGCATATTTTATGAAATTCAACGTTGAACAACATAATCATCATAAAAAAACCAATACAAATTCAACAAACCAAGTTCAACATTAACATCCATTACAACATAATCATCAATTACAACAAATGTTTGAAATCCGAATAATTAAAACAATAAAAATGGTCCGAATGGAAACAATGGTTCAAATTACAACAATATCAAACTAATTAAATGGGAATGTACTTCGTCCCATACAACTGCCACTGATGCTCAACAAGATCCTTATGGAGCTGAATGTGCGTGACCTTGTCGTCAGTCTGCCGATAGGTCTCAAAAGATGCTTAGATCCGGTCCGGATTCCTTTGGGGATTCACTCGACTACCAATGTTGTCAAAGAAAAATTCCAAGTCTAAACCCTTCTCATCTTTAATGATCATTTTGTGTAAAATCACACAATGATCACTCTAAGGGATTTTTTATTCAAAAAACGAGCAAGACCTCAAACCAAGTTTGCAACACACCAAATGCCATTTCAATATCTTTTTGGCATGCTTATTGAGCTTTGACAAAGATGGAATCCTTCTTGTTGGCCGGTTTTGAGATGGTCCTGACAAATGTTGACCAAAAAGGATAGATACCGTCGGCAAGATAATAACATATGATATAGTCATGCCCATTGACGGTGTAGTTGCAAGCCGGTGCATATCCACTAGCAAGCCAAGCAAATAGATGTGATCTCTGCAACACATTGATATCGTTGAGAGACCCCGACAAACCAAAAAAGCAATGCCAAATCCACAGATCCTCCGAAGCCACGGCTTCGGGTACGATGGTAAGATCACGGTGATGATCGGTAACCATGCCAAGTCGCCGGACAATTGTTCCACCTCCAATGCATGCAGTCCACACTACGAAGCATGCTCGACCATCCCGTTGTTTCATTTGCCGACATCAATCGCTTTGTGTCCTCTTCATTAGGACTTCGGTGTAGTTGCATTCCACCGCCATCAATCTTCCAAAATTCATACATCTCTGCACCTGATTTAGTTGTTCAGCCTGATATTGTTGCGATTTGATTCAGGGCTGAAAAAGCACATAAAAGGAGAACAGAAGGTCGGGTCGCGCATACCCCTCGCGTCGCCTCCTCTCTGGGCGACGGGTGGGGCGAACCCTAGCCCCCCGCTGCCGCCACCTCCCCCCTCCCCCGCCTCCCTCCCTCGCTGTCCCCTGAGGCTGCCGCCAGGAAAAGCCCGCGCGAAGCCGGTGAAGGGGACGGCGGGGACCTGCCGCCCGCGTAGTACTTCAGCAGCTCGAGGAGGCCGCTGCTTGAGGGTGCGCCGCCTCCACCACCCCCCGTGTTCCCCCGCCCTCGGGCTCCTGCGCCTACCCAGGGCGGCCCTCGGCGAGCTGGGCGCGGCCGTGCTGCTCCGTCGGCGCAGCTGTGGCGGCATCCTACTGCTCGGGTCTGTCTGGGCCCAGATGGGCTTGGCGGGCCGCGGCGCTGTTCGTTGCTGGCTCTGGGAGGAGCTGCTCCCGCCACGCCCCGATGGTCCGGCCGTCGATCCCGACCCCGGGGGTGCCGTCGCTTTTGACGGTGCTCGGCTTCGCCGGCGCGGGCGTTCTCCGGGTCCGTGCCCTCCGATGGTTGCAAGGGTCACAACCTCTACATTCGGCCATCTTACTGCAGCGGGGCTGCGTTGGGGAGGACTGGTGTCATGGCTTAGCAGATGGCGGCCATGGCGGTGACGTGCTCCCTACGTGTGGGGGGGGGGGGGGGGGGGGGGGCGTCGTGGCTGGGTGTTGAGCCACCTCTATCTTGCCATCAGTGTCATGCTGGTGTGCTCCATGGTTCTACAGATGGCGGCCATGGATGCGGTCTTCTCTCTGATGCAAGGTGAGCCGTGGCAGTGGTGGTGGTAGCTTCTCCTTGTCGGTTGCTAGGCCCTCGCGTCGGATCCTGTCGAAGTCCTATGGCGTGACTGGTGTGGGTGGTCTTCGTGCGTGCTCTAGGCTAGCCCACCCTTCGGGTAATCGAACCCAGATGGGGTTGGGTTGCACTCGGTGGTACTACGACGGCGACCCCCACATGCGGTGAGGGTATCTCCGATGCCCTTCAACTTCAGCCGGCAACACACAGGCGTCGACGTGGCGTCGTCTAGCCGCGTGCGACCTTTCGGCCATGCCCCCGACACAGGTGGTGTCGGCTTGCTGTGTGGACTCGGATGTGCGTTGGTGTTCGATTACGTCGATGGTGCAGTGTCATGGCTGGGTCTCCGCTGTCAAGTCCGGTGGATCCTCCTTTGTGATCGCAGAGCTTGGGTCATGATGAGCTTCTCATCAATCAACTGTCTCCGAGTTTTTCTCGGAGTGACCCTCTCTTGTGTGTTGTCGGTGTGCGTTCTTTTCTTTTATTTCTCTTCAACTCTGGTTCATTTGAACATATCTTGTAGAGGCTGCAAAGTCTCATAGGCATTTGATTAATGAAGTTTAGGCTGGCTCTAAGAGCCCGCCGTAGTCATAGTAAAAAAAAAATTGATTCAGGGCTTGGGTATAATTATAAGTGAGAGTACTAATGGATTTATGTACGCGTGACCAGGTCTAATCGATCAGGTCAGTATAATCTCGTGCCTCTAACTGCTTTCAGGTCCTATCGAGAACCTATCGGACACACAAACGATAGACGAAACGCTCCAACAAAGAACATCGCCGCCCACCTCCAGACTATCCCGCCGCGCGCCCACCCGTAGACCACGCGCGCCGCCGCCGCCACCTGCAGGCCGGGGGCCGCCTCCACGCGCAGACCGGCGGCCGCCGCCACGGACGCCGACAACGCAGACCGGGCGCCGCCTCCACGCGCCGCGCCGCCACGGATGCCGCCGCCCTGTTGAACACTCCTCAGGTACCACTCTCCACTACGCTTTGCTTTGCTATGATTTTTGGTTGCATTGGCCCGTTACGGTCTGGGATAGCCTGTGTGCTCTGGTTTAAGCATTGTGATCTTTCTCAAGTCAGAGGTAAACCCTACCACACCGCTCCTCCGTCCTGCGACCCCCGGCAGACAAAACATGGGATTTGATTAGATGAAGATACCCAAAGGATCCATACCACCATCAGTTGGTGGTGATCGGCGCTGGAGCCCGGAGTTGGGTCTTTACGTGGACGATAAAAGTAAAGGTTGTACCACCACCGAGGAATTGCCCGCAGAAGATACTAAGGATGATCCATGGCAGCCTCCCGATCCGCCTCCTCATCCCTCGGTAGAGGCCTTAACGTGCGATCATCAATATAATATGCAGGTAAAGTAATTTGCCCCCTCTTCATAGTGCACTTGTTTCGGTAGTGGCTCTTGACTGACGAGTCCCATCTCTTTTAGTACTCGCGACAAATTGCGGAATTCCTTGCTGAAGTCAGAGGCAGCCATATTATTGTCCCAGACCGCACTCCTCAGGTTCTTTATAGTTGCTCATTCCGTATAATTCATATATGACTAATGTTCGACTTTTCCTGCATTATTTTTAAAGAATACCCTTGTTCTTATGCTTTCATACCTTAACTGATTGCTCTTCACCTTGTTAACCATTGATGGATCCATGCAGAAGAAGATCACAATGTTTTATGAGATATTTGACCGCTTGGTGACCATCCTCAAGAAAGATAGTGTTCGGTCCTTCCAACGCCTTTTTGTAAAGTATAGAGAGTACATGGTTTCTGGATTTGTCATCACTCCACAAACCCTGAACTTAATTATTGCAATGAATGCCCTGCGTTGTGCTAAGTTTGTTTTGGAGGGGAAGGGACCTAACCTCTGTGGGCAGCGCGCCAACCCCAACTACATTGGCAACCATGGGTTCTTTCCCCTCCACCAAGCCGCCGAGACATTCTCAGCTGACATGGTCGAGCTACTGTTGCAGTATGGTGCATTGCCCAATCTTCGGACCTCAGGTGACAGAATCATCGAGGGCCTCCTCCCACTACATGTTGCCATTGAGAACACTTGCCAGCACAAGTATCTTGAGGACAATCTATTAGCTGACCAGAACTATATGAAGGGGAATGTCGAGTACATCTACAAGCTCATATATCTGCTTTGCCTTCCTGAGATGGTTTGTGTTAAATCCCTCCGAACATCAATTACTACTTTGGTCACATAAGAGCAATATGGAAGTTCAGTTTATGCAAGATATTTAAATCGATTCTTATAAGAACTGGCAAATTTATACAGTACAGCTTGCGAATTGTTTGCCTGTGTTATATTTTTCTCTATTCATGTTTATACTTGAGGAGAAAGCACTGTTTCTTTATAATTAAGGGGAAATGAGTAAAAAATATGCAACTACAACTTATTGTTAACTTTGCTTGCTGGTAAAGTTTGATGTCAGTCTTCGTTACGTGTATTGTAACCACTTTAAGTTAAACTGTTCTCTGTTGGTCACTTGTGCAGAAGATCTTCTTGGACACAACTAGATCCCTTGCAACTCACACGGATAATGTAGTAGATGAGCTATGGGATTACATCAAGCATGGGAGGCTTGTCCCTGCAGCTATTTTGCTCCTCGCGGCTCAGAGGCATTTCCATAACCTCAATGGATTTGATAGGATCAAGGATCTTATCGACGATTCTAAGTTTTCCCTTGCAAGGGAGGAGTGCGGATTAGAAAGTGGTAGAAATACCAAGGCACAAAAGCAGCTGAAGGAGAAGAAAACACATTTTAGTAATGCATTCGTGCTTGTTACGATAATTCTGAAAGCTGGTGAAGCTCTTGATGCATATATTCAAAATCATTCAATGGTACCACATTTTTGTTAGATCACATCTTTACTGCCTTAGGATTCTATTTTTCTATTTGAATATGTTTTATATGCAAATGTTTGGAGCACCTGAGATTGATTGTACTGAGAGAGTGCTGCATACATTTCGCTTCATGTCTTAACGGGAAAAGAACATAAACAAATCTACATCTATATCATTTTTTTGTGCTGTCTTGTTCTGCTTTTTTTACCAAGTCTTTTTTTTCATATCAAATAGTAATACCCGGTGGACCTCAGTTCAATGTCTTGGATTTTCTCTTATGAAATCCCTTCGAATCAATATATTCTGAAAAATGTACAATATCAGCTGTTTTACACAATGTTTTATAGCGGGCTATAACAAATAGCGGCAACTGTAAAAAAGAGTTATATATGGCAGGGCTAAATTGGAACTAAATGGGGCTATAGAGGAAAATTTTACATGGATTCATTTAGCGGCAATATTCTCGAAAGCTATAGCGGGGCTATAGCGGGCTATTTAAAACTACGGTTTTACATGTAGTAATTACAAGATCATGTGGAGGAAGGGGGGCAAGTCTTCAATAATATTTCCACATGGTTAGTACTTAGTCCCACTGGTCACTGGCCTAAAACATGTAGTTGCTGCTACTTCAATTTATTTAGCTTCTGGATTGCTTTCCTGTATTACCAGATAATGGCTTGTGAGTTAATTGTTAGTTTGTAAAATTTATCTGGATTTCTTAAATGTTAAGGGTAGAAGTCTACTTGTCTGTTAAGCGCATTTGAGATTTGTAGTGGTCTTCTAGTGTTCAAGTCTTGTGCAGACCATGTTGGTATATGGAGCATGTCAATAGATAGCACATTGGTTGAGTTAGCTGGGATACATGTCAAGTAAAAGAAAACAAGTGATTAAAAGCTTAATTACCTTCTTATTGGGTTTTAAAAAGTAGTTATGCAGGTATCTCATGAGGAGGTTCTTGGAAAAGTCTCAGAAATTCTCCAGAATTATGATGTTGATCCTAGTGGAAAAGTAGTCTGCATTGAAGACCTTGACTGGTTTGATTTTGTCTTGCCTTCTGCGCCTATGTTTTATTGTTCGCTATCTTTTTTACATATATACGATCTACCTAACAACCTTTTAATTAATTGATTTTTCCACATGGTCTTGTAGCTGCCCCTATGACTGTGCAGTGCCTCACAGTGTGTTGCAGGAACACGGTGTGTGCTTGTTTCACAATCCGGTACTTTAACTCTGCTTCCCCATTTTGCGAAAAAAAAGCTGTAATAATTCAGTAATGGGATGCAAAGCAGGGGAAACAAACTTGACGAAGGCAGCCTTAAGATCGTCTACTCTGAAAGTCAAGGCAAAAAATGTAGGCTATTTGAACCTGAGTACCTCTAAACATTTCTATTTGTTAGTATGCTCATTATCAATTTTTTTACTGAATTTCATATTTGTATGTCTTCATTTATTTCCGCCATTTACATGTTGAGACAATTTTTATTAGGACACTGAAGTTCATCATATGGCTGTAGTGGCAGTCAAATCTTTTTACTGCAGGGGGCACTTATCGTCCCATAGTTAAAATACAAATTCAAGAGTTCTAGCTAAAATACTATTGTTTTGTTTTCCTAAAAATAACCCATGTTGTGCAAATGATCTATCTGGTTGGTCAAATTTGATTGGTAAGACCAAGGAAAAAAATAGCATGCTATCAAAAATAGCGTGACCCTCCTCTAGAAGCTATACAAGATATAGCGTGATATAGCGAAGTTACATATAAAATAGCGTGATGAAAAAGTTGTAAGAAATAGCCCAAATATTAAGGATTTCAGCACTATTTTTTTTCCAGAAACAATACATGCATAACCAGGTAACCATATTCAAATGTCAAGGCCAAATCCATGGCACGAATACAAATATGAGGCTTAAAACGATGAAAAAGTAATAACCTAAAAGATAAATATTTTAAACTTTAATCAGAATCATTGACATCATCTTCACACTAGTAGAAAATGGGCCTATGGTCCCGGTTCGGTTGGGCCATCAGTCCCGGTTGCCCAACCGGGACTGGCCAATCGGGACTAATGCTAGTCCCGGTTGGGCCACGAACCGGGACCAATGTGTGGCCACGTGGCCAGTTCTGGCTGGGCGTGGGGAGAGACTCATTGGTCCCGGTTCTTGTTACGAACCGGGACCAATGAGTGCTTTTTTTTTTTTGGTATTTAGGGTTTAGGGTCTCCCTCTCGCCGGTGCCCCCTCTCGCCGGTGCCCCCTCTCCTTCTCGCCGGTGCCCCCTCTCCTTCTCGCCGGTGCCTCCTCTCCCTCTCACCGGTGCCCCCTCTCCCTCTCGCCGGTGCCTCCGTCGTCTCCCCCTTTTTCGCATCGCCGACGTGCTCTCCATCGTTTCCGTATGCATATTATACGCTCTACTATATACACAGTACATGTTGATGCATATATAATTAATATTCGATCTCTTGCGAGAATAC
Organism: Poa pratensis; assembly: GCA_947311845.1. Taxonomy (NCBI): domain Eukaryota; kingdom Viridiplantae; phylum Streptophyta; class Magnoliopsida; order Poales; family Poaceae; genus Poa; species Poa pratensis. The sequence goes on along the minus strand of CAMZMU010000100.1, from coordinate 21,312,532 downwards.
AACTATTTAATTACATGGAGATAGATCAAGCCATCAAGGCATATGTAGTTCATCGTCCGAAGCATAATGTTCTCCCCTTTCATCGATGACCTCCCTAAGCAGAAATCCCGCCAATTCCTTTTGAATTGCTCCTACGCGCAGTTCTGGGTCGATCTTCTCCCGCATTTTGCTGAAAGAAGTTGTTCTCCGCTCAGTGGTCAACTCGCGAATGAACTCGCAAACGTAGAATCCACATAAATTACTCCCCGGTGGCTGCTGCGGACTTTCCACCGTTTTATAAGTTAGCTCATCTTTGAATGGACCTTCTACCTTCTGTTTGAAAATTGTCCAACACCTGCTTTGGCAAAGAAAATGAACAAAGGAGTTATTAATTACTTGACATCAGGGAACGAACGAAAGAGGGCGATATAATGCGATAATGATTGAAATTACTTGTTGAGCATTTCTTTCATGTCGGACCACAACGCTTGGTCCAACTTAATGAGTCGTGGACTTCAACTGTGGACTTGTCAGGTTGAATGCTTAGCAGAATCCAGTGGAACCTGCGGACGTTTACATAAAGCAGACATGCATAGCTCATCAATTACACTTAACATCGAGAAAGCCAAATAAAAATATGTACAAGACAGAAACACTCACCTGAAGTTGTAAGGAAATAGTATTTCCGTACAGAAATGTTGCATGGTTAAAAAGGTGGTCAGGTCATGCTCCACGTCTTTGGGGTGATTGACTAACGTATGTGAATTCACGATATATGGGTCAACGAACCCAACCTCAAAAACTTTAGATCTTTTGCATTCCAGCATCTTCATTCTGCATAATAGCGTACAAAAGGATATATATATATAGGCAGGATAATATAATACAGGCAATGAACGAGCTGAGCTAGAGACTTAATTACGAAAATAAATCACTTACAGACAATAGCAAGAGAGGATAGATTTGTCGAGGGCGCGCTTTTGGAATAACTGGAACAGTTCAGTCAGTTGAACCTGTATAGTGTAACGTTTGAAGAAATGCTCCACTCTAACGTCCAGCGGAAACCACTCTTTCGCGTCCTTCTTTGATGTGTGCACCAGGTACCAGGTATGCAGATTTCGCATATGTGTTGATAGACCCGTCATCTCCTCATTACTGACCATAGGCTCCCCTTGGACATATTTCCATGCCATCTCTAACATTGGCGCATGTTCATAGCCTAAAAGTTGACCAAGGCTCATACCCAAGGCGGTAGCCTGTTCCTTGGCCTGAGATACAGTGACACCAAGTTCTTTAGCAGCAGCTATGGCTCTGGGGTCCAATAATTCCAGGTCTTTATCCATAGCGACTCTGAAGTCCTTGTCGACATCGGAACACACTATGAGCGGGGGGACCGATTGATTTTTCTGCTGTCCGAGCTGGGCAATTTGTTTCCCGCTTTTTGCACTTCTTCCCTTGTTCTGCTCAGACTGGGCACGTGCTATCTTAGTAAGTTCACGACCATAGTCAGATGGCAGATTCATCGATATCTGGGATGGCTGCTCAAGGAAGGACTTTCTCCACTTTTTGGATTTTTCATCGTATACCGGCTTCTGCTCGGGCTTTTTTGGTGCAAAAAAAGCCTTATTGTAGGCAGCCACCTCCGCGGCGTTTTCCGCTACAGTCCTGTCATAAGGTCTAATGGGAAGATTCTTATGAGGTACTGTTGGGAGGGGCGACCTTTTACGTTTCGGTGATCGCTTACCCCTCATAGTACGAGCGGTGGGCGGAAACGGCTGACGCGGCGGCGGAGACGGCTGACGCGGCGGCGGAGACGGCTGCGCTGGAGACTGGTGAGGCGGTGAAGAGGACTGTTGCGCTGGAGAATGCTGAGGCGGTGAAGAGGACTGTTGCGCTGGAGACTGGTGAGGAGTCGATGGCCTTGGCTGCCAGTTCGGAAGCACGATGAATTCCTTTGGCCATAGAATGGTCGCTTTCTTGGCTTCTCCAAGTTCAAGCACCTCCCCATCTTCACCTGCAGGGTGTTGCAGCTTCAGCTCCTCATAATCTTTCGGCCCGCGGATTATATCCTGGAGGATATTTTCCTGATCTTCGTCTCGTTCCATAGTTTCTGCAAATTAAGAACAATGCACAAAACTTTAGTTGGGTAACTTGTTCCATATGTCAAGATACATCTACAATATCATAAACCCGTAAACTCGTATCGTAAACCCGTAAACTCGTATCGTAAACTCGTAAACTCGTATCGTAAACCCGTAAACTCGTATCGTAAACCCGTAAACTCGTAAACTCGTATCGTAAACCCGTAAACTCGTATCGTAAACCCGTAAACTCGTAAACTCGTATCGTAAACCCGTAAACTCGTATCATAAACCCGTAAACTCGTAAACTCGTATCGTAAACCCGTAAACCCGTAAATTTGCATCTTTGCATATCTAACACAATTTACCGGGTCAACTTCCGAACCACGATCTACCGGGAAGAACAAATACCGGACAAGAACACAATCAATACATGGCATTGATGCAATGCGCAATATGTATGCATGATCAATTTAATGCATTGACATGGAACTCTAAATCATGTTTGAAATGTTATTGAATTAGGACAAGCACAAATTAGGACTAACAAAATTTTCCTATACAAAAAAATCCTAACACTAACAAAATTTTCCTATACAAAAAATCCTAACACTAACAAAATTTTCCTATACACTAACAAAAAATCCTAACACTAACAAAATTTTCCTATACAAAAAAATCCTAACACTAACAAAATTTTCCTATACACTAACAAAAAATCCAAACACTAACCAAAAAATTTCCTAACACTACATTTTCCTAACACTAACATTTTCCTATACAAAACAAAAAAAATCCTAACACTAACATTTCGTATACAAAAAAAATCCTAACACTAACATTTTCCTAACAAATTTTTTTTCCTAACACTAACATTTTCCTATATACAAAATAAAAAAAATCCTAACACTAACATTTCCTATACAAAAAAAATCCTAACACTAACATTTTCCTAACAATTTTTTTTCCTAACACTAACATTTTCCTAACACTAACATTTTCCTATACAAAACAAAAAATATCCTAACACTAACATTTCCTATACAAAAAAAATCCTAAAATCCTAAAATTCTAACTCACCGATCGAGAAGCGACCGGTGCGGGCGGCGGTGGGACGGCGGTGGCGCTGGGCGCGGGGACGGCGGCGTGGAGGCATGGGAGGTGTGCGTGGAGAGGAGGGCGGGGTCAGGCCGGCGTCTGGGCGGCGTACGCGTGCGGGGAGGAGGCCGGCGCGTCGGGCCGGGCGCGTGGCTGTGCGGGGAGGAGGCCGGCCACGTCGTGGCGTGTACGGGGAGGAGGCCGGCCGTGTCGGGGCGGCGTGCGCGCGGGGAGGCGGCGGGGCGGCGCGTGGAGTCGGCGGCGGGGCAGCCTGACGGCGTTGATGCGCGGCGCCCTTCTTGCTCCTGCTCGTCTCGATGAAAACCGTCTGTGCGTGAGAATGGGGAAGAAGAAGAGGCTAGGGGTTAAGTAGCAGGGGGCCATTGGTCCCGGTTGCTTCAAAGAACCGGGACCAATGCATCTTTGGTCCCGGTTCTTGCCAGCAACCGGGACCAAAGAGTGCGTCATTTAATGCCAGATCGCTGCGCGCGTCCAAGGATCTTTGGTCCCGGTTCTTGGTAGAAACCGGGACCAAAGAGTCCTTTTTCAAACTTATTTCGAACTTTTCAGTTCTGAAATTTTGTTCCCGCCTTTTTTTTTTCTTATTTAGGTGTTTGGATATGAATTTCAAATGGTTTTGAATCTGAAAAGACTTTCAACATGAAAAGTTTTTAAATTTGAATAAATAATCCAAAACCATTTTCTGTTTTCTAAAATAATTATTCTAACTATACAAACTATTAACCATTTTGCCATTTTCAATTAAAAATGCATTAACTTTATTGCATATTTTGAATTGACAAAACTTTCAACGTGAAAAGTGTTTGAATTTGTATAAATAATCCAAAATCAATTTTACATTATTATTGTCATTTTCAATTTAATATGGATAAATTCATATCTTTAAATCCGTAAGTCGAAATTCGACAAATAATCCGTAAGCAGAAGTAAATGCAGAACAATTTCAGAAAACCTATATTTGTAAGATGAATGTTTGGTGTTGTAAAATGCAGAAGAAAGCAGATAAAAATTATTAATTCATTTATCTTAATGCATTACATAAAAGGTTTAATACATTATTACACATGATACAACGTCTCACAAGCGCTTGAAAGAAACACACCCCTGATCCAACATCACCAACATTATTCTACATAAACGGACTTGCTGGCTCGAAGGCCGTAGGATTAGGGGGAACGGCGGGAGGAGCCAGCCCCGTGGGCGGCCGCCCGGTTCTCGCGCGCACGTTTGCGGCGGAGGGCAAGATCCATGGAGGATGAGTCTTTCAGCGCCCAATCCAGATCGGAAGCCTCCTTCGCCTTGAGCTGGTAGGAAGTCTTGGCTCGCTGGACAGGGTAGTCGCGGACAGACTGGAAGGAGGCTTCCATGGCCTCCTGTATCTGCAACCCACAACCTTCTTCCCCGTCGTCGCTCCAGTCGAAGTCGTCGTCCTCCTCCTCCTCCGCGGGAGGAGCGGCGGCGCCTGGTGGAGGTGCAGCGGCGCCAGGTGGAGGTGCGCCGGCACCTGGTGGAGCAGGAGGCCGGTAGCTGGGCATTCCTCTCCACGCCGGGCTCGTGGGCATACGGCGGGATAGACTCCCGCGGTTGCGCCCAAGCGCGCTCTGCCGAGCACGCTCGACCTCGTCCAGAAGGCGTTGCGGCGGGCGTGGCGGATCCATCTCGTGGAGACGATGCGTTCGTGGCTAGGAATGGTGGATTAGGGTTTACCCCGTCGGCGACAATATATAAAGACCTCCAGGGCAGCGCTGGGGGAGGACACGTGCCCAGGGAAGCGCTGGGGAGGACACGTGTCGTGACCGCAAAGCCCGTCTTTAGTCCCGGTTGGTGTTACCAACCGGGACTAAAGAAGCACACAGATCGTGTGTTTCTTTCAATCGCTTGTGAGCCGTTGGATCAGGGGTGTGTTTCTTTTGAGGGATTGTGAGCTGTTGGATCAGCAGTATCACGACCACTTCGTGAGCCACATGACCCGGTTGGTGTTACCAACCGGGACTAAAGAAGCACACGGATCGTGTGTTTCTTTCAAGCGCTTGTGAGACGTTGGATCAGGGGTGTGTTTCTTTTGAGGGATTGTGAGCTGTTGGATCAGCAGTATCACGACCACTTCGTGAGCCACATGACCCGGTTGGTGTTACCAACCGGGACTAAAGAAGCACACGTACCCTATATATAGCCGCCCTCCTCAGACAAGTTACTCACTCACACAAAACATTCCAGCGTCACTCGGAGAGGCATCTTTGGGCAACCAGCGGCAAGACGTCTCTGATGACCTGCGACCGTTCCAAACGGTTGCAGATCATCAGAGATGTGTTGCCGGACGGTTGTAGATCATCAGAGACGTCTTGCCGCTGCTTGGATCGAAGTGGTGCTCAAACACAAAACATTCCAGCGTCACTCGGAGAGGCATCTTTGGGCAACCAGTGGCAAGACGTCTCTGATGACCTGCGACCGTTCCAAACGGTTGCAGATCATCAGAGACGTCTTGCCGGACGGTTGTAGATCATCAGAGACGTCTTACCGCTGCTTGGATCGAAGTGGCGCTCAAACTCACGAGCCACCGTCGGGCTGTATGCAGGGGGAACTGTGTTTGGACGGTCGAAGCTGAGGTTTGAGAGGTTCCCACGGGAGGTGTGGGAGCCGACAACCACCTACCACGCGTGTTTCACCACATAAAGGTTTAATACATTACTACACATCACATAAAGGTTTAATACATTACATTGATTTACATAAAAGCCATGAACCCTTCTTCGCGTATGTCCCTGGCCTATGATCGCTTCAGCCGTAACCATGGAGCATCTTCATTATTTAACGGGATGCTTGGGTCAGTTCTCACTGTGAAGGGCGGAATTTCATCAAACTTATCATAATCTGCTGACATGTCTGTCTTGTCCTCGACTCCCACGATGTTTCTTTTCCCTGAAAGAACTACGTGACGCTTTGGCTCATCGTATTCGTTTGCTTGTTTTTTCTTTTTTTCGGTATTCGTTTGCTTGTTTTTTCTTTTTTTCGGTCTGGAGGACATGTCCTTCACATAGAAAACCTGAGCCACATCATTGGCTAGGACGAATGGTTCGTTCTTGTAACAACCAAGATTCTTGAGATCCACTGTTGTCATCCCGTACAGCTGGTCTACCTTTATCCCTTCTCCATTCATGTTGACCCAACTGCACCGAAACAAAGGGACCTTAAAAGTAGGTCCATAGTCAAGTTCCCATATCTCCTCTATGCGACCATAGTATGTGTCCTTTTGCCCATCGTCGTTTGTTGCATCAAAGCGGACACCACTGTTCTGGTTGGTGCTCTTTTTATCTTGGGCGATCGTGTAAAATGTATTCCCATTTATCTCGTACCCTTGGAAATTCAATACAGTCGAAGATGGTGACGCGGCCAACAAGTAGAGCTGATCTCCGACAGTGGTGTCATTCATGAGCTGTAATCGCAACCAACTGCCGAAGGTCTCCATGTGTTTTTCTTTAATCCAGGAGTCATCCTTCCCCGGGTTCTTGGAGCGTACATAATTCTTGTGTTCCTCGATATACGGAGCCACGAAGGTGGAACTTTGTAGAACTGTGTAGTGTGCTTGAGTTAAAGAATGCCCGTCCCTACATATCAGTGCTTTCTTTCCTAGCGTGCCTTTTCCACTCAGTCTCCCCTCATGCCGCGATTCAGGAACACCAATCGGCTTAAGGTCAGGAATAAAGTCAACACAGAACTCAATGACCTCTTCTGTTCCATAGCCCCTTGAGATGCTTCCTTCTGGCCTAGCACGGTTATGAACATATTTCTTCAAGACTCCCATGAACCTCTCGAAGGGGAACATATTGTGTAGAAATACAGGACCGAGAATGGCAATCTCGTCGACTAGGTGAACCAGGAGATGCGTCATAATATTGAAGAATGATGGGGGGAACACCAACTCGAAGCTGACAAGACATTGGACCACAGCCTTCTGTAAACTTGGTAGAGTTACTGGATCGATGACCTTCTGAGATATTGCATTGAGGAATGCACATAGCTTCACAATGGGTACTCGAACATTTTCCGGTAGAAGCCCCCTCAATGCAACCGGAAGCAACTGCGTCATAATCACGTGGCAATCATGAGACTTCAGGTTCTGGAATTTTTTCTTTGCCATATTTATTATTCCCTTTATATTTGACGAGAAGCCAGCCGGGACCTTGATACTGCTCAGGCATTCAAAAAAGATTTCCTTCTCTGCTTTGGTAAGAGCGTATCTGCTTAAGTATTGACGCCCTTTATCCGTCTGCTTGTTGTATGGGTCTTTCATACGTTGCTGGTCTGCCCGTGCTTCCGGTGTATCTTTTGTCTTCCCATACACGCCCAGGAAGCCTAGCAGGTTCACGCAAAGATTCTTCGTCACGTGCATCACGTCGATTGAAGACCGGACCTCTAGGACTTTCCAATAGGGTAGCTCCCAGAATATAGAGCACTTCTTCCATATGGGTACGTGGTTGTCAGCGTCATTCGGAACAGATAGACTGCCAGGACCCTTTCCAAAGATTACTTCTAAATCCTTGACCATGTCATATATAACATCACCATCAGGGAGGTTAGGCTTCTTCCGGCGATCTGCCTCACCGTTGAAATGCTTGCCGGGCTTTCTTACGGCATGACCGTTCGGAAGAAATCGACGATGCCCCAGGTACACATTCTTGTTTCCCAAATGTATACTTTCAGTCTTATCTAAACAGTGCGTGCATGCATTGTATCCCTTGTTTGACTGTCCTGAAATGTTACTAAGAGCAGGCCAATCATTGATGGTTACGAACAGCAACGCTCGTAGGTCAAATTCCTGTTGTTTGTGCTCATCCCACACACGTACACCTGGTTCGGACCACAACTGCAAAAGTTCATCAACTAATGGCCGTAGGTACACATCAATGTCGTTGCCGGGTTGCTTCGGGCCTTGGATGAGCACTGGCATCATAATGAACTTCCGCTTCATGCACAACCAAGGAGGAAGGTTGTAGATACATAGAGTCACGGGCCAAGTGCTATGACTGGAGCTCTGCTCCCCAAAAGGATTAAAGCCATCTGTACTTAGACCAAATCTTAAGTTCCTTGCGTCATCTGAAAATGTCGGGAACTCTCTGTCGATTTTTCTCCACTGGGACCCATCGGCGGGGTGTCTCAACTTCCCGTCTTTCTTACGCTCTTCTTTGTGCCATCGCAACAACCTGGCATGCTCTTTGTTTCTGAACAGACGTTTCAACCGTGGTATTATAGGAGCATACCACATCACCTTAGCAGGAACCCTCTTCCGGGGGGGCTCGTCATCGCCCTCAACATCACCAGGGTCATCTTGTCTTATCTTGTACCGCAGTGCATTGCATACCGGGCATTTATCCATGTTCTCGTACTCACCGCGGTACAGGATGCAGTCATTAATGCATGCATGTATCTTCTGCACATCTAATCCTAGAGGGCAGATAGCCTTCTTTGCTTCGTATGTAGTCTCGGGCAATTCGTTATCCTTTGGAAGCTTCGGCTTCATTATTTTCAGTAACTTCTCAAATCCCTTGTCAGAACAACCAGTCTCTGCCTTCCATTTCAGCAGTTCCAGTGTGGTACCGAGCTTTGTGCTGCCATCTTCGCAGTTTGGGTACAGCAACTTTTTGTGATCCTCAAGCATGGCCTCCAACTTTAGCTTCTCCTTTTCTGTATCGCATTCTCGCTTTGCATCAGAAATGACCCCACCAAGACCATCAGCGGGCTCATCTGATGCCCGATGTTCACCTCTTTCTTCTTCAACGTCTTCCATAACAGTATCACCGCATTCCTCAGGGAACATAGGATAGTTGTCATCATCCTCCTCTTCTTCATTGTCTTCCATCGTAACCCCTCTTTCTCCGTGCTTGGTCCAACAATTATAGCTGGGCATGAAACCTTTCCGAATCACGTGGTCTTGAATGGTTCTCGGGTCAGAGTACTCCCTGACGTTCCGACACTTCTCACATGGACAAGGCATAAAATTATTCACTTTGTTTGCCTCAGCCACATCGAGAAATTTATGCAGGCCTGCAATAAACTCGGAACTGCGTCGTTCGCCGTACATCCATCGCATCCGTGCATCCATCTGCATCATATATATAATTAAGTTTATCAAATACCATTACAATAACATCTTGAATAGTGAAATGACCACCGTACATCGACACGTGCAATATTTCTGTATCAATTACAGATGAAAAGGATATAGTTGCTAACCTCGGCCGAGGATATCATCTTGTGCGAACTTAAGTGTGGCTCGGGCATTTCATCGAACACATCTTGTGCGTGGCAAAGAAAAAAAAACTAGCACCACTTCCCACCAATCCAACCAGAAAAAAAAACAGAGGAGAGAAGAGGGGGGGTGGGGGTTATATATAGGCAGGGGAGGTATTGGTCCCGGTTCTTGGTAAGAACCGGGACCAAAGCTCCGCGCCACGCCACGTGGCTGGCTCTGGAGCTTTGGTCCCGGTTCTTGCCAAGAACCGGGACCAATGCCCCCAACCGAACCGGGACCAATGCCCCACGGGGCCCTGGCAAATCGAACCGGGACCAGTGCCAGGCACTGGTCCCGGTTTTTGCCTGAACCGGGGCTAATGGCAAACAGGACTCCGGACGAAAGGTCCTTTTTCTACTAGTGTCAGAATAACTAGAAGAACCACCAGATTGCCCGCCATCATCATCACCTAACGTTATTTCCAGACTTTTTGTTAGCGTAGCTATAACGTTACCACGTTTAGTGTGGTTTCGAGCGTATAAGACGAAAATAGCGCCATAGCGTCAACTTTAGGCTAAATATAGCGTAGCCTCTCCAAATACGCTATATCGTGCTATTAACCGGGAAATAGCGTGCTATTTTTTTCGTTGGGTAAGACACATATATAAGTTTTTACTCCCTTTTTGAATTCTCAATCAATCAGAATTGTCAAGGACAAATCCAGTCTGGGGGTGTTTATGGACTTATGTTTGTGGTTTGTACTTTCTGCACCAGCTGTTAAACATGTGATCATTCCATACCAAACCCTTGTAGTTGTAATGATCTGTCTAGTTCAAAGAACTTTACCAAGTCTCTGTTGTTTCCTTTGATGGTTCTTGAAATAGTAAATCCATACGCAGGGGCTGAATTTTATTTATGAAGCGAGTGGACAACCCAATAACCAGTTCTAAACAAACATAAAAATAGCCTGTTACATATTTTCTTGATATTGTTTATCTGTTACCAGGCTGCAATAAAGAAACCACGTGAGGGACAGAACCTCTGGTTTGCAAGAGATCAGTTTCTGCCGATATGGAGATCGGTGTTAACATGTCGTTTTATTGTGAGCATCTTTCCATCTTATGCACCAAAGAAAGAGTCACTATATACTCCACCTGTTGACACCAAGAAGAAACTGAATAATCAAAGGCTTTGCCAACTTCATCTTGGCTTGTTGGATACCAGTAGGTCTCGGAAATCAGGAAATGATCCAAAAATAGCAAGTGCTCATCGATCCAGAAGGCTATTTGGTACTGCTGCATCGACCGTCCTGAAGATGATGAAGCGCGCATGATGACCGGGAATGAGGGTATATATAATAGTTTGCTAGTTGAAGATGTTGAACATAATAGCCAATTTTCATCCGTTGAAAGATTCCAGTCAACTACATTGATTTTGGAGATATTTGTACCATTAAGGAGGTATTCAGCTAAAATGATGCCTTTTGTGGACATGAATCTTTAAATCATTTCATCTCATCTTGGAGCTTAAACTTCTATTGACAGAATGTCTCGCTGCAAGCGAGTATATATGCATGCTTTTCATTCCTCTTTGAAATACGAGTTGTTCCCTTTATTTATCCTTTGATTTCCAGCAAGAACTGTCACCGTCTAATTGAACTACGTACACACGTAAATTATCAGACCGGCCGGCTGTGTCCTTTGTAGCCGTTACAGACCCCGAAGGACTGCGTTCGTGATCGTCATGCATCCTGGGCGTGGCGCTGAGAACAACGCCGGCCAGCTCGATGAGATAGCTCAGCATTCGATTGAGATAGCTCTGCCATTAGAAATTTGAAGCCTAAACATCAACACACGTATATGCAACCTGTGCATTTTGCCTGGTCCCAATTTCTTAATCATATATATAAGTGCACGGTCTATACAAATAGTAATCTTCCTAATACCTGTTCATATACCTCAACTCTGCCTACGTACAAGTGAGTATAGTATTTGATTAATTTGGAAGTACAACAAAGATTGGAAAATAGACATGTGACACTATCTCAACAAGTCTTCGGGACGAGATTGACATAATTCTTTAGCTTCACATTTTTGCATACACTTGTTGTGGCGTCGCTCTTGTGCCCATTAAAATTAAGATTCATGTCTTACGTACAACAATATGTCATGACATGGGACTGTGTCGCTGCACTCAAGCTTGATAGCCTCTTTTGTCGCACTTGTGTCTCGTATATTTTTGAACTGGATGTTATTGAGTTGCACCGCTAAAGTTTGTTTCTCTCATGCCTTAGGATTCAAAGGATCGGCCATCGTGCAATATTTCTTGTCAACGGTTATAGGATTCTTGACTCTCGCCATGGTCATATCTTCAAATATGATGTTGCTCGCTTATCCTGTTCCTCCCTGCCATGAGTTGATGCGTACTCCATTCAGTGTGCCTGAGAGGTGTGCTTTATAGATTAATTGTTACATTGAAAACTCGGGCTTCAAAGTTATCACCGAAACTCTACTTGCCACACTACGTATACACTTTGGCATAACCAATCACTCGCATAAACTACCTCTTAGACAAGCTAAATGTAACACATCAGTTCACTTCTAATATCTTACCCTACATACTATTTCTTTATGCATGCATGACTAGAAATTCAAAAAGAAGTTCATGTGTGCTAGAAACTAGAAAGAAGTTAATGTGTACCCAGGAATATGTCATCTGAGTTGACGCATGGGTGAACACTAGACATTACCCTCCATTTATAGACACAACTGGTGTGGTGGTAATCATGCTCTTCTTATGCAAAACTAATAACCGTGCATGATACATATTCCTACATGCATGATGGTGCGGCAATTTTCATGCATCACTGATAGAAAAATGGTCTGTAGTCCCGGTTCGGCTGGGCTTTCAGTCCCGGTTGCCGAACCGGGACTGGCCAATCGGGACCAATGCTGGTCCCGGTTGGTCCACGAACCGGGACCAATGCTGGTCCACGTGGCCAGTTCTGGCTGGGCGTGGGGGGAGACTCATTGGTCCCGGTTCGTATTACGAACCGGGACCAATGAGTGTTTTTTTTTTGTATTTAGGGTTTAGGGTCTATTTGGGCCACCTCTCCCTCTCGCCGGTGCCCCCTCTCCCTCTCGCCGGTGCCTCCGTCGTCTCCCCCTTCTTCGCATCGCCGACGTGCTCTCCATCTCTCACTCGCCGACATATCGAGGCCAAGGCTTCGATATTTCTGTGCAGGTACTACTCGTAAAGTAGTATCGTAAACTCGTAAAGGTCGGAACTAGTATTGTAAACTCGTTAACTAGTATCGTAAACTCGTATCGGACCACATGAACTAGTATCGTAAACTCGTAAACTCGTATAGGTCGGAACTAGTATCGTAAACTCGTAAACTAGTATCGTAAACTCGTAAACTCGTATCGGACCACATGAACTAGTATCGTAAACTCGTAAAATCGTAAACCCGTAAACTAGTATCGTAAACTCGTAAACTCGTATCGGACCACAAATTAATGCCAGATGTACACACGAGTTTCATGCATATATACATCTCTTTTACACTCTCATTTTAACCGGTCCATAGTATTCTCCGTTTGGATCTAGGACCTCTGCATCTAAGAATCCCGCAATTTCCTCTTGAATTGCGCGTACGCGATCTTGTGGTAGAAGACCGTCCCGCAACCGTTCGATATAATTTAAAGAAGGGGTCAATATATATGAATGAAACTTAACACAATTGATGGCAATAAACTAAAATTGTGAATATTGTTTACGTACTTCAAGTTGTTCTAAGAACCGGCTCTTGGATCGCTCTTGGGTCGTCTGGCGAATGAACTCGCAAATGTAGTATCCACATAAATTATTCCCATGTTCCTGCCTCAAGCACTTTACGAGAACAGAGTTCAATCAAAATAATAATCAAACATGATAATGGTATTGAAACTAAAATCAAAGAGATGCGCGGAATAATAATCAGGCATGATAACTTACACTTATTTGTTCAAATGTAAGCTCCGGCGCCCAAATACCCCTAGTCTTGGCGGTGAACCGTTTCCAAGCCCTGTCTGGCAAAGAAAATGAATAAACGAGTTATATATTAATTGCTTGCTACCAGGGAATGAACGGAAAGTTGCCGATATAGTGCCATAATGATTGAAATTACCCTTGGAGGCATTCCTGCATGTCCTCCCACTCCTCAAGGGGTTTACGTTTCGAGTCCATGAAAAGTACTACTCCTTTGTCAGGTTTAATGATTAGCAGAATAAAGTGGAAGCTGCGCACGCATAAGTCATCAATTATACACTTAACATCGAGTAAGCGAAATAGAATGTGTACAAAACAGTAACACTCACCCGTAGTTGTAAGGAAATAGTATTTCCCTTTTGGTTTCGTTAAACCTTAACGCTCTTACCAAGTTATCCTCTGTGTCGTTGTAATGACGTTTGGGAGATACTTGATGAATGTAGTATGGGTCAATGAAACCAATGTCATAGATTTGTCCTCTTTTGCATTGGAGAATCTTCATTCTGCATAATTAATATAGTGATGAGTAAGATTATACATGCAATGAACGAGCTGAGCTAGCTAGAGACTTAATTACAGAAATAATACTTACAGACAATAGGCACTGAGGATAGCTTTGTCGATGGCGTCTTGTTGGTATAACTGAAATAATTCAGGAAATTCAATCATTACCATGCCATTTCCATGCCCGTAATGCTCGTTTCTATAGGCCACGTAGATCCAGTTTTCCCCTTCCTCACAGGCTCGCATGTACCACTTATGCAATCTGCGCATTTTTGTTGGTAGACCGTTGACTAGCTTAGGTTTGACGAGACTATGCCCGTACCGGTATTGGTATGCTACTTCCGGGAACTCTTGTAATTACGCTAAGTAGTCCTGAATGGACATGCCATGAGCAGCGGCCGCTTCTCCGTATATTGCAACAAACTCAGGATCGATAGCGACATCACCTGTGCTCGACCCCTCGGCGGTATTGGAAAACACTTTGAGCGGGGGGCACGACTGGTTTTTCTGTTCTCCGAGCTGGGGAACTGATTTCCCGCTTGCACTACTACTCTTCGACCGCTCTTTATTTGCCTGAACCGACTTGCGAATCTGGCGGTCATAGTCTGATGTCAGCCTTGGCGGGGGTTGTTCAAGGGTCTTCAGCATTTTGAAGACGGCGGCTTTTTCTGCTGGGGTGGAGGGGAACTCTGCCTCTTTCGTCTTCTTCAGGCCAGCCAACCACTCTTGATGTTGGGCATTTGCGATCGCGGCATTTTCCTCCACCGTACGGTCATAAGGTCTCATGGGAAGATTCTTATGAGGTACTTTTGGGAGGGGCGACCTTTTACGTTTCGGTGATCGCTTACCCCTCATAGTACCAGCGGTGGGCGGAGACGGCTGAGGCGGCGGCGGAGACGGCTGACGCGGCGGTGGAGACGGCTGCGCTGGAGACTGGTGAGGTGGTGAAGAGGACTGTTGCGCTGGAGAATGCTGAGGCGGTGAAGAGGACTGTTGCGCTGGAGACTGGTGAGGAGTCGATGGCCTTGGCTGCCTGTTTGGAAGCACGATGAATTCCTTTGGCCATAGAATGGTCCCTTTCTTGGCTTCTCCAAGTTCAAGCACCTCCCCATCTTCACCTGCAGGGTGTTCCAGCTTCAGCTCCTCAAAATCGTTCATCACTTCATCCACCCCGACAACAGCGTAGCCATGTGGAACCGGAGAGAAATGGTAAGTTGGATTAGGTCCAATTGGTACGGCATAGCCGACCGCCACCTTCATGGTTAAGTTAAAAACTTTCACATGTAGCTCACAAGGTGTGCTCTCCGTGATATCATCCACTGGGTAGCGACGAAGCGGAGCCACCGTCAGTGCATCATCAGTACCATCCTGGAGCTCCGTGGAAGCCACGCTGCTTTTCCGATTCGATGGGCCGCCGGTACCATCGCATGCAGCTTCTACCATGTGCCGCTGAGATTGGCCGCTAGTACCTTGCTGGCTAAGTGCGGCAATTTGATCCTTCTGCCGCTTTAATTCTTCTTCTATATTACGCAGCCGGCCTGCAGCAGCGCGTGCTTCCATTGCCTCCCTTTCCTTTCTCCTCTGATGGCTTCTATCAGGAAATTTCTTCCTGTGCTCGGGAATCGCAATTGTCTTGGGCTTGGAGCCTGGTACGCCTCGTGTTCGTCCGTCGTGTTCCTCATTCCCAAGGGCGCGTGTGAGCTCGTCATCCTCTCTATCGGTAATGAACCGTCCCTCTGCAACATCCTTTACTGCATTTCTAATGCCTTCGATGGGTAGTAGGGGCTTATCTTTGTGTCTTCTGTTATATATGCACTTCCCTTCTGCGTCCAACGTGCCCCCATGCCCGTAAAACCAATTTCTTGCCCGTTCGATCCATGCGAGTGGCTCTGGAGTGATCCCTTTAGCCAGCAGGTCCGCCTCAAGTTTCTCCCACTTAGGCATGCTAAAGGCGTAGCCACCAGGCCCCATAGTATGGTGGTAGATCTTTTTAGCAGCATTTGCCTTATTTTTTGCAGACTTTTCCTGAGCTTCCTCCGATTTCTTGTACGCCACAAATTCTTCCCAGTCGTCACTTATCTTCTCATACCCTTTATCAAAGTCCGGAGTCTTATTTTTCTTGACAAACTCGGTGTTCAATCTTTTCTTCCAGTTCTTGAATAGCTCGGCCATCTTCTTAAGAGCCCAGTCCTTGACTTTTTGCTCCATGTTTTGCCGGGCAATCTTTTCTACTTCATTTGGATCCTCCTCATCTGGATCCACCTCTGGCGCCGGCAGGGTGAAATTAAGCATGAGCTTTCTCCAAAGTCTTTTTTGCCCACCTCGCCGACATATCTTACTCCTCCCTCCTTTGGTTGATGCCATTCTCGAATGGTGATCGGGATGTAGTCCCTAACAAGAACTCCGCATTGCTTTACCATTTTATTTTTAACATCAGGGGGAGCAGTCGGTGTGCCGTCTTCAGCGACTTTTTCGATCCTGTACCTTTCTTGGTCGCCCAACTTTTTGGCTGGGCCTCGTTTTGTCCTTACAGAAGATTTGCTCGATCCGGAGGGCTAAAAGAAGAAAGAGCGTTAATATATGTATATAGACAACAGAGCCTTAATTAATACAATCTTCGGCTTCATTAATATATGTATATGCACCTCGCCGGAGTTTGCAACATTTAATGTTCCACCGGAGCCTTCGGCTTCTCCCTCGTCGGCTTCTCCCTCGCCGACTTCTCCCTCACCCCAGCCGTCGGGTTCTACCTCACCGGAGCCGTCTCTTCGGTTGAGAGACTCATCTCCCTCACCGGAGTTGTTCAGAAACTGCGAGGTGACATCACCAACATCTTCTGGCCCGCGGATTATATCCTCGAGGATGTTTTCCTGATTTTCGTCTCGTTCCATAGTTTCTGCAAATTAAGAACAATGCACAAAACTTTAGTGAATCGGATATGTGAATGCAAATGTGACTACAAAGGTAAATTTGCTAATTTTGCTAACACCTTAATTTGCTAATTTTGCTAACACATAAATTTTGCTAACACTTTAAATATTTCTTAAACAAGCTATTAAATCCTTTTAGGGTTACATAGTGTTGATTATTTGTGACCTAACCCAATTGGATTCAACTTAATTAGATTAACCAAATGACAATTAAAATTGTTATAGTACAGAAGTGGCAACAATCTTTATTTGAATACCTAATTAATTATGTTGCTTAATTAATTCTACAAAAATTAGGGGTGCTAGGCTACTGCAATACAAACTTAACACAATTGGATTCATAATTTTTGAATTATTAGAGTATCAGAAACAAACAAGTTTATATAATTAATGTTCTGTACTATTTTAAATACCCAGCAATTAATATTAATCTAAACAGGGTGAAACTAGTTTAGTAGCACAGAATTTTTCATAAGCTATCCAGAGAATTTTGGTTTGAATTATTTGGATGTGTAAATCTCGAGTTATTGATTTCAAAGTTGACAGATGAATTATATTTAGATTCAAATTGCGCACGGATAAGTTAAATATCTGACGAGCGGGGCCCGCATGTCAGTGACACAGAGAGCCGGCGGCGGCTCTGTCGACCACGGACATGACGGAGGAGGGCGCGGGAGGTCGCGCGGGTGCGCGCGTCGCACGCACGGGAGCGTGGGGAGGTGAACGGGCGGCGCGACGGACCAAATGGTCGCCGGAGTAACTCCGGCGACGCGGTTCCGCGGCGGCGGTCGCAAGCACGCGTCGGCAGCGAGCTATGGGATAGGAGGAGGACGGAGGAGAGGTCGGGGAGGGGTAGAAGCTCACCCTGAGCACGCTGGAATCGAGCACGGCGGACCTCGGCCGGAGTTGGAGAAGACGCGCGTGCGGGAGGCGCGGCGTGGAGGAGCTAGGGCGGCGCGTGGAGGAGGCCGGCGCGTGGAGGAGCTAGGCCGGCGCGGACGTCAACGGCGGCGGCGGGGCGCGGCGTGGGGCGCGGCGCGGAGGTCGGGCAGCCTGCCGGCGTAGTTTCGCTCCGCGTCACGTCCTTAGTCCATTTGGGTGGAATGGGGAAGAAGAAGAGGCAGAGACATTTATAGCAGCACTCATTGGTCCCGGTTGCTGCCAAGAACCGGACCAATGCCTCTTTGGTCCCGGTTCTTGGCAACAACCGGGACCAATGAGTGGGTCAGTTAATGCCAGATTCGCGTGGCGCGTCCATGGACTCATTGGTCCCGGTTCTTCGTATAAACCGGGACCAATGAGTCATTTTTCAAAATTATTTCAAACTTTTCAGTTCTGAATGTTGTTTCCCGCCTTTTTTTTTTCTTATTTAGGTGTTTGAATATGAATTTCAAATGGTTTTGAATCTGAAAAGAGTTTCAACATGAAAAGTGTTTAAATTTGAATAAATAATCCAAAACCATTTTCTGTTTTCTAAAATAATTATTCTAACTATATAAACTATTAACCATTTTGCCATTTTCAATTAAAAATGCATTAACTTTATTGCATATTTTGAATTGACAAAACTTTCAACATGAAAAGTGTTTGAATCTGAATAACTAATTCAAAACCATTTTCTATTTTTTTAAATTACTTATCTAAATATCGTTTTTTGTTTTTCGATTGTCAAAAATGACATTTTTTGTGAAGCAAGTACAACAAATATGGTGCAAAATGGCACCCATCCAATTATCACACAAAGTAGACCATATTTTATGGATAATCCACAAATATTAGTAATTTTCTCGGTTTCTAGCTAATTTCGCCTACTTATTATTACACATGCTCCTTACATAAAGGTTTAATACATTCCATAGAATGCATTACATAAAAGTTTTAATACATTATTACACATCACCAACATCACCAACATTATTCTACATAAACGGACTTGCTGGCTCGGAGGCCGTAGGATTAGGAGGAACGGCGGGAGGAGCCAGCCCCGTTCGCGGCTGCCCGGTTCTCGCGCGCACGTTTGCGGCGGAGGGCAAGATCCATGGAGGATGAGTCTTTCAGCGCCCAATCCAGCTCGGAAGCCTCCTTCTCCTTGAGCTGGCAGATAGTTCTGGCTCGCTGTACACGGTCGTCGTGGACGGACTGGAAGGAGGCTTCAAGGGCCTCCTGCATCTACGGCCCGCCGCGCTCTTCCCCATGGTCGCTCCAGTCGAAGCCGTCGTCGTCGTCATCCTCCTCGTCGGGAGGGGCGGCGGCGACTGGTGGAGGTACGGCCGCGGATCCCCACGCCACCCCTGCGGTGTACGCATCCTCGTCGGGGTCAGGGACGTCGGACCACGCGCGCTCGTACGTCCTTCGCACCTCCTCCGGCACCGGAGCAGGAGGCCGGTAGCAGGGCATTCCTCTCCACGCCGGGCTCGTGGGCATACGGCGGGATAGGCTCCCGCGGTAGCGCCCAAGCGCGCTCTGCCAAGCACGCTCGACCTTGTCCAGAAGGCGCTGCGGCGGGCATGGCGGATCCATCTCGTGGAGACGATGCGTTCGTGGCTAGGAATGGTGGATTAGGGTTTACCCCATCGGCGACAATATATAAAGACCTCCAGGGCAGCGCTAGGGGAGGACACGTGGCTAGGGCAGCGCTGGGGAGGACACGTGGCTGACACGAGTCGTGACCGCAAAGCCCGACTTTAGTTCCGGTTGGTGTTACCAACCGGGACTAAAGAAACACACGGATCGTGTGTTTCTTTCAAGCGCTTGTGAGACGTTGGATCAGGGGTGTGTTTCTTTTTAGGGATTGTGAGCTGTTGGATCAGCAGTATCACGACCACTTCGTGAGCCACATGACCCGGTTGGTGTTACCAACCGGGACTAAAGAAGCACACGTACCCTATATATAGCACCCCTCCCGGACATGTTCAGCACTCAGTGTCTACTCATTGTAGTTCATTTTGGCAGTACACGGGTAGCAGAGAGCGGAGGCTGAAGGTGAACCCTCCCCTCGGTCGGATCCAAGCAGCGGCAAGGATCTCTGATGATTAGCAACATCTCCAACACTTGTTAGGACGGTTGCAGATCATCAGAGACGTCTTGCCGCTGTTTGGATCGAAGGCCGATTTGCCGTCTCACGAGCCACCGGTGGGCTGACGGATGCAGGGGAAACCGTATGTTTTGTTCTATCTACAAAGCATTTTGGTATACAAAGCATTCGGATTCCCGTCATACAGCCCAACGGTGCATTTGATATGCAGTCACTCACGAGCCACCGTTGGGCTGTATGACGGGGAAACCGTGTGTTTTGGGCGTGTTTTTACCAAGGTGCTGCCCTCTCCCTCCCCTACCTTGGTGTTTGATCAAATTCCCCACTCATTTTTTCAGATCTCGGCGACGATGTCCCGGTTGGTGGATGGTTCTTCATAGGGATCCTTCTCACGTGAGTATTGACCCTGTGATGGTTCCTGCTCTTTGGGTGCGCAGCGCCGGCCGCTCAGCACCCCGTGGCTTAGGACCCGACAAAAGTTAGTGATATTATTCGTGATGTATTATGGTTAAATAAAAATGGACCCGAGCTATGTATTATGGTTTTCACCACATAAAGGTTTAATACATTACTACACATCACATAAAGGTTTAATACATTACATTGATTTACATAAATGCCATGAACCCTTCTTCGCGTATGTCCCTGGCCTATGATCGCTTCGGCCGTAACCATGGAGCATCTTCATTATTTAACGGGATGCTTGGGTCAGTTTTCACTGTGAAGGGCGGAATTTCATCAAACTTATCATAATCTGCTGACATGTCTGTCTTGTCCTCGACTCCCACGATGTTTCTTTTCCCTGAAAGAACTATGTGACGCTTTGGCTCATCGTCTGATGTATTCGTTTGCTTATTTTTTTTCTTTTTTTCGGTCTGGAGGACATGTCCTTCACATAGAAAACCTGAGCCACATCATTGGCTAGGACGAATGGTTCGTTCCTGTAACAACCAAGATTCTTGAGATCCACTGTTGTCATTCCGTACAGCTGGTCTACCTTTATCCCTTCTCCATTCATGTTGACCCAACTGCACCGAAACAAAGGGACCTTAAAAGTAGGTCCATAGTCAAGTTCCCATATCTCCTCTATGTAACCATAGTATGTGTCCTTTTGCCCATTCTCGTCTGTTGCATCAAAGCGGACACCACTGTTTTGGTTGGTGCTCTTTTTATCTTGGGCGATCGTGTAAAATGTATTCCCATTTATCTCGTACCCTTGGAAATTCAATACAGTCGAAGATGGTGACGCGGCCAACAAGTAGAGCTGATCTCCGACAGTGGTGTCATTCATGAGCTGTAATCGCAACCAACTGCCGAAAGTCTCCATGTGTTTTTCTTTAATCCAGGAGTCAGCCTCCCCGGGTTCTTGGAGCGTACATAATTCTTGTGTTCCTCGATATACGGAGCCACGAAGGTGGAACTTTGTAGAACTGTGTAGTGTGCTTGAGTTAAAGAATGCCCGTCCCTACATATCAGTGCTTTCTTTCCTAGCGTGCCTTTTCCACTCAGTCTCCCCTCATGCCGCGATTCAGGAACACCAATCGGCTTAAGGTCAGGAATAAAGTCAACACAGAACTCAATGACCTCCTCTGTTCCATAGCCCTTTGAGATGCTTCCTTCTGGCCTAGCACGGTTATGAACATATTTCTTCAAGACTCCCATGAACCTCTCGAAGGGGAACATATTGTGTAGAAATACAGGACCGAGAATGGCAATCTCGTCGACTAGGTGAACCAGGAGATGCGTCATAATATTGAAGAATGATGGGGGGAACACCAACTCGAAGCTGACAAGACATTGGACCACAGCCTTCTGTAAACTTGGTAGAGTTACTGGATCGATGACCTTCTGAGATATTGCATTGAGGAATGCACATAGCTTCACAATGGGTACTCGAACATTTTCCGGTAGAAGCCCCCTCAATGCAACCGGAAGCAACTGCGTCATAATCACGTGGCAATCATGAGACTTCAGGTTCTGGAATTTTTTCTCTGCCATATTTATTATTCCCTTTATATTTGACGAGAAGCCAGCCGGGACCTTGATACTGCTCAGGCATTCAAAAAAGATTTCCTTCTCTGCTTTGGTAAGAGCGTAGCTGCTTAAGTATTGACGCCCTTTATCCGTCTGCTTGTTGTATGGGTCTTTCATACGTTGCTGGTCCTCCCGTGCTTCTGGTGTATCTTTTGTCTTCCCATACACGCCCAGGAAGCCTAGCAGGTTCACGCAAAGATTCTTCGTCACGTGCATCACGTCGATTGAAGACCGGACCTCTAGGACTTTCCAATAGGGTAGCTCCCAAAATATAGATTTCTTCTTCCATATGGGTACGTGGTTGTCAGCGTCATTCGGAACAGATAGACTGCCAGGACCCTTTCCAAAGATTACTTCTAAATCCTTGACCATGTCATATATAACATCACCATCAGGGAGGTTAGGCTTCTTCCGGCGATCTGCCTCACCGTTGAAATGCTTGCCTTTCTTTCTTACGGCATGACTGTTCGGAAGAAATCGACGATGCCCCAGGTACACATTCTTGTTTCCCAAATGTATACTTTCAGTCTTATCTAAACAGTGCGTGCATGCATTGTATCCCTTGTTTGACTGTCCTGAAATGTTACTAAGAGCAGGCCAATCATTGATGGTTACGAACAACAACGCTCGTAGGTCAAATTCCTGTTGTTTGTGCTCATCCCACACACGTACACCTGGTTCGGACCACAACTGCAAAAGTTCATCAACTAATGGCCTTAGGTACACATCAATGTCGTTGCCGGGTTGCTTCGGGCCTTGGATGAGCACTGGCATCATAATGAACTTCCGCTTCATGCACAACCAAGGAGGAAGGTTGTAGATACATAGAGTCACGGGCCAAGTGCTATGACTGGAGCTCTGCTCCCCAAAAGGATTAAAGCCATCTGTACTTAGACCAAATCTTAAGTTCCTTGCGTCATCTGAAAATGTCGGGAACTCTCTGTCGATTTTTCTCCACTGGGACCCATCGGCGGGGTGTCTCAACTTCCCGTCTTTCTTACGCTCTTCTTTGTGCCATCGCAACAACCTGGCATGCTCTTTGTTTCTGAACAGACGTTTCAACCGTGGTATTATAGGAGCATACCACATCACCTTAGCAGGAACCCTCTTCCGGGGGGGCTCGTCATCGCCCTCAACATCACCAGGGTCATCTTGTCTGATCTTGTACCGCAGTGCATTGCATACCGGGCATTTATCCATATTCTCGTACTCCTCACCGCGGTACAGGATGCAGTCATTAATGCATGCATGTATCTTCTGCACATCTAATCCTAGAGGGCAGATAGCCTTCTTTGCTTCGTATGTAGTCTCGGGCAATTCGTTATCCTTTGGAAGCTTCGGCTTCATTATTTTCAGTAACTTCTCAAATCCCTTGTCAGAACAACCAGTCTCTGCCTTCCATTTCAGCAGTTCCAGTGTGGTACCGAGCTTTGTGCTGCCATCTTCGCAATTTGGGTACAGCAACTTTTTGTGATCCTCTAGCATGGCCTCCAACTTTAGCTTCTCCTTTTCTGTATCGCATTCTCGCTTTGCATCAGAAATGACCCCACCAAGACCATCAGCGGGCTCATCTGATGCCCGATGTTCACCTCCTTTTCTTCAACGTCTTCCATTACAGTATCACCGCATTCCTCAGGGAACATAGGATAGTTGTCATCATCCTCCTCTTCTTCATTGTCTTCCATCCTAACCCCTCTTTCTCCGTGCTTGGTCCAACAATTATAGCTGGGCATGAAACCTCTCCGAAGCACGTGGTCTTGAATGGTTTTCGGTTAGAGTACTCCCTGACGTTCCGACACTTCTCACATGGACAAGGCATAAAATTATCCACTTTGTTTGCCTCAGCCACATCGAGAAATTTATGCAGGCCTGCAATAAACTCGGAACTGCGTCGTTCGCCGTACATCCATCGCATCCGTGCATCCATCTGCATCATATAATTAAGTTTATCAAATACCATTACAATAACATCTTGAATAGTGAAATGACCACCGTACATCGACACATGCAATATTTCTGTATCAATTACAGATGAAAAGGATAAAGTTGCTAACCTCGGTCGAGGATATCGTTTTGTGTGAACTTAAGTGTGGGTCGGGCATTTCATCGAACACATCTTGTGCGTGGCAAAGGAAAAAAAAACTAGCACCCACTTCCCACCAATCCAAGAAAAAAAACAGAGGAGAGAAGAGGGGGGTGGGTATATATAGGCAGGGGAGGGGTATTGGTCCCGGTTCGAGACACGAACCGGGACCAAAGCTCCGCGGCACGCCACGTGTCCGGCTCTGGAGCTTTGGTCCCGGTTCGTGCCACGAACCGGGACCAATGCCCCCAACCGAACCGGGACCAATGCTCCACGGGGCCCTGGCAGCTCAATCGGGACCAGTGCCAGGCACTGGTCCCGGTTTTTCTCTAAACCGGGATTAATGGCTGGGGCGGCTCTGGACCAAAGACCCATTTTCTACTAGTGCATGAACATGAACATTTAACATGCATGAACTTATTTAGGGACATGTAACTACTCACTCTGATTCACATTATTACTTTATGACTAGTAATGTTGCACGTGCAATGTACGTTATTGATATAAATTTGGTTAGGGGTATTTCAAGAACCAATAAAATACTCTCATAAAAATGCAGGAAACCTTGCTAGGAAATTACAAGGATATGGACAATGCATAGTTATTGGCTTAGATATAGTAATGAAAAATTACACAAAATTGAAGCCGTTTAATGTGTAAATAGGTATATCATACCCAAATAATTTTAATGCACAAGAGCCAATTGAATCAATTAATCAGGAATATTCGACCATCGTTTAAGGCTTAAACTATGGTGGAAATTCTCGGTTATTTGATGGGTAGTAAAAGTAATTACCTTTCACTTGTTTATTAGATTCAAGTTAAATCAAAATTTCAGAGAACTATTGGAATAATTGTGATACTTTTTGAAGTTCCATAATTTGTTTCCTGAAATTATAAAACATTGGTTCCACAAGCCGTTTGCAGTGTGAATGTGGGGCTAATGGTTGAAGAGATGTGGAGAAGAAATATCTTTCTTGGTGGGGAAACATACAAAAGGTCAATTCAAATTTAAACATATCGAAGAGGTGCCATTATAGCTTTTATGAAATCATTTCAAGCAGAGTGTAATATCATTTTTAGGATGTATTGTGTGCATATATATTTTACATACATTCTTACATATTTATATCAACAAAGAACTTTAAAGGACCGTGGCAACACACGGGCATTCAACTAGTTCCTTAACCATATACAAGTGACACACATCACTACACGCTATGTACAAATAGTACTCTTCCTAATATCCGTTCATAAATCTCAACTCTGCCTATGTACAAGTTAATATTTCATTAATTTGTAATTACAACGAAGATTGAAAAAACAGACATGTACAAGTGAGTATTTCAGTAATTTGTAAGTACAACGAAGATTGAAAAAACAGACATACGACACCGTCTTAGCAGGTGTTCGGGAAGACATTGACATAACTATTTAGCTTCACATTCTTGCATATACTTGTTGTGGCGTCGCTCTTGTGCCCCCTTAAAACTAAGATTCACGTCTTGCAACAATATATCATGACATGGGACTGTGTCGATGCAGTCAAGTTTGATAGCCTCTTTTATCGCACTTGTGCCTCGTATATTTTTGAACTGGATGTTGTTGAGTTAAGGGCATCTCCACTCGTACCCCCCCCAGCGCCCCCCCCCCCCCCCCCCCCGAGGAGCCTATTTTGCGCCGTTTGGCCCAAACAGCGTCATTTTTCTCCCAGTCGGCCCCCAAGGAGCCCAAATAGCGCCATTTCGGCGGAAAATAACGTCGGCGCACCCAGGCGGAACCCAACCATTGGGTTCCTGTGGGGACCCCGGACTAGCTGTCCGAAATACCCTTGTGCCTACAATATCAGCGATCCCATGATCAGTCTGTCGCTGAGCACAATCAAACTGGTATCAAAAGAACATCCATAAATACCGAATAAAATTTACTTACTTGATTGAAGCCATAACTTCATCAGGTACTCGCAGCGGAAATCACCAAATCAACGTGGGGCCCAAGTCACTTGCCAACCCTACAGGCAGCTGACTGGGAAGCGCCCTAGTTCGCATTGACGTTCACGAATGCCCTTTTCTCTTCAAACTGCTCCTCTTCAGAATCTGGCTAAGACAATAGCCAGGGACGAAACCAATATGAGTACATTTGAATGTACTCGCAAACTACCCCGGAATGAGCATGCACTACTCTTTTATTGTTTAAATAAAACTTCGTTTGCTTTGAAAACTCTATATCCTTGTTGAAAGGAGAAGGATATACTTTTGTTTATTAAAACTTTGTTTGAAATCTCTATATCTTTCTTGAAAAAGAAAAGAAGGCTTTTAGATCTTTTCCCATAAATCTGTTTTTGTAAGAAGTCTCGTTTAAAACTTTTTCCCGAAAATACATCTCTGTTAAAAAGGTAAGAAGTCTCTGTTTAAAACCTTTTCCCGGAAATTCACCATTTTGTTTATTTCTCCAAAACTCCCCCTTTTTCGACCATAACCCTTCATGGTCATTCACTCCCAACAACCTCATACCAGCCCTTCGGTATAGTTGCCTAAAACATTTTCCACTTTCAAATCACAAAACTCTTCACTTCCCGACCATAGCCCGTCATGGTCAAATCATTCTCCAGCAACCTCATACCAGCCCGTCGGTAGAGTTGCAGATACCACACATCTCCATTTTATTTTCAAATCTCAAAACTTTGCAAAACTTGCACATGGTCAGAGGACAGCCTCCCAACTGTCCATATCCGTGGACTCGGCTATTCGAATAGTTTTACCCTCTGCAGAGGTAGCACGCTTTTCCCACACCCATCCGGTAACTCATCGTGTCAGCCACGTCCCGCCATACAAGGTGTATGCGAAGTTGAGTCACCGACCATAGCCTGTCCTTTGCTCATGCTAGTATAGGACCCTACCGCTACGACGCTTTCCAACACACTTAACCCAGCCCGTCGGAATCTAAGTGTGAGGACTCGTAGTTCTGCCCGGCGATTTATGGTGGAACCTTCAATCCTATTTCTCCAATACACTCATGCCAACTCTGTTGGCAGACTTCTCTTAAGAGGACCCAGGTCAGGGGGTAGGTCACCAAACCATCCCCTCATGGAACGAGGTCATCCTCGTTGTTGAGGCATCCCATACTAATATGAGCAAACTATATGACTACGCCCTTTTCCCATATGTGGGTAAATGTGGTCGCACAGGTTATTGGCTGGTCGTCATAGTACAAAGACACAATGTGCATTTTTCATAAACATCTCCATTCACCATTTCTCCATTTCCACACCGACATCTCGGTATTCCACAACCACACAAGTAATTTTTCAAAGGAGTTTTGAGTAAACAATATTTTTCCCATCCTATAGTTCGAAAAAGAAATTCCAGCTAATGTCTCCATATAGGGTGTCAAAATAATATACTTATATTTTGGAAAAGGGTTTTCAAAATCATATCCTTTGTGGCAAACACCACATAAATCACTTATGCTCTTTATAAGTAAAACATGTGAACCAAAATAGATGTATGTAGATGCAAGCTCAGAGAATAGCTTGCCTTGCTCGGCAAAGTGATCTCGGTCTTGATCTTCAGGTTCAACAAATTTCCCTTCCTCAATAACTCCATTCCAAAGACCACTCCGGTAGCGTTTATATCTAGCGTCGCAAACAGGAGAATAACACAACAATCACTAAGCAAACCAAACCACAAGTGGTATACAGACAAGTAACAAACCGTAAGCGTCAAACTAATCGTTCGAGTAACAACTAGGATCTACACTTACGAGGGTATTATATTGATCAGTAATCTATCACCTACACACAAGCTAGGTCCAGCGATCCCAAAAGTACCTCGGGCAAAGAATAGCGACAAGCACCTCCCTTTGGACGGGAAATACTTCAGACAAAAGTTAGGTCACCAATTAGCCTCTATAAGTGGAACCATCACACCATGCTAGGGTATGATAAAGTGAAACACTGGGAACCTAGCAAAATTAGATTTGCTCCAAAAATCATTACAGATTAATTTATAAAATCCTTTTTAAATATGCCCTTTTGTTAGTTTATTTTAAACAACACTACAAAATAATTATCCATGTTTGGAAACAAGATGGAACATGAAGGTCATCAGTTTCTGAATATTTTAAGAGGTCAACCTTAATTTTTGGATCCTTATTTTTAAAGATATGAATTTTCCCAATTTGTTTTATATTCTGCCATTTTCTTTATTTTAATAAAACATCAAATAAACTAATTTATTTGGATGTGTGAGTTACACCAAAAGACAGGTTTTATTTTTCTGAACATTTTGGCATCTTGTTTGTAGTTTCTGGATAAGTATTTATTTAGTTATGAATTTTATAAGTTTTATCCAATTTCTGTCCTTTTCTTTTCTTTTCCCGAAATCTAACCGAAACGTTTCTCACACAGCGCGGTCTACCCAGTGCCACTGACTGGTGGGCCCCAGGGCCGCGTAGGCTGCCACGCAAGCGCGGAGGCCCACGGCCAGTTTGACCACGGAGACGCTACGACCGGCGCGCGCGCGGTGGTGATCCCCGGCGGCGTCGAGCACGGATGCGTCGCTCTGAGGCGCGCGGGGACCTACTGACACTCGCAGTCGACACGCACGAGTACGGGCTACCCACTGGCGGCGCTATGGACCAAAAGGTTGCCGGCAACAGCTCCGGCGATGCACTACGGCGGCGGCGGTCTACGGCCTAACGGCGGAGCGACGAACTACGGCGAGCTAGGATGAACGGGGACGTCTAGGAGATCCGCATGCTCACCCTCGTCGCGTGAGACCAAACGGCTGCAGAAGAGGAGGACCAGAACGGCGGCGAGCTTGCTCGGAAGTTGGCGGCCGGAAGCGGAGAAGACGGCGCCGATCTCCGCGACGACGACGATCCGGCTCAATTCCTTGGGCAGCGATGCAGAGGACGACGAGGCGGAGACGACTGCACGCTTCGATCTGCTCGGGGAGGTTGCAATCGACGGCGAGGCGCGACGGCGAGCTCGGCAACCTGCGGCTAGGGTTCGTCTTCGTGGGGAGAAAAGAGAGAGGAGAGGGAGTGGGCGAGCGAGGGAGAGGGAAGCAGAGGAGCGCCAGGGGGGCCTCTTATCTCCTTCGAGTGGCAGGAGACGCGCGGGAGGGGGGGCCTGGCGACCTCGGCGCGGGGGAGGACGACACGGCGATGGGCGGCCACGGGCTGCTACAGGAAGACGACACTTTTGCCGATAACCCCTGGATTTCCGTTTCTAATTACAACTAGGTCCTTTTTCCTGTTTCTTTTATTTCTTTTAAAACCAGTAGGGTTTTAGGGAATTATTTGGGGTACTAAAACATTTTATAAAAATTTGAAAATATTTGGGTAGGCTCCCCTTGTCAACTAGAGCCTCCACAAAAATTGGTTTTTCAAAATAAAATGTTTTGAACATAATTTGTTCATAGAGTTTAAATATGTTGTTTTTGGTAAATAATATTTGATACTCTTTTAATATTTTCAAGCAAGTGATAAAATATTGTTTTGAACTTTTGGAACTTTCTTGACAAATATGGCAACTTCAAATACTTTATATTTTCATGGAGAAAGTATTGGTTTGAAAGAAACAGCGAAATAGGGAGGAATAATTTATTAAGATCATTTATTTCTTATGATCTTAATTTCCTTTTGTTAAATACTTTGAGAGTTTTGTTTAAAATTGAAAAGTATGTTTACTTGAGGAGGGAGTGAGATGGGGTTGAAATGATTATTATTTCATCTCATTCCTAGAATAAGGAAATATAATTGTTTTCATCAAATAGAGGAATAGAGCTAGAGGGAAATTAAATAAGATCATTTCCCTTAATTTAGGATTTCAATTAGGTGTGAATACTTCTAGAGGGTTTGTTTTTATTCAAGTCACATACCAAATTTGTTGTCAAGTGTGTCTTATTCTAGTATTAAGCACAACTGAGGAATTACCCTCACAAGCAACAAACACAACAAGATCAACAGTGGCATACACAAAAGATCAACAACACAATCAAGACCACACAAATCAAACCACAAGAATAAATCACACCACCAATTCCATAGTCGACAATACTATCTTATAAAAATGATCACACTTAATTATGACAAGATGATGTTTAGAACTATCTCAACTCCACCTTGGTATTTTTGAAAAGGGTTTTGAGCAAGACAAATTATGTGGGGTAATATATTTCCCACTTGTGTTCTTTTAAAAGGAAGTGATAATCAAAGTTTATAAAATGGGAGTTGCATACAAATGCAAAATATCAAGGCTAAAAGATAGGTAGGAGATAGCATATAGATCTCCATATTTTTGGGAACACATAGTTTTGGAAATACTTTTACTTTCTCAAATAATGGGTATTGATTTTGGTTGTTGACAAACCAAGTATCATTTGAAATGGAGTTGGCCAAAAGAAGAATGGAAAAGATATATGGAATATTTTCTTGTCATAACATGATCACCAAAGTTAAATATATTTTTATATTGGTTGGGTCTTATATTTACTAGTCAAAACAATTTAAACAACAAGTCACACTAGGTTCAACATAGCAATGGGATGGAAAACACAATCAGGAAAATATTTCAAAAAGTTTTTGTTGGTTCTGAATTTTGGTCTTGTAAAAACTAAGTTTTTCTTAGTTTCTAAATTTGGGATGTGACAGCTCTTCCCCCCTTAAAAATAAATCTCGTCCTCGAGATTTGCCCGGTGGTAACAGGGGAGCACGAGGTCACGGGTTTTGGGCTGACTATACTTCCGAGGTTGTTGCTTCTTCAGTGAGGTCGCCATGTGAGATCCTGATAATTGATGTTGCGAGGCTTTCTTTGTCGATAATCTTCTGTGCTGAGTTCAATCCTTGATGATGGGGTTGACTTAACGATCGACGCTGAGGGAGAGTCCTGGTTGGCTGTTTCCAGACACTACAAGACTGAGGCGTAAGGACTAATTATTAACATTTTCTTGTATACCTATTGCAGGTCTTCCCCCCTTAAAAAGGGATTTTTAAACGGCCCTGCAGAAGGTTGCATCTGGGGTTGACTTGAAGGCATTGTCCTTCTTGGGTAGCTTGACGATCTTCGTCTTGGGTGTCATTCCTCGGTGCTTGGGGTCGGTGCAGATATCACTTCCTAATATTTTCTTCTTACGAGGGTCACAGATGAGGACGCATTGTTTTCCGGATGCGTCGAGCCTATGTACTCGACTCTCTCCGGTTTCTAGTTAGAAAAAGGATAATAAAAACTTCTATTTGAATCTCAGCTTGCTTGGTGGTTGGTGTCGTCCATAGCAGGTGCTTCCGTTGTTTGATCCTTCTTAGTGACTTCCGGTAGATTTCTTCACGCTTTTCTTCCTTCGGCTTGGCGGGAAAAAGGCTGTCCTGAAAGACTTCTTTGGTTCGGGTCTTCAGGAAGCTTCGCAGGGTCTTCACAAGTAAGTTAGAGTGCACCAGAATAGTTAGGTTTCCGGGAAAACTTTCTGGTTGAGGGGCTTAAGTTAGTTTTCAAGGGAGTTAGGTGCTATACTCTGAACATCAAACTTATTATACCTAAAATCCAAAACAACCAACTTTACCTAGGCCCCTAATTCTCGAGTCTTCAAAATACCATTCCAACATCCTGGTAAGGCCACTACTATCAACTAGTTAATTGAATCATGGCCTTGCCCAAGCTAAAGTTATTAATCCACCACATCTTCTTCGGGCATAACTCTTTATCATATCATAGTTCAATCTATCGGATACCCATCAAACCTTTAAGGCATATCTTCCCATTATATCCTATCACAAAAATCGTAGTGGTCCACCAATTATTTCTTGATTGATTTTTCCCCAGATAGGCATATCTCATATTATCTTACTCCTTCAGGTTGCCATTTTTCCCACGATCATATCATCAAAGCTAAATAAAACATCCAACAGTCATGTGATAATACCATCAAGAATTGACCCACTTTCTAACCAAATTCAGATTTTATTCAATACTTTTGGGCCTTGATCTCTTAATCAAGATAAAGATCTTTCTAAGAATAATCCAAACAGAGCATGACAAGCTCTGAAAACTACTGTCACCTAGAATGTCTTGCTACTAGACCAAGTCATATTGATTCCTAGAATCCGATAAACATTCACTTATCCTCCACCAATTATTTCTTGCATACAACGATCTATTCATTTGCTAACTCATTTTTGACCACTTCCTATAATTCCATAAGAATTTAGTACAAGGTCACTTGCGCTAGGAATCACCCTAAACATTCCAACACCGGAGTATTCTTCTTAATTTACTTGCTTCTAACCAATCCAAACATCATTTTATCAGCAAGTGCTTCCTAAAATCCAATAACTTTCACCTTTATTTCTAAACCTTAAATCAAGGGTCACGTCTTCTAGTTCCAGATAACCACCAATGGTTGGGGACCACAACTGGTTAGCCCCAGAGTATTAATCAAATATATCATCTGTCCAAACCCAATTAATTTATCGATCCACTCCAAGTTTTCACTCCTATTCTAAACCTCAAATGTTTGACATTACCAACATTATCCAACAAATTTTGATTTCATCATGATCCTTTTGAGTAATAAACTCATAGTTCAACACTTATATCCTCCTAAAGTCTCTTTTCTACCAACTAGTTTTGAGTCGTCCTATGGCACCTCTTTCCTTTGTCTAGAAAAAGCAGTTAGTAATTTTGCAAAAATTGGTTAGATGAGAAACTAAAGTTAGATAAATTATGTTAGTTATGTTAGTTTTTCATATTGTTTTGTTAGTCCGACGGGACACGACTTGTGTCATCTAACGTCGGGTCTTGAATCTTCATCTTTCTCGATGGCTTGCTGTGGTTGTACAAAACGACGTATGTAGGCAGGTATCCGTCTTGCAGAAGATCGCAAAGTCTTGGGGTAGAGAGTATTCCATACCTTGCTTCTCTTACTAGGAGAAAATTTTCTGAAGGGTTTTTCTAAGTCGAACTTTTGAGAGGGTACAAAAAGTACATCTATGGCCAACAAGGCAAAAAGGTTTTTGCAAACAGTCTAAAATAAAGCAACAGATAAAAGTGTGGTTACTTTGGGTTCCCGACAAGGCGGTTTTGTGAAACACACAAGGAAAACAACACACATAAATGCAACACACAAGCAAGATCAATCAAGGCACTTTTAGCACCAACAGGCGTTTAATACCGTGGAAGATGGGTTTTGCTCAAGTAAAACGAGCTTATCCTATTGATCCTATGGGTCTTTGTATCTCGAGGATTTTCTTCACCTTGTCCAAGTGGGAAACTTTGGCGGTGAAATTACTGCGATTTCGGAAGGTTGCACGGATCATCGGTCTTCGCATATAAATCGCCTTGCTGTTGAAGTCTTCGGGTTGCTAAGTACCCAGGTCTGGTTTGGGGTGTCGTCAAGTATGTAAGTTTGAATGGAGGTAAGACAACAGATGGAAACTTTTGATAAACCTTTAGACAAGAGATAAGGTTTAGAATAATTCGAGAAGGTGAAAAGAGTGGAAGCTACACTTAGGCTTCCTTAGATACAAGTAATTTTAGGTAGTAATATTTTTCTTTCCAAAATAATTCTCTCGTATGGGCCTTGGTGAAACAGGGCTGTTGAAGTCTTCATTTTATCGCCTTAGTCTTCAGCTGGAATACTTGGGATTGTCGAGGTAGTAACTGAGTGGAATTGTCGATATTGAGTTGAGGTCTTCGAGGTTTCTTGCTTTATTGATACTGACGATCTTGGTATTTGCAGATCAATCACCTTGATGCTGAATGTTGAATATTTGAGATGGAAGCTTTTTCTTGTAGGTGCTAGCTAATCAGGTCTCACTTGGGTTCATCGTCAAGTATTTTGAACGGGTAAGAGAGAGTAGAGAAATCCTTGGAAAATCTTAAAATAGAGGGATGAGACTCAGAAATATTTGAGAAGATACGAAGAGTGGAAGTTATTTTTGGACTTCCTTGGAAAATATATTTTTGGTATTAATAGATTTTTAATCAAATATTTCTTACTAACTAACGTCCATGCTAACTAAGGTCTGTTACAGTCAGGATGGCTCTGATACCAAGTCTGTGGGGACCCCGGATTAGCTGTCCGAAATACCCTTGTGCCTACAAATCAGCGATCCCATGATCAGTCTGTCGCTGAGCACAATCAAACTGGTATCAAGAACACCCATAAATACCGAATAAATTTACTTACTTGATTGAAGCCATAACTTCATCAGGTACTCGCAGCGGAAATCACCAAATCAACGTGGAGCCCAAGTCACTTGCCAACCCTACAGGCAGCTGACTGGGAAGCGCCCTAGTTCGCATTGACGTTCACGAATGCCCTTTTCTCTTCAAACTGCTCCTCTTCAGAATCTGGCTAAGACAATAGCCAGGGACGAAACCAATATGAGTACATTTGAATGTACTCGCAAACTACCCCGGAATGAGCATGCACTACTCTTTTATTGTTTAAATAAAACTTCGTTTGCTTTGAAAACTCTATATCCTTGTTGAAAGGAGAAGGATATACTTTTGTTTATTAAAACTTTGTTTGAAATCTCTATATCTTTCTTTAAAAAGAAAGAAGGCTTTTAGAACTTTTCCCATAAATCTGTTTTTGTAAGAAGTCTCGTTTAAAACTTTTTCCCGAAAATACATCTCTGTTAAAAGGTAAGAAGTCTCTTTTAAAACATTTTCCCGGAAAATCACCATTTGTTTATTTCTCCAAAACTCCTCCTTTTTCGACCATAACCCTTCATGGTCATTCATCCCAACAACCTCATACCAGCCCTTCGGTATAGTTGCCTAAAACATTTTCCACTTTCAAATCACAAAACTCTTCACTTCCCGACCATAGCCCGTCATGGTCAATCATTCTCCAGCAACCTCATACCAGCCCGTCGGTAGAGTTGCAGATACCACACATCTCCATTTTATTTTCAAATCTCAAAACTTTGCAAAACTTGCACATGGTCAGAGGACAGCCTCCCAACTGTCCATATCCGAGGACTCGGCTATTCGAATAGTTTTACCCTCTGCAGAGGTAGCACGCTTTTCCCACACCCATCCGGTAACTCATCGTGTCAGCCACGTCCCGCCATACAAGGTGTATGCGAAGTTGAGTCACCGACCATAGCCTGTCCTTTGCTCATGCTAGTATAGGACCCTACCGCTACGAAGCTTTCCAACACACTTAACCCAGCCCGTCGGAATCTAAGTGTGAGGACTCGTAGTTCTGCCCGGCGATTTATGGTGGAACCTTCAATCCTCTTTCTCCAATACACTCATGCCAACTCTGTTGGCAGACTTCTCTTAAGAGGACCCAGGTCAGGGGGTAGGTCACCAAACCATCCCCTCATGGAACGAGGTCATCCTCGTTGTTGAGGCATCCCATACTAATATGAGCAAACTATATGACTACGCCCTTTTCCCATATGTGGGTAAATGTGGTCGCACAGGTTATTGGCTGGTCGTCATAGTACAAAGACACAATGTGCATTTTTCATAAACATCTCCATTCACCATTTCTCCATTTCCACACCGACATCTCGGTATTCCACAACCACACAAGTAATTTTTCAAAGGAGTTTTGAGTAAACAATATTTTTCCCATCCTATAGTTCGAAAAAGAAATTCCAGCTAATGTCTCCATATAGGGTGTCAAAATAATATACTTATATTTTGGAAAAGGGTTTTCAAAATCATATCCTTTGTGGCAAACACCACATAAATCACTTATGCTCTTTATAAGTAAAACATGTGAACCAAAATAGATGTATGTAGATGCAAGCTCAGAGAATAGCTTGCCTTGCTCGGCAAAGTGATCTCGGTCTTGATCTTCAGGTTCAACAAATTTCCCTTCCTCAATAACTCCATTCCAAAGACCACTCCGGTAGCGTTTTTATCTAGCGTCGCAAACAGGAGAATAACACAACAATCACTAAGCAAACCAAACCACAAGTGGTAGACAGACAAGTAACAAACCGTAAGCGTCAAACTAATCGTTCGAGTAACAACTAGGATCTACACTTACGAGGGTATTATATTGATCAGTAATCTATCACCTACACACAAGCTAGGTCCAGCGATCCCAAAACTACCTCGGGCAAAGAATAGCGACAAGCACCTCCCTTTGGACGGGAAATACTTCAGACAAAAGTTAGGTCACCAATTAGCCTCTATAAGTGGAACCATCACACCATGCTAGGGTATGATAAAGTGAAACACTGGGAACCTAGCAAAATTAGATTTGCTCCAAAAATCATTACAGATTAATTTATAAAATCCTTTTTAAATATGCCCTTTTGTTAGTTTATTTTAAACAACACTACAAAATAATTATCCATGTTTGGAAACAAGATGAAACATGAAGGTCATCAGTTTCTGAATATTTTAAGAGGTCAAACTTAATTTTTGGATCCTTATTTTTAAAGATATGAATTTTCCCAATTTGTTTTATATTCTACCATTTTCTTTATTTTAATAAAACATCAAATAAACTAATTTATTTGGATGTGTGAGTTACACCAAAAGACAGGTTTTATTTTTCTGAACATTTTGGTATCTTGTTTGTAGTTTCTGGATAAGTATTTATTTAGTTATGAATTTTATAAGTTTTATCCAATTTCTGTCCTTTTCTTTTCTTTTCCCGAAATCTAACCGAAAGTTTCTCACACAGCGCGGTCTACCCAGTGCCACTGACTGGTGGGCCCCAGGGCCACGTAGGCTGCCACGCAAGCGCGGAGGCCCACAGCCAGTTTGACCACGGAGACGCTACGACCGGCGCGCGGGCGGTGGTGATCCCCGGCGGCGTCGAGCACGGATGCGTCGCTCTGAGGCATGCGGGAACCTACTGACACTCGCAGTCGACACGCACGAGTACGGGCTACCCACTGGCGGCGCTATGGACCAAAAGGTTGCCGGCAACAGCTCCGGCGATGCACTACGGCGGCGGCGGTCTACGGCCTAACGGCGGAGCGACGAACTACGGCGAGCTAGGATGAACGGGGACGTCTAGGAGATGCGCATGCTCACCCTCGTCGCGTGAGACCAAACGGCTGCAGAAGAGGAGGACCAGAACGGCGGCGAGCTTGCTCGGAAGTTGGCGGCCGGAAGCGGAGAAGATGGCGCCGATCTCCGCGACGACGACGATCCGGTTCGATTCCTTGGGCAGCGATGCAGAGGACGACGAGGCGGAGACGACTGCACGCTTCGATCTGCTCGGGGAGGTTGCAATCGACGGCGAGGCGCGACGGCAAGCTCGGCAATCTGCGGCTAGGGTTCGTCTTTGTGGGGAGAAAAGAGAGAGGAGAGGGAGTGGGCGAGCGAGGGAGAGGGAAGCAGAGGAGCGCCAGGGGGGCCTCTTATCTCCTTCGAGTGGCAGGAGACGCGCGGGAGGGGGGGCCTGGCGAGCTCGGCGCGGGGGAGGACGACACGGCGATGGGCGGCCACGGGCTGCTACAGGAAGACGACACTTTTGCCGATAACCCCCTGGATTTCCGTTTCTAATTACAACTAGGTCCTTTTTCCTGTTTCTTTTATTTCTTTTAAAACCAGTAGGGTTTTAGGGAATTATTTGGGGTAATAAAACATTTTATAAAAATTTAAAAATATTTGGGTAGGCTCCCCTTGTCAACTAGAGCCTCCACAAAAATTGGTTTTTCAAAATAAAATGTTTTGAACATAATTTGTTCATAGAGTTTAAATATGTTGTTTTTGGTAAATAATATTTGATACTCTTTTAATATTTTCAAGCAAGTGGTAAAATATTGTTTTGAACTTTTGGACCTTTCTTGACAAATATGGCAACTTCAAATACTTTATATTTTCATGGAGAAAGTATTGGTTTGAAAGAAACAGAGAAATAGGGAGGAATAATTTATTAAGATCATTTATTTATTATGATCTTAATTTCCTTTTGTTAAATACTTTGAGAGTTTTGTTTAAAATTGAAAAGTATGTTTACTTGAGGAGGGAGTGAGATGGGGTTGAAATGATTATTATTTCATCTCATTCCTAGAATAAGGAAATATAATTGTTTTCATCAAATAGAGGAATAGAGATAGAGGGAAATTAAATAAGATCATTTCCCTTAATTTAGGATTTCAATTAGGTGTGAATACTTCTAGAGGGTTTGTTTTTATTCAAGTCACATACCAAATTTGTTGTCAAGTGTGTCTTATTCTAGTATTAAGCACAACTGAGGAACTAACCTCACAAGCAACAAACACAACAAGATCAACAGTGGCATACACAAAAGATCAACAACACAATCAAGACCACACAAATCAAACCACAAGAATAAATCACACCACCAATTCCATAGTCGACAATACTATCTTATAAAAATGATCACACTTAATTATGACAAGATGATGTTTAGAACTATCTCAACTCCACCTTGGTATTTTTGAAAAGGGTTTTGAGCAAGACAAATTATGTGGGGTAATATATTTCCCACTTGTGTTCTTTAAAAAAGGAAGTGATAATCAAAGTTTATAAAATGGGAGTTGCATACAAATGCAAAATATCAAGGCTAAAAGATAGGTAGGAGATAGCATATAGATCTCCATATTTTTGGGAACACATAGTTTTGGAAATACTTTTACTTTCTCAAATAATGGGTATTGATTTTGGTTGTTGACAAACCAAGTATCATTTGAAATGGAGTTGGCCAAAAGAAGAATGGAAAAGATATATGAAATATTTTCTTGTCATAACATGATCACCAAAGTTAAATATATTTTTATATTGGTTGGGTCTTATATTTACTAGTCAAAACAATTTAAACAACAAGTCACACTAGGTTCAACATAGCAATGGGATGGAAAACACAATCGTCAGTAAAATATTTCAAAAAGTTTTTGTTGGTTCTGAATTTTGGTCTTGTAAAAACTAAGTTTTTCTTAGTTTCCAAATTTGGGATGTGACAGTTCCGCCTGGGGGGAGAAATGGCGGGCCAGCGCTGTCAGTGACATGGGCAAAATGGCGTGAATCTGTAGCACCCGTGAGCGGCGTTCTCATCTTCTCGGCGCCCGCATCGGTCAAAAGCCTGCCTGGCCAGTGAGCGGCCGTCGCCGACGCATCCAGTCGCGCGGCACGCAGCGCAGTAATGGCGCGCCACTGCCCCGCCGTCTGGCCTTCCATGCCGCTATAAAATCCCGCTTCCCCGCCATGAAGAAACGCATCTCCCTCTCGCCTCCAGCTCTCTCTCTCTCTCTCTCTCTCTCTCTCTCTCTCTCGCCCACACCAAGACCATGGCGGAGCGCTTCCCCGGCAATGGCACGGCGGTCAACGGGTTCGGCAGGCGCTTCCTCCACGACTGTGAGGCGCGCATGTTGTACGAGGCGGGCTACCCAGCGCCGCTAGACCTACGCGTCCCCGACGAGTGGCGTCTGAGCGTCGGTGGTGTTCTGGTGTCGCCGCCACCGACAGGGGCGGACCGCGCCGCCGAGATCCAGCAGGTTCTCGACGGGCTCACGGAGGAGCAAGCGGCGGACTCACGCTGGGACCCCGACAACCACCCCTTCTGGATGCAGTACTTCCTCACGCGCCACGAGCGTGAGCTCGCCGACACCAACAGCAACGGCGCCGTCTCCAGCTGGTGAAACGGCAGCGGCCGGAGACTGTGGTGGGACGCCCCGGGACGTACGTTGAACTATGTCCTGGACTACATCGAGGGCGACAACAACCCCCGCTTGACCATGCCGCCCGGACTCCGGCCATCCCGCGCCACCGCGGCTCTTCCAGGATGCCGAGGAGGATGGGTGGCGGCTCTTCTTCCTCCTCCTCTGGCCCGCGCTCCTCCTCGGCTCCCCGCTCGTCCTCATCCACGCCGATCTCGGGCGCGTGACTACGTCCGCATGACGCTGAACTCGGGCGTGCCGGAGGACCCCGAGGATTTCCCCGGCCAGAAGCTTGCCGAGCGGATGTTGCTCAACGACGTCCCGCCGGCCCCAGTCGACGCCGCACGCTGATACATATCAAACGTATCTATAATTTTTGATGTTCCATGTTGATATTATACCAATTGTTACATGTTTTGCATCCACTTTATATCATTTTATACATTTTTTGGGACTAACCTATTAACAAGATGCCACAGTGCCAGTTCCTGTTTTCTGCTGTTTTTGTATTCCAGAAAATCTATTCAGGAAATATTCTCGGAATTGGACGAAAATTTACGGAGATCCCTATTTCACCGAGGCACGCATGGAGTTCAAAGGAGAGACGGAGCCGAGTCACGAGGTGGCCACACAAGGGCTCGGCGCGGCCAAGGGTGGGGCCACGCCCTACCCTTGTGTGGGCCCCTCGGGGATCTCCAGCCGCCGCCCTTTCGCCTACTTATTCCCCCCGATGCAAAAACCCTAGATACCCGAGTCATATTCCACGAAAAGTTCCAGAGGCGCTGCCGTCGTCAACCCTAGCTCGGGAGGGTCCAGAACCTCTTCCCGGCACCCTGCCGGAGAGGGGAATCATCACCGGAGGGCTCTACATCACCATGCCTGCCTCCGGAGTGATGCGTGAGTAGTTCATCCTTGGACTACGTGTTAGCACCCATTTTTGGCAGATTGCCAGTTTCAGGTTCAAGGAAGACTTGGTGGCTCGAAGAAGGTGGCAAAGAAGGCTAAAATGTTAATCTGGGAAAGTTTCCAGGAAAAGACGGCCACAAGAAGGCAGCCAATAATCCGGCAACTGGAACAAGGCGGAAGCCGGATTCGGGAGTGCAAAGTTGCCTGAAGACCTAGCGAGCTAAGTCAAAGAAAAGTAATAAAGGCGGAAAAAGTCAACTTTGTCAAGACAAGCTGGAAAAAGTCAACTTTGTCAAGACAAGCTGGAAAAAGTCAACTTTGTCAAGACAAGCTGGAAAAGTCAACTTTGTCAAGACAAGGCGGAAAGACAAGGTGGAAAAACCAACTTTGTCAATGCAAGCCGGCAAGATG
The DNA here is from genome assembly GCA_947311845.1 of Poa pratensis. Taxonomy (NCBI): domain Eukaryota; kingdom Viridiplantae; phylum Streptophyta; class Magnoliopsida; order Poales; family Poaceae; genus Poa; species Poa pratensis. Next base: position 21,271,590 of record CAMZMU010000100.1, on the reverse strand, counting down.
GAAGACAACTTTCCAAGATCAAGGCTGGAAAATAGAAGGCAACTTTCTAAAAAGAAACTGGACGGATGCTGAAGTCCAGGTCCAATACGAAAGCCGATCAAGATATCACATCTCTAAGGAAGAAGGCAAGTTTAAGCCAACGCGGAAGGACAAAAGGCAACTTTCCAAAAGTAGCCAGCAAGTTTGAAGCCAACGTTGCCGGCCAAGAAGTTGCCTATTTTAGAGATGGGTTCGACTTAGACTATGATTTGTAAGCCTTGTAGAAGTCCAATACTTGTATGGGAAGTCCAGCCGCCTCATATATATGTGAGAGGTGATGGCCGATTGAAATTAAGCAAACAATTGACAACCTATCAATACAACCTACTTTTTCCCTCAAACCCTTGTTCATGCTTCCATTGTTCGGCGACTTCGCGTAGATTTCACCGGATATCGAAAACCGAGCTGAGAGCGGCCAAGTCCGGCTTAGTTCAGCCAATCGTTGCCGGCTTCCTTAGATGGGGCTTCTCGAGGGCTGGGGCATCTGGTCTAAAAAGCGCCTGCTTGCTGTCTTGCGTATCGCGCTGGAAGCAGGCCTCCCGCGGAGCGAGTTGCGGAGTATCTCCCCCGGCACCGCGGGTACACGAGGACATGTTCGTGTGACGCGTTTCGAGCGCAACACACTTTTTGGCGACTCCGCTGGGGACGATTCGGTCTAAAATTGGGCAGCAATGACCAGTTCTAAGGCCGACGCCGCCGGTATCAATACCGACAACATCATCAAGCCAACTCTCAAGAAGTTGTCGTAAGAACAACGCCAAGGTCTGGAGGCGTGGAAGAAGAAGAGAGATGAGGAGTTCGAGGCGCTGCGAGCCAAGCAGGATCAAGAAGATCAAGACCTGTACTTGTCCAGCTTCAAGGTAGATCGGCAAGTGTAATCTCGCCGATCAAGGAGCCGGAGTTTGTACCGCTGAACGCCAACATTGACAAACCTGCTGTAAGTAGTAGCCTTTTTTCCTCTGAACAGATAGCCAAAATTCAATATCATGTTTCGGAAGGCACCGCCAATGTTTACGATCTTATGCTAGAACATGAAAAGGCTAAGAAAAACACGCCCCATGATCAGCCATTGGACAAACAGCCGATCGGTCAAAGCAGGGAAAACCAACTTGTGCCTACGCTGCTATGTCCAACTCCTATCCAGAGTGTGCCTAATCCGGCAAGCCAGCCGGGTCAAACAAGGAGGATTTTGGGTCATGAGTCAATGCCGAATCAAAATTCGGCTACTTGGGTGCAAGCTGGCCCTGCCGCCAACTCTTCTCTTGTGACTGCTTAATCGGCCGTTATGGACGATTCGTTAGCCGAGTTCAGGAGAAGGTTGGACCAGATAGCTTTTGACAAACTCGAGGTGATGCCAAAACATAGGACTTACACTAAGCCTTACCCCGATTATTTTGATCTGCAACATTATCCACCTGGTTATAGAGTCCCTGAATTTGCCAAATTTAATGGGGTGGATAGTAAGACAACATGGGAACATATTAGTCAGTATTTGGCTCAATTAGGTGAAGCTAATCATGATCACATTAAAGTTCGCCTGTTTTCATTGTCTTTGACCGGCATTGCGTTTTCTTGGTTTTCGGCTTTAGCTCCTAATTCTATACATACTTGGTTTCATTTAGAGCAAAAGTTCCATGAACACTTCTTTGCCGGTGAAATAGAGCTAAAGTTGTCCCACCTTACATCGGTTAAGCAAAAACATGATGAATCGGTATCCGATTACGTCAAGAGGTTTAGAAACACTAGAAACCGATGCTATAGCTTGGTGATAACTGAAAGAGACATGGCTGACTTCGTTTTCATTGGGCTAAGGTCTTACCTGAAAGAGAGGTTAGAAGGACATGAATTCTTGTCTGTTGGCCCAGTCCAAGAGAGAGCTCTGGCCCAAGAAAGCCGGGTCAATGAGTCAAAAGACTCGCATCGGATGAGCAGGAGCCGGCTTAATATTGTCGAAAATGAGGCCGACTCCGGTGATGAAGCCGATGTTTGGCCAGCAAGGCCAAACCTTATATGTGCGATGACTTGAAGCCGATTCGTAAGAATCGGGATGACGAAATAAAATGCAGCTTTGACATAGGCAAGTGCGATAGAATATTTGATGCCTTGTTGAAGGATAAAGTGATAAGGATCAATCATGTTATACCATCGCCTGATGAATTAAGGCAGCGGGCTTATTGCAAGTATCACAATTCTTTCTCTCATGCTACTAATGATTGCAATGTTTTTCGTCGACAGATCCAATTGGCCCTCAATGATGGACGATTGAGCTTTGCTGGCATGGCGATTGACACACAGCCGTTTCCAGTAAACGTGCTAGACCTGGAGGGAATTGTTGGTGAACCCAGGAAAGTAGCCGGCAACAAGGTGGCAGGAAGACAAGTTACAGTGAGCCGGCAACCTGATGGGGGTGAAGTCATCAAGATTACCGTCAATAACCCTGCACTCGGGGGGCAAGGACCACGGTCTGACAAGTCGCCGCCTAGATTTATCAAGCCCAAGAGCCCGGAAGTTGGCAGATGGAAGACAAATTAGGTTGAATATAAACCAAGGAAGATGAAGCCAACTTTTGACATGTTGTTGAACAAGTACGTGCGTCAAGCCAGGTCAAGATCACGCCAGTGGCAGTATGGGAAACGACCAAGGTCACCATCCGCGGAAGAAAGTAGCCGGCACCAGAGGCCGGCTGACAAGGTCAAACGCAGGGCAATCCGGCCAACTATGCAAAGCCGGCTTGTGTATCCCGGAGACGTGTCATATTGGCGGATCAAGGAACAAGGTTCTAAAAAAGCTGAACCAGAAGGTGGATTGGTTGCAGGCAACTTGTTGATCGTTGGAACTCATGTGATAAAGATGAAAGACCCGGTCGTAGAGCCGACAACCGGCGAGCCGATAGCTGCTATCGCGCCAAAGGCAGCAACCAACGATCAGGAAGCCAGCTCCAGTCAAGCCGCAGCAGTTCAACCCCAGGACCCAAAATATACTTAGCCAAAGTGGTGTCCGCCAGGTATAACGAAGACACAAAAGCGGAAACTGCAAAGGGCAAGAAACCGGGAGAAGGCAGAAGAAGGAGCTGAGTGATCCAGGGACGTCAAATTCAATGCTGAGCGACCAATGTTGCTAGCTCAAATGTGGATCCGTAGGCCAGTCCTTATGACAGCTTCCGCACCAGCTACCATGAGTCCTGCTGTCGATAGTGAAATAGAGCCGGCAGCAACGCCAGCTGTCACCTATTCCTCATGGGCTGACGAAGTCGAAGCAGCAGACTTGGCGATGGCAAGTTTGGCAAAGGAGCTGGCAATCCGAGATCCGGCTACAGAGGAGCCGGCAAGTCAAGACCTCACAATTCAAGACCTCGCAATGGAAGAAAAGGCAGAAGAAGAACCAGCAATGTCGGAGTCGGCAGTGGATGAGTCAGGCAATTTGACAGATGAATATCAGTTAGATTATGAAGAATCGCCGGCTCGAACGGGCATGGATATCACATGGTGTATTACTTGCCGGCTGAGTTCCGTGCTGTTGAGGAAGAAGGCGAGGTCGCGCAAATCAACTTTGGACCCAAAAATTTGTCTTCGAAAAACCTGACAAGCCGGTGAAACACCTCAAGCCTCTATATGTCAGAGGGCATATTGATGGTAAGCCTGTCACCAGGATGATGGTTGATGGTGGCGCTGTGGTAAACTTGATGCCGTATTCTGTCTTCAAGAAGCTACAGCTAGATGATGGCGACCTGATGAAGACGAACATGGTGTTAAATGGGTTCGAAGGAGGAGAAGGAGTAGAAGCCAAAGGAGTTATCAGCTTGGAGCTCACAGTGGAAGCAAGACTTTGGCTACTGCCTTCTTTGTTGCTGAAGTGCAGAGAAATTACAACGTACTGCTAGGACGGGATTGCCTTCATGCTAACCAGTGTGTTCCGTCTACTATGCACCAGCAACTCGTACAATGGGTTGACGACGAAATTGAAGTCATCCATGCTGACGAATCGGCCTGCATTGCACTAGCCGAATCGATTGTTGATTGGCAACATTCCAATGTTACATGCCTTTCTGGGCGTGATTTATCCGGGTTTGATTTCCTGAGTGCTACCAGGGACGGATTCGTGCCAGTAACTCTAAAGCCGATTGGTGGCAATCAGCTGCAGCTCAAGTAGATGGATCAAAACAACGAGTGGTTGCAGAAGCGTCTGGACAAGTATCGGGCCGAAAGGAACGATATGTACGAAGCAATTGAAGAACCAGACGATATGGACAAGTTGGGACAAGGCTTTACATCGGCTGACTTACTTGAAGAAGTTGACATTGGGGATGGCACTGTCCCTAGGCCGACATTTGTAAAGCAAAAGTTGGCGGCCGATTACAAGTCTGAGTTAATCGCGCTAGTCAGAGAGTACGTGGATTGCTTTGCATGGGAATACCACGAGATGCCTGGGTTAAGCCGAGAGTTGGTGGAACATCGGTTGCCTATCAAAGCCGGCTTCAGACCATACAAGCAGCCGGCTCGCAAATTCAATCCACTGATCTATGATCGGATAAAGGCGGAAATAGACCGGCTTTTGAAAGCCAACTTTATTCGGCCCTGTAAGTATGCCGAATGGTTATCCAACATTGTGCCGGTCGAAAAGAAAGGATCCGACAAGATCAGGGCGTGTATAGATTTCAGAGATTTGAATCGCGCCACGCCAAAGGATGAGTACCCTATGCCAATAGCCGACATGCTTATCAATGAAGCCTCAGGTCACAAAGTTATCAGCTTCTTGGATGGCAACGCAGGTTACAACCAGATATTTATGGCCGAAGAAGATTCGGCTAAGACGGCGTTTCGCTCTCCAGGCTTTGTTGGTTTGTTCGAATGGACTGTGATGACCTTTGGATTGAAAAATGCCGGAGCCACATATCAAAGAGCGATGAACCTAATATTTCATGATTTCTGGAGTCGTACTGGAGGTATATATTGACGACGTGGTGGTTAAGTCGGACGGCGAGTCAAATCACTTGGCCGACTTGCGGCTGGCGTTTGAAAGAATGAGGAAGTACGGGCTCAAGATGAATCCTTTGAAGTGTGCCTTTGGCGTGTCGGCTGGGAGGTTCCTTGGTTTTATCATACATGAACATGGCATAGAAGTTGACCGGCAAAGATTGAAGCCATCCAGAAAATACAGGCGCCGGGTTGCAAAAGAGACATGCAAAATTTCTGGGCAAGGTAAACTATTTGAGAAGATTCATTGCTAACTTGTCTGGAAAAGTTGATGCGTTTACACAGATCCTTCGGCTCAAGAACAATGATTAATTCACCTGGGGGGCAAAGCAGCAAGAGGCGTTTGACAAGATAAAAACTTGCCTGTCTACTCCTCCAGTTCTCAGGAAGCCGGCTCATGGTCAGCCTTTCCGGCTTTATATTGCTGCTGAGGACAAAGTGATCGGAGCTGCCTTAACTCAGGAAGCCGAAGGACAAGAGTACGTCATCACATATCTGAGTAGACGTTTGCTGGATGCTGAGTCAAGGTACAGCTTTGTAGAGATGTTGTGTTTGTCTCTTTATTTGCCTGCACCAAATTGCGCCATTATCTATTGTCCAGTGAATGCAAAGTGTTTGGTCAGACCGATGTTCTCAAACACATGATACAAAGGCCGATTCTCAGCGGACGAATCGGCAAATGGGCGTACGGGTTGATTTAGTATGATTTGGCTTATGAACCACTAAAATCTATGAAAGGCCAAATTGTAGCTGACTTTATTGTTGAACATCGGATTGACCTGGAGCAAGAAGCCGGCTTAAATATTGTGTCGGCTGTACCGTGGAAGCTTTATTTTGATGGCTCAGTCTGCAGCAGCGGACAAGGAGTTGGCATTGTGTACATCTCACCACACGGTACTGTTTTCAAGCCTCTTGTCGTCTTGACTATTTATGCACTAACAATGAAGCCGAATACGAAGCACTTCTATTCGGGCTAGAAATCATAGTTGACGCAGGGGTAACTCATGTCGAGGCATATGGAGATTCGTTGCTTATTGTCCAGCAAGTGGCCAAGATTTGTCAGTGCAACAGCGGATCCCTCAACATGTACCTTGACAGATGCCTGGATATGATTTCAACGTTGGATTATTTCCACATATCCCATGTTCCTAGGCAAGACAATTGGCTTGCCAATGAGTTGGCACAACAAGCATCCGGCTATCACGTCAGTCGTGGAATGTTCTTCATCAGGGAACAACCAACAATTCATGTTGCCAACTTGGAGAAAGCCAAACAAGAAGCCGGCTTGTTGGAGCCGGCTACAGAAGAGTCAAATGTTGCCAACTTGGAGGAAGCCAAACAAGAGGCCGGCTTGTTGGATCCGGCTAAGAAGAGGCAAATGACAACTTGGCGGACGACTGGAGACAACCTTATATTGATTATTTACAAGATCCAAGTCGAAAAACGGACAGAGCAGTTCGGCGCTTATCTCTCAAGTATACATTGGTGGATGCTGCCTTATATCGCCGAACAGCTGATGGTCTTCTTCTAAAGTGCTTGAATGAAGACAAAGCTAGAGTTGCCATGGGAGAGGTACATGATGGTTTATGTGGAACACATCAGTCGGCCCACAAGATGAAGTGGATGCTCAGGCGAGCAGGATTTTATTGGCCGACAATGATCAATGACTGCTTCAGATACTACAAGGGATGCGAAGCCTGCCAGAAGTTTGGAGATATTCAGTTGGTGCCAGCTTCACATCTTAATCCAATTATAAAACCGTGGCCTTTCTGGGGTTGGGCGCTTGACTTTGTCGGCATGATCCATCCGCCTTCATCCAAGAGGCATCGGTTCGTATTGGTGGCTACTGATTATTTCACCAAGTGGTCTGAAGCAGTACCTCTCAGAAACATGACCCACAAGGAGGTGATCCAGTTTATTACAGAACATATCATCCATCGATTCGGTATTCCGCAGACTCTTACCACAGATCAAGGTACTTCCTTCATGGCTAAGGAGGTAAAGCAATTTGCCGAATCACTTGGAATCAAGATGCTCAGTTCATCTCCCTATTATGCACAAGCCAATGGACAAGCCGAGTCAAGCAATAAAATCTTGGTCAAATTGATCAAGAAAAGGTACAGGACCATCCAAGGAGGTGGCATGAAGTACTGTCCGAAGCATTGTGGGCTCACAGAATCTCAAGGCATGGAGCAACTAAGACAACTCCTTTTGAGTTAGTATATGGCAAGAAGCCGTTTTGCCAATAGAAGTGAATCTGGCTGCCTTGAGGTTTGCTAAGAAAATGACTAGTCGGCTGAAGACTACTGCAGCTTGATGATGGAAAATATTGATGAAGTGGCCGACAAGCGTGTTATTTCCTTGAGGGAAATCGAGAAGGAAAAGTTGTGGGTGGCAAAAACTTACAATAAGAAGGTCCAGCTTAAAGACTTTCAAATTGGCGACTTGGTCTGGAAAGTTATATTGCCAGTTGGCTCCAGAAGCCGGAAATTTGGCAAATGGTCCCCAAACTGGGAAGGGCCACTGCGAGTCGCGAGAATAGTGCCCGGCAACTCTTATCTGGTGGAGACATTGGAAGGCGGCATGCTGCCTCGAGCTATCAATGGGAGATACCTGAAGAAATTCCACCCGAGCGTGTGGCAAACTCCATGAGTTGCACGTATGGCCGATATACATATATCGCCCTTAGTACATGGCCGATGAGCTTAAGCATCGCCCTTAGACAAAAAAACTTCTACATTGAATATTTTCTAGTACGCAAGCTCTACTAGAAAACAGGGGGGCATATTTGCACCCGTTTTTGGCAGATTGCTAGTTTCAGGTTCAAGGAAGACTTGGTGGCTCGAAGAAGGTGGCAAAGAAGGCTAAAATGTTAATCTGGGAAAGTTTCCCGGAAAAGACGGCCACAAGAAGGCAGCCAATAATCCGGCAACTGGAATAAGGCGGAAGCCGGATTTGGGTGTGCAAAGTTGCCTGAAGACCTAGCAAGCTAAGTCAAAGAAAAGTAATAAAGGCGGAAAAAGTCAACTTTGTCAAGACAAGCTGGAAAAAGTCAACATTGTCAAGACAGGCGGAAAAGGTCAACTTTGTCAAGACAAGCTGGAAAAGTCAACTTTGTCAAGACAAGGCGGAAAGACAAGGTGGAAAAACCAACTTTGTCAATACTAGCCGGCAAGATGGAAGACAACTTTCCAAGATCAAGGCTGGAAAATAGAAGGCAACTTTCTAAAAGAAACCGGACGGATGCTGAAGTCCGGGTCCAATACGAAAGCCGATCAAGATATCACATCTCTAAGGAAGAAGGCAAGTTTGAAGCCAACGAGGAAGGACAAAAGGCAACTTTCCAAAAGTAGCCAGCAAGTTTGAAGCCAACATTGCCGGCCAAGAAGTTGCCTATTTTAGAGATGGGTTCGACTTAGACTATGATTTTAAGCCTTGTAGAAGTCCAATACTTGTACGGAAGACCAGCCGCCTCATATATGTGAGAGGTGATGGCCGATTGAAATTAAGCAAACAATCGACAACCTATCAATACAACCTACTTTTTCCCTCAAACCCTTGCTCATGCTTCCGTTGTTCGGCGACTTCGCGTAGATTTCACCGGATATCGAAAACCGAGTTGAGAGCGGCCAAGTCCGGCTTAGTTCAGCCAATCGTTGCCGGCTTCCTCAGACGGAGCTTCCCGAGGGGCTGGGGCATCTGGTCTAAAAAGCGCCTGCTTGCTGTCTTGCGTATCGCGCTGGAAGCAGGCCTCCCGCGGGGCGAGTTGCGGAGTATCTCCCCCGGCACCGCGGGTACACGAGGACGTGTTCGTGTGACGCATTTTGAGCGCAACACTATGGGTCCATAGCAGTAGCTAAATGGTTGTCTCTCCACTTTATCACATCATGTTTAGATCTTGTGAGCTGACTAACATGATCAAGATCATCTTATTGTAATGTTACATGTTGTGTTTACTGGGATCCGATGAAATACTATGAACAAGTTGATTATTAATCTATGATACATGTTATTTATGATCTTGCATGCTCTACGTTACTAGTAGACGCTTTGGCCGAGTAGATGCTTGTAACTCCAAGAGGGAGTATTTATGCTAGATAGTGGGTTCAATCTCCAGTAATCTGGGCGAGTGACGGCAACGCCTAAGGTTGTGGATGTGCTGTTGCTACTAGGGGTAACATAACAATGCTATGTCCACGGTCATATGTACTTATTTGCTTTACGCACATTGATTAATGCGATTATCTGTTGCTTGCAACTTAATACCGACGGGGAACACGGAAGTCAACCTGAAGGTGGATTATTAGTCATAGATGCGGTTGGATAACGGTCTATGTATTTTGTCGTAATGCCCAATTAAATATCATGGTAGTCATCTTGTTATATATATGCAATGTCATGCGCTCAATATTTTATCAATTGCCCAGCTGTAATTTGTTTACCCAACATGTCATTTATCTTTATGGAGAGACACCACTAGTGAACTGTGGACCCAGGTCCATTCTTTTACACTGATAAAATCACCAACTGCAATCATTGTTCTCTTTTACTTTCTTCAATTAAACACTGTTTTCCACACCATACGTTTAATCCTTTGTTTTCAGCAAGCCGGGGAGATTGACAACCTTCCTGTTTCGTTGGGGCAAAGTAGTTTGATTGTGTTGTGTGCAGGTTCCACGTCGTTGCGCCGCATCACATTCCGCCACTGACAACCTTCTGAAGTGCTACTACTCCTACTGGTTCGATAACCTTGGTTTCATTCTGAGGGAAAAACTTACTGCTGCACTGCTTCATACCTTCCTCTTGGGTCTCCCAACGAACGTGTGTGCACATCATACATCACGCAAGCAAAGGTTTTTCTGGCGCCGTTGCCGGGGATTAGAAGTACTTCAGTTCAGCAGCTCTTGACCTCCCTTCAACACGCCAGCCACAATTTTCTGGCGCCGTTGCCGGGAAGTCAGCAGACTTCTGCAAGGGGAGTCTCACGCTTCCAATCTCTTTACTTTATTTTTGTCTTGCTTAGTTTATTTTATTTTATCCTGTTTGCTTTTAATTATCAAAAACACAAAAAAATTAGTTACTTGCATTTAGTTTATTCTCGGTTTTGTTTCCTGTTAGTTATCATGTCTGGCTCTGCTCATTCTGTTTCGGTTCCTGAAGTTGAGGTTCGATCCTTTAAGCAACAAGGTGGAGAAAGTTTGAAAGATGCTTGGTATAGAATCAACGAGAAAGTTTGAAAGATGCTTGGTATAGAATCAACGATGCTCATCGTAGGTGCACTAAAATATATTCCACCATGATCCTACTTAGAAATTTTTATGTTGGCATTACCAGTTGGTATAGGTATGTCTTGTGTACTTTGATGGGGGGTAACTTTCTTGGTACCCTGCGTTGGAAGCTAGTTATATTATTGAGAGTTTAGTAGGAACAGCATCCGTTAGTAACACTAAAATGTGATTACCTTGGGAGATGTTATAAAGAAGTTGGAGTCTATAGAGAAGAATTTGCCAAATTTCCTTGGTAGTGCTAGTAAAATTGATGAATCACTGGCAAACATTAATAAAAGAATTGTTGTTTTAGAAGCTAGTACTATTCATGATAATCAAAATCTTAGGATTGGTGAATTGGAGGATGCTATGGATACAATAAGCTCTACTTTCACTTCTATTAAAACTAAAAGGCAAAAGGCTTTTCTGGGGAAAGAGCAAAAAATTATGTACGTGCCAAAAGTTTGAAAATCAAAACCCACAAATGTGATTGAAACTGATAAAGTGTTTAGTGATCTTGAGGGTGAATTACATAGTGTTCTATTTAAATTTTCTTCCTAGGAATTACACAAACCGAAAAATCCTATTGTGACAAGCCGTGTTCTTGATGAAGCTTTTGATGATTTAGACCTTTCTACACTTGGTAATACTTGATGCATGCTTTGTGCCTAGCTAAAAGGCGTTAAAGAAAATCACTTATGGGAGGCAACCCATTATTTTTATTTTTGCAGTTTTTCTTTTATTGATTCAAGGTGCTTATTTACTTCTGTAGCAACTCCTTTGTATCTTTACTTTTTCGGTTCCATTGTTGTGCCAAGAGTAGTCTCTAATGATAAGATGCTAAATTTTGATTGCTGCGCAGAACAGATTTCTGCTGTTCACCGTATTAATTCTCTAAAATCGCCAGAATGTTAATTAAATCTGAAATTTTTTGTGCGTAATCTTTATGCATGTGTGCATCTTTTGTTAGTTCAAAGTTTTTCGATCTGAACGCCGTAAGTGCCTCGAAAAAATTCGTCTTTGCGGACTGTTCTGTTTTAGACAGATTATGTCTTTTATTTTGCATTCTCTCTTACTAGTGTTGAGTGAAATTCTTTTTTGGGTGGAAGAGCTTCACATAACATCAGTGGCAGTAGCTAATGTTTAAAGTAACGGTCATATTGCGTCTTTACAGAACATGTGAGTTTTTGATTATGCACTTACCCTCTAATGAGATTTACTTTGAGTTTGGTGTGAAGGAAGTTTTCAAGGGTTAAGAGAGAAGAGTGATATAATAGGATCAAGAAGAGTGAAGAGCTTAAGCTTGGGGAGGCTCCGTGGATATCCCCAGCATTTTTCAAGAAGAGTCAAGCGTCTAAGCTTGGTAATGCCCAAGTGATAACCCCCAAGAGCAAGGGATCACTGTAGCACAATTCGATAAGTATTGAGTGTCGAACCCACGAGGAGCTGAAGGTAAACTATCTATTCTCTAAAGCCCTATAACCCTCTTATATGGCCGTTTATGCAAAGCAATAAATATGAAAAGAACTAACTAATGAAGCAAGTGATGTGGAATGGGTTTTTCTAGTAACAAGTTTCTCAATCAAGTTTCAGACACAAGTTTCTTAGAGCAAGTTTCTCTCAGCAGTTTTCTCAAGCAAGTTTCTCAAGCAGCAAGTATCAAATATCTCAAGTAGCAAATATCTCAAGGGAGCAAATGTTCTAGCAATTGTTATTTCATTCGCGTGGTTGTCACAATTAGTGAAGCACATGTTTCAGTCTTAGTTGTTTCTTTTAGGTGGGAGCCATAAATAGGTGTAGCCAAGTAAATGAGCAATAACACAACTCTTATGATGGATCTCATGGCCAAATAAATGTGCAGCACAAGAATTATTAAGACATAATTGTCCCACCATAGCCTTAAGTTCTAGGGTCCCCCATATATATCCCCCATAAAGTAACTTCAAGTCTCAGACACCGGTTTCTCTCTACTCCGACATGTCCTACTCAATCCATTACGCTACGGTGATCACCTTACATGCATTCCCCAACATATGCGTGCACTCATATATTGTACATAAAGACAATCATAAAAGATAACAACACTTGTATGCAACCAATCAACGAACTATTTCACAAGTGCCATGAACAAATCACTTCTCAAACACAGATGGGAGACACAATAGATCAAGGGAATAGTATATTGCACACATCATGTTTGCCAAGAGTTTACAGTGGGGAGATGGAGATGATCTTGCTGTAGATGTTGATGATGAACACGCCGGAGGGGGGTGGAGCCCTCCGGAGGTGATTCCGGCGGCGTTTCCCCCTCCGATCTTCTCCGGCGGCAGCCTTCTGACTCTCTGTTTCGTGGTTTTCTGTTTCTCCGCCGCCTCCTTTCGCGAAACGCCAGGGACCTTTTTTATAGGCGTTTTTAGGTCAAGACGAAGTCGGTGGACGAAAGATCGACGGCCACGGAGCTCCGAGGTGGAAACGAGATAGGCCCACGCGGCCATGTACTTTAGGCCGCGTGGGACCCTCCCATTTCCAGCCTGTTGGGCTTCTGGTCTTCAATTTAAGCCCATTGCGTTCGTCTCGAAAATTCTGAACCGTGCTCTTTGACCTTGCCCTTTTTGGAGTCCCGAAGCTCCCGGAAAGTCTGAAACACTAAAAAAGACGTTTTCTGGAAAAACAGGGTTAATTCCAAATAAATGGGAAAACTATGAAGTATTCCCAAAATCATTATAAAACATTGATATAACCCTTATATGATGCAAATATGATTGGAATATAAGCAATTAAAGTGCAAAGTTCATGTATGCATTTTACATGCATCAACATCCCCAAGCTTAATCCATGCTCGTCCTCGAGTATGAAGATGATAAAACTAACATGGACTTTGCAATTTAATACTTAACAATGAATATCAAAGATGATTACTATTGCTACATATAGTCAAATGATTCATTCTTCAAAGGAGTAGCAATATGCAAATAGTTTATGAAGTGATATCAAGTATTCAAGACAAGGATGTTCATTGATAGTTCACAAAGTGTAACATAGTAGCAAGTAATATGGAACACATGTATGCATAATGATAAGTAGAACATCCTACAATGGTCATAGAGTGTAGATGAAATCTGAATATGATAGGTGTACACTTTGGAAAGATGTATATGTGAGTAGAGGTAAAGCATGCATAAGTTTCATCCAACTTCCAAACTCTTCTACTTAAGTTAATGATTGCAATGTATTCATTGGTGTCAAGCTCTCATTGCCCCTATCATAGCATCTTGAATGATTAAGGTTAAAGTGAAAGCAAATATGAGTAGTGTGCTTGACAAAGTAAAGGTTGGATGTCTCATGCCCCTTGAATACAAGTACCTACACCATGATTACTCAACTTAGGAAACAAAGCAAGTTCAAGTTATATATCATTGTAAGTAATAATAGTATCATCAAGAGCGTCAACTGGGGTACCTCTTGTCCCAGGATATGGAACAAGCCCATATCAAAATGACAAGACAAACAAACAAGATGAAAAACCTCAACACCCTTTTTATTTACCATTGGAATAGCTTTTTATTGTAAGGTGCATCATAGATTCACCATAGCATGTAAGTAAATTTCCACCATGAATAATGCATGGCTTAGATTAGCGGCCCAGGCGTCTCTCTAACCATTTATACAAACTCATTTAAACTTCTTCATTTCCACCTCATTTCACCATGATAGGCATCCATAAACAAAAGTACATGATATCAACTAAATGAGATGAAGGAGCATGTTGAAAGCTTTGCATGTGACAGCACATATGGGCTAACTCCCAACCTCGAACATTTATCAAGCCACTAGCATCATAATCTTAATCACAATGGGTCATGTTTTATTTATTGCAATGATAGTAAAATGTGCATCAAGTTCGTGAGAGCTATATAACCAACTTTTCCCATGGCAATCAATAACATAATCATTTTCATTCAGAGGTATAGATAACACAAATATCATGATGAACATACTCGGAATAGCATATAGCTAGTAGGTAGATATGGTGGACTCACTGGAATAACTTTGGTTGAAGGTGTTGGAAACAAGTTTTTGCTTGTTGGAGTTTTTGGGCTAGCAAAAGGGAGAAAGTTGACCATCTAGATGCATGCATGAGTGTCCATAGAACTAACTAATCCATGTTAAACAAGTGAAATAACAATCAGCATCAAAACATGAATAAGTGATAACTCTTGAAAAGCATTTAAACTATTACTCTAAACAAGCTCATGAATCATGCAACTATATGTATCATTAAAAATCAACTCAAACATCCCTTTTCCCATCATATAAAAGCATCCAACATATTTCAACCCATATTTCCAGTAGCTCTCTCATATAAATTGATAGTGTGGTGGTCTCTCAAGACTCAAAAAAAACAAAAACGACGCTCCAAGTTTATGCGATAAAGTGTTTTGATCGAAAAACAGAAGTTGGACGTGTGCAAACCGAGAGTGTGTAGGTCCAGCGGGGTTGTCTTCACATCCCCAAGCTTATGGTCTTCACCATCCTTGGATAGCTCTTGGTGCATCTCCTCCAATCCCTGTGAAAAAACTTCAAAACACCGTTTCTCCCATTTCTTTTCTGTGGGGTGCATTAATAGTGATAAACAAATAGGTTTCTTGCTGCATATAATCCTTGAACAAAAATTCATATGAGATGTCCAGAGAGTGTATAATGTTGTATGCCTACTCATAAACTCAATTGGATCAAAAAGATTCAACTTAAAAGCTCAAAGCATGCATCAAACAAAATGGGACAGAATCTGTCCAGAAAAACAGCAGCAGCAAAACGTATTTTTCTACCCTACCAAACTTTCTCGAAAAATTCCGAAAAATTCATGCATACAGAGGATGAAAAGTTGCAACTACAGTTCAAATATGAGCTCATTCGGAGTTACAGAATAAGAATTAAAAATCATACCGTGCACAGATTCGTGCAGGAATAAAATCTCCGAACTCAAATAGCAACTTTTCAAGACCAACATGGGTAAAACTTGGCACTTTATTAAAAACTCCAGAACTAAACTAGACACAAAATCTCTTGTTACAGCAAGAGGACACAAAGAAAAATCACACACAAAAATAACCGGGTTGCCTCCCGCAAAGCGCTTTCTTTATAGCCATATAGCTAGGCTTACTTACTTGGTATCAAGATGGTTGAAGTGAGGTGGCTTGGCATCCCCAAGCTTAAATTCTTGTACTTATTTGATATATGTAGGGTGAGCCTAGGGGTACATCCCCAAGCTTGAGTTTTTGTCCCTCTTGATCTTGTTCATCACCCTCAATTCTTCCACCTTAAAATTCTCTTTACACAACACTCGTCACAAACTTGATTAGAGGGGTTAGTGCCTTCATAAATTAAATCCACATAGGCACAGCAAAGACATATCATGAATTGATTTTAAACATTAGCTACTGTTACTATGGTTATGTAATGCTCCTTGATCAAAAGAACCGCACAAAACACAAGTAATGAGAGTAATGCAGAATAAAGACAGGATATGTCAAAAACTGGACAGCGAATTACTATTATCACTCTTTTTATTTGGTTTTAGCTTTGGGAAAAGTTTAAATGATAGAGATTTTGCAATGGTTCCATTGGCATGAACAACACATGTTCAAGGTCGACCCCAACTTCTCCATTACTCATCCTTCTCATTTACTTTCCCAAATTTTATAAATGAAAATCTAAACTAATTGTAGAAATCAGTAGGTAAAGTTATTTTGCAGGTTCTCAAGATATAAAGGTGTGCCAAACCGAATAGGAGTTAAAGCATAGAACACACCAAACATTAAACCATCAACTTTTAAGTCTAACTCTTTTCCTATGCATTGGCATTTTATATATGAATAAATAGCAGCAATTTTTGATAACCAATGCATGTAGTGATCAGTAGCTTGCATTTTAAATAACATAGAAACATAAAGAGGATTCTTATCTCTTCCTCTCTCATAATAGTTGCAAGCATTAAAGTTAAACATACCCACATAGTTTTGAATAGAATCACCACATAAAGACTTATCATCTAATGAGCATAATGGATCATCAAACTCAATTAAATCACTTTCATCCTCAACGGCTTCCCCAAGCTTAAACTTTTCCAGAGCATTAGCAATAAAGGTGTTCAAAGAGTTAGTACCACAAACATGAGTGTTATGCAAATAAAATTTAATTTTCTCCTCAAACACTTCATGTCCTAACTCAAGATAGATATTATACAACTCTAATTTTTTTGGTTCTTTTCCATTTTCTAATTTTTTTGTGTTTTAGATTTATATGTTAGTATGCAATGCAAACAAGAATAAAAGTTTAGCACAACGCTCCCCGGCAACGGCGCCAGAAAAGTACTTGATAATCCCCAAGAGCAAGGAATCACTGTAGCACAATTCGATAAGTATTGAGTGTCGAACCCACGAGGAGCTGAAGGTAAACTATCTATTCTCTAAAGCCCTATAACCCTCTTATATGGCCTTTTATGCAAAGCAATAAATATGAAAGGATCTAACTAATGGAAGCAAGTGATGTGGAATGGGTTTTCTAGTACAAGTTTCTCAAGCAAGTTTCAGACACAGTTTCTTAGAGCAAGTTTCTCTCAGCAGTTTTCTCAAGCAAGTTTCTCAAGCAGCAAGTATCAAATATCTCAAGTAGCAAATATCTCAAGGGAGCAAATGTTCTAGCAATTGTTATTTCATTCGCGTGGTTGTCACAATTAGTGAAGCACATGTTTCAGTCTTAGTTGTTTCTTTTAGGTGGGAGCCATAAATAGGTGTAGCCAAGTAAATGAGCAATAACACAACTCTTATGATGGATCTCATGGCCAAATAAATGTGCAGCACAAGAATTATTAAGACATAATTGTCCCACCATAGCCTTAAGTTCTAGGGTCCCCCATATATATCCCCCATAAAGTAACTTCAAGTCTCAGACACCGGTTTCTCTCTACTCCGACATGTCCTACTCAATCCATTACGCTACGGTGATCACCTTACATGCATTCCCCAACATATGCGTGCACTCATATATTGTACATAAAGACAATCATAAAAGATAACAACACTTGTATGCAACCAATCAACGAACTATTTCACAAGTGCCATGAACAAATCACTTCTCAAACACAGATGGGAGACACAATAGATCAAGGGAATAGTATATTGCATCACATCATGTTTGCCAAGAGTTTACAGTGGGGAGATGGAGATGATCTTGCTGTAGATGTTGATGATGAACACGCCGGAGGGGGGTGGAGCCCTCCGGAGGTGATTCCGGCGGCGTTTCCCCCCTCCGATCTTCTCCGGCGGCAGCCTTCTGACTCTCTGTTTCGTGGTTTTCTGTTTCTCCGCCGCCTCCTTTCGCGAAACGCCAGGGACCTTTTTTATAGGCGTTTTTAGGTCAAGACGAAGTCGGTGGACGAAAGATCGACGGCCACGGAGCTCCGAGGGGAAAAGAGCTGGGCCCACGCGGCCATGTACTTTAGGCCGCGTGGGACCCTCCCATTTCCAGCCTGTTGGGCTTCTGGTCTTCAATTTAAGCCCATTGCGTTCGTCTCGAAAATTCTGAACCGTGCTCTTTGACCTTGCCCTTTTTGGAGTCCCGAAGCTCCCGGAAAGTCTGAAACACTAAAAAAGACGTTTTCTGGAAAAACAGGGTTAATTCCAAATAAATGGGAAAACTATGAAGTATTCCCAAAATCATTATAAAACATTGATATAAACCTTATATGATGCAAATATGATTGGAATATAAGAAATTAAAGTGCAAAGTTCATGTATGCATTTTACATGCATCACCAAGGCATCCCCTTCTTCATCGTCAATATTATCAGGTCATCTCTAGTGAAACTATATTTTTATTGTTTCACATCATATGTGTTGTTCTTGGAGCGTCTGTGTGCTTTTATTTTCAGTACTTTATTTTTATTTTGTGATCAACTTGATTGGATCCTAGCATTCTTGATTGGGAGAGACACGCTCCGTTTTTTCATGAGAATACTCCTATTCTTCACATATATTTGCTGAGTATTCATATCTAGCGCTGTTCAGCTTTTAGCTCTTGTTTTCATGTAGCTCTTGTCAGAGCTATTAGTTCTCTTAAAGAAAGTGCTCTCTTGCTTCACTTATACCTGTTTGGAGAGTTATTGAAATAAATTGATTGGTGTTTGGTTGGAACAGAAAATGTTGCATGTGGTAAATGGTATAATGGAAAAGACTTGCATATTCTTGTAGATCACTAATTTGGATAATTTGATACTTGTCAATTGTTTTGAGTTAACAAGTAGATCATGATTAAATTTTTGCATCATGTAAGTTAAGCCCATTAGTGAAGAACTACAGTAAAGCTTGTTGAAATTTGGCTTGCATGAGTGGAATCTCTAAGGTCTAGATATTTTCTAATAAAATGTTTTGGTTAACAAGGAAGACGGTGTGAAGTCTTATAATGCTTGCAATATGTTGGTCATATAAAACTTGGTGTACTGGTTGATATTCTTGTTTGCTTACATAACCTTGCTAGCCTAAACTCTGTACTGAGAGGGAATGCTTCTCGTGCATCCAAATCCTTGAGCCAAAATCCATGCCATTTGTGTCCACCATAACTACCTATATGTGGTATTTCCGTGCCACTCCAAGTAAATTTTTCATGTGCTACCTTTAATTATTCAAAACTGTTATTATTCCTTTTTGTGTCAATGTTTACTAGCTCATGAGGAAGTAGTGGGTTGTTCTTTATTCAACTTGTCAAACAGACTTTACCACCAGACTAGCGGCATATACATCCGCTTATCTATTAATTTTGCAAAAAGAGCTGGCAACGGGGTGCCCAGTCCCAATTAATTACAACTTTAACCGCTTAATTCTCTTCACATTTTGTCAACTGATTACTCAGTGAAACATCTGCATGTGTAAACAAAAGCGAAAGAGGGATGATCTGCCTTGCTGGTAGAAATAACGTCCTTCATGGGAGCCGCTATTAAAAGTCTGTTTGTTAGGGAGAATACTGTTTTCATCCGCTGTCATTCGTTAACAATTAACAAACACCTCTCAAAGCTTAATTTTTACTCTCTATATGATTTCAAAAACTAAAAAGCTCTAGCACATGATTTAATCCCTGTTTCCCTCTGCGAAGGGCCTTTCTTTTATTTTTATGTTGAGTCAGTTTTCCTATTTCCTTCTATCTTCCACAAGCAAACACTAGTGTCAACTTTGATACAACATTTGCTATATGCTACATATTGGACTTATTATATTGCTTTGTGTTGACAATATCCATGAGATAAATATGTTGAAAGTTGAAGCAAATGCTGAAACTTAAATCTTCCTTTGTGTTGGTTAAATACCTTTTGTTAGAATCTATTGCTTTATGAGTTAACTCTTATGTGAACCTGTGGATTCATTGTCTCCAAAGTACTATTCATGAAAAGTTTAGCTTGTGTGATTCAATTATTTACTCATTATCTATTTGATAGCAAACTACAGACCATTGACTTGGATCACTTCATTCATTTACATGTGCCTTACAATACTATATGATCAAGATTATGATGGTAGCATGTCACCTCAAAAATTATATTGTTTTATCGTTTACCTACTCGAGGACGAGCAGGAACTAAGCTTGGGATGCTGCGTCTCAAACGTATCTATAATTTTTGATGTTCCATGTTGATATTACCAATTGTTACATGTTTTGCATCCGCTTTATATCATTTTTATACATTTTTTGGGACTAACCTATTAACAAGATGCCACAGTGCCAGTTCATGTTTTCTACTGTTTTTGTATTCCAGAAAATCTATTCTGGAAATATTCTCGGAATTGGATGAAAATTTACGGAGGTCCCTATTTCACCGAGACACGCATGGAGTCCAAATGAGCGACGGAGCCGAGTCACGAGGTGGCCACCCAAGGGCTCGGTGTGGCCAAGGGTGGGGTCGCGCCCTACCCTTGTGTGGGCCCCTCGGGGCTCTCCAGCCGCCGCCCTTTAGCCTACTTATTCCCCCGAAGCAAAAACCCTAGATACCCGAGTCATATTCCACGAAAAGTTCCAGAGGCGCCGCCGTCGTCAACCCTTGCTCGAGAGGGTCCAGTACCTCTTCCCGACACCCTGCCGGAGAGGGGAATCATCACCGGAGGGCTCTACATCACCATGTCTGCCTCCGGAGTGATGCGTGAGTAGTTCATCCTTGGACTACGGGTCCATAGCAGTAGCTTGATTGTTGTCTCTCCACTTTGTGCCATCATGTTTAGATCTTGTGAGCTGCCTAACATGATCAAGATCATCTTATTGTAATGCTACATGTTGTGTTTGCTGGGATCCGATGAAATACTATGATCAAGTTGATTATTAATCTATGATACACGTTATTTATGATCTTGCATGCTCTCCGTTACTAGTAGATGCTTTGGCCGAGTAGATGCTTGTAACTCCAAGAGGGAGTATTTATGCTAGATAGTGGGTTCAGTCTCCAGTAATCTGGGCGAGTGACAGCAACGCCTAAGGTTGTGGATGTGCTGTTGCTACTAGGGGTAACATAACAATGCTATGTCCACGGTCATATGTACTTGTTTACTTTACACACATTGCTTAATGCGATTATCCGTTGCCTGCAACTTAATACCGACGGGGAACACGGAAATCAACCTGAAGGTGGATTATTAGTCATAGATGCGGTTGGATAACGGTCTATGTATTTTGTCGTAATGCCCAATTAAATATCATGGTAGTCATCTTGTTATATATATGCATTGTCATGCGCTCAATATTTTATCAATTGCCCAGCTGTAATTTGTTTACCCAACATGTCATTTATCTTTATGGAGAGACACCACCAGTGAACTGTGGACCCCGGTCCATTCTTTTACACTGATAAAATCACCAACTGTAATCATTGGTCTCTTTTACTTTCTGCAATTAAACACTGTTTTCCACACCATACGTTTAATCCTTTGTTTTCAGCAAGCGGGGGAGATTGACAACCTTCCTGTTTCGTTGGGGCAAAGTAGTTTGATTGTGTTGTGTGCAGGTTCCACGTCAGCGCCGGATTCCCTGGTGTTGCGCCGCATCACATTCCGCCACTGACAACCTTCTGAAGTGCTACTGCTCCTACTGGTTCGATAACCTTGGTTTCATTCTGAGGGAAAAACGTACTGCTGCACTGCTTCATACCTTCCTCTTGGGGTCTCCCAACGAACGTGTGTGCACATCATACATCACGCAAGCACCTGCGCCTGGTCTTGGGATATGCACCAGGAGGAGGAGCACCAGGCGAGGCTGCTACATCTCGCCGCCCGTGAACAGGCGCGGTACGACGCGGCCCAATGCGGCCTCATCCTCATCGATGACATAGACGAGGAGGAGGAGGCACCGACGATGCCAGGGCCGAGCAGGTGGCACGGCGGTGACGACGAGGCCGGCCCAAGCCATGCCCCGGACGCACCGCCGAGCGACGATGATGACGACGGCGGTGACTACACGGCGTTCTACAGCCAGCTCGGCATGTAGAGCACCGTGTTCTAGTATAAATTTAAGTTTTTTAAGTTTTAATTATGTAAGCGCCTGAACAATGCGAAATTCGCCTATATATTATGAATTTCGCCTAAATTTGTTTTTTTTAATTTGTGGGTTTGTTCCTGGGTTTCGGCACGGCTGGAAAAACGCCGCCCCCAGGGCGTGAAATAGCGCCGTTGCCCCCAGACGGCCCAAAATAGCGCCGGATTTCGGCTGGGGGTCCGAACGAGTGGAGATGCCCTAAGAGGACTAGTGGAAGATCATGTTTTCTGGCTTGTTCATCGCCCAGCCTTGCATCTCGTCTCTAAGCTTGGTCTGAATCCACCATGGTCCCAGGGCGAATCCACAATACATCTTATCGAGGATCGTTGCGTTGGAGAGTAAGAACTTGGCCAGCGTCCTCTCCACCTTGCCGCCGTGGTAATGCACCAGGTTGATCACCCTGACGGATGACCACCGACGTGGCGATGAGCATCTCGTGCTCGTTGTAACTGAGCTAATGCGCGTCGTAGATATCCCAGCTGCGGCGCTGCGATGGCTTGTGGACGATTGGGCATGTGGTGAAGACCAGCGAGAGCACCCCCAGGCTCGGGGCGTGCTGGAGGATCCTGCTCAGGGCAGCGACGGCGGCGGCGCCGTCTTCGTCGCGCGGGAGTTGCCCCACTAGCTCCAGTGGAGAAGGCACGTGAATGCCGGTAACGTCGCCAACGCGTCGTGGTCGACGCCAGAGCCCACCGGGGCCGACTGCAGGTACAGGTGCTTGGTGGATGCTAGTTGCTGCAGATATTCCCCGAGTTTGTTGAGCTCCTCCGCCGAGGACACCTCCTCACTGCATATGTCGACCTTGCAAGACGTGAAACTCGAGGGGCGGCCTTGGGGAGGGGGAAGGAGAAACGTGTTGGGCACCGCGCCGCGGTACTCCAGGGAGTGCAGTGTGTTGTTGATACGTGCATTTTATATCATCATTTATACAGCTCATATTATCATATTAGAATGTTATTGGCATTGTTATATCATTATTTTTACATGTTTTAGATGATTTATGGGACTTTCATACAAAGTCCCTATTTTTGGTATTTAATTTCTGGGAGGCAGAAAACCTCCTTTTTCTTGTTTTTAATGTTTCAAGAGCTACAGGGATCCAAATAAGAAAAGGAAAATTGCACAGCTGGTTTTTCATCGGGAGAACAACAGTGGGAAGAAGATCGAAGGAAGAAGAGCCACGAGGCCCAAAAGAGGGGGGCCCACGCGGCCAAGGAATCTGGCCGTGTGGGACCCACTAAATGGAGCCTCTGGCACTTCCTCGCTCGGGGCTTTTTAACACGCCTTCGTCTCGCCCGAAAACCTACGCCCTAATTTTTCCAAGTCCATCCGAGGCCGCGGCGGCGGCGAAACTCCTGTCGGAGACTAGTCCCAGGAACTAGGGGTGTGTCTCGATGATGCCAGGAACGAGTAAGGGGCTGAACACGCGCACAAGCAACCCTCAGCTACCTCGGCGATGATGCTCGGCGAGCTCGCTGAGGGACATCACGACAGAGATAACACACGAGCTTTTACCCAGGTTCAGGTCCACCGTGAGGTGTAAGAGCCCTACGTTCTGCTTGTCCGTATTGCACTGCTTGAAGAGTTACAGTACAACTGGTGCTTGCCGAGGGTCAAGCTACGACTATGGTGGTGCTATGGCAGAGGAAGTCTTGCTCTCCTTCCTTGCTAACCAGTGGGTTGTGAGTGAGAATGAGTTGATCCCTTGCCTTGGTCATACACTGCTCCTTTTATACCAGCCCCGGACCTCTTCCCTCAATGCCCTTTGGCGGGAAGGGTAACCACTTGGCGACAGAGGAGGAGGACAGTGCATGGCAAGGAGGGCGTCCATGGACTTGGTCCATGGCAGGAGAGCTTGTCCTTCATTGCTGCAAAGCCACCGTCCAAGGACGATAAGCCTGCGCTTGCAGAGCTCTGCGTCGTGCCCCACGGTGACGTTGGCTTGGCACGTAGTGGACCACGGTCCCCTTAGCACCGGAATGGCAATTCTTGTAGTCCGCTTTGCCTGTTGCTGCTTTGTTAACCACATTTAGCACGAAAGAGGAAACTGCGACGCGAGCGTCACTGCGCGCGGACGTGCGCGTCACTCTGCGGCGGGCGCAGAGGCCATGTGCGCTCTGTCGGGGAGACAGAGCTTTCTTCGTCTGGAAGGAACCTCGCGAAGGGGGCCTCGCGAGGGGGCGCGCCTCGGCGCCCTGACTTGGTGATGTTTTCGTCGTAGAAGATGCCTCACGAGGGAAAGGAGCCCTCTCGAGGCCACCGTCTGGTCTTAGCAGAATTTCCCTTCACGGAGTAGACCCTCGCGAGGGGTAGCACCTCGCGAGGCGCGCCAGGCGCACTTGGTGAAAATCCTGATAGAATGTCCAGGGCTGAGCAAGCCGGCCGTGGTACCCTGGTTTCCACTGGGCCGACAGTAGCCCCCGGGCCCACGATGGGCACGCAGGAGGCTTGTAGACGAAGGTGAAGCGGCATGGGCCCAAAGGAGCCTGCCAGGCCTGCGACACGTGGCGAGCTCCCGCGGTCACCCACGAACCCACGTTCGTCTCTGCGGTTACTGGCGTAGTGGTGGGACCCACCATGCCTTGGCAACGGCTCGCCAGGGCCATAAAGGCGAAAAAACCGGCGCAGGCGCTCATTACTCTGCGCGAATATCTGCTCTCGTCTCTTTCCTCCAAGAGCAAATCTCCTCTCTGAGCTTCCCATTTTCTTGCTTCTCCACCGCAATGGCGCCCAAGAAGACCATCGACTCGGCGAAGGGCAAGGCGATACTCGAGGCGGAGGAGCCTGCCTCCTTCAAGCAGAGCGGGAGCCTCAAGCCCGCGCTGGTGGGGTACCGCGTCGGCACCGACTCCATCCTCATCCTCTCCATCTTCGCCTTTCTCTGCGACCAACGAGAAGGGCGCCACGAAGATGAAGCCGGCGAACGTCCTTGACCTCCAGCCTCGCAACACCTACTACCCAATCTTCCTCCATTCTCTCTTCACGGGGCTCGTTCCCCCTTTCTCTGATTTCTTCCTGGAGGTTTTGGAGTTCTACCAGATCCAACTCCTTCGTCTCCACCCCAACTCCATCCTCATCCTCTCCATCTTCGCCTTTCTCTGCGAGGCGTACATGGGCATCCGCCCCTCGGTCGCCCTCTTCCGCAGCTTCTACGCGCTGCGGGTCACGGCGGCCAACGAGCGGACTGGGTGCGTCTCCTTCCGCGTTACGGATGGCATGCACCGCGTCTACATCCCCCTCGCATGGGCTGGTGAAAACATCATCACCAGCATGCAGAAGAAAGTGGAGGAGTTCCGCAAGCGGTGGTTCTTCGTGAGGACCGGGCAAGCGAGCCACTTCTTCGAGATCCCTGACGCGCCCCCGATGAAGAGGAGGTGCTGGTCAAGCAAGACCCTCACGGGGCCATGGGTCAGCAACGTGGCGGAGCGCTTGGCGGTGCTTCGCAAGGCCGGCCTCACGGGGCAGATGGTGGCCTTGGAGTTCGTGAGGCGCCGCATCGCTCCGCTCCAGGCTCATTCAGAGCCAATGTGGCTGTACTCAAGCGTGAAGGACGGGATGCGCCTGCACACGGCCACCATTTTGAAGGAGCAAGCGAAGAGCATCATCGAGACCCTCTTCACCTCTCCGGAAATCCGCAAGCCGATGGATCGCCACTCAGAGCCGCTCTACAAGTATGAGCTCCAGGCGCGGCTTGAGATGGTGGAGGAGATGCCGACATTCGGCCCGCGGGGCTTGCTGGTTGAGGGGCAAGCGGAGCCCCAGGAGGATCCGGAGGCAGCTGAGCAGGTGATGCCTGCTGAGGGCGAGGAGGAGGAGGCGACAGAGTCCTCCTCGTCACACGCAGAGGCTGAGGTCGCCTCGGGAGGTCCCAATCCCTTCGTGGGGCCTCAAGCTCCTCAAGAAACATGCCGCCTAAGGTGGAGGTCCAAGACATCTTTTCAGGCAGCGAGGGCTCGTACCAGGTCGCCCCCTCGCGATGCGTCTAGGAGGACGACGAGGAGGAGAGCGACGGCGAGGCCTTGGTGGGCCGCCGTGAGCCGCGGACAAAGGCGGCCTACGACAAGCCTGCCGGGGCCAGGAGGGCGCTCCTCGCGAGGAGGAAACGCGCGTGCCCTGGAAGAGGACGGCAGCGAGCGCGTCGCAGCCGCGGCGCTCCGTGAAGAGATGGGTCGACGTCACTGAGTAAGTTTCGCCTCTTTTGCTCTCTGGTGTTTTGCTCTTGAGAAACCCCTCCTGAGGATTTTCTTTGTTCCTTGTCAGGGCCGCTGCGGCGCCAAAGCGACGCAGGCTCCAGAAGGTCGGCGAGAGCTCCAGCTCTGCCACGGCGTCAAGGACGCCTGAGGTCGTGGAGCCTCACCAAGAGGCTACGGCCTCTTCTCCTCCCGCGGGTGAGCACCGCGAGGAGTGGGAGCCTGAGGCGACGGCGACGTCGCCAACAAGGCTCGAGACCTCCCCTGCGAGGCAGGTGGAGGTAAC
Source organism: Poa pratensis (assembly GCA_947311845.1). Taxonomy (NCBI): domain Eukaryota; kingdom Viridiplantae; phylum Streptophyta; class Magnoliopsida; order Poales; family Poaceae; genus Poa; species Poa pratensis. Next base: position 21,245,264 of record CAMZMU010000100.1, on the reverse strand, counting down.
TGAAGAAGAAGCGGCGAAGACCGCGGCGTCGATGGAAGAGCACGTCGACACGGAGATGGAGGAGGCCAGCACGCAGCCACCCCCATCAAGCTCCGCCCCTGAAGAGGCCGCCCCTGAGGCGGCGACAGGGGAGGCGGAGGCTGCAGCGCGGGCGGCTGCAGCAGACCAGGCTGCTCCCAACACTGGGGAGCAGCAGGAGGCGCACTTGGTGCAGGAAAGCACCGAGGCCCGCGTAGAGGGCGTGCCTGATCCCCAGGAGGCCCTGCTGTGGAAGAGGGGGAGGCCCCCCCTCGACAAAGCCCCCAGGCGCAGCGGAGCCCCCAGCAACAGCTGGAGACCGCACCGAGCCCCCGGCGCGAAGCTCCAGGGCCTTCTGCTAGCCTAGAGGCCTCTGGGTCCCGCAGCGACGCGGGGGCCATATTCCTGCGGCGCCAGCGCCCGAGTGCCGCTCCCCGGGGCTCTATCTTCAGCTTGGCGAGGAATGCCATGGGCGAGCTCGAAAACCACCTCGCCGAGGAGGAGCTTGCCAACGCGGAGGAGCGCGCCGAGCTCGACAGGGCATGGGCCCAGCTCCACGCGGCAGTGGACCGCTGCCGCCGTGCGGACAAGGCGGTGTAGGCGCGGCGTGAGGAGGCCGCGCGCTTTGCTGAGGAGACCCGCGCCAGCGTGATCCGCGAGGCAGAGGAGACCCTCGCCGAGCTCAAGGAGGAGCGCGAGGCCATCGCGGCAGAGCGCGAGTCGCTCGAGGCGGAGTGCGCCTCCAAGCACCAGGAGCTCGATGATCGCGAAAGACAGATCATCGCAAGCTCCGAGGTCGTGAGAACCGGCCTGGAGAAGCTCCGCAAGGACCTGGAGGCCCGCGAGCAGCTGCTGGGGCAGCGCAGCGAAGACCTCGCCCTTCGCGAGGGCGAGCTGCGCAAGCGTGAGGAGCAGGTCGACCAGGTCGAGAAAGACCAGGCCTCGCAGCGGGAGAGCCTGGAGGCCCGCGAGGGCACCTTGGCCTGAGACGAGGCCAGCTTCAGGGATCACTTCGACAAGGCCAACGCCAAGCTTGCCCAGAAGGAGAAGAAGCTGGAGGAGGAGAGCGCCACCAAGGCGAAGCTCTACCGTGACGGCTGCTCCAAAGAGTTCAAGGACAAGGCCAAGGTCCAGGAGGAGCGCTTCACGAAGAAGCGTAAGGAGCTCGAGGCCCGTGTCAAGGAGCTCGAGGAGCAGAACAAGCGGCAGGCCGGCCACCTCAGGACAGCTAGGGATGCTCAGGCTCGTGCGGAGCAGGAACTTGCTTCGCTGACAGAGGACCTGACCTCGCTCCAAGAGCAGGTTGGGCCCACCGTTGCGCTTGTTGAGCAGGAGCAGCACAACGCGGTGGCGCAGCAGGTCTTGACGCGCACCCGCGAGCGCATGTTCAAGTCCTTGGTGGGCCGCGCACGCGCTCTTGCGGACCGCCTGGAGGTCGAAGCTCCCTCGCTCCCAGCCGCGGGGAACGACAATGTCGCCACGTACCTCACCTTCTTCGATCAGCTCCTCACCACCCTCGAAGACGCCATGGAGAACGTCGACGACCTTGCCGACGAGGAAAGCCGCAAGCTTCTTGGGGTCGCTGTGGGCCGCGTCTTCGCCAACCTTGCACGCTCCGAGCCAGGCTTCTACTTCACGTCTGTGATGGAGCCTCTCGACCAGGAGCACGCCGCGGACCTGAACGCCGCGGTGTGGCCGGACGTGGAGGCCTACATCCAGCGCTTCCGGAGGGTGGAGACCCAGGAAGACGATGAAGAGAGCGCTGGGGAGGAGGACGACGAGGCCATGGAGGTGGATGACGACGCTCCTGTTGTCTGAGCTGCCCCTGCGGCATGATTATCTTAGGTCTTTGTCTTGTTGATTTGTAAAGAACTTATTTCGAATATGCCATGTGTGATGATGTGCCCCTCGGGAGGCTTTTGTCTCTTTTCCATGTCCTTTGTGCTCTACGCCGTTAGGACCCTTCTCTTAGCGCAATAGCACCGCCGCGTCGATATGTTAGAGTCAGGGCTCAACAAGGTCGGGGGGTGCGTGAGGCTTAGAGAGGTAAGGGCTCTCGAGGCGCGATGCTCGTGAGCACCCCTTTAGGCGTGCAAGCGGCCCATGGAGCGCAAGAGAGAAAAACAGCTCGAGAGGCGCAAGAGAGAGAAAGGCCTCGAGAGGCAAAAACCAGCGAGGGAACTTTAACAAGTTTTGGACTTAGCTTCGCGAGACGACTGCCTGTGGAGGGTGTCTTGTTCCCTGATGAGGCTTTCTGCTCTCGAGGCTGCTTGAGGCTGATCTCCGAGCCTTGCTTTCCTGCATAAGAGCAATAGGCATACCCACAAGCAATGCATGGTTGTACAACTCATACGCGCTCATAGGTTTCCCTATGTGTGTCTCACGAGGAGAGTAAGCACCAAGGTCCTTGGTGAGGTGACGTGCATGGGAGCATGCCCATGAGTTCAGAGCTCTTGGTGAGGTGACATGCATGGAGCTGGCCCATGAGTTCAGAGCTCAGATCCTTTGGGTTTTGCGATGCTCTGCTGGGATGTTCCCGAGGCACAGGCACCGTGCTCAGCCCCCGCTCATGAGATACGCATGAGGGTAAGTATGAGCGTGAATGAGTGCAGAAAAGTAGCTGCTTACCACAGCAATAATACATAACGGCGCGCGAAGGCGCATAGGTTCATGCTGAGATGAAATTGTTCATTACATTTGGCGTGGCCAAAAAGGAGTTCGCCATGTCTGAGCATGGATGAATTGCCGCCATATGTGAGCATGGGGTTCCACACGGAGTGGCTGAGGCATCTCGCGGCCCCAGGCGACGCATTGTAGAGAGAGCTCAGATGATGTAGCCCTCGATGAGGGAAAGGCTTTGTCAAGCTGGGGATGTGATGGCGTATGCCTCCCTCTTGAGACAAAAAATGCCTGCCGTGACCTGATCATGGGTAGAACTTGCGTAGATGCTGAATGTTCCACGGGTTCTTGACGGGGATGCCGTCCTCTGTCTCGAGCCGCACCGCGCCAGGCCTGGAGATGTGCGTGACCCTGTAGGGGCCTTCCCACATAGGCGAGAGCTTGTGGAGGCCTTCCCTGGAGAGGATCCTCCTGAGGACGAGGTCGCCTGTCTCGAGGGTGCGGGGCCGTATGTGGCGGCTGTGGTAGCGGCGGAGATCTTGCTGGTACCTTGCTCCCCTGAGGGCTGCGCGGTAGCGAGTTCCCTCGAGCAGCAGCAGGTCGTTGTTGCGGAGTTCATCTTGATTTGCTTCATTGAAGGCAAGGACTCGCGGGGACCCGTGCGTGAGCTCGTTGGGGAGGACCGCTTCAGCTCCGTAGACGAGGGAGAATGGCGTTTCGCCAGTGGGTTTTGTAGCAGTTGTGCGCATGGACCAGAGCACAGATGGAAGATCCTCAATCCAGTTCTTGCCGTGTGCCTTGAGGCGGTTGAAGCACCTTGTCTTGAGGCCCTTGAGCACTTCAGCGTTTGCTCGCTCAGCCTGCCCATTGCTTCGTGGGTGAGCCACTGAGGCATAGCAGATTTGGGTGCCAAGGCTGCCGCAGTAAGACTTGAAGGCACCGCTGGTGAATTGCGTGCCATTGTCGGTGATGATGCGATTGGGCACGCCGAAATGGCACACCAGGCTCCTGATGAACTTCACCGCTGACCTTGCTGGGACAGTGCACACTGGTTCCACCTCTGCCCACTTGGTGAACTTGTCGATGGCGACATAGAGGTAGCGGTAGCCCCCGAGCACTCGTGGGAAGGGTCCCAAGATGTCCAGCCCCCAGACCGCAAAGGGCCAGGAGAGCAGGATCGTTTGAAGTCCTTGCGCGGGCTGGTGGATTTGCTTCGCGTGGAACTGACATGCCTCGCAAGACTGGACAATCGCGGTGGCATCTTGAAGCACGGTAGGCCAGTAAAAGCCACTCCTGAAGACCTTTCCCGCGAGGATGCGCGCGCACGAGTGGTGGCCACACTCTCCACTGTGTATGTCTCTGATGTGCTGGCGACCTTCTTCTGAGGGGACGCAACGCAATGCGATCCCGTTGGGGCGCTTGCGGTACAGGTCTCCCTCGTGGAGGCAGTATGACTTGGCCTGGCGAGCAATCCTTTCTGCTTCAGCATCTTCCTCACGGAGGATCCCACCTTGCAAGTACTTTTTGAGCTCGACAATCCAATCCACCGTTTGGCGCACTAGAGTCAATAGCAAACGCGCCCCTGAGGGCGGGCCACAGTCTGGTGCTCCAGCTGCTGGTGCTTGGGGAGGTTCCTCATCAATGTCCATAGCCACTGCTTCTGTGGGCTGCCTCACTGATGCCTTGAGGAGTCTTTCCTCAAACACGCCAGCTTGCTGTGCCTCCCTTCTTGATGCTCGCTTGGCGATGTCGTCTGCTTCCTGATTCTCTCTGCGCGGGATGTGCATGAGCTCCATTCCCCTGAAGTGCTTCTCGAGCCTGCGGACTTCCTCGAGATAGGCAGTCATGTAGCCGTCCTTGGGCTTGTAGCTCTTGTTGGAGAAGTTGACGAGGAGTTGGGAGTCGCCCTTGATAAGTATGTGCTTGACGCCGAGGGCGATCGCAGCTCTGAGCCCGGTGAGGACTCCTTCGTACTCGGCGATGTTGTTGGAGACCTTGTCGCTGTGCGCGAAGCACAGCTGGACAGCGTAGAAGAGCTTGTCGCCTGTTGGTAAAGTCAGGACGGCAGCAGCCCTCGCGCTCTGGCGTGCGAACGCTCCATCGAAGTGCATGGTCCAGTATTTAGGCACTGCCCCTCCTGAGGGTGTGGCTTCTTCCTCCTGAGGCTCTTCCTGACGCGTGTCTGTCCATTCTGCCGTAAAGTCTGCTAGTGCCCTGCCCTTGATGACCCTTGTGGTGTCAAATTGCAGCTCGAAGGGTTGCAGCTCGATGCCCCAGCCTGCGACGCGATCTGTTGCATTTGGGTTGCGCAGGACCTGCTCCAGGGGGTATGAGGTGACCACCTTGATGGGGTGCCCCTGGAAGTAGTGGCGCAATTTCCTGGAGGCGATGAGGAGCGCGAAGAGGAGCTTCTGCTGAATGGTGTACCGCTCGCGAGCATCCCGCAGCACTGTGCTGACGAAGTAGACGGGATGCTTGTGGAGGCCTTCCCTGGAGAGGATCCTCCTGAGGACGAGGTCACCTGTCTCGAGGGTGTGGGGCCGTATGTGGCGGCTGTGGTAGCGGCGGAGATCTTGCTGGTACCTTGCTCCCCTGAGGGCTGCGCGGCAGCGAGTTCCCTCGAGCAGCAGCAGGTCGTTGTTGCGGAGTTCATCTTGATTTGCTTCATTGAAGGAAAGGACTCGCGGGGACCCGTGCGTGAGCTCGTTGGGGAGGACCGCTTCAGCTCCGTAGACGAGGGAGAATGGTGTTTCGCCAGTGGGTTTTGTAGCAGTTGTGCGTATGGACCAGAGCACAGATGGAAGCTCCTCAATCCAGTTCTTGCCATGTGCCTTGAGGCGGTTGAAGCTCCTTGTCTTGAGGCCCTTGAGCACTTCAGCGTTTGCTCGCTCAACCTGCCCATTGCTTCGTGGGTGAGCCACTGAGGCATAGCAGATTTGGGTGCCAAGGCTGCCGCAGTAAGACTTGAAGGCACCGCTGGTGAATTGCGTGCCATTGTTGGTGATGATGCGATTGGGCACGCCGAAACGGCACACCAGGCTCCTGATGAACTTCACCGCTGACCTTGCTGGGACAGTGCACACTGGTTCCACCTCTGCCCACTTGGTGAACTTGTCGATGGCGACGTAGAGGTAGCGGTAGCCCCCGAGCGCTCGTGGGAAGGGTCCCAAGATGTCCAGCCCCCAGACCGCAAAGGGCCAGGAGAGTGGGATCGTTTGAAGTCCTTGCGCGGGCTGGTGGATTTGCTTCGCGTGGAACTGACATGCCTCGCAAGACTGGACAATCGCGGTGGCATCTTCAAGCACGGTAGGCCAGTAAAAGCCACTCCTGAAGACCTTTCCCGTGAGGGTGCACGTGCACGAGTGGTGGCCACACTCCACTGTGTATGTCTCTGATGAGCTGGCGACCTTCTTCTGAGGGAACGCAACGCAATGCGATCCCGTTGGGGCGCTTGCGGTACAGGTCTCCCTCGTGGAGGCAGTATGACTTGGCCTGGCGAGCAATCCTTTCTGCTTCAGCATCTTCCTCAGGGAGGATCCCATCTTGCAAGTACTCTTTGAGCTCGACGATCCAATCCACCGTTTGGCGCACTAGAGTCAATAGCAAACGCGCCCCTGAGGGCGGGCCGCAGTCTGGTGCTCCAGCTACTGGTGCTTGGGGAGGTTCCTCATCAATGTCCATAGCCACTGCTTCTGTGGGCTGCCTCACTGATGCCTTGAGGAGTCTTTCCTCAAACACGCCAGCTTGCTGCGCCTCCCTTCTTGATGCTCGCTTGGCGATGTCGTCTGCTTCCTGATTCTCTCCGCGCGGGATGTGCATGAGCTCCATTCCCTGAAGTGCTTCTCGAGCCTGCGGACTTCCTCGAGATAGGCAGTCATGTAGCCGTCCTTGGGCTTGTAGCTCTTGTTGGAGAAGTTGACGAGGAGTTGGGAGTCGCCCTTGATAAGTATGCGCTTGACGCCGAGGGCGATCGCAGCTCTGAGCCCGGCGAGGAGTCCTTCGTACTCGGCAATGTTGTTGGAGACCTTGTCGCTGTGCACGAAGCACAGCTGGACAGTGTAGAAGAGCTTGTCGCCTGTTGGTGAAGTCAGGACGGCAGCAGCCCCCGCGCTCTGGTGTGCGAACGCTCCATCGAAGTGCATGACCCAGTAGTTGGGCACTGCCCCTCCTGAGGGTGTGGCTTCTTCCTCCTGAGGCTCTTCCTGACGCGTGTCTGTCCATTCTGCCGTAAAGTCTGCTAGTGCCCTGCCCTTGATGACCCTTGTGGTGTCAAATTGCAGCTCGAAGGGTTGCAGCTCGATGCCCCAGCCTGCGACGCGATCTGTTGCGTTTGGGTTGCGCAGGACCTGCTCCAGGGGGTATGAGGTGACCACCTTGATGGGGTGCCCCTGGAAGTAGTGGCGCAATTTCCTGGAGGCGATGAGGAGTGCGAAGAGGAGCCTCTGCTGCATGGTGTACCGCTCGCGAGCATCCCGCAGCACTGTGCTGACGAAGTAGACGGGATGCTCGACAAGCGTGGTCGCTGGAGTTTCAGCGCTGGTCTCCTCGTGAGGCTCTTCAGGGGCCTTGTCGAGGTTTTCTTGCGGCAGGTCCTTGGCGAGGATGCTTGCTGGCTTTACAGGCTCGACCTGAGGCCCAGGGCTTGGAGAGGTTGCTTCCTTGCCAGGGGGCTCTGGGCTTGGAGAGGCAGCTTCTTTCTTGGCGAGGACTGGCTCTTCCCTTTCCGCCACCTGGACCGCGCTTGCCGTTTGAGGAGTGGCTGCTAAGTACAGCTTCAAAGGCTCGTGAGGTCGTGGGGCAACCATGATTGGTGGGCTAGCCAGGTACTTCTTCAGGTCTTCAAATGCCTTGTCAGCTTCAGGCGTCCACTTGAACGTGCCAGACCTCTTCATGATCTTGAAAAATGGCAGCGCCCTCTCGCCGAACTTGGAGATGAAACGGCCGAGGCTGGCCATGCATCGCGCGAGGCGTTGCATGTCCTTGAGGCGACGGGGTGGCTGCATTTCTTTTATGGCCTTGATCTTGTCAGGATTTGCTTCAATGCCACGGTGAGACACTAGGAACCCCAGGAGTTTGCCTAATGGTACCCCGAAGACGCACTTGGCGGGGTTCAGTTTGATGCCCACCTTGCGCAGGCTGGCAAATGTCTCCTCGAGGTCCTTCAGGAGTGTGTGCTCTTGGCGAGTCTTGACCACGTTGTCGTCGACGTAGGCTTCTGCATTTCTTCCCATCTGAGCCCCCAAGGCCTTCCTCATGAGCCTCTGGAACGTGGAGCCGGCATTCTTCAGGCCGAAAGGCATGCAGACGTAGCAAAACACACCGCAAGGGGTGAGGAATGCTGTCTTCTCCTCGTCCGCCTGCGCCATCTTGATCTGGTGATAGCCTGAGAAGGCATCCAGAAAACAGAGGAGGTCGCAGCCAGCGGTTGAGTCTACGATCTGGTCTATCCTTGGCATGGGGTATGGGTCCTTGGGGCAGGCCTTATTGAGGTCTGTGAAGTCGATGCAGAGCCGGCCTCCACAGGTGTGCTTGGGGACAACCACCGTGTTGGAGAGCCAAGTGGGGTGTACAACTTCTCGAAGCACATGTGCTTCCTTTAACTTCTCTACTTCTTTAATGATGAATTCTTGCTTTTCTGGCACTTGGCGCCGTGCCTTCTGCTTCACGGGGCGTGCGTTTGGACACACGGCTAAGTCGTGCTCAATCACCTCCCTCGGTACTCCGGACATATCTGACGGTGTCCAGGCGAACATGTCAGAGTTTGCCCTGAGGAAGGCGATGAGCGCGCTTTCCTATTTGATAGGCAAGCCAGCGCCTATGGTGACGCTAGCCCCCGAGCCGCTGGCGTCCAGTGGCACCTTCTTCGTGGCTGCCTTCTCCTGAGAGAACAGCTGCTTCTTCTTGGCGGGCCTCTCGAGGGGTTCTTCAGCATCCTCGTCAGCTGGAAGCGCTGCTGCAGCGTCCTTGTAGGCGTGCTCGACGGAGCGCATGGCGTCCTGGACCTGGCCACGGATGGTGATGGTGCCACTGCAGCCTGGAATCTTGACGATGTTGTAGGCATGGTGAGTGACAGCCATGAGCTTCGCGAGGGCGGAGTAGCCGAGGATGGCGTTGTAGGGCAGGCCAATGTGCGCGACGTCGAAGTCGATGAACTCGGTGCGGTAGTTCTGCTCTGTCCCAAAGGTGACTGGGAGCCTCACTTGCCCCAGAGGGTAGTGGTACCCTCTGTCACCCCCGAGAAGGGCCTGGTGGGCATGAGGCGCTCATAGGGCACTTGAAGCTTCTCAAAGGTCTCGACAGAGATGACATTGAGGCCCGCGCCCCATCTATGAGCGTCTTGGTGACGGCAATGTTGTTGATGGTGGGGTGCACACCAGTGGGATGGTGCCTACAGCTATGGTGGACTTGGGATGGTCACTTGAGTCGAAGGTGATGGGGAACTGTGACCACTTGAGGGGCCTGGACGCCTCAACCCCTGGTAGGGCGGCATTGACCTCGCGAGAGAGCTGCTTGAAGTGGCGGTTGGACTTGGGTGCCTGAGCCCCGCCGAGGATGCACGCAGCCCCGCGAGGGGCCTGGTAGCCTCCCTGAAAGAACATTTACTAATCCCTTAGGTTTTGTGTGTTAGGCAACAACACTAGTGAGTCATTTAATATGTCGTCAAGTGATGCAGGTTTTAAGTTGTGAAAAGATCATTTGCATCTTAGCCAAAAAGGCGAAAAGTTCCCAGGTGCCGGATAATCCGGGTCGTGCCCAGACCGGAATATCCGGCCCTCAAGGCTGGCCAATCGAGAATTCGGCTAAGGACTAAAGGCGCGAGCCACTGGACTCGGCCGGATATTTTGGGCCGGATATTCTACTAGGGCCGGAATATCCGGCCTCCCATCAACTGGCCATGGGATTTTCGCTAAGGAAGAATTGCGCGTCGAAGGCGCGAGCCACTGGAGTGGACCGGATATTTGTGTCCGGATATTTTATCCAGGCCGGAATATCCGGCCCTCACTTATACCGGATTATCCGGCCTCCTGGAGCTGCAACGGCTACATTTCCTGGAGGGGTATAAATACCCCTCCACCTACCTCCAGCTGTGAGCTCGCCCCCAAATGAAGAACACCATTGTTGCAAGCTCATGAATCATTAGATCTCCCAATCCCTCCACCCAAACTCACTCATACTTGGAGGATTGAAGGAGAAGGCCCGGATCTACAACTCCACCGAAGCGTTTGTCATTTCCCCCTCATTCACTTGAGGGATTTGAGCCTAGGGTTTCCACTAGGAAAACCTAGGCATCTTGTTGTACTTACTTGCTTGCTACTTTTGTGTAGTGAAGCTGTGGTGCTTGGGAGCTCCCAATCCTTTTGTGGGTTGTGCTCCAAGCTTGTTGTAAGGGCTCCGGATTCCGCCTTGAAGGTCTCCGATAGTGGAAGGTGGACCGAGCTTTTGTGCGAGGTTCATCGGAGAATAGGGTGAGGCCATTTGTGGCGTCTTGAGTTTGAAACTCACACCCCTCCAACGAGACGTACTCCCCTAAAAAGGAGGAACTCGGGAATACATCCTTGTCTCCGCGTGCTTCCCGATCGGTTACTCCTTTCTAGTTATTTACTACTTGTATCTTATCTTGTTTAGACTTAACTTGTCATATAGGTAAATTCATCTTAGTTGCATATCTAGAGAATTTACCTTTGTGTCAAGCCTTAATCGAAAAAGAATTAAAAATTGGAGTAGCACCTATTCACCCCCCCCTCTAGGTGGCCATACGATCCTTTCAATTGGTATCAGAGCCTCGGCTCTTTATTCGGGCTTAACCGCCTAAGAGAAATATGGCCTTCGATGCCGATGGGAACCCTCTTGCTCTTCCGGCCACTTCGGTTTCCATGGAGGACTTCACTAACTTGAAGACCTCTATGGAAACCAAAATGGATGAGTTGCGTGAAATGATGGCAAAACTCTCGGAAGCAAAGGTAACCGCATCACCTCCTTCTCTGGAGATTCCTCAAGTGGAGTTAAAGGAGAACGAGGATAAAGGGGATCCGGGGGTGGACCAAAATAAAAATGAATCCCCATCTAAAACACCTAATGGGAAAGGAGAACATGCTAGAGTTCCTTTTGCATACTCTCCCGACCTACCTATCCCTCATCCTCCTATTCACTTAAGAGGAGCACCACCTAGTCTTAATGCATCCTCTTTTACTCATTGGCAATCTTCTATGAAATCTCACTTGAAAAGTGGTTGCATAGGTCTTTGGAAGATCATTGTAGATGGATACAAGGCGGTGGATGAAAATGATTTGACAAGGCGAGAAGAAGTTGAAGCTCAACTAAATGCCACCGCTCTTGATGTGATCCGTGTTGCGTGGGTGAGAAGAACATTCATCACATTGAAGATTGCACCACCGCTAAGGAAGCATGGGCATCCCTCACGGAGGTGTTCGTTGGAAATGATAGCATGAGGAGAAATAGATATGAAGCCATGAGCAATCAAATTGAAGGCTTCTACAAGAAAGATGATGAAACTCATGAGGAGATGTATCAAAGGCTCAAGGCTCTTGCTTCCGCATATAGAGACCTTGGTGCTAAACATGTGGATGATACTTACATCAAGAGGAAGTATGTGAATGCCCTCATGCCGTTTGAAGAGGCCGACTTGAAGAGTCTCCAAGGAAAGCACAACTATGACACCTTGACCTCAAATGAAGTCATGCAAGAGATGCAATCTTACAAGGTCCAAGCCCAAATTGCTAGAGACTCTCGTGCCCGTGCTCTTGGAATGGCCCGAGTTCCTCACTTGCTTTGAAGGCCAAGGTGGTGGAACAAGATGAAGACCAAGATCATGAAGAAGGAAGTTACTTGGCACCCGAGGAACTCATGAGTGCTCATAGAGATTATGTGGCTCTAGCGGCAAAGACCTTTTGGAAGAATCCATCTAAAGCTAAAGCTCATGTGATCAAAAGTACAAATCAATTGGTTACAAGGAGGGCAACCCAAAAATGAAGACTTGCTTCAATTGTCAAGATAAATTTCACTATGTTGCCCAATGCCCTTATGAGAACCGTGAAGAACATGGAGGAAGACTCATTCTCAAGGAAGCTTCAAGTCTTCTCCCATGAAGCCCTACTTCAAGAAGTTCATCTCCAACAAGAAGCCACCTACCAAGTGTTGGTGGCAAGAGAAGAATATATGTCCGGGGAGGAGAGTGATGAAGAAGAAACAACCACAAGTGGAGTGGCCGCTTTAGCCATTGCTTCATCGACAACCCCTTCTCTCTTTGAATCCCCCAATGATAATGTCACCACCAAATCCGCTACGTGTCTCATGGCCAAACTCTCCGAGGTATCATCTTCCCCTCCTTCTAAGACTATGAATGAAATACATGAACTTATGAGTCTTAGAGTTAAGGAAGAAAATGTTGCTTTGGATTTCTTGATGACTAACTTGCAAGGTGAATGCAAGATTCGGCTTGAGATTCTTATGAATCAATATGGCATGGCACAAGATCTCCTTGAAGAAAAGGGGAGACTTGAAAGAGAAAATGCTAATGAGATCGCTTCCCTTACCATGGCTATTGAGGAAGAGCATGAGCTTCGAGTTTCTCTTGAAGAGAAGCTTGAGAATTTGATGAATCTCAAAATGAAACTCTTTCTAAAATCATTAAAGAACGTGACCATGCTATTGCTAAATACAAAGTTTTAGAGAAACAAAAGATCGTATTTGGTGTTGGTCATAATAGACTAACCGATGAGCTAGAGAAGCTCACTAAGGCTCACAAGGCCTTGGAGAGTGAACACTCTACTCTCACCAAGTCTTTTGAACAACTTCAAATACAATCTACTAAAATTGATGCACCACCTAGCTCCTCTACTTCTTCTTGTGATCATGCAAATGTCATTGAGGAAAATGCTAGGTTGAAGGATGAGCTTGCCAAGGCCTCTAGCCCTCAAGGTGAGAAACCTCTTTATGAGCTCTTGCAAGCGCAAAAGCCACACATAGGGAAAGAGGGCCTTGGTTATGTTGCCAAGAAGAAAAAGAAGAACAAGAACAAGAAGAAGGCCAAGCCCGCACAAGCAAAGAGACTACCATTGCGAGTAGTGATGCCACAAGGGGCAATGCCACTCACAATGACTTTGCGGGAAAATACAACCCTTCATATGTTCTTATGAAATCTAGAAATGGTTGTGTTTTTGCTAAATATGTTGGCACTTCATATGGAGATGATTATCACTATGCTATTTGGGTTCCAAAGACCCTTGTGACTAACAAAAGAGGACCCATTCCACAATGGGTACCTAAAACAAAGACTTGATTTCTTGTAGGACTTTTCTTCCGGTGGATCTTCATGGCTCATTGATAGTGGGTGTTCATCTCACATGACCGGAAGCAAAGAATTAGTAAAGGGCCTATTGAAACAATTACTCACATTCTCTCATGTCACCGTCGGGAACGATGCAAGACTTAAGGTATTGGGATATGGCAAGGTAGTGATCACTCCGGAGTTATCCATTGAGAAGGTCCTTCTTGTTGAATCCCTTTCATATAATTTACTTTCCGTTGGTCAATTATGCAATGTCGGTTACACCGTTATCTTTAATAAACACCACGTGACCATCCTTTCACTCAATCTCTTAAAGTAGCCTTTGTTGGATTTCGTGTGAACGGTTTGTATGTGGTCGATTTCTCGAAAGAGACCACTCAAATTGCCACGTGTCTAATGGCTAAATCCGACAAGGGTTGGCTTTGGCATCGCCGGCTAGGCCATGTCGGTATGAGAAATTTGCAAACTCTTGTGAAGGGTGGACACGTGGTAGGACTAACCGATGTTAATTTTTCCAAAGATCGTCCTTGTAGTGCTTGCATAGCCGGAAAGATGCATGAAAAGAATCACCCCAAGAAGAGCATTATCTCCACTAAGAAGCCTTTGGAGCTCCTTCATATGGATCTCTTTGGGCCTCCCACATATGAGAGTCTTGGTGGCAAGAAATATTGTTTGGTGATTGTGGATGATTATACAAGATATTGTTGGACTTTCTACATCAAGAGGAAGAGTGAAACTCAAAAGATATTCATTGACTTTGCAACCTTAGTTCAACGCCAATATGACTCCAAGATTTTGGCAATAAGAAGTGACAATGGTACGGAGTTCAAGAATTACACTATGGATGATTTCCTAAGTGGGGAGGGCATTCAACACCAATATTCCGCTGCTTATACTCCCCAACAAAATGGTGTCGCCGAAAGGAAGAACCGCACTCTTATTGATATGGCAAGAACTATGTTGGCCGAATTTCATTCCCCATACAACTTTTGGGCCGAAGCCATCAATACCGCTTGCCACTACTCAACCGGCTCTTCTTTCGTCCTCTCATGAAAAAGACACCATATGAACTCCTTACGGTAAAAAGCCAAATGTCTCTTACTTTCGCGTATTTGGATGCAAATGCCATGTTTACATTAAAGGTTGCCCAATTGCTAAATTTGCATCTAGAACTTTTGATGGTATTTTGTTGGATATGCCGCAAACTCCCATACTTATAGGGTCTACAACATATCCACCGGATGTGTTGAAGAATCTATGAATGTGGAGTTTGTCGAGGATAATGGCTCCCAAGCGGAGCATATTGATCATGATGATGTAGGTGATGTACCTCCATCTCAAGCCATAAGAACTATGGGCATAGGGGAACTTATTCCTATTGAAGAACCTATTATTGACACTCAAGAAGAAGGAACAAGTTCTACTCAAGTTGAACCATCCACCTCAACATTGATCAACAAGCTATACAAGAACAAGATCAAGATATTCATCCACATGAGCAAGATAATGGTCAAGACCCACCCAACTCTAGTGGAGAACAAGAACATGATGAACCCCCATCTCCAAGAACTCCACTTCGGGTTGACCATGAACAAGAAGAAGGAAATGATGAAGATGTTCGTGTTGGTGAAACAATTGGTCAAGCTATAGAACGCCGAGTCATTCGGCGTGCATCAACATTGGATCATCTACAACACTTCAAAGAGAATATCCTTGGGAGTATTAATAAGGGTGTGTCCACACGTAATCAATTATCTAACTTTTGTGGTCATGTCTCTTGTTTGTCTAGCTTAGAACCTCTCAAGGTATATGATGCTCTTGAAGACATGGATTGGGTTGCGGCCATGCATGAAGAATTGAACAATTTCGAGCGCAACAAAGTATGGTCATTAGTTGAAAGACCCAAAGACACATCACATAATGTCATTGGAACCAAGTGGATATTCAAGAACAAGCAAGACTCACATGGTCAAGTCATTCGCAACAAAGCAAGATTGGTTGCACAAGGCTACACCCAAATCGAAGGAGTCGACTACGGTGAAACTTATGCCCCCGTTGCTAGACTTGAATCTATTCGTTTATTAATTGCCTATGCATCTACTCATAACATTACCTTATATCAAATGGATGTTAAAAGTGCTTTTCTAAATGGTCCACTAAATGAATTAGTGTATGTGAAACAACCTCCGGGTTTTGAAGACCCTAAATTTCCTAACCATGTCTACTTACTACATAAGGCTCTTTATGGGCTCAAGCAAGCTCCACGTGCTTGGTATGATCATCTCAAGGAGTTCTTAGTAGACCGTGGTTTTGAAATTGGGGTAATCGATCCCACCCTTTTTACAAAAAGGATAAATGGAGAGTTTTTCGTATGCCAAATATATGTTGATGATATTATCTTTGGTTCTACTAATCATGAATTTAGTGATCAATTCTCTAAGCTAATGACCAAGGAATTTGAGATGTCCATGATGGGAGAATTGAAGTATTTTCTTGGCTTTGAAATCCACCAATGGAGAGAAGGAACATTCTTATGTCAAGCCAAGTATATTCAAGACATGCTCAAGAAATTTGATATGAACAATGCCAAGCCATATAAGTTTCCCATGGACTCCAAGGCGGATCTACACTTAGATCCGGGGTAAGGAAGTTGATCCCAAGCTTTATCGTTCTATGATTGGATCTTTACTTTACCTTTGTGCATCTAGACCGGATATTATGTTTAGTGTGGGTATGTGTGCAAGATTCCAATCAAGTCCTAAGGAAAGTCATGAAACCGCGGTTAAAAGGATTCTAAGATACTTGATAGATACTCCTAACTATGGTCTTTGGTACCCCCATGGGACAAGCTTTGATCTTGTAGGTTATTCGGATGCGGATTGGGCGGGTTGCAAAATGGATAGAAAATCAACTTCGGGTACTTGCCAATTCCTTGGTAGGTCTCTTGTGAGTTGGTCTTCCAAGAAGCAAAATTGTGTGGCCTCGTCCTCCACCGAAGCCGAATACATTGCCGCCGGAAGTTGTTGTGCACAATTATTATGGATGAGGCAAACTTTAAAGGATTATGGTGTCATTTGTGACAAAGTGCCTCTTTTATGTGACAATGAAAGTGCCATCAAAATTGCTCACAATCCGGTACTTCATGGGAAGACCAAGCATATTGAGATCCGTATCATTTTATACGAGATCATGTTGAGAAGGGTGATATTGCAATCAAGTATGTCAACACCAAGCATCAACTCGCCGATATGTTCACAAAGCCTCTTGGTGAAGCAAGATTCAAGGAGTTGAGAGGAGAACTAAATGTGGTGGACATAAGCAATTGGACTTAGTGGACTTCTTGCATACCTACCCATATTAGACAATAGTAATTTGGTTTGGATGTAGGCATGGACATAGGGGGAGTGCGGTCCTAATCCATTGGACTATCCCTCCCCCCATTATGCCGATAGTAAGAAATCATTTTGTCTCTATATTTTCATTTCATGAATTGTGAGCTTAAATGACGAGTAGTGGCCGTGAACCCAAGATACATCTTCGCGGTGTCACACCACAAACTCATACATGGTGGCCTAGGCCACCGCCCTCTTCTTTTGAAGAGTTGGTTCTTATTTAGGTCTTATTTGCAAATCATTTGGAGTTTTTGCCTTTTTGTCGGTTTCATGGAAAACACACTCAACTTGGCATTTCCTTGTTTGATTCTTGCAAGAATGAGTGTGAAGTACCATTTTCAGTTTGGCTCTCTAAATCCCAAGCCTATCTTATCAAAGAACCTTTCTATCTTGCACACAAGTCTTGTTGTTGTTATTTGGAACGTAAGGGCTCAGCAGGCCTGAATTTTCTGTGTTTTCACAGAAATTCAGTGGGCCGGATTATCCGGTCTAAGTTCTGACCGGAATATCCGGTCCTGGCGGTTTGACTTTTTTTATTAGGGAGATATCGGGGTGAAGGGCTCATTCGAACCCTTCTTCCACCCCCGAGCCTCTCTCTCCCCTCCGTCGCCGCCTGCCGTCCCCGTGCCCTCCCGGGCAAGTTCCACCGCCGGATTCGCTGGCCGCCGGCCGGATCTGGTGCTCCATCGCCCCGGGCTCCTTCTCCTCCAAGAAGTTCCGCTCATGGATGCGGGTAACTCCTTTTTTCTTGAATCTTGGGTGCCTTGCCCTAGGATGCAATGTGGAGTTATTTTTGCTTGAAATCTTGGAGTAGTTGGTTCCCCTTGGTATTCCCTGCTTACTAGATACCTTAGCTTAGCAACCCGTAGCGTCGATCTACTTTTAGACCTCAGATTGAAGCTCTCCTGTGCAGTTTTGGTCAGGCCGGATTTTCCGGTGCTTCCAGGCCGGATATTCCGGTCTGAACTTTTCTGCACAGTTTTGCTTCTTTTTCATAGGACTAAGTTGCATCAATTTTGGGTTGCTTCTCTAATGTGTGTAGTATTTTTTTCTGAGGCTTGTGTGTGTGCTTATCTCCATGCTACCCTCCTATTGCTTTTGTTCACAGGTAGCTCGGCTCCCGACCCAAAAGACCTCGTCCTCGGTACTTTCGCAAAGACCCCGCCTCGGGCAAGCTTGTTGACGAGACCGCTTTAAGGCAGCGTAAGAGCGAGGCAGTGCGCAAGATGAAGGAAGACGCTGCAGCAAAAGCAGTCCCCAAAGCCTCCGCCTCTAGCAATAGAAAGGGCAAAGCTCAAAGGCCCAACTACAAGACTATGCCCCGTGCTGACTATATCAAAATTCGACAAGGGGATTGGTACCTCACTCCAAGAGATGAAGAGATCGAAGATAACAGTTTTTGGTGCATGGAGCAACTCTTCATCCATAGGGATGTTTACCTCACCATGTCACACCCTCTTCGCCCTATGCAGCCTATCAAGCTTTCTGCTCTTCAGTCCAAGCCTGCCTATGATCAAGCTGCAAACGTGATTGAAAAACTGGGACTGGTTCGCCTCATGGAGCTTAAGTGTGACTACAGTGTGGCTCTTGTTCAGCAGTTCTTTGCAACCCTTGTGATGAAGGCCGATTCCTCGAAGACCCTCAAGTGGATGTCCGGGTCTACTCAGTGTACAGCCACCTTTTATGACTTTGCTACTGCTCTTGGATACACTTACAAGGGACGCACTCCTGCCGGCATTCGTCTCCACACTGCTGAGGAGCCCAACAAGAACGCATTGGCACCTCTCTATGACAGTGATGGCATTATTGGGTTCAAAACTGGGCTGCTTCCTCTCTATGACCAACTAGTCACCATCTTCAGGCACAACATTGCGCCAAGTGGAGGAAACAATGATGCCATCCGTTCTGCTCTTGTCAACTTATTGTGCCTTGCTCATGAAATTGATCAAAATGAAGAGCCAAACAAGAACTTCCAGGTGGATGTCATGGACTACATCTATCATGAGATGTATGATGCTATGCTAGGTCGTTATTCCATCCCGTATGCTCCATACATAATGAAACTCATCCAGAAGACCTTGGAACTTGACCTCAGTGATGATGATTGTGAAGACCACATCTACAAGAAGGTCTATGTCAAGAAATATGCCAAGCGTCCTGCTGCCCCACTGTTCCTGCTGCTGATGAGATACTGAGGGATGCTCGCAAGAGTGGTCGGTCCCGTCCCGCAGCCCCCGCTTTTGTTGCACCCCCTGTCGCGAAAAAGATGAACTGGTTTCAGAAGTATGTGTTGTGCATGAATGCTGATCTCCGCCATGGTCAATATGATGCTTATTGTGAGAGGCAGGAAATTCTCAAGAGACTCCCTAGCTTGCCAGATGACCCTCCCGTGTCCGACCCTCTCTCTTATGCACAATGGAATGCCGGAGCTCGGACTCCATGGGTTCAAATGGAGAAGCATCTTCTCGAGTCCTCTTCTGCTTATGCTCGTGCTTGTGACGAGGAAGATGAATCTGGGGAAGACAACGCTTCTGAGGACAATGATGATGAGGATGAGGACAATGATGATGAGGAGTGATCTCTATGGGACGTAGCATCGCTCTTTTCCCTTTTTGGCGTTTCGATGCCAAAGGGGGAGAAGTAGTTCTAGTAGGTTCTCCGTGGGATTTGCATGGGTTTGGGCACAAGCATATGCGTTTATCTTTCTTATTGCGCTTGTGTCCTTTTTATCTCGTTGTCGAACTTATTTGCTATTTGAGAGTGTTGAACTATGTGGTTGTGATGTTTATGTGTTATGCGAGAGACATATGGTTTGCTAATTATGTATGGTTGAGACTACATTATTGTGCGATCTCTATGGATTACTATCTTTCATCTATATGCACAAGGTATGATCTTCATCTCAAGTCTCAACCTAGTGTATGATTTGTCTCTTGTTGCACATTTATTGTGATCTATATCATGTGTTGGAAATTGTTCCTCCCTATATGTGTGTATTTGCATTTCAAGGCAAACTAATTATATGCACACATTTAGGGGGAGTTCTTTCCATTCTTTGTTGAAAAACATGATCTAGTTGTGGAATTTTATTGCAAATCCTAGTGTTGTCATCTAACACCAAAAAGGGGGAGATTGAAAGAACATTTACTAATCCCTTAGGTTTTGTGTGTTAGGCAACAACACTAGTGAGTCATTTAATATGTCGTCAAGTGATGCAGGTTTTAAGTTGTGAAAAGATCATTTGCATCTTAGCCAAAAAGGCGAAAAGTTCCCAGGTGCCGGATAATCCGGGTCGTGCCCAGACCGGAATATCCGGCCCTCAAGGCTGGCCAATCGAGAATTCGGCTAAGGACTAAAGGCGCGAGCCACTGGACTCGGCCGGATATTTTGGGCCGGATATTCTACTAGGGCCGGAATATCCGGCCTCCCATCAACTGGCCATGGGATTTTCGCTAAGGAAGAATTGCGCGTCGAAGGCGCGAGCCACTGGAGTGGACCGGATATTTGTGTCCGGATATTTTATCCAGGCCGGAATATCCGGCCCTCACTTATACCGGATTATCCGGCCTCCTGGAGCTGCAACGGCTACATTTCCTGGAGGGGTATAAATACCCCTCCACCTACCTCCAGCTGTGGAGCTCGCCCCCAAATGAAGAACACCATTGTTGCAAGCTCATGAATCATTAGATCTCCCAATCCCTCCACCCAAACTCACTCATACTTGGAGGATTGAAGGAGAAGGCCCGGATCTACAACTCCACCGAAGCGTTTGTCATTTCCCCCTCATTCACTTGAGGGATTTGAGCCTAGGGTTTCCACTAGGAAAACCTAGGCATCTTGTTGTACTTACTTGCTTGCTACTTTTGTGTAGTGAAGCTGTGGTGCTTGGGAGCTCCCAATCCTTTTGTGGGTTGTGCTCCAAGCTTGTTGTAAGGGCTCCGGATTCCGCCTTGAAGGTCTCCGATAGTGGAAGGTGGACCGAGCTTTTGTGCGAGGTTCATCGGAGAATAGGGTGAGGCCATTTGTGGCGTCTTGAGTTTGAAACTCACACCCCTCCAACGAGACGTACTCCCCTAAAAAGGAGGAACTCGGGAATACATCCTTGTCTCCGCGTGCTTCCCGATCGGTTACTCCTTTCTAGTTATTTACTACTTGTATCTTATCTTGTTTAGACTTAACTTGTCATATAGGTAAATTCATCTTAGTTGCATATCTAGAGAATTTACTTTGTGTCAAGCCTTAATCGAAAAAGAATTAAAAATTGGAGTAGCACCTATTCACCCCCCCCCCCCTCTAGGTGGCCATACGATCCTTTCACTCCCGGGTTCTCGTCAGGGAGATTGTCATTTTGCCCGCGTGGTTTTGCTGAACAGCGTTCGCTTGAGGGTTCTGCTGGTAGTTGTTGTTGTAGCGTCTGCCCCCGCGGCCGCCGCGGCCACTGCGGCCGTCGCGACCTTGGCGCTGCTCACGCTGCTCACGGCTGTCGCTGATCTTCTTGAGCTCCCAGCAGTCTTCAGTGGCGTGGTTGTGCTTCTTGTGGAGGATGCAGTACGGGCGCTCGTCCTTCTTGGCGGCCTCTGGAGCCGGAGCGGCTGGAGAAGCAACACGCTTCTGCTTGGCGTCAGGTTCTGCCGCAAGGACAGCCGTGGTCTTGCGCTTCTCGCTGGCCTTCTTCTTGGGCTTGGACCCCTCAGCAGGCTCTGCCTTTGGCTCGTTCTTGACGAAGAGGCGCCCCTCTTCAGCCTTGGCGCACTTGTCCGCCAGGTCGAAGAGCTTCACCACAGAGGTGACGCTGTCGTGGATGCCCAGCTTCTCGAGCATCCTGGTGTCTGTGACACCTGCCCTGAAGGCAGAGATGACCTACGTGTCGGGGATGTTCGGTATCTTGTTGCGAACTTGGCTGAAGCGCTGGATGAACTTGCGGAGGGTCTCGCCAGGCTTCTAGCCCACAGCGCAGAGGTCGTTGTAGGTGAGAGCGCGCTCGTACGTGCCCTTGAAGTTCGCCACGAAGCACTTGCAGAGCTCCTCCCACGTGTTGATGGTGCTCTCAGGGAGGTTTAGCAGCCACGAGAGTGCTGCGTCCTTGAGGCCATGACGAACCAGTTGGCCATCACCTTGTCGTCGCCGCCCGCGGCCTGGATGGACACGGTGTAGAGCTGCAGGAACTCCAGAGGGTTCGTCCTGCCGTCGTAGCGCGGAGGCGGGTCTGGCTTGAACTTGATGGGCCAGACGACACGGCGCAGCTCGCGAGTGAACGAGGAACAGCCCGTGGCGTACACCACGGCACCGTTCGCGAGCGTGTGGCGGTTCTGGCGCTCGATCTCCACACGCGCGTCCTCTGGCGCCCTCTGCACAATCATGCAATCATGCGGCGAGGAGGCGTGCGAGGCAGCGCGGTGGTTCCCAGCTGGTGGTCCAGCTGGTGGTCCTCCTGGAGGAGGTGGCGGAGAAGGTGGCGGAGGAGGAGCGCCATGCGCTATGCCCCCCGCACGCCCAGAGTGGTGCACCAACGAGCATGAAGGTGCTGGCGCCACAGCGGGTACAGCGGCGTGGACGAGCTCGGCGATGCGGTTGATCCAATCGTCGTAGCCCGTCTGCGCTGGGCAGTAGCGCAGCAGCTCGTCTGCCATGAGCAGGGCAGCACTTGGGTTTGGAGCAGCCCGGCTCTGCGAGGAAGCACCTGGCTCCCTGGACGGGTGCAAGGAGGAAGCTTCCTCCTCGCCGTCGTTGTCCTGGTCCTCAGGGTGCTCGACGCGGGGCTCGGGGTTGGCGCTGGGCCCTGGAGCGGTGTTGGTGCACGGACGGCCGCGCGGGCGGTGGGCGACGGGCTCGGTGTTGACCCTGCCTGAGGTCCTGCGCGCGAGGCGCTCAGCTCGAGTCTCGGCCATGGCGGAGGAGAGGTTGAAGACGCGCCTCAGCCCCCTACCTGGCGCGCCAAATGTAGGAGACTAGTCCCAGGAACTAGGGTGTGTCTCGATGATGCCAGGAACGAGTAAGGGGCTGAACACGCGCACAAGCAACCCTTAGCTACCTCGGCGACGATGCTCGGCGAGCTCGCTGAGGGACATCACGACAGAGATAACACACGAGCTTTTACCCAGGTTCAGGCCCACCGTGAGGTGTAAGAGCCCTACGTCCTGCTTGTCTGTATTGCACTGCTGAAGAGTTACAGTACAACTGGTGCTTGCCGAGGCTCAAGCTACAACTATGGTGGTGCTATGGCAGAGGAAGTCTTGCTCTCCTTCCTTGCTAACCAGTGGGTTGTGAGTGAGAATGAGCTGATCCCTTGCCTTGGTCGTACACTGCCTCCTTTTATACCAGCCCCGGACCTCTTCCCTCAATGCCCTTTGGCGGGAAGGGTAACCACATGGCGACAGAGGAGGAGGACAGTGCACGGCAAGGAGGGCGTCCATGGACTTGGTCCATGGTAGGAGATCTTGTCCTTCATTGCTGCAAAGCCACCGTCCAAGGACGATAAGCCTGCGCTTGCAGAGCTCTGCGTCGTGCCCCACAGTGACGTTGGCTTGGCACGTAGCGGACCACGGTCCCCTTAGCACCGGAATGGCAATTCTTGTAGTCCGCATTGCTTGTTGCTGCTTTGTTGACCACCTTTAGCACGAAAGAGGAAACTGCGACGCGGGCGTCACTGCGCGCGACGTGCGCGTCACTCTACGGCGGGCGCAGAGGCCATGTGCGCTCTGTCGGGGAGACAGAGCTTTCTTCGTCCGGAGGGAACCTCGCGAGGGGGCGCACCTCGGCGCCCTGACTTGGTGATGTTTTCGTCGTAGAAGATGCCTCACGAGGGAAAGGAGCCCTCTCGAGGCCACCGTCTGGTCCTTAGCAGAATTTCCCTTCACGGAGTAGAACCTCGCGAGGGGTAGCGCCTCGCGAGGCGCGCCAGGCGCACTTGGTGAAAATCCTGATAGAATGTCCAGGGCTGAGCAGGCCGGCCCGTGGTACCCTGGTTTCCACTGGGCCGACAACTCCTGATTCCCTCCGAGGGGGGTCAGATCCTGCTGCTCCAGAGCTCCGGAGAAGGGGAAATCATCGTCATCACCTCTCCTCCTTGGCGTGGGAGGAGGCCTCTACATCATCACCATCACCAAGACCAGCACCATCTCCATCATCATCTCCGTGATCCACTCCGTTCCCCTCGTAGTTTGAGAGTTGCTATACCCTAGATACTTGTCTTGTGCTACTATTCATGTTTGTGATTGAGTACTTGTCATTATTTGGAGGTGAAGTTATATTTTCAGATTGTGTTGTACCACTTATGCCACTGAATATCATCATGTTTGCACGTTGTGAGTAGTTCCCGTATGTTCCTGAGGGCATAGGATGAATTGGCAATGATTTATATATGACATGTGTTGGTATTTTGTCTAGTGTTTATCTTTTATGTGATTCTATGATGGTGTTGTGCGAACGTCGACTGCACAACACTTCACCTATATGGGCTCATAGGAGAACACCGTAGTGTAATGAATTGAGGGAGACTTGGGGGACATGTAAACCTGAGACCGAGTCATGAAGTTATTATGAGGGTATTAGTATCGGGGACCTTAGAGTGTAATGCTATGGTGGGACTTTATGTCTTAATAATTCTTGTGCAGTCATTTACTTGGCCACATGATCCATCATAAGGGGTTTAGTTTATTTATTTAGCTATACCTAAAATGGCTCCGTCCAAAGAAGATTAAAACTTGACAAGATATTCAACGTGTTGTTTAATAAATCTCTATGCCTAGCATATCCATGCCGCCCTCGGGAACGTTTTCCACATATAAGTTACACATCACTTGAGCTTGTCCTCTTGCCACATAGAGGATTGGGCTTTCTCTCTTTGAGAGCTTTTACTTGCTACTTTATTGCATTTACTCTCTTGCAACTATACAACCAAAAATACCAAAAACACTTGCATCTTTTATTGTTTTATTTATCATTCTTTAACCAATACCTTCAGCTCCTCGTGGGTTCGACAACCTTTTCTAATTGAAAGGTACTACAATTGATCTCCTGCACTTGGGAGTCATCAAGATACTTTTCTGGCGCCGTTGCCGGGGAGCGTAGCGCTATTGGTAAGAAGTTTGGTAAGGAAACTTGAAAGCTGAATTTTATTTACTGTTTTATCTCATTGTTACTATGGCATTTATGAATCGTGCCTCGCTGCATCTTGCTCTATATGAAAGTGCTTATGCCACTACTCCTAAAGTGGTTGAAACTACTGTGTCTGAGGTACCTAAAGTGGGATTTAAAATTCCCATTGGTCATGTTAAAAGAGTTATGAAAAATCCATTTACAGGGATGGAACTAAGTCTGCACGTGAACATGGAGACAATTGAAGACATATGTGGCTTATTTAGACTTCCTGGTATTTCTGAGGATCAGGTAAAAAGGAAGCTATTATATTTGTCTTTATCTGGTAATGCTCGTGATTGGTTCAGGTCTTTGGATGAAGAAGTCTATTGAATGGAGTATTTTGAGGAAGGTTTTCTTTCTTAAATATTTTACTCCTAAAGAAGCTTATGAGAACCTGCTATATATTTAATTTCTGGCCACATCTGGGAGAGAGTATTACTCAAGCTTGGGGGAGGTTAAAGGAACTCCTTCGCAAGAATCCTTGTCATGATCTTACAAGGAAACTTATATTGATAAACTTTTATGTGAGGCTACCATGAAACAAAGGAATTCTGGATAATTCATCTGGTGGAAGTTTTACAAATAATACTGAAGAAGAAGCATGGAATTTATTGGAGACTATTTCTGAAAACTAGTCATTGGGATCTTGATAAAGGTAATGAGCCCTATTTGATTATGGATATTCATGTGTAGAGAACTTCTCTACTTCTATTTGTTTAAAAATCTGAGTGATACTTTTGGTCTTGATCCTTATGTTATAATTGAGATAGCTAAATTTTGCTGATCATATTGTGTTCCTAAAAGTGGTTTGAAGTTTATGTTGAACCTGTTAAACAATCTATTGTTGTTCCTAAAGTTATTAAACAGGTAGAACCAGTGTCATCTGTGACAATTGAGGAGTATGTTGAACCACCTCCATATCCAAACCAAGTTAAGGAGAATTTACTTATTGCTGTTACTAACAAGAGTAAAAGAAGATGTTCTCAGCCTTATGAACAGGTGGAAGTCAACAGTCAAATTTCATTATCAAACAATTAAATGAAGAAGACCCTGTTGATGTTTATTTATGTGAAGATGCTACTAAAGTCATCAAAGGTAATTCGGCCAAGTTGGTAAACCTGTTATATCATGCTCTATTGGGACTTCAAGTTATCATGGTTATGTGATATTGGAGCAAGTATTAGTGTCATTCCATATTCTCTTTATCTTGAAATCAAGCCTGATATTGATCCTATCATTATGGAAGAGACAGGTATGACAATTCAACTTGCTAATAAAGATTATATTAGTCCATTTGGAATTGTTAGAGATGTTGAAGTATTGGTTGGCAAAATAAAATATCCTGCTGATTTTATTGTGCTTGGTTGTCCTCAAGATTCATTTTGTCCTATCATTTTTGGTAGACCTTTCTTACACACTGTTGGTGCTGAAATTAATTTGCTAAAGAGAAAGTGTTTATTAAATGTGCTGGAGAAAAACTTGAATTCAACTTTTCTAAATTTGCTGATAAACATGTTGAGAAAGAGCCAATTTCTGAAGATTAATTGAAACTCTTGCTCATATAGCTGTAGCTTCAACAGATGTTGTAGAACGTTATATGCTTAATCAAGATGAACCATTTAATGATGAGGAAAAAGATGTTTAGAACAAATATTATGGCAACAACCACCACAATTACAATTGCATATCCCACCTGATAATTTAGGAGTGCTACCACCACCTAAAGGGGATCCTAGTTTTGAATTAAAACCTTTGCCTAAAATCTGAAATATGCATATTTGGATGAGAAGAGCATATATCCTGTCATTATTAGTGCTAACCTTTCAGCTGAAGAAGAAGAAAATTACTTGATGTGCTTAAAGCTCACCGACCAGCCATTGGATACTCTCTTGATGATCTTAAAGGTATAAGCCCAGCTCTATGTATGCATAAAATTAATTTGGAGGAGGATGCAAAACCTGTTGTTGATTATCAACGCCGTCTCCATCCAAAAATGAAAGAAGTGGTAAGAAAGAGGTAATAAGACTTATTGAAGCTGGTATCATTTATCCATAGCTGATAGTAAGTGGGTTAGTCCTGTTCATTGTGTTCCTAAAAAGGGTGGAATGACTGTTGTTCCAAATGATGAGGATGAACTTGTGGCTCAACGTACTGTTGTTGGTTATAGGATGTGTATTGATTTCAGGAAGTTAAATAAAGCAACTCGTAAAGATCATTACCCATTGCCATTTATTGATCAAATGTTAGAAAGGTTATCTAAACACTCTCACTTTTGCTATTTAGATGGTTATTCAGGTTTCTCACAAATTCCTGTCCATAAGGATGATCAAGAAAAGACCACTTTTACTTGCCCATATGGTACATTTGCTTATAGGAGAATGCCATTCGGTTTTGTAATGCTCCTGCTACTTTTCAAAGATGCATGAATGCTATATTTGCTGATTATATTGAAAAGATAATGGAAGTTTTATGGATGATTTTTCTGTGTATGGTACTTCCTTCGATAATTGCTTGTTCAACCTTAACAAAGTTTTGCAGCGTTGTGAAGACCAACACTTAGTTCTTAATTGGGAGAAGTGTCACTTCATGGTTACTGAAGGTATTGTTCTTGGGCATAAGATTTCTGGAAAGGAATAGAAGTTGACCCAGCAAAGATAGAAGCTATTGAAAAGCTGCCATACCCAAGGGACATCAAAGGTATAAGAAGTTTTCTTGGGCATGCAGGTTTTTACCGTAGGTTTATTAAAGATTTCTCCAAAATATCAAAACCTCTAACCAATCTTTTGCAAAAGGATGTTCCTTTCTCTTTTAATGATGATTGCATTGAGTCCTTTAATATTTTGAAGAATGCTTTAATAAGTGCTCCTATTATTCAACCTCCTGATTGGAATTGCCTTTTGAAATTATGTGTGATGCTAGTGATTATGCAGTTGGGGCTGTTTTGGGCCAACGTGTTGATAAGAAACTGAATGTTATTTATTATGCTAGTAGAACACTTGATGCTGCTCAAAGGAATTATGCTACAACTGAAAAAGAATTTTTAGCAGTGCTATTTGCTTGTGACAAGTTTAGACCTTATATTACTGATTCAAAGTCACAATACATACTGATCATTCTGCTATTAAATACTTAATGAATAAGAAAGATGCTAAGCCTAGACTAATAAGATGGGTACTTTATTGCAAGAATTTGATTTACACATTGTTGATAGGAAAGGGGAAGATAATCAAGTAGCTGATCATCTTTCTAGAATGGAAAATATACCTGATGATCCTATTCCTATTAATGATAGCTTTGTTAATGAACAACTTGCAATTGTTAATGTTTCTAGTGCTAAAGTTGCATCTCCATGGTTTGCCAACTATGCAAATTTTATTGTTGGTAAAGTTTTACCTCCACACTTCACTTTCAACAAAGAAAGAAATTCTTTTATGATCTTAGACATTATTTTTGGGATGATCCTTTCCTTTATAAGAAAAGTGTGGATGGTATTATTAGACGTTGTGTACCTGAGCATGAACAACAGGCTATTATAAGAGATTGTCATGACAGTCCCTATGGAGGGCATCATGCAGGAGATCGTACAGGTGCAAAGGTATTACAATCTGGTTTTATTGGCCTACTTTATTTAAGGATTGTGCTGAATATGTTAAATCTTGTGATAAATGTCAAAGAGTAGGAAATATTGGTAGGAGAAATGAAATGCCTATGAATTATTCTTTACCACTTGAGCCATTTGATGTGTGGGGTTTTGACTTTATGGGACCTTTCCCAGAATCAAAGACAAAGCATACTCATATTTTGGTTGCAGTGGATTATGTTACAAAGTGGGTGGAAGCAATTCCAACCAAAAGTGCAGATCATGCCACAGCAATGAAGATGCTCAAGGACATCATTTTCCCCAGGTTTGGTGTTCCTAGGTTTTTAATTACTGATGGTGGTTCTCATTTCTTACATGGTATTCTTAGAAAACATTGGCAAAATATGATGTTAACCATAGAATTGCATCTCCTTATCATCCCAAACAAGTGGACAAGTTGAATTAAGTAATAGGGAAATTAAACTCATTTTGGAAAAGACAGTGAATAAGTCTAGGTCTGATTGGCCACTTAAAATTAATGATGCATTGTGGGCTTATAGAACTGCTTTTAAAAATCCTATGGGAATGTCTCCTTATAAAATGGTTTATGGAAAAGCTTGTCATTTACCTGTTGAATTAGAACATAAAGCTAGATGGGCTATTAAACAATTGAACTTTGATTTTAAAACTGCGGGAGAGAAGAGAATTCTTGATTTAAACCTACTAGATGAATGGAGAAATGAAGCTTATGAAAGTGCCAGAATGTTTAAAGAGAAAGTTAAGATTTGGCATGACAAGAAAATTAAGAGAAAAGAATTCAAAGTAGGTGATCAAGTTTTTTATACAACTCTCGTTTCAAGTTTTCTGCAGGGAAGTTGCTTCAAAGTGGCAGGGACCATTAGTGATACAGGAGGTGTACCGTTCAGGAGCTATCCGTCTTCACGGTGATATGAAAGGTAAACCTCATGTAGTCAATGGACAACGCCTTAAACATTATATTGCAGGAAGGAGCTTCATCGGAAAGGTGGAGGAGTTGAATTTAAAGACACCGGAGGAGGTAATTGCGAAGAATTTTGCAGTTTCAGAAACCCAAAATCAATAATAGGTAACTTTTGTGTTGGAAAGTTTCTCGGAATTGCGTAATTTTTACGGAAGTCATTTTTTATGGAAATTAACGTGTGGGACAAGAAACTGGAAGGAACGGAGCCCGAGAGGAAAAGAGGGGGTCCCACGCGGCTAGATTCTTTGGCCGCGTGGGCCCACTCCTTTTGCCCCTCGGAGTCCCGTTTTGTCTCGTTTTCGCTCCGACGCTTCGTCTTGACCTAAAAACCGTCAATATATACCCCCTCCGCCGATCTAATCTCGCACCGAGCGTTCTCGAGCGATCTTTGCTTTTGCTGTTTCTGTCTTCAGGGTTTTAGCCATGTCTTGCTCCGGATCCAACCAAGAGGGGGAGAGCTTCCCCAAGGAAGTGTTGTGAACCACTACCTCAACTCCGTGATGGCACCGCCGAAGACCTTGTCCTTCAAGGAGGGTGTGCTGCTCGTGGAGGAGGTGAAGGCTCCCAAGACCACCGGGACGGTGGAGGAAAGGCTGGATGATCTGGAGGAGAAGACCTTCAGGTTTGGCACGGTTGTTGAACGCAGCCTTGATGCTCATCACTTCATGAACCTGGAGCTGGAGAAGAAGGTTGAAGAGTACAAGGAGAGGCTCGAAGATTGTGGCGCCCCGACCCGACTGCTATACAGTGATGCTGAGTGTCACCGGTTAGGCGATACAACCGGAGGTTACGGGTTTACCAATCCCCGGCCAGAACCTCTGGCAGGCGTTGCTGGGCACACCTCTCCCAGACAACACAACACCCCGATTGATGCCATCACACAGGCTCAACTATCAATGCATAATAGTAAGATCAAGACTTGTGGAACAACTGGCACATCACAGACTCTACGACACAAACATTATAAGCAACTCTTATAATAGAGAAAGATAGCAAAAGCTACAACCAGGGGTCACAGACCCAGCAATACATCAAGCGGAAGCGAAGGGCGTTGTTCTAAACAACAAGAACCAGAAATATGGCCTAAGAGGCCTACAAATAAACATCACAGCGCCAGCTATTCCGAGATGTCCCAAGCTGCCACCTGGGAACCCCAGACTACTCGTCGACGTCCACAAAGAACCCACCTTCGAGGTCGGTGAAGTCCTCTCCTGAAAACAAGCAAACGACGTTGAGTTCGACGAACTCGCAAGATTAAGAGCTAATATATGCTCCATGATTGGCTTTCAAAGGTTTTATGGCTGTTTTGCATAAAGCTGATTTATTTATAAAACACAACTCCATGGCATCGACTAAACAGATTGATTTTGAAAAGGGGTAAGAAGTAACTCTTTTCTTTGAGATCACCTTTCTCAACATCACCATCATCATTGTACCTGTTCATCAAAGGCACCTCCCCGAATCACCCTCGAGGAAGTCAACCTTACATTCGTGGAATTGGTACCTCTAGTACCCAAGTTTTAATCATTCCGTTTAAGTTATTCTATGATCATCGTCCATTCCCAAGTCGTCCATAACCGCGGACACGGCTTTTCGAAAAGATTTAACCCTGCAGGGTGTACAATGTGAAAGTCGCCAGGTTCCCGAGGGACCTCCCAGCTCCTTATCCATGCGTACCGCCAGACTCATTGCCTACGCTTAGCTCTCTTCCGGGGAAAGCCGGCTGAGTGTGAAACGGCTACAACCTTTACCTTGTTAAGGACTAACCCAGGATCATCAGTGAGGACGAGACAGGTTCAGTGCTCCCAGCACCCTGTCCCGTGGCCACTCATTTCCTAAACACCACTGTCCTCATCTCAGTCTTGGCCTCCGTCTTCACGCACACGCAAATGGAAGCCCGAACTAGAGGACCCTGGCTAGTCCCGCTCAAGTTAGTCGGTCGACGAGGGCTCCATATACCCCACGCATGGTTGCACGCTCAACTTGGTTCAAGAGGTACAGAACTCGCACCTAGGCGGTGAGAACGAGACAACCCACTACATCCCATGTGGCCTCTCATCCCCACCTTCTTAGCATTTTATTATCCATCACCACAATTTCTCCACCATCATCTGAACACTTCAATAACCTGTTTCCAACATGAAGTATCCATCGGACGGCTAAGCATTTAACTAAGCATGGCTAAGCATCAACATTGCATAGTTAAGTATTTCAGGCCAACAATACAAACCTATGGATAATAGGAGGGAAACAGGTAATTGGCATCAGAGTCTTAATGCAACTATAGGATACTCTAATCCAGGCAAAAGACATTTAGAACCGCATGCAATATTATAGTGGAGAAAATAATTGCGGAAAATAGGATAAGATATGCTCAGAGGGGGGATTACGCTTGCCTTGTTCAGGGTACGGGTAGTAATACGGATCCTCGGGGTATTGTGGAGTAACCCCGGCTGCTTGATCTAGCGGAGCACAACAGAAGAACAATCAATCACCACACATGGGTACAATGCAATGCACAATCACATGATGGTATGACAGGTTTATGCAATGTAACACCATAAAAGTTAGCTAACAATTTAAATGGAGGGCCAAATAATTAGTGCAATTATCTGGGAGCAACCCCATATTTAACTTAATGTCCACTTGCTTATAAATTATCACATTACTAAGAAGTGGCTCAACTATGCATGAACATGACATGATTAGATCGGTATTGCTCTTCTGATCGTTTCGGTACCTTATTTGTAATTTTTTGAGTTCCGATGAACAAATAATGAATTAAATAATTATTTGAATTTAATTCTTTTAACCAATTTATGAATAACATCAATAAATATTTGTGATCAAATATGCATGATGATGATGATTCTGGGTGATTCATATTTTTCTGAACATTTTGGTATAAGAAACACAATTTTCTGAAGTCCGGAGAAAAAGTTATTAATTTTAGAATTTCCTCCTTTTAATTGTTTACTTTTAGTTATTTTAATTTCAACAACTATTAAAAGTTATTTCCTCGGATTTGAGAGAGATGGATCAAATCGTTGAATCATCGGTGACGATGTTCCTAAAGGCGTGAGGGGGTAGCGGGAATCATGCGCGAGATGGGAGAGGAAAATGGAAAAAGAACAACCACAAAAAAAAACAGTCTGCCCGGCCTCCAGCCCGGTTGGGCCGGCTGGCAGGCCGGCCTGGCATCAGAGAGGCCCGGCTCACAGCCCGGCTTGGGCGGTCCACAGGCCGGTCATGGGCCCGAGGACAACGGCCTCCAGCCCGGCTATGCCGGTTCCTTGACCGGCGCGAGCTGAACTCGGCGGGGAGCACGGCTACGGTGGCCACGATGCGACGGCGACGAGCACGGCGAACGAGCGCGAGAGGGGAGAAGGGAAAAGGCCAGCGTGGGCAGGAGCTCACCACGCACGCGTTGGGGAGGACGGGGTGGCCGGAGGAGGCGTGCCGGCGGCGGAATCAGGCGGCGGAGCCGCGGACGGCCGCGAGGAACACGGGGACGGTGAGCTCGATTCCCGGCCTCCCTCTTCGATTCCTGCGGCGAGGATGTCGCGGGCGGCGCGGCGGAGCGAGTGGTGCTCGTCGATTTGCTGCGGAAACTCCCGAACGCGGCGATGCGGCGGTCAACGGCGGCGGCCCGGGTTCGCCATGGGAGAGGAGAAAGGAGGAGCTAGCAGAGGGGAGCGAGTGAGGAAACAGGTGGGCTCGGCGGCCTGCTCTCTCCACAGACGAAGGCAGAGGAAGGGGGCCCCGGGGCAGCGCGTCGTGCGAGCGAGGAGAGGGTCCGGCGCGAGCTCGAGCGTGAGCTCGGTCGCTACAGAGAAGAGATGGAGGTTTCGCAATTAGGCCCTTGGCCGAAGTTCTTCTATCACGGACAGGTCCTACGGGAATTACAAAGAGGTCCTTTTCCTTTCAAAATTCAAAACAGCAGCTATTCCCGGATTTAATTGAGGCACTTACACATTTTTATAAATTATGAAAATATTCATGGAGACTCTCGCAATAATATTGAAGCTCCCCATGAGTTTAGTTTGAATTTTGGGAAAGTTTAACTTGGTTTCAAAATAGAATTGAATTAAACCAATTTTGGATTCTCGATTTCATTTCCTTGCTTGGCAAGACAAATATTTATAACATGCATTCTTGGAACTTCCTGGACAATTTGGAAACTCAAGATTTGAGCAATGCATTTAGTTTGGAGGTTTGGGAAGTTTTGCTTCCTTTGTTTTAACTCTCAAGTGTTGCTTTATTCCACTTAAGCAATTTAAATGAGTATGCCATGATGCAATGCAAACAAAAAGTGGAAATTTTCTTCGAGTTTTTAGGTTCTCGAATTTTGGGCTGTTACAAAGATCTGGAAGAAAAATACAAGGACGCCATCGAGAAGCTGGAGAGGTTCCAGTGCCTTATGTGGGATGTAGAGAACCAGAACTGCGAGTATGAAGAACGCTTCAAGAAGATTGCAGAAGCTGCCACCCTCAGGTATAATAATCCACCTACATCTTTCCACAATGGGAGACCTTTCCCATGGAAGATGGCGGAATGGGAGGAGGAATATGAGAAAGAAGAGGCCACAGCAAAGGAAGCTCTAGCAAATCGTCAAGCTTGGGGGAGTTCAACCTAGCCTTTATCTTTACTAGTTTATCATATCTATCTAGTCATGGTGTGTTTTGCTTTTATCGTTTAGTTATCAATCTCTCTTAGGCATGTGTGAGCTCATGGAGCATTATCATGTATCCCTATCTTGTGGTTTATCAATGAATATTAAAGTATGGTGTCATCCATGATTCTCTTGTTTGGAGACTTATGGGTAACACTCGTGCAAATGAGCGTGGCATATTTAGAGGTTTCAGTCACATCTTGCCTTGAATTTAATTAACTTGAGTGTGTTGGACAATTTTAGAATTATCTCATTATAAAATAAGTAAAGAGAATGAGTCAATATGACTTGAAAATTAATAGTTTAAGGGTGAGATATAGTCTTGTAGGATAAAAAGTTAGGAAGGGTTAATGAAAAGGATATGAAACACTCTTGTTAGAATCTAATATCTTTTGAGCAAATTAATGAATCATGGATATTTCAATGGAATGAATGCCGCTGTTCGCATGGGTACCTACACACCCTAGTTTGACCGACTCGTATACGTGACGGAAAAAAAGAGAATACTCAAGGGGGGGCGGGGGGATCTAAACATTAGAGTTGATAGGATTATCCAAAAGTATTTAAAAAAAATTTCAAATCATATCCCGGTTGTTATGATTATTTTTAAAAGTCAATGAAAAAAGTCAACGAAAAAGTCAACCCTAGAAAATGACGCCCAAAAAATATTTTTTTCAAAATTCTGAAACCAGTTTTGTACACCAAAAATCCGTTCTCTACTAGAATATCAAGCTAAAACAGGTATATATGGCTTACATCGCCGTATAATGCTATGGTGTGTAGCTACCACCATGAGTAGTAAAACGCCTCTCATATTTCAATACTTATGCTCTTGGAAAGTGAATGAAAAGGAAGGCACCTGAAAATTCAGTTAGCCATGGAAAGTGTAAGATAAAAGTTGTATAGAGCATAGGAACTTGATTGAAATATCCATGACTAAAGTTTGCACTAGTTACTAGTGAAGCAAGATTGTAAACAATCTTATATCTATCTTTTCATTTGTCTTCTTTAAACTTGTTATCCAATGAGAGTTTATCTTGTCTTTAAATTTCAGCAAAGTATCAAATATTATAATGCTTGCTATAAGAGCAAAAGCATGTGAAAAAGAGTATGATTCAGTTGTCCACATACAATGGTTATTTGCTTTCAAAAGTAAGGGGTGACTGCTAGATCTTCTACTTATGTTGCCCTCATGTGTATGAGTTTTAGTTCATTAATCTTTCATTGCAATTGAATATGATGATGATACAATGCTCGTATTTATTTATCAACCATAAGTCCATTGATGCATGTAATGATCTATGTCCTTACTTACTCGGGGACGAGTAAAGGTTTAAGCTTGGGGGAGTTGATACGTGCATTTTATATCATCATTTATACAACTCATATTAGAATGTTATTGGCATTGTTATATCATTATTTTTACATGTTTTAGATGATTTATGGGACTTTCATACAAAGTCCCTATTTTTGGTATTTAATTTCTGGGAGGCATAAAACCTCCTTTTTCTTGTTTTTAATGTTTCAGGAGCTACAGGGACCCAAATAAGAAAAGGAAAATTGCACAGCTGGTTTTTCATTGGGAGAACAACAGTGGGAAGAAGATCGAAGGAAGAAGAGCCACGAGGCCCAAAAGAGGGGGGCCCACGCGGCCAAGGAATCTGGCCGCGTGGGACCCACTAAATGGAGCCTCGGGCATTTCCTCGCTCGGGGCTTTTTAACACGCCTTCGTCTCGCCCGAAAATCTACGCCCTAATTTTTCAAAGTCCATCCGAGGCCGCGGCGGCGGCGAAACTCCTGATTCCCTGCGAGGGGGGTCAGATCCTGCTGCTCCGTAGCGGGGAAATCATCGTCATCACCTCTCCTCCTTGGCGTGGGAGGAGGCCTCTACATCATCACCATCACCAAGACCAGCACCATCTCCATCATCATCTCCGTGATCCACCCTGTTCCCCTCGTAGTTTGAGAGTTGCTATACCCTAGATACTTGTCTTGTGCTCTTATTCATGTTTGTGATCGAGTACTTGTCATTATTTGGAGGTGAAGTTATATTTTCAGATTGTGTTGTACCATTTATGCCACTGAATATCAATATGTTTGCACGTTGTGAGTAGTTCCCGTATGTTCCTGAGGGCATAGGATGAATTGGCAATGATTTATATATGACATGTGTTGGTATTTTGTCTAGTGTTTATCTTTTTATGTGATTCTATGATGGTGTTGTGCAAATGTCGACTGCATAACACTTCACCTATATGGGCTCATAGGAGAACACAGTAGTGTAATGAATTGAGGGAGACTTGGGGGGGACATGTAAACCTGAGACCGAGTCATGAAGTTGCATTATGAGGGTATTAGTATCGGGGACCTTAGAGTGTAATGCTATGGTGGGACTTTATGTCTTAATAATTCTTGTGCAGTCATTTACTTGGCCACATGATCCATCATAAGGGGTTTAGTTTATTCATTTAGCTATACCTAACAATGGCTCCGTCCAAAGAAGATTAAAACTTGACAAGATATTCAACGTGTTGTTTAATAAATCTCTATGCCTAGCAATCTCCATGCCGCCCTCGGGAACGTTTTCCACATATAGGTTACACATCACTTGAGCTTATCCTCTTGCCACATAGAGGATTGGGCTTTCTCTCTTTGAGAGCTTTTACTTGCTACCATTTATTTTCAGCATTTTTACTCTCTTGCAACTATACAACCAAA
Organism: Poa pratensis; assembly: GCA_947311845.1. Lineage (NCBI taxonomy): Eukaryota > Viridiplantae > Streptophyta > Magnoliopsida > Poales > Poaceae > Poa > Poa pratensis. Next base: position 21,208,817 of record CAMZMU010000100.1, on the reverse strand, counting down.
AATGCCAAAAACACTTGCATCTTTCATTGTTTTATTTATCATTCTTGTTAACCAATACCTTCAGCTCCTCGTGGGTTCGACAACCTTTCTAATCGAAAGGTACTACAATTGATCTCCTGCACTTGGGAGTCATCAGTTGTCGACGGCGACGGTGGCAAGGTTGTGGCAGCACCGAAGGGCTAGTCTGCGGACACGGCGGTTGCCTAGGAGGTGGAGCGCGGTCACCGTGCCACAGGCCTCGAGCATGAGATCGGCTATGCACGGCACGTGGCGATGAGCCTCTGCACTTCTCCCTCTTCGTCGGACACGCGGGTCAGCAGCAGCTCCTCGAGGGACGGCATGTTGATGGCGGCAGGCGGGGAGAGCCTGCAGGGGCCGATGCGGAGCGACCGCAGAACGGTGCAAGAGAAGAGCCTCCCCGAGATGGTGTACTCCGGCGGCAGAAGTTTTAGCCCCGACATCGGTGACGGCGAATGCGGACACTCGTCGTCGGCGGCCCCGGAGACAACATCGTCGTCCTCTCCTAACGGGGGCTAGGGCTACGACGACGCGGCGGCGGCGATCGATTGGGACGGCGGCGGCGCGAGGACGACTTTTAATCCGTCACGGAGCGGATCGCGATAATACTGCATATTCAAGCTGCCAACCACGACGCAGGCGCGGAGGGCGTAGTTGCGGTCGCAGAGGGGCACACGGTGGAGGCGTAGGTCGAGCTCGAGCCCCGCAGGTAGAGGCGCGGCGTGGTTGAGCGCGTAGGAGATCCATTGGTCCACCACGGACGAGTCCTCGAGGCGGTAAGACCACAGGGCGACGCCGAGCGCGCGCAGAAGGCAGTGGTCGCGTGCGAGCAGCGCGGCGGGGACGGCCCTGGGGGTGTCGTCCCGGACGTCGCCATCGTCGTCGTACTCCAGGCCCTCCGGCTCCTCCATCGAGACGAAGTGGACGCCCGTGAAAGAGCCGCGCCACCGGCTGGACAGCACCGCCGCGCGCGCCGCCTCCTTGGAGGGGAGGAAGGAGGGGATGCGGCCCAGCACGCCGTCGCCGACCTCGCTGATGTGGTCCTCCCGCCACCCACGTCCGGTGCCTGTCGGTGCCATGTCGGGCGGCGCTGCTGGCCGGAGACTTGTCGTCGTGACAAAGTTGATCTGTGGGCGGGCGATTGATCGAACCGATTCGCGTAAGTGCTAAGCTTGGCTATGGCGGGGGATAGAAACCAATACGTATGGGTATTGCACAAGTCCGAATTCTTGTACGGCTCGGACTCGACCTTCGGTAGAGCCGCCGTCGTCGTTGTGTCGTCGTCGCCGGTCTCAGCGTTCGAGGCAGGAGACGACGGAGGCGTAGGCTTGCCCTGCCGGTGTTCCAAAGATCAGAGGCGGCGGCAGTCCGGCTAGCACGATCGCGTCTCCCAGATCGTTGGGAGAGACGAGTAAGCCTTCGCAAAACATCGGTGAGGTCGACGTGATGAGCTACGGAGCCGTCGGCGATGGCAAGAAAGATGACACGTCGGCGTTTCAGAAAGCGTGGACCGCGGCTTGCTCCTCCTCTATGCCGGCCACCCTTCTCGTACCAAAGGAGAAGACGTATCTCATCAAGCACATCACAATCTCGGGTAAATGCAACTCCAGGGTTACATTCAAGCTCGAAGGAAAATTGGTAGCTCCCGCCAGATCTAGCTGGCCAGCAGAGGAACGGCCGAGGTGGATCGTGTTTGACAATGTCGACGGCCTAACCGTGACCGGTGGTGGTACCATGGACGGAAACGGCGAGATATGGTCGAAGAATTCTTGCCGAGTCAACAAGAAGCAAAAGTGCATGTTTGCTCCGATCGCGCTGTTATTTAGCAAGTGCAATGAGCTCAAGGTGGAAAATATTAAGATGTTGAACAGCCAGCAGATCCACGTATCAGTCCAAGATTGCAAGGACGTACTTTTGAAGCGCTCACAATAACTGTGCCTAGCTATAGCCCAGAGAATGACGGAATCCACATCATTCGCACCAAGGATATTAAAGTGCTAGATTGCAATATCAAAACCGGAGACGACTATGCATCGATCAAGACTGTCACTGAGAACTTGTATGCTTCGAGAATGAGCTGTGGACCCGGTCATGGAATTAGTATGGGAAGTTTAGGTGACAACAACTCTGAGGCCCGAGTTTCCAACGTAACAGTCGATAAGGCACACTTTTCTGGTGCATTGAATGGTGTACGCATTAAGACATGGCAAGGAGGGAAAGGATATGCGAGGGACGTCACGTTTGAAGATATACCAATGACGGGAGTCAAGAATCCAATAATAGTCGACCAGAACTGCTGCATGATATTTGATCCTTCAAATCCTAAGGCATGTGAGAAACAAACTTCAGCGGTGGAACTAAGCAACATCTAGTTCAAAAATATACGAGGCACGAGTGCGACCAAAGAGGCTATCAAGCTTGACTGCAGCGACACAGTCCCATGTCATGACATATTGTTGGAAGACGTGAACCTTACTTTTAAGGCGCACAAGAGCGCGGCCACAACAAGTATATGCAAGAATGCGAAACTAAAGAATTATGTCAATGTCTACCGGAAAACGTGCTGAGGCAGTTCCACTTGTATCTTTCTTTAATCTTTATTCTTTGTTGCACTTGTAAATTACTATTCTATTCAAATAATCTCTTGCCTAGGCAGAGTTGAGATTTATGTATGTAATTACTAATTAATCATATAATATGGTTTCTAGCAACACCTTTAAATGGAACACTTTTTAAAGTGCCTCTTAAAATGCTTAGAGGCACTTTAAGAATTTTTAGGGGCATTTCAAAGTGCCCCTAATCAAATGTTGTGACTTAGTGTAACCGGCGTTCATGTGACTGCGCAGCAGCGCCACACCGTACTTTTCTCGTGACAGTGTACCGGCGCGGCCACTTAGCATGTCGCCGTAGCACCGGCGGCGGCGGGGGCACTGCCTGTCACGCGACGCCATTATCATACTCCACCCGCGGATCGTATATTGCAGAAATCCCCGCAAAAAAAAAACTCAACTGAAATCATTTATGTTTATTGGAAAGGTGAGATGTTCAGGTAATGGATATGTGGTTGTACTACTTCTGAAGTATATCCAATCATATAAAGTGTTGAGTACTCAGTGTTAGTATAGAAGTGGAACGCGTCGACTGAGGCATACTGTTTCTGCGAGTAAGTGACATAATAGTGCAAAATGTGCAGAAGTATTTCAGAAGCTTCACAAGATTCAGATATGTTCATTTAGTGCAAAATGTGCAGAAGTACAGTATTTCAGTAGCATGCATGTCTCGTCCCCTCCAATCCGTGTCTAGCTGTGCGATTCATGGGCATAGTCACAAACAGAGAGCATCCGTTCTTCCTCGCTTTGGAACTGCATAGCCTTAAATAGCATCAAAAGGATTTATTTCATCATAGAACTAATGCAACGAGAGTTTGGCCTAGCAAAGGGCTACTAAATCAATCACCAACGTAGCAACAGATTACGCAGATCAGGCAGATGCATGGATACGTATGTTGTGTATTCGTTTCACTACCTGAAGGACATGGCCCTAAGAGATCGGCACTTGCACGTCCGGCCTGGAGTTTGCCGCCATGACTGGCAGAGGCCAGCAGGAGAAGCTCGATGCGTCTTTCCGCGTCGCGGCGGTTGAGGAAAATGCGCATTTTTTGACAAATCTGTCCCTTTTGAGTAACTAAACATATATATGGCCTCTTCTCAAAACTATTTTCAAATCTGGCCTCTTGAGGTCGGCGCCAATGAGGATGGAGCCGAACTTATTCAGTTCGACGCCATCCAGAAAGTCAAATAATTTTTCTAAGGATTTAAAAAATTTAAAACAGGAGGTCGGCGCCAGCGAGGATGGAGCCGACATGTACAAGGTCGGCGCCATCCTCGTTGGAGCCGACCTCAGGGGCCAGATTTGGAAATAGTTTTGAAGAGAGCCCAGATTTGGTAATAGTTTCGCAAAAGGGCCATATTTGGCAAAAAACGCGGAAAATGCCTGGTATTGTCTTTTCACTGATGCTTCGAGACTGCTGTGAATAGGTGTTCAGCATCGACGTGGGTCTATCCGGCTGGGCTGATAGACCCGGTCTCATAGGATTTTTCTCCGCATACTAAGCCCCCGGCGATGTGCTCGCCTACTCGTTCTCGTGGTTCTTTCTTACGCTGCCATCAAGGTCCCTGCTTCTTGCTTTGCGCCGCAACTTTAATCTCCTTTTGGCCACATTGTCGGTGTGGATCCAAGAGTGTGATTTGTTCGAGCCACGGGAAGAGGAGCTCGACCCCTTGTCCGTAGGGTTTGAGTATACCGTGCGTGACGAAGACCTGGCCGACGAGGCATCGATAGTTCCGACAAGGTGTGGCAACGGTCGAAGATCAGTCCTAAGCTGCTGGCGAAATAAGATGGAGGCGGAGGGCGTTCTTCCACCGAGGGTTGGAGTGAGGTCGCCCTCCGGCAAGCGTCGTTTGTACCCCAATAATAGGGGGTTGGTAGTGTTCGCCGCTTTCTTTTCTATAAGTAAGTGGTGTAATTTATGTCCGTCGTATCTCAATCATGTTTTCATGTATATATGATGGTGCTAACTGCTCCACATGAATTGTAATGTAAGCAGCTTTCGCATTTCTGCCGGTCAAATATATGTAGGTTTGGCCATTGATATAGAACAAATTACTAAGTATATCAAAGCAGTGCAAATTCTCGCGCTGAGAGTGATCCATCAACTGTAGCAACTACAGTAGTCACTGTAGAAATGAATAGTGTTGAACAGTAATTTCATCCTGGCCGTCGATCGGCGATCAGACGGCTCTCACAACACGTCCGTGATCGTTTTGCAAAAACCCCTCCCTCGACGAGAAATCAACCCGCAGTCCAACCTTCTCCGCTATGTTGGACCTACTTGCAATAACAGGAAACATCAAGGACTTTTTTGCAAAGTGCTCCGCAGAACCCCCCTCCCGCTTCTCTTCCGCGTGCGGCGACGAGATCACCGCCGTCGGCCGCCGCCTCGCGCCGTCGTTCCTGTCCTCTACGCACGCATCGGAGCTCACCACGGGCTTCGCCGTCGCCGCCCCCACCTTCTCGCCGACGGGCGCGTGCCGGGACGACGCGCCGGCGCCGGAATCGACGCCGCCGTCGTGGCTGCCCTCCGCCGTGCTCGCGGGTCGACGTGGCCGCTCCGGCGACCTAGGCGGGGCGGCGCCGCCATTTACGTGCGCCCCGCGCTCGCGCGCATCCGCGACGCCTCCGCGCGCCTCCCAGAAGATGGCGACGCGCCGTCGCCGTGGTCGTCGCCGCCGCGGGTGGCTGCGGCCAGATCCGGCGATTGGTGACGTCACCGTGTCGGTGGGCTGGGCTGCTGGGCCGTTTCGTGGTTGCTGTTGGGCTGGGCCACTTCCCGTGCGGCGGGCTGGCCTTTTTTCCCCCTTCTTTTCCTTTTGCTTTTTCTATTTTTCAAAACTGTTGAAAATTCTCAAAAATTCGAAAACAATTGAGACAAAATTCTACAAAATTGTAAAAAATATAATAGACACTGCATTTGAAAAAAGTGTTTAATTAGATGAATATTTAAATAAAATGCAAACTAAATTCCAAACTTCTCGATAATTCGAAATCAATTGAGACCAAATTATACAAATTTGTACAAAATATAAGAAACACTGCATTCAAAAAAATGTTTAGTAAGATGAATATTTCGACAAAAATGCAAACCCTTCTTTTCCTTTTGGTTTTCTATTTTCCAAAACTGTTGAAACTTCTCAAAAAATCGAAAACAATTGATACCAAATTCAACAAATTTGTAAAAATTATAATAGACACTACATTTGAAAAAATTGTTTAACTAGATGAATATTTCGAGAAAATACAAACTCATTTACAAACTTCTCAATAATTCGAAATCAAATAAGACCAAATTCTACAAATTTGTAAACATTATAAGAGACACTGCACTTAAAAGAAATGTTTAATTAGATGAATATTTCAAGAAAAATGCAAACTCATTTCCTCTAATTATGACTTGATTTTACATTAACTCTAATAAATACTCAAACAATATTTTTTTTCTCCGATTATTGATCTAAATTAATTATTTAACACAAAACATCGGCATATCATACAATTCGAATAAATTAATATTTAGAAATGATATAACATTTTAATAAATTTGTTTCCGCTACATGATTATTTCGAGAAAAAAATGAAAAATTACTTCCTCTAATTGTGGCTTGATTTTAAATTATCATTCACACCTCAAGAAATCAAAATTTGTTTCATCTAAAGATGGACTCAACTTAATAGATGTTAACACAATATATTCCTCTAACCAAGGAACTAAATCACATGTTTACAGCGAAATAGAAACATAATATTTAGACGTAACCATAATATATTTCCTCTAATTAGCGTGGTTCATATGAAAATTATGGCAGAATGGAACCATATTTGACCATTTAAATTTACCTAACATATTTGCAAGTAATGCAACTTAAAACTCTCTGATTGTGTACTTGCATTTAAAAAAAAGGTTGATTAGATGAATATTTCCATAAAATACAAATACATTTACTTACCTAACATATTTACAAGTAATGTAACTTAAATCTCTCTGATTACGTACTTACATTTAAAAAAAATTGACTACATGAATATTTCTAGAAAATGCAAATACATTTACACTAATTATGGATTGCTTCCAAATTGAATTCCAGCTAAATACATTATACAAATTATAACTACTACCTTCCCTTACAATATATATAACGCAACTAAAAAAATGGGCTGGGCAAATGGGCTCCAGCCTTTCTTTTTTTTCCCCTTCTTTTCCTTTTGCTTTTCTATTTTCCAAAACTGTTGGAACTTCTCAAATATTCAAAATCAATTGAGACCAAATTCTACAAATTTGCAAAAATTATAATACTCAATACATTCAAAAAAATATTTAATTAGATGAATATTTCGAGAAAAAGCAAACTCATTTCCTCTAACTATGTCTTGGTTTCACATTGAATTTAATAAAACCTCAAACAATATTTTTCCTTCGACTATTGAGCTAAATTAATTATTTAACACAAAATAGAGACATATCATACAATTCGAGTAAGTTAATATTTAGAAATGACATAACATTTAAAAAAATTGTTCCCACTACATGAATATTTCGAGAGAATGAAAATTCATTTCCCCTAATTGTAGCTTGATTTTAAAATGCATTTAATAAATGCTTACAAATTTATTTCCTCCGATTATTGAGCTAAATTAAACATCTAACACAAAACACAAACATTTCATACCGATTCGAATAAGTTAATATTTACAAATAATATAACTTAACTCCCTTCAATTATGCAATTCAATTTAATAAATGCTCAACTTGAACTTAACTCTCTGTAATTATGTAGTCAAATTTAAATAATGCTTCATTCCATTCACATCTCAAGAAATCAAAATTTTGTTTCATCTAAAGATGGGTTCAATTTAATAGACATTAATGTAATATATTCCTCCAACCAAGGAACTAAATCACATATTTACAGCGAAACAGAAACATAATATTTAGACATAACCATAATATATTTCCTCTAATTACGGTATTTCATACGAAAATTATGGCAAAATGGAACCATATTTGACCATTTAAACTTACCTAACAGATTTGCAAGTAACGTAACTAAAATCTCTCTAATTATGTACTTGCATTTAAAAAAAATGCCGCTGTTGGGCCGGGCTGGCTGCTGCCAGACCTCGGCCCTTTTTTTTTACCCCTCTGTTTTTTTTCCTGCTTCTTTCTAAACTCTGAAATTTGATTAAATTAAAAAATGCAGAGTTCTCCCAAATTTCAATATATATATATCCAAAACTAAACAAATTGTGGCACACAAAATTTCAAACTTGAATATTCCATAACACGGTGTTCCCACTGAAATTTAAACAAACATTCAATTAGGCAAGGTGCGATTAGGCAAGATGCAGACATTTTCTAAATTTCAGGACACCGAAATCCAACCAAATTTTAATGTGTACATTTCCGATTTTGAGTTTTCCACATAACGATATTTTAAACTCCGCAATTTAATTAAATTTAAAGTTCAAAATTCTCCCAAATTTCACGATATCCAAAACTAAAGAAATTTTGCTGCACATATTTTCCAAAGTTGAATTTCCCATACCACGATGTTCTCGCTAAAATTTAAACAAATTTTTGATTAGGCAAGGTGTAATTAGTCAAGATGTAAACATTTTCTAAATTTCAGTGCACCATGCACAATTCCAAATTTGAATTTTCTACACGACGGTATTTTAAAGACCAACATTTAATTAAACTTAAAGTCTCTCCCAAATTTAAAATTCTAACAAATTTCATTATATTCAAAAACTACATAATTTTAAACTTAAATTTTCCATACCAAATTTCATTATATTCAAAAATTGAACAATTTTGAACTTAAATCTTCCATAACACGGTGTTTCCCACTGAAATTTAAACAAATTTTGAATAAGGTATATTTTCCAAACTTAAAATGTTCCATACCATGGTATATTCCACTGAAATTTAAACAAATTTTAAATTAGGCAAGGTGTAATTAGGCAATGTGCAAACATTTTCTAAATTTCAGTGCACCATACAAAATTTCAGTGACTATGCACAATTCCGATTTTGAATTTTCCACACAAGAGCATCTTAAAGACCGAAATTTAATTAAAATTAAAATGCAGATTTCTCTCAAATTTCATTATATACAAAACAAAACAATTTTTACCGCACATATTTCCAAACTAGAATTTTCCATACCACAGTGTTCTCCATGAAATTTAAACAAATTTTAAAATTAGGAAAGAGGTAATTGGTCAAGGTGCAAACATTTTCTAAATTTCAATACATTTCAATGTGAACATTTCCAAATTTGAGTTTTCCACACAACGGTATTCACTAATATTACCAGCATATCAACATGTCTACAAAATCTGAGCATTTACTAAACGTACAGATAATTCAAACATAAATATCTCCCCCATTTGACAATTTCAGCTAATTTAAACGAGTTCTCAACATATACACTTTTTCAATTCCAACAATTTTACAATCTAAACAACTTCCAAAAACAGACATTTCCAATTTTGAATATTTCAAAATTCCAACTACCTTTCAGATCTAACCATCTTATTAACGTGAAAAAAAAAACTAATCTAAATAACTTTCTAATTTGCCTACTTCTCGAAATCTAGACAATTTGCAAACATGAACTCTCTTTGCATACTAACAATTCCCAAATCTACACAATTTACAAATGTCGACATTTTCAAATTCGAATTCCACCAAACGGATGCGGCGTGTCCACCATTTAAGTTCACATACCAACATTTACAGACATTTCCAATTGCTTAATATTCCGATGGTCCACAAAAATAAAACGCAAATGCTCAAAAAAAAATGCTCATAGCAAATAACAAAAAATATTACAACATTTCATTTTTGGCCAATATTTCAACACCATGCGAACGGACTTTCCGCAAACGTAGAAATAAATTCAAATAGATTTTCCTGATTTCGCTTAAATATTGACGTCGAAATGCAAACATATTTGACCATTTCGATCCACTTAATATTTGAATATTATATACAGTATATTAGAAATTATCAAAAAAAAAAACTACCTATTCATGACATAATAAAAACATGTTCCAACATACCAATTTAGCTAACATTTTAGTTGACAAAAAATATATATACTACAAAAAAAAAACATCAAGGGCGTGCCGTGACGGCACGCCAAATTCAACTAGTTACTAGCAAGAACAATACTGAACTGATGTTACTAGATTATTCATGCAATATACTTCTAGGTATATAATTATTTTCTTCAAATAAACATATTAAAAGGATTAAATGCTTATCTTTTTTGTAAGAATCCTAAACTAATATTGTGAATAAGAGGGAGTAGTTTCATGCGGCCCCTAAATAACTTCATGCATGTTATGTTCGTGCCCATGCATGAACATTGCTGCACCATCATGCATGTAGAACATATGTATCATGCACGGGAATTAGTTTTGCATAACGAGAGCATGATTACCACCACACCACTTGTGTCTATAAATTGAGGTAGTGCCTAGTGTGTTCACCCATGGATACACAGTAGCTTCTCTTTCTAGTTTCTAGCACACATGCATGCATGCATGCATGCATGCATAACGAAATATATATGCACGGGTGAGATATTAGAAGTGAACTGATGTGTTACATTTAGCTTGTCTAAAAGGTAGTTTATGCGAGTGATTGGTTAAGCACACCTATCTGGCACAATGATAGACGTATGTATCAAGTCATGGCAAAGAGGAAAAGGATATGCGAGCGACATCAAGTTTGAGGATATAACCATGACGAAAGTCAAGAATCCTATAATTGTTGACCAAAACTACTGTATGATAACCGATCCTTTGAATCCTAAGGCATACGAGAAACAAACTTCAGCGGTGGAACTTAGCAACATCCGGTTCAAAAATATACGAGGCACGAGTGCGATAAAAGAGGCTATCAAGCTAGATTGCAGCGACACATTCCCATGTCATGACATATTGTTGAAAGACGTGAACCTTATTTTTAAGGGGCATAAGAGCGCCGCCACAACAAGTATTGCAAGAATGTGAAGCTAAATAATTATGTCAATGTCTTCCTGAAGACCTGCTGAGGCAGTTTCACTTGTATCTTTCTTCAATCATTGTTGAACTTGTAAATTACTATTCTATTCGAACAATCTCTTGTCTAGGCAGAGTTGAGATTTATTTACAGTAATTACTTATTAATCATATAATATGAGTCATCCTGAATTTAACTCACACACGTTTTCTTGGATAATTAAGAATTGGGATTTCACTCACCAAGCGTAATCCATGTTATTTGCATGCGGAGATCAAAACAATTTCTCGTTTTGATTGATAACTAGATTATGTTTGCCTGTGACACATACATACCGGCATACATGGCAGTTTCTTCAACCTCAACAGTACATGTAAATTAATAAAAACATTTCTTGTATAAACGGAGATGAGATTTATGTAGTGTAATCTCTAACTAATCTTATAAGATGTGTCTACTTAAGACCATTTTCTTGAAACGTTACACTAGTACAGAACGACACATCCGATACCCCTCTATGGAAACGGCAGGAGTTAGGCGACGGAGAATCGCGCTTTCCGCGCGGCCGGTGCGTACAAACCTGACCTGGCCCGCCTACATTGGCAACGGACCCTTTCCAATCTCCGTCACTTATTATATTGGCAACGGTTAATAAAATTATCCGTTTCCAATATTTGCCTCTATGGTAACGGATAGAATTTTCCAACCGTTGAAAATGTTGATACGTGCAGGCTAGCGAATGCGCAGATGGGGAGGTGGGCGGAGCAGACCCGCGAGTATAAATGGCGAGAGGTACCAGCAGCGGTCTCTTTGAAGCCCCAGTCCATCGCCTCCAGTTATTCAAACTTCGCCAGATCCCCTCCGTCCAAATCCATGGCGAGAGGTACCAGCAGCGGTAACGGCTGTGGACGAGGGCGAGGCCGTGGTAGGGGGCGCAGCGGCAATGCCATGCCGTCGGTGTCGCCCTCACCATCCTCTGAAGACATGTCCCCGGCGAGAGGTACCATCTGCGGTCGTGGCCGTGGACGTGGCCGTGGCCATGGACGAGGGCGCGGCCGTGGTAGGGGGCGCAGCCGCAATGCCACGCCGTCGGTGTCGCCCTCACCGTCCTTTGAAGACATGTCCCCGGAACTGCGCGGCTTCAAGTTCTTGGTTATCCTGTACAAGGGCATTGAGAGCCGCCTGAGACTCCCGAGGGCGTTCGCACAGAAGCTCCAAGGCATGGTGGCAGGTACCATGCATCTGAAGATGGAGAACTGTGAGAACGGCAGCTGGGCGGTGAAGACGGCCGTGAGTGCCGGGGGGAATTTGTACCTCGGCCAGGGATGGAAGTCATTCGCCCAAGCATACAAGCTTGAGCAGGGGCACTTTTTGTGCTTCGAGTTCGACGGCGACAACGGGTTCTTCATCAGGATCTTCGACGGTACCTTATGCCGGAGGGACGCACTCGTGTACAGCGACGACTAGCCCGAGTCTTCATCAGCATTAGCTAGTAGTAGCATATATGTAATCGTTTACTTCATTATCATATGTAATTTAGAGTACCTGTTAGTAAGTTTACTCTCTCGCTGGTGTAAAAGCAATGGAAACGGTTATATAAAATGTCCGTTGCCAATGTGGTGCTTATATATACTGCCGGCTCTAGCAAATTATCGGTCTCATTATCACTCTCTCACTGTCTCTCTTCCAACCCTAGCTGCCGCACACTGTGGCTTTCAACTCTCCTCACTCTCTCTAATGGCTTCCTCTGTCGGCGCTTCTAGATCCGGCCATCGCGGCCGCGGCTCTAGCCGCCGCGGCAGCACCGTTCTAGCGGCAGCCCTTCGTGAGGGGAAGGTCGATCTGGAGGCGGCCATGCGTCTGCTAATGATGCAGCAGCGCCACCATCTGACGCCCTCCTCCTCCGGTGATGCCCGGCTTCTTCTGAGCCAGGCCGATGTGGAGGAGGTCATTCATGAGGTGGTGGTGCAGCACCTCCGGCGGATCTACCAGCAGAAACCCATCTGGAGGAGGAAGTGGCCGATCTGGAGGAGGAAGTGGCCGATCTGGAGGTGGTGGAGGATCTGTAGGTGGTGTCTGATCTGGAGAAGGAGGAGGTGGTGGATGTCGACGAAGGAGAAGGAGGAGGTGATTGCGTCGCAGCGCGCTGGTAGCATCTCATCGCATCTGGCAGAGGCCTGCACCTCCTCTCCCGCCGGGTGAAAGGTATAAATCTTTCTGTGACCGGCTGTGATGCCGATGAACTAGGTTCTACGTATGAGCATTTCATCACATAAACAAATTCCTAGTGCAAATTCACACATACATATTCTGATAATTACAAACACTTATTGTTAAAGTACCAACTGTACAAACTAGTTAAACACCGACATCCAAAGCCTATTGCAATTCACCTAGGGCATTCTTGCACCTAGGGCAGAGCATTTCCTGCCATGTTGGACGTAGCCTGTCCTTCAAGGTTAGGATCGTGCGATACAACTCGTAGGTCACGTACCCATCTATTGCTGCGTAGTCGAGATTAACTTTGTGCAGCGACATCCACTCCCAAAAATGTGCTGGTTGGATGGGAACTCCTTCTTCGTGTTGGCGTATGATTTGTCGATGAGGTCTGCCGCTAGATCACCCATTCCGTCCCTCGTCTCCACCCTTGATTGTGTATACGAGTTGGATGTCCACGTAGTACTCCGGTGGAATGTGGAAGCCGGCAGAAGAAATCACCTTGCTGTCGTTGGTGATGTCCACGCTTGCGAAGGTGATATTCTTGCGTTCCAAGAATTTGCCCAACTCTGGACAATTCTTCTTGGACTTGCACCAGTGGAACACGAGGACATGCTGGCGCATGGCGAGTTGCAGGACAGCCATGTGCCGACGATTACGGGTGTACTCGATGTCAAGGCCGATGAACCGATGCTTCTCCTCTGCTAGCCATTCCTCGTACTTGTCGAGGATCCGCTCCACGGTATGCTCCTCGTTCGTGTACACCACCTACAGAACGGTGCCGTGGGTACGGACGGTAGTTGTCTCCGTTATTCTGTTGCGGTCGTCCATGGCGGGTGGGAGATTGGGGTGGAACGAGGAAGAAGAGAAGGAAGGAATGCGAACTGTCTGTCACCGAACAGAGCAGTTGCTGGATATTTGCCGTCGATTTTTAGCAGTTTCTCGAAAATGGCAACTGAACAAAGCACTTGCTGGAAAATAGCCACCGATTTTTTTAATATCCAGATGTATTTTGTACATTTCGCTAATATTTGTTTCTTTCACACAGGAGTTTATTTCGGCAACACTGTATAAAAGTACCAACGTGCCATTCCGAGAACCAGAAACCTTGAGGCACGGAAACTTCAGGGATGCTGGTCTTGGAGCGGGTACAACGACGACCGAGAGCTCATTGTATGGGAGCTCCAAGTCAAAGATGGAAGGCTGGCTTAATTAAGCCAGCCTTCCATCTTATTAGGTTAGTTGCTTATAGGTTTAGAGTTCATGATTGTAGTCAAACATTATGCCAATGTGTGCTAGATATGATTGTAGTCAAATTGTAAAAAACGGTGATATTATTGTATACAAATATAATGATGGCATTTGTTCTATGTTATGAATTGAATAACGTTTTAGTGCATTGTGCAATCAACCTTTCATGTATTATGGCATATAAGCGAAATAAGAAAATCTCAATGCAAATGGGTAGATGGAAAACTCCGTATCTGATGAAGGAAAACTAAACCAACGGAGGTCTGCGCACAACCGTTGCCAAATGGAGACCTCATTGGAAACGGTTTTTGGCCTCCGTTACCGATGAAGGCCTTCACATCAGTGACAGGGTCGGGGACACGGACCCTTTCTCCGTTGCTCAAGGGGTTTTTGGCACGTTTCCGATGTGTCGTTCTGTACTAGTATTAAGATTTCAATTTTTTTAATACGAAGCGTAACCCAAGTAAATTTCATCAAACTGATAGTGTTAGAGTGGAACGGATCTAGCGATGAGATGAATATAAGTGAATCTTCTCGGTTACCAACCAAAAATACGTAGGCAGACCCTATCGCTAATTAATGCTTGTAGGGAAATTGAAATCATGTAATCTAAAAACAAAAATGAAATGGGACGGAACGCCCACGACCGCAAGGTTAGCGTTGCACTCTACCGAGTTAGACGAGCTTCTATTCCTACACTTTTCTTGCAGAGGGTAGACAAATTTCTTCGTTTACTGAAGTACTTGAAAACCATTACTCTAGTTGGATTTATTCATGCATTCGTGGTGCCAAAGCAAGCTCCAAGTCTTCCCAAAGGAAAGAATTGTATTTATGTCAGATCGGGGCCACTGTACTACTACATTTTGCTGCTCCCATGGAAGAGCAAAGCATACATGATAGTAGCCTCGGATCCTGGAAAACTTTGGACAATCTATTATGTATTAGGCATGACTACCTAACCAAACAGAGAAAGACACACAAAGTTAGAGCAAATTTTGGGAGGCGGCGATTTGGCTCATAGGTGCATCTGCACCTATTACGTAAAAAAAAGTTAGTTTTTTCTTAAAATATCAAAAAATTACAGAAAAAAATTCAGATGTGCAGAACATTATGTGTTAGCACAAAAAATGGCGTGGTGAAAAAATATTTTTTATGACCTGTACAAAAAAGACAAAAAAATGACTCGTATAAAAACATTTTGGTGTGCCCGGATTTGTCTTTTTTGCACAGGTCACAAAAAATATTTTTTCTTCACGTAACTTTGTGTGCTAACATAAAATGTCTTGACGTATATGTGAAATTTTTACTTTGAATTTTTTGACATTTTCAAAATTGTTTTTTGGGTAGTGGGCACCTGCTACCCGAAGTGGATTTCCGCAAATTTTGCACAGACACATTAAATCTGAATCATTGTGCCAATTAAGACATTTTGCAACAGACCTTCCAAAAATACTTCTTTTTTTCTTTCTTTTTTCTTCTTCTTTTTTTTTTGCTAGGCTGCGCCCTGGTTGTACAGTTTCTTTTTTACCTCTTGCCTACGGGCTTTTTTAACTATAAGGTAGAGATCTCTCTACATTCCTTTAATCTAAAAATATATATGCAGGGACTGCAGAGACTACAATGGCAGCATCAATTTGTAACAAGAGATTTACGAAGTACATTATTGTGCATAGTTATGTCAGCCAGATCCTATAGGTAAAATGAAGAGTTCTGGGAAAACAGGTTCAGAAGATGCTCGAGTGTGCCTAGACCTTTTTTTAATAAAGAGTATATATTAACATCGCGAAGATAACAATTACACCCAGTCTCTGCAACAACGTAATAACCTTAGCTATTACGGATGCACACAGCCAAAAAATAATAAGAAGAAGAAATTAAAAAGAAAAAAATCCCGCTACAGAGTTACAGTTCTTGCAGCAGCAGCACAACCACCACAAAAACAACACATGATGTCCAAATTCTCCAAAAGCAACGCCTTCAAGAAGGAAACAGTGTACAAGTGTTGTCGTCGCCCGATCGAAGATCTTGGGTTTTCACCCTGAAGATAGTCCCCGCTCTCAAAACAATGTCTTCAACAAGGTCATTGCCAAGCACAACCAACTAAGGCCAGATCTTGGATTTTCACCCTGAAAGGTATGACTTTGAACTTCACCTGTGTTGTCGCCCCTACTTACATACCGCTGCTACGAGTCCTGAAGCTCCACAAGTTCCTCCTCGCCGCCAAAGACTCCTGCCTAGACCTACATAGAGAAGATACAATAGGGGCTCAAGATGGACAAAAATGGAATATAGGGGATGCAAGGCTAATTCTATTTTGTGCAAAATTGGGATTTGAGTGTATCAACTTTTGAAAAGACTGGGCAATAGTAAAGTAATGAAATACTTATATACGCAAGAAAGGAAGGTGTAAATATAAGAATATGACCATATTGCCAGTAGATTGGTCACAAAAAAACTTGAGTCACATCTTTCCAAACATGTTTTTGGACACTAGACTATTTTATGCTATTCATACCGACATGTTCAAGGGGATTAGAGGTTCACCTGTTCAGAAGTTTTCCAATGGTTCAGATTTTGATGCACACCCTGCGCAAATAACCCTTTCAACGCAGCCCCATGCAATTTCACTTGGGTGACTGATAATCCTTTCTTACTCAACTTTATTTCCCAGGGTCCATCTCTTGGCCACCTTCGCATCATCATGCCATTGCAATGGCCGATTTCATCATTTCAAATGTTTTCGTTTTTTTAAAATAGCAATATTCACCCGACATGTAAATGCAAAGTCACAAAATATAGAACCAAATTCGACACACAACTCAAGGGGAAAAAAAGTCCACGTATAATCACAGGAATACTATTCGGTTAGATTTGAGTTTTGTAGTTTGTACTATTTTCACATAGCAATACTCCAAGACAGATCGGGTGAGCAGTCCTGCCTCAACCGTAATCACGAGTCACGAGCCGGATTCGGAGTCTGTCTCAGAATCGAACGTACGCACGTACGTACAATACATGGCTGCTGATTGAAATTGAAATTTGAATAGCTGTCCGAATAGGTTGCCTACTCCTAGCTATACCTCTTCTCCGGCCGCTATAAAAGTGCATGAACCCACGTACCTTGTTTCTCAAATCAGCAAGCGCAACAACGCACACCTCTATAGCTAGCGACATACCTTGAGATCAAGGATCGTCTCAAGCATAGCACAAGTCGAGATGGCCTCGCGTGCACTCGTGGTACTAGCAGCACTTCTCGTCGTCGGCGTATTACTGCTCCTCCTGCCGCCGGCGGGAGCTTACGCAGACACTACCGCCAACTTCTCCGTGCGCCGCCAGTTAAGACACAAGATCGACGACAATCAAAGGATCGAGGTCAAGGTTCGTAGGCACGGAGCAAGCGGCTACAGCCGAAAACTGGGAGAGACGAGCAAGCCTTCGCAAAACATCGGTGGTGAGGTCGACGTGATGAGCTACGGAGCTGTCGGCGATGGCAAGCAAGATGACACGTCGGCGTTTCAGAAAGCGTGGACCGCGGCTTGCTCCTCCTCTACGCCGGCCACCCTCCTGGTTCCAAAGGGGAAGACCTATGTCGTCAAGCACATCACGTTCTCAGGCAAATGCAAGTCGTCTAGCATTACATTCAAGCTCGAAGGGAAATTGGTTGCACCCGCCAGATCTAGCTGGCTAGCAGAGGAACGGCCGAGGTGGATCGTGTTTGACAATGTTGACGGACTAACCGTGACCGGCGGTGGGACCATGGATGGAAACGGCGAGATGTGGTGGAAAAGTTCTTGCCGAGTCGACAAGAAGCAGAAGTGCACGTTTGCTCCGATCGCGCTGTTGTTTAGCAAGTGCAATGAGCTCAAGGTGGAAAATATTAAGATTTTGAACAGCCAGCAGATCCACGTATCAGTCCAAGATTGCAAGGACGTACTTATAAAGCACGTCACAATAACTGCGCCTAGCTACAGCCCAGAGAATGACGGAATACACATTATTCGCACAAAAGATGTTCAAGTACTGGATTGCAATATCAAAACCGGAGACGATTGCATATCCATCAAGACAGGTACACAGAACTTGTATGCTTCGAGAATAAGCTGTGGACCCGGTCATGGAATAAGTGTGGGAAGTTTAGGTGACCACAACTCAGAGGCCCGAGTTTCCAACGTAACAGTCTATAAGGCACACTTCTCTGACGCACTGAATGGTGTACGCATAAAGACGTGGCAAGGAGGAAAAGGATATGCGAGGGACGTCACGTTTGAAGATATAACGGTGACGGGAGTTAAGAATCCAATAATAGTCGACCAGAACTACTGCACGATATCCGATCCTTCAAATCCTAAGGCATGCGAGAAACAAACTTCAGCGGTGGAACTAAGCAACATCAAGTTCAAAAATATACGAGGCACGAGTGCGACCAAAGAGGCTATCAAGCTTGACTGCAGCGACACAGTCCCATGTCATGACATATTGTTGGAAGACGTGAACCTTACTTTTAAGGGGCACAAGAGCGCAGCCACAACAAGCATATGCAAAAATGTGAAGCTAAAGAATTATGTCAATGTTTTCCCGAAGACCTGCTGAGGCAGTTCCACTTGTATCTTTTTTCAATTTTTGTTACACTTGTAAATTTCTATTCAAACAATCTCTTGCCTAGGCAAGAGTTGAGATTTGTGTACGGTAATTACTAATTAATTATATACTATGAGTCATCCTTAATTTATGTCACACACGTTTTCTTGGATAATTAAGAGTTGAGATTTCACTCACCAAGCGTAATCTATGTTATTTGCATGCGGAGATCAAAACAGTTTCTCGTTTTTATTAAGTTACTGTTCGCTACCATGCATTGGCCAATCTGCGCACCTCTGGGCGATAGAATCATCAAGGGCCTCCTCCCACTCCATGTTGCCATGGAGAACACTTGCCAGCATAAGCATCTGGAGGAAAATCTATTAGTTGACACAGACTATAGGGAGGGGAATGTCAAGTACATCTACAAGCTCATACATCTGGTTTGCCTGCCTGAGATGGTTTGTGTTGAATCTCTCAGTTAATTACAGAAATATATAAGTTAGCTCATGCCAGATATTTAAACCCACTGCTCTTGCTCTAATAGTGCTTAAGAACTGATAATTTGTAGCATTTTATAGTTCGTGTGAGAAAGAATAATTTGCCTGTGTAGATTTGTTGTGTATTCATATCAATCATTCAAGAGGGGCCATTTGTTTTTCATAAAGGGAAGTGAGTCAAGTTTCTCTGAAATCACAAGTTTTTGTTAATTTTTGCTTCCTGGTAGACTTTGATGCAGATATTTATGATGTAAAAAAGAGCTTTAAGTTGAAGAAAACTGTTCTGTATTCATGACTTATGCAGAAGATCTTCTTGGACACCACTAGATTAGTCGCAACTCACACAGATAATGTACTCGATGAACTCTGGGATTACATCGAGCACGGGAAGCTTGCCCCTGCAGCTATTTTGTCCTTGCAGCTCAAAGACAATTCTGCAGCGTCAATGGGTTTGGTATGATCAAGACCCGTATTGAGGATTCTATATTTTCCCTGGCAAGGGGAGAGTGTGCATTTGAAAGTGGCAAACATAGCAGGGCACAAAAGCAGCTGAAGGAGATGAAAATACATCTTATTAATGGAATGGTGCTTGTTAAAATAATTTTTAGAGCTGGGGAAGATCTCCATGCATATATTCAAACTCATTTGGAGGTACCACATTTACAGAGTTTTGCAAAATATCATATGTCAGGAAGTTTTGAAGCATAACTCATATGGCAGAAGATAAAAGGATTTAATTAGTTACACTAAATGACGATTAACATTGACTTAAGTGCACCACAGTGATTAGCAACTAATGGTTATACTGAGATGTGTCTGTTATAAGCGCACTTGAGATATGCAGTGGTAGACTAGTGTTTAAGTCAATTGCACTCCTATATATCTGTGCTTTTGGGTTTATGGAACAGATCAGTAGATGGTACATGAGTAAAGTCGGCTTCGATACATATAAGTGAAATAAAACAAAATGATAAGGCAAACTTAGCTACCTTTATTTCTGGGTTTATACAAAAAATATTAACAGGCATCTCATCCAGAAGTTCTTGGAAAAGTTTCAGCATTCTCCAGAATTATGATGTTGGTCCTAGTGGAAAAGGAATTTGCTTTGAAAACCTAGACTGGTTTGATTATTTCCTGCCTTCTACTTCTATGGTACTATCTTTTTGTACATGTAGATGATTTGTGTGACAATATTGTAATTCTTTCTTCCACATGCTCTTGAAGCCACCCCTAGTTGTTTACATGTTGAGACTGAGGAGAAAAGGTCTTGAAATTTATTCGAAGGAGAAGTTTTTATTAGCACCCTAAAGTTCCACCATATAGCCATTGATAGATTCAAGTCTATTACTTCCGGGTTCGTCCGAAATTATGCATATGCAAATTCAAGAGTTCTTTGATGGATCTAATGCTCTTGTTTTAGCTTTTTTTTAAGACAATTGTGTTGCGGTACAATTTAATGGGTAAGAAACACAAGCTCTTATTCCTTTTTTCCACCCTGAATTTATCGGAAATGATTTAGAAAACATCTAGTCTGGGAGGGGGGGGGGGGGGGTTTATGGTTTGTACAGTTTGCCCCTGCTATTAAGGATTCTTGCAGATCAAATGGAAATGACCTGTCTAGATCAAAGGACTTAACCAAGGCTCTGTTTTCATTCGATTGTTCTCCATATAGCAATCCAAACGCAGAATTTTACACCTGAGAAGGAGGGATTTAAATTTGTCCAGCTAATCGACAACTCAATGACGATAACCTGCTTCAAACCTAAAGAGTGCCTAGTAATATGTATGTTTTGTGTCTTCGTGATGTTGATATCCTAACTATTTACATGGTAACCAGGCTGTTAAGAAACCACGTGTTAAGCACTGGTACGCAAGAGATCAGTTTTTTCCTGTACGGAGATCAGTGTTAAGATATCAGTTTGATGGCATGCCTGGTAGCTCCCAGAAGAAGTTGAGCAACAAAAGATGTCATCAAATTCGTCTTGGCATGTTGGAGAGAAGTTATCCGAGAGTAGTGAGCAATCCGAAATTTAAGTTATCATCAATCTAGAAGGCTATTTGGTACTGCTGCATTGACTGCCCTCAAGATGTTGAAGCGCAGATAACGATCAAGAACATGGTTTTTAAGGCGTCAAGGCATCCTAAGGCGAAGTGAGGGCGCCTTGGCGCCTAGGCGGACGCCTTAGGCGGACGCCTTAGGCGCCTAGGCGGCTAAGGCGGTCGTTTTTCCAAGGCGGAGGGGGGGCGCCTTGACGCCTAGGCGGACGCCTTTAAAACCATGATCAAGAAGGAAGGTACAATGGCTTACTAGTGCCATATGCACTTGTAAATCTCTTTTTCGCCGCTTCGCCGCGGACCAGTCCGTTTTCGTCCGTCGGTCAACGACAAATCTGGTCTATCGGATGGACAAAACGGACGGACCAGATTTGCCCCTGGCACCATATGCCCTTGTAAATCTCTTTTTCATTACTAGTGGAAGCTTTTGAACATACTAATATGTAAATATATGGGAATGAAAGGAGTTAACTTAAAACACTAACTTTCATCTGAAAGATTTAATTCATGAATTGTGATTTTGGGGATAGTGGTGCCATTAGGGTGGCAATGAGCTAAACTGATGCTGTTAGGGCTCATAAGCTTCAAAACCAGAGTGTTTCTATTTTCTTGGAAATACTGGAGATGCCTGCCTTCACATACCTGATACCTGTCAGCAGATGCCTCCCCGCCGGAACTCGCCGCAAACTGCGCTGCACTGCAGCCTTTTTTTTTTTTTTTGAACAACAGCAGCCTGTGTTCGAAGCGAGCGTTAACAAGCAACAATTAATGTGTCGGTGTAGATGCCATAGCTAAGTTTATGCTTCACGTGTACCTGGCTAGCTGATGATGTTCCTTTCCTAAAAGGAAATGAAAACATGTGTGTTCTTCCATTTACTTTTTTTAGGTTCTACCTCCATGTATTGTGAGGCACGTGCATCCCCCTAGCCATTTCTGCAGGGACTACAGAGTCAGAGACTACAATTTCAGCATCAATGTATAACAAGAGATGTACAAAGTAGATTATTGTGTTCTGGGAAAACATATCCAACAGATGCTCGAGTGCGCCTAGATCTACATAGAGAGTATACAAAAGGAGCTCACGATGGATAAAATGGCATATATGTGATGCAAGGCTTGACCTATTTTGTTTGAAATTAGGATTTGAGTGTATCAAGCTTCAAGAGATTGGGGAATGGTAAAGTAATTAAATACTTATATATGCAAGAAAGGAAGGTGTAAATGTACGCATACGACCATATTGCCAATAGATTGGTCATTCTACTAAAAAAAACAACTCGAGTCACATCTTTCCAACCATGTTTTCTGTTTTTTACACTACGAACATTTTATGGTATTCATACTGACATGTTGTAGGGTGTTGAGAGGTTCACCTGTTCAGAAATTTTCGAATGGTACAGGTTTTACTGCACACCATGTGCAAGTAACCCTCTCAACGTAGCCCTTACTCAACTTTACTCCCCAAGCTCCATCCTGGCCTCCCTTCTCATCATCATGCCCTTGCGCTTCCGATTCAGACATAGCCATTTCACCAAGATCCACAATAACTGCGATGTATGTTCCTCTTCCTCATCCACATGACAACATCATCGTTTTCAGAACTCGCTGCACTTCTGAACAAAAAAACGGAGAAAAGATTGTCATGTCAGCTAAATTGTCTTCAGTCATTGGTGGTGGCATGGAGGAGGTGCAGATCCAGCGGTGTGGATACACAATGCAATGGTGCCCGCATCACTTGCGTCCATGCGCACAACTTTAGTACATCGTATAAGTATAGCCAGTTACCTGAGTAAAGCCCTCGGCTGTCGGCAGATGTTTCTCCAGCACAAACTTACGACATGATATGTTCAGAATGAACTCCATCCAAAAGGATCTGACATAATTACAGGGACATAACTCATGCCAATAGCACAGCATATCTGAAGCAACTTTCAGGTCATATATAGCAACAACAATGATTAATCAGGTAGCATGAAACCATATGAAAATAAAACGAACATTGTACTGCAACAGACACATACTCTACTATCCTAAAGCTCGTGGGATCCCTGCGATCTCAGCTCTTCAACTCCCGTCGACCTATCTGCTGTTGACACGTCCATGGATGGCGTGGACGTGTCTATTTCTTACTGGTTGAGAGCCTCCGGGAGGTCCACTTCTTGTTTGTATTAGGCTGCTTTGTCCTATCCTGTTTTTGTGCTTCCCGGTTGCTCCTCTCCCCTTCATTTATTTGCCTCCGGTGCTATTTGGTTTTCTACTCATTGCTTCCACCGGCTCACAACCGTCTCCAGTTTGCTTCTGGTTCCTTTTGCTGGCCTCGTCTTGTTTGTAGCCGGTCTCCATTTTGCTCCCGGTTTCCCTTTTCCTAGCCTGTTTGGCTTCATGTGGACTGTTGTGTGTGTCTTCTTGTTTCTTTAATGTACCTCTTTTATGGTGTTTGTGCAAGCCACGTTTCTACCCGTGTCATTAATTGATGGTGGTACTGATCAATTTCTTGTTGCCTCCTCCAGTCTTTATTTTCTTGGAAGCTGTGCTTCCACATATCTTCCTTTTCTTCACGTTTTTTCTCCTATGAAGGTTTCTTCTCTCTTGCTTACCGGCTGCCTTGCTTGCGGCTGCTCTTTTGATTCTTGTTCGATGTGTTTGGTCTTGTTGTTTGCTTTCCCTCTGTTCTTCCCGTGTTTCTCTGAGTGTGTTTGATTCTCCTTTGCTTTGTTGCTTTTTATCGCATGTTTATTGTTTTGCATCGTGGTTATATATGTTTCATGTTGCTTCTCCTTTTCCGCTCATCTTGTCTATATGTTCATAGTTTTTCGTTGCTTTCTTGCCATTTGTTTTCTGTTTTTCGCTTCTTTTGTGCTTGTATTGGTGATCGTTTTATTGCTTGACGATCGTGCTCTTGATGTCTACTTTTTTGTGTGGCTGCTTTTCCTGTCCAAAACTTTCATCGAGAGCTCCAGATTCATGGAGAAGTACTCCAAGCCACCGCCAACCCCACACTCTTCCGCGCCCGAGCTCTCTCCTGGCGCGAGCTCCCCAAGGCCGACCTCCGCTGTGGCCGGCGGCCGTTGTATAGGTCAGTTTCTCCGGTATCCCAATCGTTGCTGGGCCTTTGGACACCGTCGGCTGGTTCATCATGTGCGCGCTTGCTGCTTCCTCGGTATTTGAAGCCGTCTCACTTCCACCGTTGCCGGCAGCCATGGTGTGGGTCGGTTCCTCCATCGCCGTCGCGGCCGTCACTGAGGCTTTGGACGATGGCCCCAACTCCGACGACTGGTCCATCACGTGCGCGCTCGCTGCCTTCTTGGTATTTGGAAGCCGTCCACCACGCCCACCGGCTGCTAATCGTCGGCGTCAAGGTCCGCCTTCACTTCACTTCAATTGTTCTTGATTATTTATTTATTTTGATCAAAGGGTGACGTATCAAATTATAAGGTGTAATTAGTTGTTTATTTTTCTTTTTTTATTTTGTGCTCCTTCAGTTGATTCTTCTATAAGGTGGCATTATTTATTTGTAGGTGCTGCTCTCTCAATATCTCCACTTTAGTACAACAAATAGTTGGCCTTGTTGATGGTTGGTTTCTTCACAAGTGATTTATGATTGAATTGCATTAATTGATAATGGCCAAGTTTGAAGAATTACAAAAAGCAAACAGTGAACTTATGTGTTTTGACTTTTGAGCCATTTTCTTAGAACCATAGGGGATGCACACATATTGTTCACTGCTCTTTAAAGTAAAACGTGGTAGCTACTATAAATAGGTGTTTAGTACCCTCCATGCTATTTAGATCAATGGCTACTTAGGGAGATACTTAATCCCATATTTTTGTGTGCTCTTCAGCTGTTTCTAGCCTCTCTGAATTTTATAAGATGTGTACTGCATCTACCTCCATCTATTAATTATCTGAAGGTATCTTCATGTACTAATGATTTTTGTACCTTCGGCTCTTGCTTATAATCCAGCAGGTTCGAGTATTGTCTATATCATGCTACCACGTAAATTTATTTCATTTCATTGTTAGTTTAGAAAACTTGCATCTAAAGTGAGACCAAATCTTGTGCATAGAGCAGATGCACTACTCATGCATGCATGATTAGATTCCATGCACAATCACGTGGGCATGGAGTGTGAACACTTGACTTTGTATCAGTAGCATTAAAGTGTTCAGCTGATAGGATAAGCAGCAGATGTCAGGATAGGCTCACATGTCAGGATAGAATAACAAAATATATGGCGGCTCGTCCCCTGGCTGTCGTTCACACTAGCTATAACAGGGATATGAAGATGGGGATTCTACGAACCGTTGCATATTGAGGAGGTAGTAGTTGAAAATTGGTAAATCAGCATCTTCCTCCCCATAACTTTTAAATGCAGATAGAAATTGTGCGGGAAAACGGTGCTCCATCGTCGGCGTGACCTGAGAAAACAAAGGCGAGAGAAAAGTAAGGCGGTTGTGTTATACTATATATCTTCAGTATTACAGCTTTCACAATACAAATGAACTTGACCATTATCTAAGTATCTCGTTTCAGCATGGTTCAATACATGCATGGGATGTTTGTTACAGCAACAGTGTGGCATTACAACCTTGCTAAAGTGAAAGGAAACTTATGTAGCCTAGGTTTCAATGTGGAGTTGTCTTGCTGGTTTTCAGAGGCGCAAATTACCTCTTCCCTTTTCTTTTACGGTTGTTCATGTATCTTTGTAGATTGCTTACTAAAAATCTTTTGTTCTCTTAATGTTTTGCTGTCAGCTTGTCACCCCTGGTTTGTAATGGCATGGTAAACACGAAGTTCAGTGA
Source organism: Poa pratensis (assembly GCA_947311845.1). NCBI lineage: Eukaryota > Viridiplantae > Streptophyta > Magnoliopsida > Poales > Poaceae > Poa > Poa pratensis. The sequence goes on along the minus strand of CAMZMU010000100.1, from coordinate 21,182,768 downwards.
ACTAAGAGCTTTCTTATACAAGATGTTCATGTATCCTGCTTAGGTCTTGTAACAAGTCATCATTATCATGTTAGTCATGCTTAGAGAGTGGTTGAAACACTTACTAAGAAGAAACTCTCAGTTTGACTGAAGAATCTGAAGTGCATCTCAATTTCAGGGAGAAGAATATACCCCATCAATACCCAACATTGTGGCAAGCATGCTAATTTGAGGCTTGGCATTCAATAGTAGCTTTAATACTTTAGTAGACGATAAGGAACTAATAGATCCTATTTTTTAGACCCAGTAATACTTTTAGTTTATCATCTGAAGTTCTGAACCTATGCGCTTGCCAAACTGACACCAAACTGGTGCACTAAGGATAAACTCACACAAGAAGATAGACATCATAACATCCAAGTGCTACCAACAGTGACACGAATGTAGAAGAGATACACATCATGGAATCCATATGCTTCTACCAATGACACACATACAAGGAAACATCCACGTTGATTTGAGCTGTCTCAATAGGGTCTCAGTATATAGCCATAGTAGGGCAAGCAAATCGACATACGTAAGGGTACTAATAATTCAGAAGTAGTGAGGTACACAAAATTTTAATACAATACTTATGCTTACACATTATTTTTGTATGATTTTACACACAGATGAAAATCAGGTAGTTCGTTACAAAACATAGATTAATCAAACACCATACAGTTAGTTGTTCCTAAAGTACATCCAGGCATGTAGCTCGAACAGAAGAGGGCCACACAGACACAGATATGCATGTGGAACCTAATGTAAGTATTTACTTTCTTGGCATGCCTCATTTGTTTCTACGTGTTGAGTAAAATGATGACACTGAATGGAGACAGCACATCGATGTGTCTCCCATGACATCAGATGTGATCGCTAATATGATAAATAAAGGCAAAGTATAATTTTTAATCAATCTTAAAGGCTACACAAACATAATGCTTATGCATTTCCTTCTCATGCTATTAGATTTCCCCTTGTTTTTTCCTTTACTTTAATATGTATGTATAATATATTCGTATTATGCTCAGTTTTCCCAGAAGAAGAACTTACATGGCATTTGTCTGTCATGAACAATGAAGTCTGTAATTTCTCTCTATTTGAATTGTGTGTAAAATAATTGTAAAAATATTTTTGCTTGCTGCAATCTAAGCATTTTTAGCATGGAAAGCATGGCATCAGGCTATCTACCTAGCTAGGAGAGATCTCCAACCCTAAACCAGTACTCTAAGTGCTTGACAATACTGAACAAAGTGCATATATTATGGGTAAGCTGGTAAAAATAATTAACTTTAGGCAATTTAAGTACTCATATTGAAATGAAGAAATGATCATTTAAAGTACTTCACTAGATAAGGTTGAGAGATCAGTTTTTCAATTACTGCGACAAAACCAATCCCATGGAAGCAACTACTGCGATAAACTATCATGTTTATACAGTATAGTTATTACCACTACAGTTGGCTGTTGTCATTAACCAGCAAAAATAGATTCAGAAAGAGATTACAGTGATAATAATGGTCTAATTATGAGGTGAACTTACCCATTCAGTTAGGAACGGTTCTCCCTTCGGTCTATTAATGTCGACAGTCTTGCCCCAGTGACAAGTTCCACTAGAACTTCACCAAATGAGTAGACATAAGCCTGGCTCTATTAAGTCTGTCGTCGTCTCCAAGCACACGTATACACCATGCCTGCCTGACACAATAACTGAATTGGATAAGATACTTTAGTCCTTAATGAACATGAAAACTGCCGAAAGGCATTTAAAAACAAGAGTAGCTAGGGAGGACAATATTAAGATACCGAGATCCAAACTATTCTAATGACATGGAATATGAGTTAACAACCTCTCAGAGAGATCATAAAGACAACAAGGTTAAGCGCAACGACTCATGGAAGAAAAGGACATTGCATAGGAATATCATACATTCATAGGGAGTGGTTCTCACAGGAGCAAACATTCAATTCATTGCGCTAAAGTTTGTTTTGCCACATGTCTAGCATGATACGATGATAATAGAACACGGATCAGTTGTGTACCTTTAGCCTCTTTTTTGCTTCTCCATGATCAGCTTCTTCTTTGAAGATCCATGATGCATTGAACTACAGCCGATGTGGCTTATCATGCCTTATTCACCTTCATCTACTTCCGTGTGATACCTATATCTAAAAAAACAATGCAGCCACAAATCAATAACTTTTATTGGTAAAGTGCAAATCAAGAACTAATCCAGATATAGAAAAACTGTACAAGTAGAGCCAAAAGGAATCAAAGATGAGAATATGACTAGGCCTCCCGCTGCCTCTGTTGTCCGCTGTCATAATCATCGGCGTCATAACTTCCACCCAGTCATCGTTATAGTCAGTGATCGAATGAACGTTCATTCCATTTATTCAAAGATGCGATAACAATATAAATAAGGCTCCAATAAACATATTCAGAGACCTGTTTGTTGGAAAATGAAAACAAGAGAAACATAAGGAAACAATATAGGGTGAAAGAACAAAGAGTGTGTGTAAGGAAATGAATTCTAATTTTATTTATTTGTAGAGCTCGTCATTATGTGTGATTTGTGAAAAAAAACTAAACAAAACATTGGATCAAAAAACATATGAGTATTACTTGATTGATTTTCAGTCCATGCAAAGAATTACGCCACAATATAACGAAATTTCTTGAGAACAACATGCAAGGTTAGTTTCATGTGCATGACATATACAACAGGTGTGAAATATTCAAACAAACAACCTAATTTTCTCTTTTTTGCAACAGGGAGCACAAAACACAGAAGCAATTCTCAAAACATGCCACAACCTACCACAAAACACACAGTACCTCTTTCCACACAAAACACTTATGTCCTTCGAAGAACTTTAAGCTTTTCCAATGGTTTTGTCTCCTTGGAGGGAGTGACAGAGAAAGGACCAGGACCAATACAATTGTTACTCATAGCAAAAAAGAAAAAGTGAAACAAGAGATTCCACACATTTATCAAGTTTCTAGCAAAGTTAGGTAATATGAAAGTGTTTGTAAGCCTTTTGGTATCACATGGCTTCATTTAGCATACAGGTATCATGCAGCAACAAGGTAGAACACAATATGTTGGATTGGGTGAAGCGGCAACTAACCATTTCAAACAATGTGTGCTGGCATTAAACACGGGTTCTGGTTCAAAAATAATCAGTAACACGAGTACGGCTAATCGGCCCTGGAAACAATTAGTATAGTCATAGATATATGATTTGCAGTTCTTGGCTTTCTATTCAAATCTGCTTTTATTGACATGTATAAGTTCAACACCCCGGTATCAGTTTAATAGAGTTTGGCAAAAAAAAACATAAATTCCTTTGAGGTCAATAGGTCATACCTGGTTGCTAGATGGAGATTTGACCTCCGAGAGGAGCTGTCACCTCTGTTGACAGCGCGTTTTGCTGTCTTCACAGTGTTGTAAACTTTGCTTCTTAGTCCTCCTTTTATGTTACTTCTAGGGTGTGTCCCTAGAAAAAAAAAAGGTCATTCCCTCGATGTACTCAAACCTAGCAGTAGAAACTACCATTGCCCAGGCTCAATCTGTGAATAACATGCAACTATCGCTTCAGAAGCCAAGCTGAAGCTCCAATTCTGTGAAACAAATGAAAGGATAAATGGAGTAGGAAGAGAAGCGTGGCACCATACCTGGAGTGCTTCACTGGTACTGTAGTGCTGCTGCTGGTCAAGGAACTTGCCGTCAGCTGTGTGCCATGGTGTCCTGCTTGCATGTAGTCGTTCGGCATGCCGTCGGCATGCCGACGGCTGCAACGTCGACCTCTTGATCTGGGAAGCCTATCGTAGGATGTCGGTGATGCCGCCTGATGGACCATCCGAGGGAAGCACAGGGCACGGGTGTCGACTCGCGGAGCAGCGGCGGCGGCCGGAATCTATCAGGCACCGGTGGCTGGAATTGAGCTCCGCTGGAGGAAAAGGGCCAAAGGGGATAGTGGGCGCCTAGGCGGACTAAACGAGAGAGAACTATGTGCGTGATGGATGTGTATAGCAGTGTACACTCTTTTGTTTTGATGTTTAAGCCTAACTTATAATTTCTGGATCAAAATTGTAGACATAGTTCGCTTACAACATTCAGAAACTTCTATTATATTTAATCACAAGGAAAGCAAGAAGTTGCACAGATATTTACGTCAAATTTAAATATTTAGTATATTTTCAAACAATTAGCAAAACAATTGCCACCACGGGCGCGGCGTGCCGCCGCGCCGAAGCCTACTAGTATTACCAACACCAAGAGTGGATAAGGTAGCAAATCCCTTTATCGAAAAAATGAACAGTAGAACCGTGGCAAGCAAAGACACGGAGAAACAAAAACATCAACTGATCAGCCTTCTGGGCGATGGACTTCACATCTGAGTTGCTCAGTTTCGGGATGATGACCTGCAGTACACCGCATAGCAAAGCCTGCAGGTCGTTCTGCTTCTCCTTGTAATCTGATGAAAATATTTGGACATCAAATGTCAAATTCAATCTTCTCATGACCTCCTGCAATAACTGGCATAGGATGCTTGAAGTTTCACATATATTGCTGACTCTCACAATCTCATTCAATGCTTCATAAGCAGATGAACAAAGTCTAGAATGGGTTGTGTCAGCGCGGTCTGAAGCAGAAAGGAGAGGCACGATGACACTAGGAAGATAATGTTTAAGCACAGATGATATAGAATCTGCTGTATCTTCATAACCTTGGGCAAGAAAGTATAAGGCTCCACAGACTTTCTCGGTCACATTTGGAACATCTTCACTACTCTCCAACAACACTGCATGATATGCGAAAGGTTTCCACTTGTTATAATTGGATTCACACTGGCTGGATAATGCAAAAGTTCAGACACTCCCAAGAGTCCATGCAGTGGTGTCCTTTACCTGGCTGTTTGGATCTTTCATTGTATTGAGCAGGAAATCAAGTCCAGCATGTACCAGGGGAGCAAGTTTCGAAACAGAAGGACCATCAAGGATAGAACCAAATGCAAAAGTAGCTGCCTCGCGATAATGCCAATCTGGATTAATGATGTTAGAATCAACAAATGGCATCACAAGGGGGACAATCGCATCACCAGCAGCTCTAGCAATGAGTTAGAGGCATGTTCCACTGCTCATGGAAATGTTCCGCACATCATCATCTTGCTCTTGATCTTTCCTCTTGCTTCAACAGAGTTTCTAGCAGCATTGGAACAAGTGAAGGGAGGGCCTTTTCTATAAAGCGGAAATTTACATTGGAGTTGGCATCGTAAGATCCCTCATATTCTTCTTGGAGTTGAATCTCTTCATCAAAACTGTGGTCCAGAACTCAATAGATTGAAGCGCAACTGATTCCTCGTCTCCTTTGACAGCGTTAGCCGTTAGGATGAATATGGTTTGCCTACAAGGTTCCAAGTGTGTATAATATGCAGATGCAAGCTGCGCGCGCTGACGCCAATGGCGGCCACTGCCACGTCAATTGGCGGAGAGTTTGCCGCCCTATTCAGCTTGGCGGACTGGGTGTACGGGACCTGCAGCGTACTGGCCTCGCCTTGCGCATCCGCTGGCTCTGGTTCAGCAAAATGGACGATGGCAGAGCATGGAGTGGACTCGACCTCCAGTTTACGCAAGAGGAACAGGCCTTCTTCTTTGCGTCCACGTTCACAATTCTGGGCAATGGTCAGCGGGCACGCTTCTGGGAAGATCGATGGCTTCATGGGCGCGCCATCTCCGAAATCGCGCATCAGCTCTACGCCGTGATCCCCAAGCGGCGACGCAAGTCCAGGACGGTGGCAGACGGCCTACTCGACCACCATTGGGCAACGGACATTCAGGGCACCCTGGGCATCCACGAAATCGGGCAATATTTGTTGTTGTGGCACGCGATCGAGAGCGTCGTCCTCACGACTGAGCCTGATCGCCTGCATTGGCGGCTGACTGCGACAGGCACATACACTGCCAAGTCGGCCTACCTCGCCACCTTCCATGGCTCGACTTCCTGCCCGGCGTGGAAGCTAACCTGGAAGGCCTGGGCACCGCCACGCGTGAAGTTCTTCCATTGGCTCGCCAATCTTGGACGCTGCTGGACGGCTGATCGGCTTGCTCGCCGTGGACTGCCACACCCACCCTGCTGCCCGCTATGCGACCAGGCACCGGAAACAATCCAGCACTTGCTCTTCGGATGCTCCTTCTCCAAGCTGGTGTGGCTTGAGATCCTATCATGGCTGCGTCTCACCTGCCGTGTGCCTGATGGCGAGGAAAACTTGACGGAATGGTGGAGCAAGGCACGTCAGAGCACGGCAAAGCCGATGCACAAAGGGCTTGCTTCCGCGGCGCTGCTGATTCCTTGAATGACATGGAAACATCGCAATGACTGCGTGTTCAACGCTGCAACCCCATCAACCAACGCCTTGGTGAGCAGGATCAAAGATGAAGCTGCACTTTGGGCTAGAGCCGGTGCATTGGGTCTGCGCGCCATTCTCCCAAACACTTGGGATGTACACTGATTTTTTAGTTATTCGTGGTACTGAACCTCCTAGGAGGAAGTAGCAACTCTATCTTTCCAATGTAAAGAAACGCAAATGTCTTTTGCGTTTCCTCTAAAAAAATAATATGCAGATGCAATTGCAACAATGCACTCAAAAGCTGCCTGCCTGATCTTCAGTTCTTTAGATACGGCAGTATCACAAATCACCTTCACTATATAGTTCCTCTCCATATAATTTGCAAAGTTTCTCTCCGCAAAATCGATAGCGTCATATAGAGCTTTAACTACTGCAAGACGGACTTCAGCACTTAGTTCTGCCTGGTTCATTCCCTGGACCACAGAAGTCAGAACGGCATTGACTTGATCCTGCTCCAAGTGCTCAGGAGAAATCTCTTCACAGACATACCCAAACGCCTCTATAGTTGTTTGCTTCAGTGGTGCTGATGCACCGTGCTGCGTCATGTTGCCCAATAACTTGGCAATGAGGTCTTGCCATTCATGGTGGGGAATCTCAATGGATGCAACCTTTGCAATGACTTGTGATGAGGCCTGCCTTGCATCAGCGTCAAAGATCCTAGTGTTAGCAGCAAAGATCCCTTAATCTTCAATTGATTGACGGATCCAGGCTGGCCCATTGGTGAACCAGCGTCTCCTTCTTTGAAGAATCGTTTGCGTCCAACGAATTCTTAAGGATAATGGCAGCAAGTCTTCTGGACTCTGGTGGGCTTCCGTCATTCGAGAGTTCCACTGATTAGGAGAACAGAAAGTTGGGAAGATTCTGCCCAGCTTAAGGTTGGCTTCTGCTACAAACCGAATGTTACCATCCGTAGATTGCGCAGCTAGGAGAATATGAGTGATATCCATGGCTGTCTCAACTGTCCTGCCAAACATAGAACAAACAGGTTTTGTCAATCTCAGGCAAAGCAATTGCATTTTTTTATAACTGGGTTTGTGTATTAATCAGGAAACATCAATGTTCATACAGTCACGCAGTACCAAGTCAGACGCGCAGTCTGGAACTTGGTATTGCAACACCCCATTACACAACACCCTGTTTGCAAATTTTGCTTCTGAACCAGATGCATGACTGGAAGCTTGATCACATAGAGCATGACTAAGTAGAAGTTATAGCAAATAATTTACTAGAACAATTATTAGGACAATCAGTGAGTTATAATTGTGAAGCTGAAGATACTGCTTAATCATGTGCTCATCAACTAAAACAGTAGTTAAATGAAGTCATCAGTACCATGTTCAAGCTGATATGCTCATGATTACACTTCTCTTGTGCTGGAGCATGTATGTTACTTCAATAAAACAATACTCAGCAATACTTTTTCTCCTTAATGTGATCAAATCTTGCAGAAAATGATGCAGAAATCAGAAATAGGACCAACAGTAAAACTGGCAAGCCGGCAGACACACCATAACCTTGAACTGCTCCATGAGACGGAACCGTTGCTAAAGGTAATTATTACGACTGGTATAAGCTGTACAAAAATGAACTTAATTCTGCACATCCCAGAATACGGGTGTTTGGCTCACTAGAAGATTGGCCACATCAAAACTGGTGGATAAATATAAATTTGGAAGATCCCATTGTTCACGAAAACAGAAAACAGGTGACAGAGACAAAAACAAAAATCTACATACGAATCATCTACCAGACACGTACATGCGAAAAACCTACTACTTTTGATGCTGCAAACAAATGAAAAAATAATCTGTTTGCTAAAAGAAATCAAACTCTAAATAGTTATCAGAGCCTTTCTGGGAAGCACCAGTAGGTGCAGCAACAACCTCAGATGTCGACACGGGCTGCTTCAAAGGCCTCACGATCCCAACTGGTCTTGGAACATCTGGAGGGCTCGCACAGCGTATCAACGCCCAATTGACACCTTCAAAAGATGGATGCTGTTTTATCTCTGTGGCGCCACGCTTACAACCCAAGCATTGTTGGGGCTCCTTAACAAGTAGCCCCCTTATTAAATTCCTTGTCGAGAAGCTCACAACTAGGTATTCAGGGAAACGCAATGGCTGACCGATGACATTGAATAGTGTTGCTCGATTTCCTGAACCTTTGAAAGGTGTTTTCCCAAATAGAAGCTCATATAAGAATATACCAAAGGTCCACCAGTCAACAGCACTGCCATGGCCCTCACCTTTGATAATTTCAGGAGCCAAGTACTCATGTGTGCCGACAAATGACATTGAGCGTGCATCACTAGGTTCTGCCATAAGCTCGGGCCATGGTCTGACCTGGTTGACAACTTCAGGCTTTGGTTTTCATTCTTTCTTCGACTTGGAGAAAAATCGAGGGCCGAAGCATGTCGTGGGCTGCACAAGATGGCTGTATCATGCAGGATGGCTCTGCGCAAGCTGGTTGTACACAGTAACCCTGGCTGTTCTTACGAAGTACTTCTGTTTCAGGATTAGATGACCTGATCATAATCGGGCTGACTGCACAACGAAGGGAGAGGTCGAAGTCGGAGAGCATGATGTGTACGTCTTCAAGAACAAGGATGTCAGGCTTGAGATCACGATATATGATACCGACATGTGCAAGTACTCCATTGCAAGGAGGATCTCTGCTACGTAAAACCTGCAATTCAAAGGAAATGCAATATCAGATTAGTTTGCCATAGTTTTTAATTACTAAGAAAAAATAGTTAAATTCAGGATGTACTCGTTTCTTATCAAAACAACTATAACAAGGATATATATGTCGCTATATGTTACATTTTCTTCATCTAATTTGATGCATATTTAGGAAGTAATTCGTAGCGAATTAAATGAATTTCATAGAGGCAAAGTAAGTGTGCTACTGTTGCTTTCTTTTTTCACAATTTACACAAGATTATGCAAAATTGTTCTTCAATTAGCTAATTTACAGACTAAATTCTGCCATACTTCCTTTCGAAAATATATGTGAGCACATAACTGGAAAAACATATTGTTTACAATACTAACAAAATGCTGAATCCTAGGAGACCAGATGACAGTAAGGTATGTAACTAGGTTAAAATATAGATGAGACATACTTAACAGCTTGTTCTGGAAAATACTTGCCACGCTGCTTCTGTCGAAGAGTATGCAAGTCAACCCCAGGGCAGAACTCCATAACAAGGCACGAGAACTTACATCCGTTTCAAAATGCGTGTACAGCGTCGGAAGAAAAGGATGATCCAGGGACTGCAAGATTTCCTTCTCGGTCTGTGCTCGAAGCAACTTCTTGCGGCCCGTAAGAGATGCCTTGTCCATGACCTTCATCGCATAGTAGCTCTTGGTCCCACTCAGCTCCGGAAGGTACACGCTGCCGATGTCCCCACAGCCTAGCTTCCTCAGAAGCTTAAAATGGCTCAGGCCAAGGATCCCATTCCTCCTCCTGACCGTGTGGATCACCTCCCACCGTGAATCGTTCGCCTTGTGAGGCTTGCTGGTGCTGCTGAAGCTGTTGCACGTGCTCTCCTCACTGACGTCGCTGCCCGTGCTCGGCCTGCACCTGCTGCTAACACCGCCTCTTTCCCCGGTCTCGCATCTCCCCATCAGCCTGGCACTTGATCCGCTTGGCGAGTCTGATATTTTTACATTTCCATTTTCCACCATGTCCTTCCCATCACTTGCAGCGACCTTGGTAGATGCGACATCGACGGGCCGTGCAGCTTGCGGGGCGGTTTCTGGTCCTTGGACTATGTTTCTCTGTCCGGACTGCTCGAGACAGCTGTCTCCGGCAACTTCCTCGGCGAGGCTGTACCGGGTTTACTCGGACTGGTGGTATCGACTGCAGAATCATTGTGAGAACGCTGATTCCCTTGTTCTACGTTGGAGATTGCTGGGGCGGTCTGGGGCATCGCCTTGGAAGTCATTGCTCTAACAACCGGAACCTGAAGACCAGACTGCAATGCTACTGATCAACCACAGATTTGAGCTTGGACGGATGGACCACTGAACGTGTAGTGCAGCCTTGCATTCCAAATCTGCCAAAAATAACAAATAAAAGAAGTAAATCGTATGAACATAAAATGTGAAGATTCAAAAAAGAAAATGCAGCCAGGAAATGCATTGCATGACCACAGCAACTCAATGAGCAAGAGACCCTGAATCCCCAGCAAAGTCAAGGAACGACCTCAGATCCATGACAGAGAAGCGAGACCTAGTTTCACAATTGGACTCGATAAAGTTGATTATCCTATACATGGCGTTCACAGACGAAACCAGTGAACCCTCTCCAACCGCCCACTAACTGTAATCATGATGGACACTAGTTAAGACGGATGTGGCGCTCCCCACTTTGCAGTAAACAACATTTGCTAGGGATCGGAAAAGATGTCGTGTCCTATCAAAGGCGCCATCTTTCTTTCTTTCTTTCTTTCTTTCATCAAAACTAGCTCTCTGGATATTCAGGATTAACATGACTTGTTTACCTCTTTCTTCTGAACAATTATTGCCCAAAAGCAGAGAGCACTTGTTTGGGCTAAGGAGTTGGCCAGTGGCCCTTTCATATCTATGTAGGATAGATTTTATCAATGAGGCTTGTTGTTCTTCAGCTTAGAAGAAAGGAGGCTGTCATCTGCGAAAAGAAGATAAATCCCCGGGCTTTGGCGGCAAATTTTCAGCTCATGGAGTCAATTCTCTTTTATCTCATTCTGAATTAGCTTCGTCAGGCCATCAACAACTAGAAGAAAGAGGTAGGGGATAAGTGGCACCCATCAACACTTAGCAGAAGATGATAATTTAAGCACACACAAACCCCAATTCCTCCACCTATTACAGTCCACAGCCACAATCTTTGTATTTCAACGAAATTTAGGACAACTGTACCAGCCAAGAAATTCACAGGCTCCGGTTTGACCAGGATTATTCTTACTCTGCAAGTGATGTCGTCATGATTAAGCTACCTGACAATATTAGACCTACTAGGCTTTGCACACTTGTGCTTGCAGGTCTTTCCTCGATTATCATGTCAACCAAAAATCCAAATTCCTCATCGACTGAAAATGGTGTTGATACTCGATTTATTCTACTTGAGAGATTGAGCAAGCAACATGTACGGAAGAGGGCTTGGAGAACCAACCAGTAAGCGATGGGGATTTACAGTGTCATTGTGCCTCGAGTCTCCTCGGCAGCTCGCGCACTGGCTCCTTGCCGCGCGCCGCCAGCCCGGTGTCCCTCAGGTTGGCCTCCATCCTTGTCCCTTTGCCTCACCATCACCGACTAGAGCCGGGGGCTCCGCCGCGCATCTCCGGGTTTGGGTGGCGTAGACTGGCAAAAAATTCTCTGGGAACCGGCCGCAGCATCGCCCTTCTACGGCCCCTTCTAAGATTGAGACACGTCGTCTTCTATCACCAATCTCAAAGCTCCGATAACCACCTCGCACCAGGAAAAACGAGGCTACCAGGCAGTACCCGTGCCGCACCTACCTGCTCCAGTTGCATCTCGCGGAAGCTAGGGTTTGGGGATTTGGACCCGGGGTTTACTTTGGAGCGGTTGGTTCATTGATACAAGGAGACACACGACTCGGTTTCTTTTTTTTTGTGAAATTTTTGAAATGGCACATGTTTGATTGCACTTTACCAAAAATGGCACCTTGTGGCTTGTGTTATTACAAACCCATGTGTCGGTAACATAATGTTTTATTTTGGTAAAATGCAGAATTCATTTTGCCTCCCGGATGCATATGTTTCCCTCTACTTAAAACACATTTGATATCAAGTAAGAAAAAAACACATTCAAAATGTTGAAATTTCTCAATACATCTCCACATGGTATGTGTGCGAATTTCATGAAAACTCGACATTATTTTTGACTTGTGTAAAAAGACAAAAAGATGTCTCATGAAAAGCTTTAATTTGACACTAAATTTCGTCTTTTTTATCTAGGACATAAAATATCGTTTTTCATTAATCAACTTTTTGAAATATGAATATTTACGCGTGAACATTTCTTTGTTTTTTTACTTTTTAGAATACATTTAAAATTTTGATTTTGGCTCTTTTTTTCTTGGTGTCATTTGTTATTTGGGTAAAAATGCCAGGTAAGAAACTTGCACACCTTAATAATCCAAAAATCAGGGAAAATTATGTGATGATTCTCACCAAACAAGCCGCCCAACAAGTAATAATTTGGTAAACCCTAACGTTCAACCTCAGGATTCATTGATTGTCCCATACCGTGCTAGTGCACACCACCTTCATCTGGCTCTCGACTTTTCTATCTCACACTCTCTCCCGACCTGACTGATTGTTTGCCCGTTCGCGTGACTTCTCTTCGTTCGGTCTCAGAGTAGGCAAGCACTATTATGCTTATTATTGTAGTGCTTGGGAACACAACACGATAGCAATGGTTGTCAACCGAGGTGCGGTAGCCACGATCAACTCGATTAGTCGAACTCCTTTCGGCCCCCGAAAGGCGACATTGTTTCATGGCTACCTGTAACCCCTCCCTCGTGTGTGACATACTGATATCCGTTGCATCCCTAGCTATTCAATCCTCTTCTAAGTCAAATTCTCTCCTGCCATGGTAGTTCACGAGATCTTTTATCGTGTTGGACAACGAACAATAGACCGAATTATTTCGTTTTATTTGGGTTCAGTCGATACATGAACAATGACAATTTCGGTTGTCAACTTTTGAAACTTCTATAACAACACCGAATAAGGCCAAACCGATTTGATCGACATACGAAAGCCCATCCTTAATCACGGTGCAATTTCTTGAGTCGATACACGTGTTTTCTAAAATCACTTACTATTTTTCTCTCTCTCCTCAGACATTTCCCCTTTCTCACCCCTTTTTTCTCTTAAATGAAGAATCTTTAGTAACGTCGCCCATGGCAACACACATCCGGATGACAAGCAAGGAATGAAACAATGGGTGAGGGGATTAGTGAGATTAATAAGCCATGTAACCATCTTTCTATTTCGAGAAAAAATTCATTAAATCGAGTTCGGTGCGTCGATGGCTTACCACGTCAGAGTTGGAGCAGTCGGTTCGCGGGTGATAATGATATCACTGTGGCTAGAGCCATTGCGTGAGGCTTGTTGCGGTGTCAGGTTTGTCTTTACTTGCTTTGTCGTGGTCAGATCGTCGTTTTATCCACCGATGACTTACTACGGCCGGTTCGTGTCAATTTTGTATTTGTTTGTTTTGTCGTGTTCCGTCCGTGATTTTCGCTCAGTATTACCTCTTGGGCCGTTTAGATAGGTCGGGGGAGATTACGGAGCGGAAATTCTTACCCGCATCACGCATCATTTTTAGGGGAGCTTAACCGGTCCTTACATTTATCCTGTCATTTTGGCTACTAAACGAGAATCCAGTCGGGCCCTTAGGATACATATTTTCTTCCATAAACGGATATGTAAAGCTCCTGGTGACTAAATAGTACTCCCTCCGATCCATATTAGTGGGCATAGATTTGTCTAAATTCATATGTATCTAGTTAACTATTTAGACTAGATACATGTGTATCTGGACAAAGTTGTGCCCACTAATATGGATCGGAGGTAGTACTAATAAATAAGTACTTTGGGTTGTTAAATTTCCTGTCGTGATATTGCATTTCTGCGTACCAAATTCTTACCTGTTGATGTCGACACACGATCCATCCATAGATTTTGTTTCCAGTATAGTATTTGCTGGAATCCATATAAAACCATCCATAATTCACAGCCGACGACTTTCGGACGGATCTGAGGAGTGTAAACGCGCTCTTCACGCTGCGAGGACCCTCTGGCGTGTGCAAGTCAAGTGGTACAACACGCGTGTGAGCGTAGCAGGACGGCACGGCGGCAGGCCAGCGACCAACCCTGCGGACTCGTGCGTACGGAGTGAACCGGATTTGATAGCGGCCGATACGTCCGCCGCGGCGGCTGAATCGGAGAGAGAAACCCAGCCTCGTCGACGAGCGCCACACGCAGGCGGCGCGGCCCGATCATCAGAAAAGGAAAAACCAACGCTCGCCACCACGTCGATACAAAACGAGGCGAGCGAGGGGCCTAGCTACGGACGGGCGAAGAAGAAGAGGAGAGAGGAGAAGAGACGAGGAAAGTGTCTGGGGGGGTGTGTGCTCTGGCTCCCTCCCTCGCGCCATTCCCCGGCCCGCCGGATCTCGCCGTCGGCGCAGCCGCCCCTCCCCCGTGCCGAGGGCGGCGCCGCTCTACCGCCCCACCCGATCGGCGTCCCCCGCCCATGGTCCCGGCGCCGGCGCGGGGCACTCGGAGCGCGTGAGTAGGTGGGCGGGCGGAAACGGGGCGTGTGGATAGACTCGCCGGCGGCCATGGCGGACCTCGCTTCCACCTGCAAGGTAGGCGCCGCCCCGTCCCGCCAATTCGTCCCCCGATCTCCCCCGATTCCGTGACGAATTCGATGCGCTCCGTTGAATTCGAGCTCGTGCGCGCCCCTACTTAATCGCTGAACGACGACTGTTGCTGCTGCGGGTGCTACCGATGGATATGGAATTGTCGGTTCCTTGGTTTGTGGTGTAGGAGGTTGCGGATTGATTGGTGTGAGTAGCTTCTAGTTGGTGGATGGACATTCCGGCTTTCCGTGCTGTTGAATATGGGGGTTGAAGTCGAAGAGCAGTGCTGATGCTCGCTACGCCATGGCAATTGGTTGCCCATGCTTCTTCTACTGTGATGATAGGTCTGTCTACATCCTCGATGTACCAGCATGCTCTTGCCAGTCGTGCTGTTGTAGTACAGGTCGCCGGGGTGTCTGCAAATTAGGCTTCTAGCTGTGGATTCTGCGGAACTCCTTAGCCCATGCTCCGGCCTGTGTTTGTGGATGTTTCCTTTGCTCTACTCAGTGGTTTAATCCAGCAAGGGGGATCACATTGGAGTTTCGAAGAGTGTTAGTCATAATGTTAGTTTATCTGCATCGTGGACCGATGAGAACAATGGCTTGCTAGTTTGGATCCACCTATTGCTTAATCAGTGGCGGAGCTAGCTTGCCAACGGAGCCTGGGAAAAGTCTAAGTGCATTCTCATTGCTCAGCGTTTGACAACATAATTTTCTTACTTTAATCATCAATGCATGATACCAATACATGGGAGTGCGTCAGCTTAGGCCGTGGCTCCGCCACTGTGCTTAATTCCACACGCAAGTATCTCTATTATGTGCTGAAGTGGTTCCAGGATTGGTAGTTTAGTTTCAGTTTTTAGTCGGTATGCATGGCAACTCTTATGCATTTTTTGTTGTTTAGGAGCTCGCGTATTAATTGGTGTGAGTAGCATCTAGTGTTGCATGGAGCATCTAGTGGTGCATGGCCGTTCTCGCTGTCTGGGTATTGTCAACGGCGCGGGTTTAAGTTGAAGGTCGGTGCGGATGCTAGCTATGCCATGATAGGCGGTTCTCGACGTCGGTGCGGATGCTAGCTATGCCATGATAGTTGGTTGTCATATTAATTTCTTTCCTGTAATAATTCAGCTGTGTACACCCTTGATATTTCGATAGGCGGTTCTCGACGTCGGTGCGGATGCTAGCTATGCCATGACAGTTGGTTGTCATATTAATTTCTTTCCTGTAATAATTCAGCTGTGTACACCCTCGATATTTCGATAGGCGGTTCTCGACGTCGGTGAGGATGCTAGCTATGCCATGACAGTTGGTTCTCATATTAATTTCTTTCCTGTAATAATTCAGCTGTGTACACCCTCGATATTTCGATAGGCGGTTCTCGACGTCATGTTTTTGCCGTGCCCGGATGTCTAAAAAGGAAGCTTCTAGTAGTTGATTTGGGATTGTGGAACTCCTTAGCCTGCACTTCCGCTTGTGTTTGTATATGGTCTCATTTTCTCGAATCTTGGTTTGGTCCTGTGTGGGGAATCATACTGGAGTTCTGAGGAGTGTTTTGTGTCATCATTGTCATAAAGTTAGTTGCTCTGCATTGTGGACTGATGAGAAAATGACATGCTAGTTTGGATCCATGTATTTCGTTGCGATTACCAAAGTAGGATTTGTTGTACCGTGCTTAGCTCCACACACAAGTATCTATCTGTTAAGTGCTTGCATGTCCTAGGGGTAGTTTGGTTTTAGTGTTTAGTCCATATATGTATGTTGTGCCAAATGAATTGCTTCTGCCACTTTAGGGTTGATCTTTTCCATTGTTCTTCACAGGATAAACTGGCATACTTTCGAATAAAGGAACTCAAAGATATTTTACATCAGCTCGGCCTACCAAAGCAAGGAAAGAAGCAGGTTGGCAAATATTGTTATTCTCTTATTTTAACGTGCACTTTGTTTCACCTTCTCTGTGTAGTACATTTGGAACAATATGCACCTTCTCTGTGTAGTACATTTTGAACGATATGGTGACCACATTGTAGGTAACTTACGTTGGCAGTAACACTGGGTTCATAACTTCATGTACATACTTTGGTGATTCCAAAGGGCACTCGTAAGGATGTCTTCATGGGCAAACCAATGATATTAGACATTCAAAAAGTTATCTGAGAACACAAAGATGCACATGCTAAAATACTCTACGTAGGCAAATTTGTGCAACATATATTTTCATTTGTGTTCTTGAAAAACAAACTATTTTGATGCACATATAGTTGCCATATCACCCTTCATCTATTATGTTTTGTGTAGCATACAGATGTGCATCAGATTCATGAACGCCTTGGAATTAGAACTTAAAGAATAGTCGATTCAAAAAATTTGAACCTCACATGAGCACAGAATCCATATTCTACAGAATGTCCTTTTAACAATGTTATCAGTCTTTTGTTTTCGTTACCTAATACAGTTTGCTAATCTGGTCACAGGATCTTATCGATAGGGTATTGGCACTGTTATCAGATGAGCAAGGTATGCATGTCTGTTGGTTGTGTTTCCCTTGTCCCTATCCTGATTGATTGATTGCATTTTACACTTAAAACAGGATAGCCTTACATTTTAAATTATGTTCAAACCAAAGATTTTGTTTCATGCACTGCTGTGCCATCGTAACCCGGGATTGATGCTTTCTTTGTTCGCCATTTATTATTTGATTAAACCATTATCTTTTTCTATTGGTAGATTCTATATTGGCTGCTTAGCAATTTAATTTCCTTCTTTTTTGTCTTGATGGTATCTCCATCTTCATCTTGAATGTGCAATGATTTTCTACTTTCCTAAAGTACCTATTAACACTTTGTTCTATTATCCTGTTGCAGGTCAAAGGCATGGATGGGGAAGGAAAAATTCTTTTACGAAGGAAGCAGTTGCAAAAATTGTCGATGATATATACAGGTTAAATTTCATTGTTTTATCAAATTATCTCTGTAGCATAGTAGGCCAGATACTTGGGATGTTTTTTTGTCTCCTTTTTGAGGTCTATGTGCTTTCATTAGCAGGAAAATGCAAATCCAATCTGCTCCCGATCTAGCCACAAGGTGCCACAGTGGATCAGATTTCAACCCTTTCAGGCCTAAAGAGGAAGTCAACGACTCCCTCCAGCCAACGACTAAGGTCCGCTGCATTTGCGGTAGTACCTTGCTAAATGACAATATGATCAAGGTATTATAGTAGTTCCCCCTCTCTTTTTCCACTCTCTTTTCCATTGAAAAGACCACTCGCAACATGAATCAGTGGTTTATAAATTTGTTAACTTTTGTCAGTTTGTTACGGTGCCATTCCTTTTTGGGAATTTTATCCAGTGTTATGTTTTTTTTTGCAGTGTGAGGATGACCGATGTCATGTGTGGCAACATATGACCTGTGTGCTTGTCCCAGATAAGCCCACTGAGGGTGTTAGCCCTGAAGTTCCACCCCATTTCTACTGTGAATTGTGCCGACTGAGTCGGGCAGACCCGTATGTCTTGCTCCTGCTTGCTCTTTTTGGTTTTGAGCTCAGTTTTATCTGATAACATGCTTATTGTGCAGTGCATATATTTTTACAACCATTATGTCTGTCACTAGAAATTTAAAAACTTAATAATTCCAGTTGTAATTTTGAAAGTGATTAGCATGCTTCAGAGTGTACCTTCCATACAATTTGCTTAATTTAATTCAATAGCCTGTTATGGTAAATCAACCTGATCAGTTTCTTCTTTCGTGTCTCGTCAACCAGTAGTTATAGGTTAGTGTTATGACTTATGAGATAAATGCTGTTAACTTGCCATTTCATTTTCCTGGAGAATGGAGTATTTTGGGAATGTAGTTGATCATGCGTCAAGACTTATACACGTACTCATTTATCATCTAAACTGCTATGCATATTCTGTAATTGTTCAAGTTGTCTGAGTTCCACATTGTGCTTACTAAACACAAACTCACTGTCAGGTTTATTTCATGCTGGTACAAACATGAACTAATGTCAAACTAGGTTTTTGTATAATTGGAGTTACTTTGCTGGTACATCTCCGTGTAGTTTTATACAAGTACATATATGTGATTTCACTAGAATTTTCAGAATCTCGAGTTAATTGTCCCCTTAAGGAGTAGCGAACTTTGTAAATGTAATTAGGGCCTCTGAGATCTGAAACTCTAAATAGCATTGTAGGGGCTCATCTGTGTAGCATGCACTGTTTATATAGAAAGCATCATTTAAGATGAAGTGCTTTTACAGATATGTTGTTTCTTAGGTTGATTCATTTGGACTGGGAACATTAATTTTAGTTATCATTTGCTGAAGTTGCAGCTTCTAAATCTGCAGGTTTTGGGTCACTACAGGAAATCCATTACCCCCTCTGAAATTCATGTCATCTGGTGTTGCAAATGATGGGTGAGTATAAGATGACAACTTGGTACTAGTAATGCTTCAACTGATAATCATTGTGTATTATATTATTCACAATGATTCCCCCTCTTTCTGGAAGAAAACATGGGAGAGCACATTGGATGCTCACTATACTCGATATGAATTTTAGGAGGGAAATGCACGGTAGATTGCATGCTTTGTTTTTCTGCTCATGCTAGTCTATGTTCGGCTCTTAGTATAGACGGTAATTATTTCTTCCAATTGGTAACTGCTGTGATCTAACACAATGATTTAGATAGCTTACTGACCTTTTGTTAGTCATTCCTCTTGAAGTCTGTTATTAAACTCAAACTTGCTCTCTTTTTTGTTTCATAATATTGAAATGACAGCTCATCAATGCTTATCAGTAAATTTCCGTGGCATGTTAGTTAAATCATTGTATATTACCCAAGGTAATATTTTATAGGTGTACCTTTATTATAATATAAGGTGATCCGTAGATGTATAGTGACGTACTTAGCACATTTAATAGATAAAATATGATCTTAAAAGACTTGCTTTGCATTTTCTGGTTTCATAATTTTTTGTTACTACTGAGTGTGAACTTCGTATTAAATCCTCACATAGTCACTTATTTGTAGAACAAGTGTACTTCAAACCGTGGAGAAAAGCTTCCAACTTTCTCGAGCAGATAGGGAAACAGTTCAGAGATCAGAATATGATCTACAGGTATGCTCTCCTGAAAATCTTCACTATTCTGAGTGTTAATTACAACAGGGTAAGCACCCGTGGTAGAGGAACGGACAGTGATGATCGATGTAGAATATCTCTAATTGAATGTGGTCACAGATCGGGGAGGAATAGATAATAGCCAGTCATGGGAAATACCACAGCAGGACTTTAAGGATTTTGCTTAATGCATGTTTTGCTTGATTAAAAAATGTAAATGCTAGCATGTGAATGTATGACATAGATTGAACCCTAATAAATAATTTATACAAGAATCATACTCACAAACAACAAGCATCCACACTGGAGAGCTTTGTACATTTTTCTGGATTCACCTTCTTCCTTTGCTACTTATACATATATACATTAGCATACATGAGCCACTTGGGTTAGACTAGTACGCAAATTCTTCCCAAAACACAAACTAACCAAATGAATCTAATTTCTAACAAGCAAATAGTGCCCATGAACAGTACACTCGAAACTACAGTGCCCTTGTCTCAGGATTCGCTTTAATGTACCATGACCCGAAACTGCTATACCTTTACACACCTGAATTCTGAATGAAGTCTTCCTATTTTAAGGTAATTCTATGTTTCAACCCATGAGTACTATGGAAGAAATATGGCTTTATGTCTAAGGTTGTAAGGCATCTAAAATATATCAGTATCATCGAATTTACACTTGCATCAATAGCAAATGCACTATCCCTTGTATCGGACGCTGAAAAAAACCTTGGAAAAGGGCATATCCATATTTTATTATGTTCACTAGCCAACTGTTCATTTTTGCATTTATTGAGATTTTCATTTCTACCATATACAAATGTGTGTCTTGTACGTGCAGACTACCGTTCTCAGTTGTTAGTTTGCAGATCTACTCTGAGACTGGATTATGTATGTTCTGTTGTACTGTCTTATTAACCCGAGAATGTGTTTTGGACAGATTTGGTGCATTCTTATGAATGACAAAGTTCAGTTCAGGATGCAGTGGCCCCAGTATGCAGAACTGGAAGTGAATGGTACTGCTGGCAATTTTTATATTATAACTAGGTTTATGTCGAATATCTGAATTTCATATCAGCTTCAACTTCTTATATTCTGTACGCTTCTCTAACATCTGTGCTACATCTGAGCTGCTGTAGCCTTGTAAGTTGTATTTTACTGATAGTTTCGGAGCTAAGGGATTATCAGTGTGAAAGTTAGTGTCTTTTCTCTATTCAGGTATTCCTGTACGAGTAGTGACCAGACCTGGTTCTCAGTTACTAGGAATAAATGGACGGGATGATGGGCCACTGGTGAGTTCATTCTTATTCTCTCCCATTGGTAGAAGCAAGATGCTGTTAAAAAATGGATTTTATCTTTGGGATGGGCCATCCCTCGTATGACTCCCTGTTTGCAATCTTATCCTTGCTTTTTGTAAAAGGTTTAACCCTAAGGTGCTACGGTTGGACTCCACAATCATTATGCTGAAGGTGCTACATTTGGACCCAATTAGCACTGTATGCTAGAGCCAATCACATTAAGCTTCCAACATGGGACTAAACCCGCCATCACATCTCCACTTGCACTAACGCTAGTCAGGCTGCATGATTCGACCCCCTCTGGAGTAACCTATGTGCCGTGGATACACTTTTGTACTCAACTTCTGAATAAAAGGGTTAAACCTGGAGCCCTGCAGGTTCTTTGTTCAGATCCAGCAAGCATTGTATGGTAGCACGGTCAACACAGCTTCGCTTGTGCAGTCTAACACGAGCAGGGTTGGGTGTTATTTTACAAGAAGCTGGGTTGATGGCCATATTTTCCGTGGACCATATTAGTTTAGGTTATATTCTGTCATGTTTCACTAATCACTATGAGTAGGCTTGTATACTTTTGACGCTCCTTGGAACATCCATGATAGCTTTTGGTCAGAACTCAGAAGTGCTAATAGTTTTTGATACAGCATAATAGAAAGTACTATAACTGATTTACATACAGATACTAGGAAATTGTTACCGTGAAATGAACAACTCTTAATGCAGAAGGAGCTATGCAATGACTATAATATTATGTCCCACACAAGAATTTAACTGCATTCACTCTGACAGCACTGCAAGGCATGGCTTATGTTGCATTAGTCACTGTCAGATTTCATGAATAAACCAGTGGAATTGGGTAGTCTAGGTACAAAACTGGCAGTAAAGCACATCCAGTTTCATCTTGGGACTATTCGAGTATACATTGTCGACAGATAGAGATTGGATACATAGTTAAGGTGCATAAAGAATCATTCTACATCCACTCTTTAGACAACAGTTCTGATTTCCACTCTATTACTTCTATTCTGCGTCCCAAGTTCTTCTTTGCATGATTTGAACTTGCCATCCTCATTTTCTTGTTCATTTGCAGATAACCACGTGCAGTAGAGAAGGTACTAATAAAATCTGCTTACGGAGGGTTGATACTCGGACATTTTGCTTCGGAGTGCGAGTTGCTAAGAGGAGGACTGTTCCTCAGGTTTTGGCTCCTCATTTCAATCAATATTATTGTAAAGTTTAAATGCTTGGTAGGACGTGCTGTTTCCATGTTCACTTATCTCTCAGTTGCCTTTGTTGATTTGACTAGACTATAACCTTCTTTTAAAGATAAATGTAACTCAGTACTATCGCAAAGATGTACAGTTGAATAATACTGTCACATGTGAGGCAGACAAGTGAGCCATCTGGACACATGTCAGTGACACATCGATGGTCTTTTCAAACTTGTGAACTGTCGAGAATGACATACATAATTTGAAATAGGAAGTTCTACCACAAGTCTGAACCACATTTTTTTTGTTTTTCCGCTTGACTTATTTACTTTCTGAAATCTTCTACTAGATTATTCTTTGACCATTACTTTTTGTAACGACTGTCTCCATTATTTTTGGGTTTTAAACATTAAAATGCACTGACCTACCTCATTTTCAAATTACAAGCCATAATTTCTACCACCTTTGATCCATAAGAAGTGTCGCAGTTTGAAGTAACCCCAGTTCAAGACTGCGACACTTATTTTGGATCGGAGGGAGTATTTAGTATCATTAACACAAGGGTTTGACTAAGCCTGCTCATCGACGGTTTTGCCGTGTTCGGAAAGTTTTTGGAACCCACCAAAATGTCAGGCGGTTACTTAGGTTGGTTTAGATGGTTTACACTCGATTCCGATGCCCGGGTGAGCCGCTCCTCTAGTATCTATGTGCAGAAGATTCCTCCCTCTATCCTTTACTCCGATGCACGTTCACTCGATTCCGATGCCCGGGTGAGCCGCTCCTCCATTATCTATGTGCAGAAGATTCCTCCTTCTATCTTCAACGTAAGTCACCTCCCCTCCATCACTGATTCGCTGTCGTCCCCCGCCACCACTGGTGGACATCTTCTACCTCCAGCGTAGTTCTACTAGAGCTGCCACCGCGGAATTTGTCGACGCCGTAGTTGAGCAGGTGCGACCTAGACACTGGATCACATCATCGCGAGGCTCTGCTCCGGGAGCACTCCATGGCGAGTTCAGGCTGCATGGACACGCACTGCATCGACGTCCGCACGTCCGCACCCATGCCCCGCGCTGTGTAGCCGCAAGTCCATCACGATGTTGAGCGTGTGGTTCAGGATCGGCTAGCTCTCCATACTGTGGACTTTGCCACGCCTGCGTTGCACCATGCCTCCGGTCAGGATCAACAACAACTTCGTGCAGCTCTTGGCCATGGCACCAGCGGTAGAACAGTCGAAAAAGACGGGCTCTAGGGTTCAACCCAGCCTTACCCATGACCTGTGCAAACCCCGCGAGCAGTTTAGTACGAGTTGGTTTGATGGGTTGATCGGGTTAGACCTGCTCAGGTTGAGGTTTGACCGATAGTTTGTAACATAAATTTGATGATCATTAGATTCCTATTGGAAGTACTTATGAATATGGCTTTGTAATCGTATAACCCATGTATTAATTGATTAACTGTTGATCAAAGCATTGTCTTAACAAAACTAAACACGCCTTTACAATTGTAAAATGGAGGGAGTACTAATGGATCTTGTTAAATATATATTCTTGAATTTGTTTTATATAGCCCATCTAGATAGTTTAGAATCTAGATCAAACTATGGAATCTAGAGTTTGATGTTCTGGAATGTTGGTATAATAGTGATGATAAATGTCTGAATGAGTTGTTGATGTCCTGGAATCCATGCCATCAAACATTCCAGAGTTTGATGTCCTGGAATGTTGGTAGAGTAGCGATGATAAATGTTTTAGCATCTTGAACTGCTCACCACTTTTAGTTTGAATGAGTTGTTGCATTAACTTTCTGTTTGAGATTAGTTGATATGCATTATGTCTTGACATATTACAGCATTTCTTGGTTGAAAGGGGACATATATCAGTAGTATGTTATTCTTGTACATAATGTAGGAAATGGAATAGCTAAATGCTTTCAGTCTGTCGTTTGGGTTGTTTCGTGCCTGTACAACCACCAGTTATATAGCTTGCCAATGCTGGTTTTGTTGCTTCCATTAACACTATCATTGGTATCCAGGTTTTAAATTTGGTTCCAAAGGAAGCTGAAGGTGAGTCTTTTGAGGGTGCTCTTACTCGTGTTCGGCGCTGTCTTGGAGGTGGAGATACTGCAGACAATGCTGATAGTGACAGTGACTTGGAAGTGGTTGCTGAATCCGTTACAGTCAACCTTCGTTGCCCTGTGAGTGTTCTTGAGTGCAACTGTTATTATGATTCGATATATCTTCAGTATTGTATGCTTGCATCGTGGTTAGTAATTACATTATGTCAGTTTGCTAATATTTTTTGCTCAGTTAGCTGAGTAGTGTTAGGACATGTATATTAGATACTAATGCTGCATCTTTCAGATGCAAAAACAATTGACCATAATGTGTATTTTTCTTGTACAATATGGTTGTGGCTACTGTTAGCTAAGGGTGATTATGGTTTGTACCCAGATCACCCTACTGGTTGTTTGGCCATGTGCCAAATGTCGGTCCTTGTTTGAATTATTACAATTTTTTGGCATGCCTATGTGTCTGTGCCAACCTTCAGTGTTTTTTTTGCCAATCTTGGACAACCACTTTTTCTGTTGTATGCAAGATTTGAAACGAATTTTATGTATTTTCAGAATAGTGGATCCAGAATGAAGACTGCTGGAAGGTTCAAGCCTTGCATTCACATGGGTAGTTTTGATCTTGACACTTTTGTGGAACTGAATCAGCGGTCCCGCAAGGTTAAATTTTCGCCTATTAGTGCACATCAACACATTGTGTATGTGCATCCAGGAATGTGGATTGTTTATTATTATTATTTTCTTTTTTGTTGTGATTAGTATGTAGAATATTCTTCTTCCGTATATAGTTATTTTCTGCAAGGTGGAAGCCCACTTTGACATCAAAATGGTTTGGGATGTCTTGTAATCTCTCTGATTGCTCTGTTCTTACTTCCGTGCAGTGGCAATGCCCAATATGTTTAAAGAACTACTCTATTGAGAACTTGAGGATGATCCTTACTTCAATCGGATTACTTCTCTGGTAGGCCTTCATTTACCTTCACATCTATTTTGTGTTGGATCTTATTGCTTTCGTTGATATTTTTCTTTGTGACGCAGTTGCGCGATTGCAGCGAAGATGTCAATGAGATTGATATAAAGCCGGATGGATCTTGGCGTGTAAAGGGTGATGCATCTACTAGAGAATTATCTCTGTGGCATATGCCTGATGGCACCCTTTGTGAAGATGTGAAACCTGGTGTTGAGAACTTCAATGAACTCAAGATAGAAAGTACTTCTGATGGACATAATAGTTTAAAAATCGGAATGAAGAGAAAAAATGGAATTTGGGAAGTTAGTAACAAAGTAGACGACAAGAAGCCTTCTGTGGTAGGAAACCACGCCCAGAATGTTATTACTTTCCGAGCTCCTAACACTTTTCCTGTGAGCAATAGTCCAACTGGGAGTTACAGAGACGGTGAGGATACAAGTGTGAACCAAGAGGGCAGTATGCCTGTCGATTTATCATTGAACAATGGTCATGAGTTCGACAGTTTTCCTCTCAATTTTGCCCATACATATAATACAGAGGATACATCACAACAACAGCATAATGTTGGAGATGTCATTGTTCTTAGTGATTCTGATGAAGAGAACGATAACATCGTTTGTCCACCAACTGTCTATGACAATACTACTGGACATGACAGTGGTTTTGCTTTTGGAACCAATGGTGCTGGATTTACTGGAAGATACCAGGAAGATGCTGGTGTTGGTACTAGCAGCCTTGGTTTATTAAACAACAATGCCGATGATTTTGAGATGAATAATTGGCAAATGCATTCTTATCCTCAACCGGAGCAAGGCTTCCAGTTTTTTGGGAATGATAGCGATACTGCCCATACTTCCGTTGGTTTGCATAGTTCCTTCAGCATTCCACCAAATGACTATTCCCTTGATTGTAATGTTGGCTCAGAGGAGGCTTCTGTAGCTCATGATCTTCCAGTTTGCCGTAATAGTAGTGAACTGCATGGAAGCTTGGTTGATAACCCATTGGCTTTCGGTGGTGACGATCCTTCTTTGCAACTTTTTCTTCCAAGTCAACCTTCTTCTGTTCCCCTTCATGAAGAACCGAGTGAGCGCTTGAATGCATCAAATGGGCTTCAGGCTGATGATTGGATCTCTCTTACACTTGCGGCTGGTGGAGGTGGTAATGAAGAGTCTGCACCTGCTAATGGTTTAAATTTGCAGCAACAAATTCAGTCAAATGAGGCAGAAGTAGAACCATTACTTGATGCTGGTAAGTCTACCTTCTATGCATTTGAATTCCTTCGCTTGTGCACCATTTTGAAGCTCCAGAGTGCAGAGCATAGAGCTCTTGTAAAGCTGCAAATAATAAACTGCTCAGTGGTTACTTGAAGCTAATCTTACACGTAACACACCTGGGCAACAACTTGGTCCTCTTGTCTCACTTCTCTGTTTGTCCTTGGATTTCTATGAGGAGATAGACCAAAAGTTTTTCCATATATGTTTTTTTTTGCGAAAAAAGTCCACCGATCTATAATAATCATCAACAGCCGTACAAAGTTTCCTAAACGTAAGAAAAATTATTAATAGGTCATTGGACCACCTAGCGACAACTACAAGCACTGTAGCGAGCTGCAGGCATTCCGCCGCTCATCTGAGCGAGGCAAAGCTTGGTAGAGCTTGTTGTAGTAGACAGACGACGTCATGCTAAGATCCCAAAGGACCAATGCACATGCACAAGAGGAGCAACCGTAGATCGGAATAGACAGACCTGTAACCACACCAATGAACATGAAAACGGACGGGCTCCCAGGAGATCCGCCTGACACAACTCCACGTGCCCTCTGCTGGTACCAGTCGCACCACCGGAGGGGGATAGGGCGGGGATGACCTTATTCTAACACCAGGTTGTTGCCGCCGCCTCACCACCCGAGGAAGACCTAGAGATAAAACAAGAAACTAGAAACCTCCCGCCTGCGAGAGGCCAGGATCGGCTGCCCCTCCAAGGCCTGAAAGGCCATCGACGGCGAGGCGAACCGCGGGCGGAGGTGCTGAAAAGTGAAAACCCTAGCAGCCTGGGGATGTCCTTTTTCTCCTCTCATGTGTCTCACGTACCTTTTCGGTTCTTTCCATATATGTTGCTTCAGCAAAATTAGATAATCCTAGTTTCTTCAGAGAGGGTTTATGTTTGTGCTAGAGTTATTATTCTGAACTTGTGAAACTGAAATAGTCACCCAAATTTCTTTTCATAGAAAAAGGTGGATGCTTACAGAAGTGTTAATGTGTTATCTGCGATGTATGTTCCTCTGATAGGAGATTATCACTTAGGATGGTTATAGGAGCTGTAAAGAAATATTTTATACTCTGTTTTAACCTTTTTGTAGTATGAAGTGGTCTTGATTTTGAGATTTGTGATCTAGCCTTTGCTCGCTATTATTTGTTGCTCTATATTCCCACCCGTATCATCATGTATCCTTCAGCATACCATAATTGCAGCTTTTTAGTTGGTTCGTGGCATTGTCATAATTATTTTCCCGTGATTATGCAGCTTCTGCGCTCCCGAGCACAAACAACGACAGACATAACACGGCCAATTTAAATACAAGAAGGATTGAAAAAATATTTTCTCATCCTCGCCAGCCTCGGTCTCGTCTGTCAGGCCTAGACTTTGTTTATCAATAGATACTGATTCGGAGTAGCTGGGAAATCTAAATGGGATAGCTGACTTTGCATCGGCAACCCTTCCAGACATCCTGATTTTTTACTGAGGGTTATGAGGTTATTCTGGTTGATGTAAAGAGAAACACAAGCATGGATGCTTTGTTGCCTCACCTGGTCTACAACTTCCAAGTGTTTCACAAGGGATCTGCATAGAGGACTCTTATGGTGAGCTTAACCAATCAATCATCTCTTTCTGTAGTCTACAACTTTTTCGACAAGCAGTCATTGTAGTTTTTTCTATGTGATAGAAGTTACAATAAAAATCAATAAAATAGAAGACAAATCTGCTGACAATTTTTGTTTCATTAGTGTAACATGAAGTGGATGATATTCTTCCAAAGATCTTTTATTCTTGCGTTTACTTCTGAACTTTGATACGCTAACCTGTTAGGTTATTTCTTGATTTTTGAAGTTTAGCTGGTAGCTTGGTTGGCACATACGAAAGAAGGCATTGTCAATGTTTTCTAATCTTGGATTGCCCTACCCAAGCCGTGTAATTTCCGACAGCAGCTTGGTTGCCACCTAAGCGTTATGATTATTATGGGAAGTAATTCAGATTTCATATATTTAGTAACTATCAGATCTTTGTCATCTGAGCGGTATGATTTGAGCATTGCATATAACAAGAACCTTCCCTTATTGGTTATGCTGTTGTGATCTAGTCAGAAGGCCATAGGACAAAATAGCACAGAGATGCCATGGAGTTTTTCTATGAAATTATTTAAATGAGTTTATCTATTTATCTCTTTACAAAATTTATTAGTGGTGACTTATGTATTTCTTTGTCTGCTAGGTTGGTATAGAAATTTTCTAACTGGGAATCAAGTTAATGTGGCTACCGGAGCAGCTTGTACATTTTTTGACTTTCTTTACTGGAGAGATGGGATAGGGAGGAGGCCGTCCTGGATGCAAGACTATACATATGTGGATGTTTGTGTGTACCATCATTGTATTTAGGGTTTGGGGCACTAACTTAGATGTTTATTGCCATGCTGTTCGATGGAGAATAAATTATCCCTGGAGTGGCTGTCAATAAGCAGAGCCCTCCAGTTTTACTCATCTGTTGATTAATTTGTGCTCTGCAAAGCATGGCAAGCGATTGGTGTTGTATTTTTCGGAGTTCCCCATGTCTGCGTAACCTCAGTAACCTGGAGTTTTGGTAAGCACAGGCTTCTGCGGGTTAACAGTCTTACGCCAACATGACAGGTGATGTTTCAACTTCGCCTCTACCGGTAAGCATGACCTGCCTATTAAGTTTTGTCATTTGAGTACCGGCATCGTGATATGGTTCTCTAGAGCAGGCCTTTCCATTTTCCAGTATGATTTTATTTAAGTTGTAGACCTGCCTTGTGTTCAGCCGAAGAGTTCTGATATTTTGGTTTTCTGTGACCTTGTTCAATTGTATGCTCAAGTGAGTATCAACTGTCAACTTTCAGCACTTGTAACTTGGTCATGTATAAACAGTGGGCCATGGGCAACACCAATTTTTGGATTTTCTTCTTGTGCTGTGCTGTATGGAGAAGGAAACGGATGTATGCATCTCCTGTTATGTTGCGATGATAAAAGGTGCGGGGTCAGTACGTACTTCCACGCGTACTAAGTTAACTGATAACTGATCTACTACAGCGGCCACACTGAATAAAAATTTCTCTTTAGAAACTGCAGGATATCTGTTACATGTTGGAACTTGGAAACTGCAACACCTAAAAGGATCGGCAAACCAAAAGTTGTACGAAATACCGGTAAAAGCGGGAGAACAAGGGTATAACGTTACTAGCGATCAGACAGGCCAAGAATCTTTCGAGTCACAAAGGTTTTTTTTAGGAAGTGGCTTCGTGTCATTCTTCATGGTTCTCTCTGAACTGGTGCTGGAGCCTACGGGCGTTGATGTTTTGTGAAGCCTTGATAATAGAAAAAAGATCCTTTCATGTCTATCTCTATCCTTGTTGAACAACACTTGTAGATCTCGAGATGACAGCCATCACTTGCCTCTTGAGCTGATACAATAGGACGATACTGATTACTCTACTGATCAACTAGCAGGTCAACTTGTGCACCCTCCGTGCACGTGTCCACGACGCATGGTCGGTCCGCTGCATTATGAAGTACTCCTACTAGAAGATTCCCCCGTCATGTTATCCAAGTCAAACCACTTATTTTATCTCTCTGATTTTGTACTTACGTTTTTCAGCTGCAGTGTAGTTTGGTTAGAGAGCGTGTAGCTACAGTCACTATCCGGAGCAGAAGCGTCACAGTCACCATCTTTCACCTTATCTACGAGCTGTAGCTATCATCAAAACGAGATGGCTGCTGCAAACAGGGGGCCGAAAGCGATCGCTGCTCGCCATTTCCTCCGCACAAACAACGTCTTTTTGCTGCTCAAACATGGACTCGCTTGCTAGTAACCTCTCGGTAGACGGTAGTGCTAGTGTTGTTGCAGTACGCGAGTTGATGTAACCTGAGTTATTCTCATTCATGGCACTGTCAAATCATACAAGTTCTATTGCTATGTGTTTTTGTATAGTAATACTTGCTTAGTACAGGTACTGTATCGGACTGCTGGTACACTGTACTGTGCTCTTTGCTACACAGATGGTTGAATACTTGAATTAACAGAGCAATCATGGTTACACTAATGATAGTATAGTAGACAAATAGTACATACAGTACTACTAGTGGCGCTAGAAGAGGATTTACAGCGTGATTGAAAACATTTCTTACAAGCATCTTTGCCCAGAGGCAAGGCAAGGAGATTGCATCTACCCACCGTTCTAAAACTGATTAACAATTAACAGCGACAAGTTTCTAAAAAAAAAACAATTAACAGCGACAGCTCTTACTAGCAGTATACGGGAAACAGACTGGGTCCCCACTACGCAGTGTCAGTGACCGGCCAAGGCCACCGGAGCGGCGGACACCGGCGGCGGGTGCCTCCGGCGGCCGCTACCTCCGTGGGCCCAGAAGCACCCCGAGGACGCTGCGTCGGCGCCGATCCCGGACGCCATCTTCGCCGCAGCAGTCGTTGCCGGCTCGGACTTGCACCGCGGTAGCACCAGTGGCCGCGCCGACGAACACCTCAACTCCTCTGCCTCTTCATCCTCGTCGTACTCGTCCTCTTCCTCCTCTTGCTCTGCAGCACGCACCTCTTCTTGTTGTTGCTCCTGCGCGGCGCTCGTAACCATCTCTTGCCACTCCTCGTCCTCCTCCCTTTCCACCGCCACCTTCCGTGGAGAGGAAGACGGGCGAGCTGGTGGCGTCGCCTCCCTTTCCACCGCCATCATCTCCGGCTTGCGCAGGGAGGGAGACGCCCGAGCTGACGCCGTCGAGGCGATCTCCACCGCGAAATCGGCCGTATCCTGGACCGGCGACGGCGCGGAGGCCGCGGCGGCGGCGAACCGGGCGGTGAGCGGGGAACAGCGGTTCTGCGGCGCCGAGCGGCAGCGCATGAGGAGGAGCGCGTTCTTGGGCGGCGTCGCGGTCGCCGAAGACACGAGCTCCGCCTCCTCTTCGTCCTCCTGCTTATTGTCAGCATTGATGCCCTGCTCCTCCTCCGCCTCGTCTGGCTCCACAGAGCAGAAGACCCCCACACCCATCTCCTCCTCGTCCTCCTCCTCCTCCTCTTCGGCGCGCTCGCTCCTCGGATCCGGCGCCTTCGGCGCGGCGGCGACGGCCACGTCCCTGCTGCTGAACACCCACGGCGACCGGCGGGTCCGCTCCGCCACGGGCGACGGCGCCTTGTGCTTTCGCCCGCTCCGGTCGAAGCCGAACAGCCCGCCGCAGAGGAACGCCTTTCTGAGGCACCGGCAGTACCCCTGGCCTTCTCTTGCGCGGAGGCCCTGGCCGGCGCCGGTGCCGTCCCCTTCTTTCCCTTCTTGCCCTTGCCCTTACGCATCCGCACCTGCCCAATGCACGTCACCTTGGGGGAGGACGGCTCCCCGTCCGCCGGCGCGCGGCTGCTCCTTCCGCGGGACACGAACATGGGCGACGTGGCCGGCGCGCGCCGGGACCGCGCCCCGCGCCGGCTCTTGCTTAGCAGAAGCCTCGCCAGCCCGGGCGGCGCCGGCAGATGCTGCTGCTTCTCCGCCCTCCCAGGGCTCGCCGCCGGCTGCTTCATCCCGCCGCTGGCACGGATCAGAGCTAGTGTGGGAAAGGCTCGCGAGCGAGAGTGTGTCGCTCTCGCGGTCTCGCCTGGGAAGCGGTGGGGCTTATAGATGCGCCTAGGTCTAGGTGAGCGGTGGCGCGGCTGCTTAGTCAAGAAGCCACCACTTGCGATTAGTGTGTGCTTCTCACTGATGAGTGAACCCTGACTGCTCAGTGCGGCCAGCGTGTCTCTCTTAGGATCCTCTGATGTGATGGGTTGCCTTATGTGCCAAGATTCAGACCTGCAACAATTTTCTATGCTGTTTTTTGCAAATTTATCGAATTCTCTTGTAGTAAAACCTATACTTTTCCCATATCTACAAAATTGTGAAAATAAAAAAATCCTAAATAAATTATCTTGTAGTAAAACCAGTATAGTTTCTTGCTATAGCTCCAAAACGGGGGAAATAGCCGAGCCAGTAACGAGATTTACTTTTGCGTACAAAAACTAAAACTATCTTTTTTTAGTACTAAACTAAAACTAGCACTGATAGCATTTGCTTAAATAAATTCACATGATCTAAATAAATTTATTTGAGTACTGAAACTAAAAACTAAAATTAGCATTGCAAGCATTTGTTTATAAATTTATTTTGAGTACTAAAACTAGTACTGCTAGCATTTGCTTAAATAAATCCACATGAAATTATCAGTGTTTTTATAACCGCTACATGTCCTATAATCTAAGATGTGGGTATTTATTACAGTTTCGTGGGCTTGTCCCCCAGGTGGGTCCCACGTTCGATCTTTCAGCTCTGACCTCTCCTCCGCACCCTGATTCTTGAATCGTGGGAAGGTAGAGTGGCGTAGTGGTGAAGGTGACGGGTGAGAGGAGAGGGACGGTTGGATGTGATTTGAGCACTGATTCTTTTGCCCCTCTCCTTTGCCTTCCTGCCGTCCTTTGCTTTCTTGATTTCATCCCAGCCTGACAACAAAGCTCATCAAATTTCACATCCATCCGTCAAGTTCATTCATCATTCATTCATCCATCTCTGGTGTCTCGGGCTTGCTGCTCGAATCCAATGGCAGCACACGTTATATGTGATCTTGACATCCTGTGAATGTTCAGTTGTTTGATTCAGCGGAACTTAAATATTTTTCGGGTGTGCGTAGAATTTTAGTTTTTAGGAAACTTTTGGGGCTTCTTTGGATCACATGATTAGAAAACAGAAGAATTAGAAACACACATAATTTGATAGTATTACAAAACAGAGAAAAACTACAGGAATAGTCATTTGGATGAAAAACAGGAAAATTATCTTGATTCTACGCGAATGAGTGTAAAAAAGAGATTAGAGTAGATGTTGAAATTCTTATTGGATTGGGGTGTTGGAATGCAATCCATATGAATTTAGGAGTTGTCATTCCTTTAATCCAAATGCATTCCTTAGGAAAAATCCTATGGATCATAATCCTCTAATATTCCTATGAAAATCCTTCAATCCAAAGAGACTCTTGAGGTGCAATGTTAAAACTATTTTCTATGGATCACTCTTCCCTCAGGCAAGCGTCGGCCATTTGAAATAACATTATGGATTAAGGAATTCCCATTTGCTGCTAGTGTTTCTTTTTTTCAGGTGTGAAGTAAGCTTACCTTGCAATTTTGAACCTTTTTTTGTGTGCTCTTAAAAGAGTTTGGAAACATTAGTATATCATTTGGAATGATGTAAGTAGCATAAATCATTGGAATAGACAACTCGATTCCAATAAAATCTAGGAGTACATAACTGCAAGAAAAATCTTTTGGATCTCGAGCTCCACTGATGCCTTTCATTTAAAATTTTAAAATTATATTTATCTGTTTGAAGAAACTAAAAATATATCTACATGAAGTCAATAATGTATCCTACAAGCATGCAAAATAGTATCGCAAACTTCTTTAAATTTTAGGCTACACAAAAATGATAAAATATGATAAATTATAGAGTTTAGAAATATGCACTCTTCACTATATTTAGATACATACTTTTTGTAATGTTTAAGTTGAGGTTTCACACGTTTGTAGATACATCATTGACTACATTCAGATTTTTTTTCCAGAATTTTCTAACCTTGTAAAAATGATTTTTGAAAGTAGAATGGCCACGGATCTTTTTCGGAAGCAGAAATCCCTGCTCCTGGAAAGCTAACACGCATGGTTCCTTGGGGTTCACATAGCGAATAGATTTCCCTCGATTTGACGGAGGCATGGAGGTGTAAAATAAAGGAGGCATTGCACGAGCGGTGAATCACCCATGGCAGCTTTAGTTGCATCCATCCATTCACATATCTCCATCTCTCTCCATTGTTAATTACCGTAGGAGGTTTCTGCTAACCTTTTCGTAATGCAGAACCAGACGACGTGTTCTGTCAAGACCAGAGATGCCACTGATTGTTTAATGATGCGCTGTCAGGGTAAGTATGCGAGGTGCCTGCGCCGAGCGTGAGCTCAGAGCTGTTGCCATGTGGAGCCCCTCCTCCTCCTCTGGGAGATCTGACCATGTACTGCTCTGTGGGTGTATGTGCGCATGTGGATCCCGATCTGAGTTTTTTTCTTTCGATTTTGCGTTGAATGATGCGCAAGTCGGCAAGTCCATACCTTCCTCGGCAAGTTATATGTTGATGAAGAGAGCTCGGAGAATCTTGGTTTGAATTTGGGGGGTTTAGAATGTTTTCGGAAGATGGAGGCCGTAGGAGAGGTATAGAGACTACTGTATTTTGGAGTAAATTCTTTGTTCAAAATGACAGGTTAAGTGTTACCCGAAAAAAAAGTGTTCGAAGTACTTGTTATGTTTGTTGAAATCTAACCCACGATTCTTATCGACAAGTAGTATATTTTTCTACATGAAACGAAAGGGTAATTCAAATTGCCAAATCGGCTCCTGGGGGCATATGCTCGGGTGACAAAAATGGTGTTTGTCCTGTCAAAAAAAGTTCTCACATTTTTGGCACATGTACCTGTCCAATGTCTACATACACTAGTAGAAAACCGGCTTTTAGTCCCGGTTGGTAAGGGCCTTTAGTCCCGGTTTTCCAACCGGGACTACCAAATCGGGACTAAAGGCCCCCCTTTAGTCCCGGTTGGCCACGAATCGGGACTAAAGGCTCTCCGACGTGGCCACGGCTGAGCACTGGGCTGGAGGACCTTTACCAACCGGGACTAAAGGACTCGGACTAAAGGTCTCCAGAGTAGTCCTTTAGTCCCGGTTGGTGTTACCAACTCGGACTAAAGGTTTCCAGAGGATTTTTTTTTCGGACCTCACGTGGCTCATTCGGTCACCCATCCTAATTTCCCACTAATTATACACTTAATCACACACTTAATTTCTAATTATACACTTAGCCACACACTTAATCTCTATTCCGAAATTTCCCACTTAGCAAAACACTTAATCTCTAATTATACACTTAATCTCTGATTATAGACACGTAAAGCAGGAGGAGTACCAATTTCAACTTCTGATGGTCACCATGGGCGGGCCACGAATTGCAGATGATCCAAAAAAAAAACATTATCGTACTGGTCAGTAAAACTAGTACTAGCACCGAAATGTTATCGGGCAAAATAAATGCATGCAGATGCATGCATGCATATGCACGCTTCGACATTTAATAATTCTGCACGTGCATGGGCCAAGGTCCAGTACCTTCTGCTGGGCTACTAGCGAGGCAATGTCACGAGCGCCTTTCTGACATGCAATACGGTACCACCACACCAAGTCACCAACCTTTATTTCTGCACCCTTTTCCTTGTGTTGCATCGGTTTGGATCTTCCATAGACTAGAGCGATCATGGTGATAATGTTCTTTCACCCATGAGAGGACCTCCCATGAGAGCCCTACCCAGTAGAGTCACCATACTGTGGTGTTCCTTTGCGTAATTGCATGGCAATGCATGCACTTGAATGCGTTCCCTCATTTTTTGGAACTCACAAAACGGTTTATATTTACTAGGAACAGAGGGAGTAGGTAATTAGAAGTTGTGGCATCACTAGCTTAGATGAGCAATTACAGAACAGCCACCAAAGAACCTTGCCGTAGAGGATGAGGAAGACAAAAACTCTACCAGGGCAATCAGGCCTACGAGATTCAGTATACGTGTTGTATATCCAAAGTGAACGACGCGCATGTATACACTGCAATAGTGCAATCACTGATCGTGGATTGTAGAGGGTGGCGGGACAGGTCAACATAGATGTGTGGGCCTTTGTTGCGTTGGACAAGACTAGAGCAAGCAACACGCCAACATGCATTATCCAGTTTGTCCTCAATCATGTTATCAGCGACATCATCACCTGAACTAATCTATTCTGCTAGCTCGGCCTACGAAGTCAGTTTTTTCGTCCGGCTTGCCATCCAAAATAGGCTCTAAACCTCTGATTGTCTTGCCGTCAGAGAGGGTGTCCTCATCAACCGAACTGTTCGAATGTCGATACTCCAGGTGGATTTGGGCTGAGGCAGCTGTGTGGCTAAAGTGCGCAACCCTACTGATGAGCCTTGGGTTAGGTAGGCCGACGGTCTATGACTATTGGAAGGCCCTAACTGCCTCCTCTCGTGAGGGGTTTAAAACTGCAATCACTCTCGTCACTTGGGAAATCTGAAAGGAAAGAAATGTGAGAGTATTAAACAACACATTCTCGATGCGGACCCTTCTTTTTCAACGCATCAAAGGCTGAGGCAATTACTGGGTCTTAACAGAAGCAAAGAAGATGGCAAGATGCTAATTTGTTTTGTGGTCACGTTTGTGTTTGTTGCCTTTTTTTCTATTTGCCTAGGCCTATGGTTGTTTGCTCCTTCTATATCAATATAAAGGTAATTTTTTTTGCCTTTGTTTAAAAAAAATACTTTGAATTATGAACTACACAAGAATAAAAATGAAGGGATTTTAGTCTAGTGAACAATGGATATCTTTTAAACTACAAAATTCATCAGATTTCATCATTTTTGTGTAGCCAAAAATTTAATTTTACGACTTAAAGAATACATCATTGACTACATCTAGATTTTTTTGGATTTTTTCAAACCTATTCGTATGATTTCCTGATTTTTAAAGTAAGAGATCGCTGGAGCCCAGGAGCCAAATTGATTTATTTTTTTGCTTTTTTCAAACAGTATTTTTTCCAAGGCACATGATATGTCTTTTCGTCATGAAATTTTGCATGTAGCAAAAGATATGGACATGTAAATGTTAAAAGAACGATATTTGAATTTAGTATTTTTCACCTATGGATCAGAATTAAGTAGTTAGAGTCGACCAAACTCGAAATCGATCACGAGAATGGAACCTACTCGTCGATACGCATATATTTCATATATATATTTTTTATCACGAATCATGATACGGTTGAGCAACTTTTATTTTAATCAAAGATGACCGAGAAAGCACGTTAACTGCATGTTACCTTCCTTTGGTCAGGAGCCATGATGAAAGGCTGGTTTCGTCATGGGCCAAGACGAAACCTGGTCGTCATGGTCCATGGCGAAAGAGCAGGTTTCGTCTTTGCCCATGACTTTCATCATGACCCATGTGGCGCGGTATTTTTCAATTTTTTTGAAAATCCGTGCTAGTTTTCGAATCAATGTATTTTTTTTTTGAGTGTGATGCATACATACATACATACATACATACATCAACACACGGTGCTAAAGCTTTAAGGACAAAGATATGATTGTATAAAAGTAAGCAGGAGGAGTACCAATTTCAATTTGTGAGGGCCACGAATTCCAGATGATCCAAAAACATTATCGTGCTGGTCATGCATCTGCATGCAAATGCACGCTTCGAGATTTAATAATTTTGCACGTGCATGGGCCAAGGTCCAGTACGTTCTGCTGGGCTACTAGTGAGGCAATGTCACGAGCTGTTTCTGACATGCAATACGGCACCACCACGACCAACCTTTATTTCTGCACCCTTTTCCTTGGGTTGCATCGGTTTGGATCTGCCATATACTGTGAGGACCCCGGATTAGCTATCCGTGATACTCGTTATGTTTCCAGCAACAATCTCATGATCAGTTTGTTATTGCACATAACTTGACTTGACATCACAGTTTACATCCATTACAACACCGGTACAAGTCTTACAATAATTTGGTCTTACAGACCGAGTCTTACATAGGTGCCTTCCTGGGCAAATACCATTATTCAGCGGAAGCAAACAACGTCGATGGCCTACTAGCGTTACTTAGTTCCCACAGGCAACTGACTCATGAAGAATCCTTAGTTCGCGTCATCGGTGCCATAGTTCTCCTCATTGATATGCTCCTCGAAACCTGGCTAAGACAATAGCCAGGGACGAAACCAATATGAGTACAATTTGAATTGTACTCGCAAACTACCCCAGCATGAACATGCACTAGTTTAATGAGACTTTTATTTTTAGAAAAACATCTCTATATCTTTTTTGATGTCGGGGATGTAACCTCGGGTACCCCGAAGTTGTTGGTTTATTGTATTGTTAGAAGAGATAGCAGAAAAGTAGACAAAAGATAAAGAGAAAGAAGAAGAAAGCGTCCTGGGCCGAGATTGGAGTGAACCAGACCGAAACATCCATTTCTGGATCGAGATAACCTTTACCGACATACTAATCTCGGCTGAGCCGGAGTATCAAGCCTCGGAACGATTGCTCCAGCTCTGTGGGCCAAGCCTTCCCTGCCCCGGTTCGGGCCGAAGCCTCTTTATCCCGGCTGGACCGAGGTCCACTAACCTCGGATTGGGCTGAGTGGTGCTGTACCTCGGGCGGGCCAACTCTCCAGCAGGCCGGCTCCTGCCTCACCTCGGCAGGCCTTCATCTGCAGTCTCAACAGGGCCGAACTATCGTACCCCGGATGGACTCCTCGCCTCGACCTGGATCGAACCTGCCTCGACTCGGAAGTCCAGCGTCGCCAGCAAGAGCCCCAGGACGCGCCGAGTTACTGCGTACCTCGGTTGGGCCGGCTTCTACGTATCTCGGGCGGGTCAAGATCGGCCCAGGCGGGGGCGGGCCGAGATTGCTCCTGCCGAGGGCAGGCCGAAGATACTTCAGCTCGGGCGGATGCTCAAACCTCGGTCTGGACCGCATCGACCGACTTTCTATCGATCGGAGTCTGGACTGCCTCGACCTCTGCATGCCAGGCGCTACTCCGGCATATCTCTACCAGGCGCTACCCCGACATGTCCTCTCCTCCGTGTCATCCTAGCTGCTACCTCGTCCAGTACAAGATTCCCCCGGTAACCCGCCGTGGATCCTGGAGACAAGCACTAGAAGACAATCGGAAGGACGGACATGACGTGCCAGGCCCATCCCCATGACGCAGCTACAGTGCGGACAAGACCCCAGTAGTCAATTCAGCATGACAAGACCCCAGTAGTCATGTCAGCTACAGTATAGGTGAGCAGTGTTTCTTGTCCGCTTGTTCCCTCACTTATCCCCTGGGCACCTATATAAAGGGCACCAGGGGGAAGAGGTGGAGAAGGCCCGGGCGCTGGCTCATTTCCCCCCTTTTGGCCTTGCTTCTTCTTCTTCCTTAGCACATCTCCATGGCTAGCTCTATACAGCTCGAGGAGCATTTGTACCCACCGCATATGAGATGAGAATACACCAAAGTAGGATAGATGCTGCAGTAGGGGTTTTACCTCCTCACGAGGGCCCCGAAGCAGGGTAGATCTTTGTGTTTGCAGTGTTCTTCGTGTGCGATTCCATCGCGCAATCCCTCCCCGAATCCTCAAGCATCCGTTCGGCCCCAGACTAAGCCATCCCCATGGCATCTGCGTGATTCCCACCACGACAGTTGGCGCCCACCGTGGGGCTGATGGTGGCGCTTGCTGGATCAATTCGGACGGGACCTTCGTCATCAACGCGGGGACTCGACATTACCGTTATTCCACTCGCTCAAGCTTGCCGCTGTACGCAGTGGCTGGCGCAGTCTACACGAACGGTCACCATCAACAGATCCGGGTAACTGCCCGCCGCTTTCCCAGGTCATGTCGGTTTTAGCGATCCAATCGGCACCAACGAGGCTCAATGAGTATTTTACTTGGTACCGCGCACAGATAGTCAATCTCAAAAATAGCTCGGGGACTGCCCCTTCCTGTTTGCTTAGTTGTTTGCCCCGGGAGCAAAGTGTTTTGACCCGGGAACTAGACAGTCAGTCAGTTTAGCTTCTGCTCCTAGATAAGAAAAGTGACTCGGGGACTCGGTTGAGTCCGAGTTTGCATCCTCGTGCTTGATAGAGCTACATGTTTTACTTTCCGACATATGTTATAGTTCGTTGCCTCTGTTAGTAGAACTGCTATTCCCTTTAAAAATTCATGATATATATGCTGGACTAACATTGAAAGGTGGTATCGGTTTTGCTGAAAACATTCGTTACCGGGTCATCCTGAAAATCCGGGTCACCCTGAAAATCCGGGTCATCCTGAAAATCCGGGTTACCCTGAAAATCCGGGTCATCCTGAAAATCCGGGTTATCCTGAAAATCCGAGTCACCCTGAAAATCCGAGTTACCCTGGAAATCCGAGTCAAGGTTGGGAAATCCGAGTTAAGCTTGGAAATCTGAGTTAAGGTTGAAAAATCCGAGTTAAGTCTTGGGAGTTAAATTCAGGAAATCCGAGTTAAGCTTGGAAATCCGAGTTGAGGTTGGGATCCGACATATATTGGTCATATCTGGCATAAAAGTGGCTCAAATCGAGATGTTGATGGCCCAGGCCGACATATTGATGTCCAGGCCGGCATTAGCGTTTTCCTCGACAGCTCCAAACAACACTGCCTTGTAAGTATCAGTTATATGTCTGCATTACACTTCAGTATAGTCTCAAACAGTACTCGGGGACTGCCCCCTCTTTCCTGTCTTGCTTAGTTGTTGTTTCCCCGGGAGTGAGATGTCTCAACCCGGGGACTGACCGGCCAGTCAGTTCAGCTTTTACTTCTAGATCTGTTAAGTAACTCGGGGACTCGATTGAGACCGAGTCTGTATCTAGATGCATAGTTTTGCTACTAGAAGTTATCTCTGTCGCATGCCATAAGTATTTCCGCTTGTTATTAGATTCGTTGTTTAAATTAAATATCCAATATGTAAATGCCTCTACTAACGTTGAAAGGTGGCATCGGTTTTACCGAGACAATATTCATCATCAAGATCATGATTATGTTGGTTATCTCAAATCACCTAAAATATCATGGCAATATCAGTATTCTCCAGATCGCCGTTTATTTCGGTTTGCCACAGTATCACGACATCATTCCATATCTCAGATCGCCGTTTATCTCGGTTCGCCAACATATCATGGCATCACTCTTATATCCTAAGTTATCTCATGATCGTTGTTTTACCAGCTTATCCGACTAACATGGTTCTTCAGTCATCCCAGTTTGCCAGAGTATCATAGCATTACCATCCCGGTTCAGTGAGTCGAAGAGTATTCCGACTCACTGGGCATACTAGGTTGAGATATATCTCAAACCGGCA
This sequence comes from Poa pratensis, assembly GCA_947311845.1. Lineage (NCBI taxonomy): Eukaryota > Viridiplantae > Streptophyta > Magnoliopsida > Poales > Poaceae > Poa > Poa pratensis. Next base: position 21,141,025 of record CAMZMU010000100.1, on the reverse strand, counting down.
TAAGGCAAATGCCTATGATGGCAAAATGCCAGATCAGCCAATGACGGCTGTATGTGTTGGACCGGCTAAAAGCTGTCGACATATCTTTACGGTGACGCCCAAAGTGGCTAAAAACCGACATATGATACATGCCCAGAGTGGCCGAGGTATCGAGACATGTGATATGCCCAGAGTGGCCGAGGTACCGAGACATGTGTGATATGCCCAGAGTGGCCGAGGTATCGAGACATGTGATATGCCCAGAGTGGCCGAGGTACCGAGACATGTGTGATATGCCCAAAGTGGCCGAGGTGCCGAGACATGCGTGATATGCCCAAAGAGGCCGAGATACCGAGACATATGAGATGAGCCCGTACAGGCTTATGTCGGTCCAGCTAAATGCTGGCGACATGCGCCTATATGCCCAAAGAGGCCGAGATATCTGAGATGAGCCCGTGCAGGCTTATGTCGGTCTAGCTAAATGCTGGCGACATGCGCCGACATGCCCAAAGAGGCCGAGGTACCGAGACATATGTGATATGCCCAGAGAGGCCGAGGTACCGAGACATATCAGATATGTCCGTGTAGGTTATATGTCGGTCCAGCTAATGCTGGCGACATGCGCCTTCGGTAATGCCCAGAGCGGCTGAAAACCGGCGTACAATGATGCCCATGCAGGCAGGGTATTGTGTAAATAAAGGTTTTTTTTGTATGGTTATTTGTTTTTGTAAGTCTGCGCGCGACTCTGCGAGTCCCCCGCAGCCTCGGGGACTAATGTCGGGGATGTAACCCCGGGTACCCCGAAGTTGTTGGTTTATTGTATTGTTAGAAGAGATAGCAGAAACGTAGACAAAAGATAAAGAGAAAGAAGAAGAAAGCGTCCTGGGCCGAGATTGGAGTGAACCAGACCGAAACATCCATTTCTGGGTCGAGATAACCTTTACCGACATACTAATCTCGGCTGAGCCGGAGTATCAAGCCTCGGAACGATTGCTCCAGCTCTGTGGGCCAAGCCTTCCCTGCCCCGGTTCGGGCCGAAGCCTCTTTATCCCGGCTGGACCAAGGTCCACTAACCTCGGATTGGGCTGAGTGGTGCTGTACCTCGGGCGGGCCAACTCTCCAGCAGGCCGGCCCCTGCCTCACCTCGGCAGGCCTTCATCTGCAGTCTCAACAGGGCCGAACTATCGTACCCCGGATGGACTCCTCGCCTCGACCTGGATCGAACCTGCCTCGACTCGGAAGTCCAGCGTCGCCAGCAAGAGCCCCAGGACGCGCCGAGTTACTGCGTACCTCGGTTGGGCCGGCTTCTACGTATCTCGGGCGGGTCAAGATCGGCCCAGGCGGGGGCGGGCCGAGATTGCTCCTGCCGAGGGCAGGCCGAAGATACTTCAGCTCGGGCGGATGCTCAAACCTCGGTCTGGACCGCATCGACCGACTTTCTATCGATCGGAGTCTGGACTGCCTCGACCTCTGCATGCCAGGCTCTACTCCGGCATATCTCTACCAGGCGCTACCCCGACATGTCCTCTCCTCCGTGTCATCCCAGCTGCTACCTCGTCCAGTACAAGATTCCCCCGGTAACCCGCCGTGGATCCTGGAGACAAGCACTAGAAGACAACCGGAAGGACGGACATGACGTGCCAGGCCCATCCCCATGACGCAGCTACAGTGCGGACAATTCCCCAGTAGTCAATTCAGCATGACAAGACCCCAGTAGTCATGTCAGCTACAGTATAGGTGAGCAGTGTTTCTTGTCCGCTTGTTCCCTCACTTGTCCCCTGGGCACCTATATAAAGGGCACCAGGGGGAAGAGGTGGAGAAGGCCCGGGCGCTGGCTCATTTCCCCCCTTTTGGCCTTGCTTCTTCTTCTTCCTTAGCACATCTCCATGGCTAGCTCTATACAGCTCGAGGAGCATTTGTACCCACCGCATATGAGATGAGAATACACCAAAGTAGGATAGATGCTGCAGTAGGGGTTTTACCTCCTCACGAGGGCTTCGAAGCAGGGTAGATCTTTGTGTTTGCAGTGTTCTTCGTGTGCGATTCCATCGCGCAATCCCTCCCCGAATCCTCAAGCATCCGTTCGGCCCCGGACTAAGCCATCCCCATGGCATCTGCGTGATTCCCACCACGACAGTTGGCGCCCACCGTGGGGCTGATAGTGGCGTTTGCTGGATCAATTCGGACGGGACCTTCGTCATCAACGCGGGGACTCGACATTACCGTTATTCCACTCGCTCAAGCTTGCCGCTGTACGCAGTGGCTGGCGCAGTCTACACCAACGGTCACCATCAACAGATCCGGTAACTGCCCGCCGCTTTCCCAGGTCATGTCGGTTTTACCGATCCAATCGGCACCAACGAGGCTCAGTGAGTATTTTACTTGGTACCGCGCACAGATAGTCAATCTCAAAAATAGCTCGGGGACTGCCCCTTCCTGTTTGCTTAGTTGTTTGCCCCGGGAGCAAAGTGTTTTGACCCGGGAACTAGACAGTCAGTCAGTTTAGCTTCTGCTCCTAGATAAGAAAAGTGACTCGGGGACTCGGTTGAGTCCGAGTTTGCATCCTCGTGCTTGATAGAGCTACATGTTTTACTTTCCGACATATGTTATAGTTCGTTGCCTCTGTTAGTAGAACTGCTATTCCCTTTAAAAATTCATGATATATATGCTGGACTAACATTGAAAGGTGGTATCGGTTTTGCTGAAAACATTCGTTACCGGGTCATCCTGAAAATCCGGGTCACCCTGAAAATCCGGGTCATCCTGAAAATCCGGGTTACCCTGAAAATCCGGGTTATCCTGAAAATCCGGGTTATCCTGAAAATCCGAGTCACCCTGAAAATCCGAGTTACCCTGGAAATCCGAGTCAAGGTTGGGAAATCCGAGTTAAGCTTAGAAATCTGAGTTAAGGTTGAAAAATCCGAGTTAAGTCTTGGGAGTTAAATTCAGGAAATCCGAGTTAAGCTTGGAAATCCGAGTTGAGGTTGGGATCCGACATATATTGGTCATATCTGGCATAAAAGTGGCTCAAATCGAGATGTTGATGGCCCAGGCCGACATATTGATGTCCAGGCCGGCATTAGCGTTTTCCTCGACAGCTCCAAACAACACTGCCTTGTAAGTATCAGTTATATGTCTGCATTACACTTCAATATAGTCTCAAACAGTACTCGGGGACTGCCCCCTCTTTCCTGTCTTGCTTAGTTGTTGTTTCCCCGGGAGTGAGATGTCTCAACCCGGGGACTGACCGGCCAGTCAGTTCAGCTTTTACTTCTAGATCTGATAAGTAACTCGGGGACTCGATTGAGACCGAGTCTGTATCTAGATGCATAGTTTTGCTACTAGAAGTTATCTCTGTCGCATGCCATAAGTATTTCCGCCTGTTATTAGATTCGTTGTTTAAATTAAATATCCAATATGTAAATGCCTCTACTAACGTTGAAAGGTGGCATCGGTTTTACCGAGACAATATTCATCATCAAGATCATGATTATGTTGGTTATCTCAAATCACCTAAAATATCATGGCAATATCAGTATTCTCCAGATCGCCGTTTATTTCGGTTTGCCACAGTATCACGGCATCATTCCATATCTCAGATCGCCGTTTATCTCGGTTCGCCAACATATCATGGCATCACTCTTGTATCCTAAGTTATCTCATGATCGTTGTTTTACCAGCTTATCCGACTAACATGGTTCTTCAGTCATCCCAGTTTGCCAGAGTATCATAGCATTACCATCCCGGTTCAGTGAGTCGAAGAGTATTCCGACTCACTGGGCATACTAGGTTGAGATATATCTCAAACTGGCATAAGGCAAATGCCTATGATGGCAAAATGCCAGATCAGCCAATGACGGATGTATGTGTTGGACCGGCTAAAAGCTGTCGACATATCTTTACGGTGACGCCCAAAGTGGCTAAAAACCGACATATGATATATGCCCAGAGTGGCCGAGGTATCGAGACATGTGATATGCCCAGAGTGGCCGAGGTACCGAGACATGTGTGATATGCCCAGAGTGGCCGAGGTATCGAGACATGTGATATGCCCAGAGTGGCCGAGGTACCGAGACATGTGTGATATGCCCAGAGTGGCCGAGGTGCCGAGACATGTGTGATATGCCCAAAGAGGCCGAGATACCGAGACATATGAGATGAGCCCGTACAGGCTTATGTCGGTCCAGCTAAATGCTGGCGACATGCGCCTATATGCCCAAAGAGGCCGAGATATCTGAGATGAGCCCGTGCAGGCTTATGTCGGTCTAGCTAAATGCTGGCGACATGCGCCGACATGCCCAAAGAGGCCGAGGTACCGAGACATATGTGATATGCCCAGAGAGGCCGAGGTACCGAGACATATGTGATATGCCCAGAGAGGCTGAGGTACCGAGACATATCAGATATGTCCGTGTAGGTTATATGTCGGTCCAGCTAATGCTGGCGACATGCGCCTTCGGTAATGCCCAGAGCGGCTGAAAACTGGCGTACAATGATGCCCATGCAGGCAGGGTATTGTGTAAATAAAGGTTTTTTTGTATGGTTATTTGTTTTTGTAAGTCTGCGCGCGACTCTGCGAGTCCCCCGCAGCCTCGGGGACTAATGTCGGGGATGTAACCCCGGGTACCCCGAAGTTGTTGGTTTATTGTATTGTTAGAAGAGATAGCAGAAAAGTAGACAAAAGATAAAGAGAAAGAAGAAGAAAGCGTCCTGGGCCGAGATTGGAGTGAACCAGACCGAAACATCCATTTCTGGGTCGAGATAACCTTTATCGACATACTAATCTCGGCTGAGCCGGAGTATCAAGCCTCGGAACGATTGCTCCAGCTCTGTGGGCCAAGCCTTCCCTGCCCCGGTTCGGGCCGAAGCCTCTTTATCCCGGCTGGACCGAGGTCCACTAACCTCGGATTGGGCTGAGTGGTGCTGTACCTCGAGCGGGCCAACTCTCCAGCAGGCCGGCTCCGGCCTCACCTCGACAGGCCTTCATCTGCAGTCTCAACAGGGCCGAACTATCGTACCCCGGATGGACTCCTCGCCTCGACCTGGATCGAACCTGCCTCGACTCGAAAGTCCAGCGTCGCCAGCAAGAGCCCCAGGACGCGCCGAGTTACTGCGTACCTCGGTTGGGCCGGCTTCTACGTATCTCGGGCGGGTCAAGATCGGCCCAGGCGGGGGCGGGCCGAGATTGCTCCTGCCGAGGGCAGGCCGAAGATACTTCAGCTCGGGCGGATGCTCAAACCTCGGTCTGGACCGCATCGACCGACTTTCTATCGATCGGAGTCTGGACTGCCTCGACCTCTGCATGCCAGGCGCTACTCCGGCATATCTCTACCAGGCGCTACCCCGACATGTCCTCTCCTCCGAGTCATCCCAGCTGCTACCTCGTCCAGTACAAGATTCCCCCGGTAACCCGCCGTGGATCCTGGAGACAAGCACTAGAAGACAACCGGAAGGACGGACAGGACGTGCCAGGCCCATCCCCATGACGCAGCTACAGTGCGGACAAGACCCCACTAGTCAATTCAGCATGACAAGACCCCAGTAGTCATGTCAGCTACAGTATAGGTGAGCAGTGTTTCTTGTCCGCTTGTTCCCTCACTTGTCCCCTGGGCACCTATATAAAGGGCACCAGGGGGAAGAGGTGGAGAAGGCCCGGGCGCTGGCTCATTTCCCCTCTTTTGGCCTTGCTTCTTCTTCTTCCTTAGCACATCTCCATGGCTAGCTCTATACAGCTCGAGGAGCATTTGTACCCACCGCATATGAGATGAGAATACACCAAAGTAGGATAGATGCTGCAGTAGGGGTTTTACCTCCTCACGAGGGCCCCGAAGCAGGGTAGATCTTTGTGTTTGCAGTGTTCTTCGTGTGTGATTCCATCGCGCAATCCCTCCCCGAATCCTCAAGCATCCGTTCGGCCCCAGACTAAGCCATCCCCATGGCATCTGCGTGATTCCCACCACGACAGTTGAAAAAGAAAAGGATAGACTTTTGTTTAATAAAACTTTGTTTGGAAATCTCTTTTAAAACTTTTTCCCGAAAATATACCTTTGTTGAAAAAGGTAAGAAGACTCTTTAAAACTTTTTCCCGAAAATCATCACCAGGTTTATTCCCCAAAACTCCTCCTTTTCCGACCATAGCCCTTCATGGTCATTTATCCCCAACAAACTCATACCAGCCCTTCGGTAGAGTTGCATAAACATTTCCACTTCATTTTTGAAACACAAAACTTTGCACGTCTCGACCATAGCCCTTCATGGTCCTCCTCTTTTCCAGCAACCTCATGCCGACCCTCTGGCATAGTTGCATATAAAACATCTCCATTTTCTTTTTAAATCTCAAAACTTGCACATAGGTCGAAGTAGGGCCTTCCAACTGTCCATGACCGAGGACTCGGCTATTCGAATAGTTTTACACTCTGCAGAGGTAGCACGCTTTTCCCACATCCATCCGGCAACTCATCGTGTTAGCCACGTCCCGCCATACAAGGTGTATGCGAAGTTGAGTCACCGACCATAGCCTCTCATTTGCTCATGCTAGTACAGGACCCTGCCCATATGACACTTTCCATCGACACCTAGTCAGGTCCACCGTCGATGACCCTAAGTGTGAGGACTCATAGTTTTGCCCAGCGGTGTATAGGGGACAGCCTTCTATCCTCCATCAATGTGCGAGGACCCGGGTCAGGGGAGGGTCACCAAACCAGTCCCCTCATGAAACGGAGTCATCTCCGTTGTTGAGGTATCCCATACTAAAATGAGCAAACTACATGACTACGCCCTTGCCCATATGTGGGTAAATGTGGTCGCACAGGGTATGATTGGTCGACGTAAGTACTAAGACACAATGTGCTTTTTAACAAAACCACCATTCTCCATTTCTCCACTTCAACACCGATATCTCGGCATACCATAATCCATCCGAGGGTTTTCAAAGGAGTTTTGAATAAACAAATTTTTTTCCCATCCTATAGTTTTATATAATCTAACTTATACTTCTAGATAGGGTGGCAAAATAGTTTCTCATATACTTTTGAAAAGGTTTTAAAATCATTGCTACTCATGAATAAAACATGCTATCAAAGTAGATGTATATATATTTGGGTGCATGATCAAAGAGTAGCTTGCCTTGCTCAGCAAAGTTCCCGGGGTCTTGCTCCTGTTGCTCAAAGAATTCCCCCCTCCTTGCAAGGCCCGGCAACGTTCTCGTCTAAACGTCGTAAAGCAAACAAGTACAAACAATCACTATACTATGCAACCAAACATCACAACATTACAACCTTAAATTCTATGGATAGCTACTGTAACACACAAGGAAAAACAATTGCATTCAATTTATTTGAATTAACCAACATTTGTATATGATTTGAATAAGGCAAAAACTAGCTACACAAGTTTAAATGCATATCTCAAGTTCTGTTAACCACAAAATTATGCCAATTTGGAGACAACTAACATTGATTATTATTGAATCAACAAAATTGGCCTAGGTCTATTTATATAATATTTATCACACCATAATTCTTTTACTACAGAAAGTTCAATTCACTATTTGATTTACCCTTGTGTTTCTGTTGCTCCTAAAATGCTACCAAATACGGGGTAGCTAGCACTAGTTAATTGTGATCTAACAAAATTTGTCCTAACTCATTTGGGTTAAACATTAATCATCTATAATTGTTATAGTACAGAAGGGTTTGCTAACTTCAATCTAATGCTAAACAAATTATGTTGGTTAATTAATTCTACAAAAATTAGGGAAGCTAAGTGATCACAGTACTAAGCTAACAAAATTGGATCTACTACATTTGGATTAATAGAGCATCAGAAAAAAACAATTTGGTGATTTAAACCCTCTGTAGCATTTTAAATACTACTCATTTGTTATTAAGCCAAATAGGGTATGGCCAGTGGGGTTGGATAGACAATTTCATAAGCTATCCAGAGAATGTTGATTCGATTTATTTGGACATATAAATATCAAGTTATGAATTTTCTAACATGCCTACAGGTTTGAAAGTTTCTGCTAATTCATAAATTCGGAAGAGGAGGGGAAAAAAATGGTCCGAGAAGGTTCCCAGCCCACTGGGCCTAGCCTAGTTTCATTTTTCCCCACGTGTGGAAAAGGTTAAAACCCTGGTCCACTTGTCAGCGGCTCACTTAATTGAATCGGCAGCTGCCGTTGGATCTAGATCCAATGGCCAGAAACTTGGCGCACCGGCGACGACCATATATGGGCGGCGCCGCCGTGGCCGCGACGACGGAGGCGGGCCGGAGGCTCACCTGGGGGCTCCAGGGATGGCGAAAATGACGGGATCGAGTGCGGAAGGCCTGGGAAGGAGGTTGGTGGTGACGGCACGGCTTGGGGAAGTCCAGAACGGCGGAGGCGAGCAACTCGACGTGCACGACCTCGGCAACACGACGGCGAGCTCCTGGAAGGTCCTGTGCATGAAACGAGAGGGGCAGAGGGGTACGGTGAGGTTCGTGCGTCGGCAGAGCAAGGAAGAGAGAGGAATAGGAGAGAGAGGCGACGCGGCCGTGATCGTCTTCAACCTCAGGACAGCGGTGCTCGGCTTTGCAGTTGAAGCACGGCAGCAGCGCTCTCGCCCTTCTGGCAGTGCTGGAGAAGGGTGGAGAGCAGAGAGGGATAGGCAGTGGCGATGGTGTGGAGTGGAGAGCGGCTCGGGCGTGGTTTTTATAGAGGTGTGGGTGGTGCACGGTGGGGATGGTTCACGGGAGCGAGGGAGGGCGTGAAAGCTCGCCATTGGCGGGCTAGGCGGTGCAGCAACGGCATGGGGACGACGTTAGGGTTTTAGGAGTGAGCTCGAGCACGAGAGAGGTCTTGGTGAGCATGGGGGTGGTAGGTGGCCGTTGCGCACGTACTGTGCTCGACGGAATGCTGGCGGCCGCGTGGGACAGGGGCGATGACGCGAGCATGTCTACGGGGTCACGGGGAGGCCGGGGAGCGTCCGGGTCGAGTGCGGCTTACTGGGGCGCTGAGGTGGCGAAGAACGCCGTCGGCGTCCAGCCATGGCTTGCAGCCACTGGTCGAGTTCGATTCGGAGCAGAGGAGGTGCATTTCCGCGCGTGGCCTATTTTCTTCGTCAGAGGAGAGGGGTGACAGCGCGACGGCGAGCGCATGGGTGGCCGCACGGCCTCCTTCTTCTCCGCTCACTAGGGGTACGGGACGGAGAGGTTAGGGAAGAGAGAGGGAGACGGTGCCAGCAGCTAGATCCAACGAGAAACGTCCAAAACGCTGGCACACGTGTGCCTCCTCTATGCAGGAGTGAGAGAGAGAGAAGAGAGGTCCAAATTTGAAGAATATTTGCTTGAATTTGAGTCGGATTTGGGAAGCTACAGCTCCTGCACACAAGGTGTTCGACAGAAAGTCCAAACGAAATTTTGATTTTGATTTTTGAGTTCTTTGCTGATAATTAGCTTTAGATTGATTTATTAAGCATTGTAGATTTTTCCTAGATTTTTTATGTACTAAAAGAATAGGGTTTTTGAATATCCTTTGAGTTAAAAGAAATAAAATAGGATTTCATAATTTAAATAAAATTATGTGGTAACTATATAAATTTTGAGAAGAGAGGGGTATGAAAATTATTTGGTTGTTATTTCCTCTCATCCATGGAATTATTTTCATAGAGAAAATATTTGTTTGAAGGAATTAGAGGGTTAGGTAGGGTAATTAATTTATTAAGATCATTTCTTTAACTCATGATCTTAATTTCCTTTTGTTGAATAATTTGAGGGGTTTGTTTTAAATTGAAAAGTATATTTATTTGAGGAGGGAGTGACATGAAAGTGAGATGATTATTAGTTCATCTCATTCATGGAATTTTATAAGAGAAAATAATTGCTTCAACAAAATAGAGAAATAGGCAGAGAGGATAATTTGTTAAGATCATTTGTTTAAATTGGAATCTTTAATTCAAGTCCTTGAATATTTTTAGAGGTTTTGTTTATATTCAAGTCACATTCCAATTTTGTTGTCAAGCGTGTTCTAATTAAGGTTCAAGCAATTGTGATTTATTTTCCACACAAGCAAACAAACACATCAAGGTCAACAACACCACCAAGATTACACAAATCAAACCACAAGGATTAATCATATCACAACTTCCATAATTAACACTATTATTTTGTGAGAAAGTGACCACACCCAATTATGACAAGATGATGGGTATTTTGGTTGTTGCGTAAACCAAAGCATCATTGAAATGGTATTTGACTAAAATAAGGGTGACAAAAGATATATGGAATTATTTTTCTTGTCATGACCTGATCACCAAGGTTGAATATATTTTTATCTTGGTTGGGTCTTTAGGTTATTATTTATTGGTCAAACAACTTAAACATCAAGTCACACAAGGTCAAACAGAGCAATAGGAAGGAAAACACAATCATTAGTGAAGTATTTTAAAAGTTTTTGTTGGCTCTGAATTTTCGGTATTGTAAAACTAAGTTTTTCTTGGTTCCAAAATTTGGGGTGTTACATATACTAGGGAGATCGATCAATGTGATAATGTTCTTTCACTCGATTCTCAGCTTTCCTCCCATGAGAGCCTAGCTTGTAGAGTCACCACACTCTGGTGGTGTTCCTCTGCATAATTGCATGGCAATTAATTGGCAATGCACTTGAGTGTGTTCCCTCTTTTTTTTTTTTTTGTTGTGATATAATTTGAACTCACAAAACGGTTTATATTTAGGAACAGAGGGAGTAGGTAATTAGAAGTAGTGGCATCACCAGCTAGCTGAGTGATTGCAAAACAGCCACCCAAGAACATTGCCGTAGAGGATGAGGATGATAAAAGAAATCTACTAGGGCAATCAGGTCTGTAAGATTCAGTATACATGTTGTATATCCAAAGTCACTAGTAGAGAACCCACCTCTAGTACCGGTTGTAGATGGCCTTTAGTACCGGCCACACAACCGGTACTAAAGGGTCGGCACTAAAGGGGTAACCCTTTAGTACCGGCACCTAAATAAAACCGGTACTAAAGGGTCTCCACGTGGGCGCACAGGCGAGCTCGACCCTGAGGACCTTTAGTACCGGTTTGTAATACAAACCGGTACTAAAGGTTCCTGCTTTTTTTGCTTATTATTTCATGGGGGTTTTGGTTTTTTTTTCTTTTCGATTATTTTTCGGGGTTTAGGGTTTCTGTTTTTTCCTTTTCGCTCATTTTTCAGGGTTTCGGAGGAGATCGCGTATAAAGTACTCACTACACATATAAAGTAGTCATTATACACATACAAAGTACTCTCGTCACATATAAATTTAAGTACTCCTAATTAATTACAATGGAGCCGGTTCCCTTGTAGCATCGACTGCCGGCGGTTCCCTTGTAGCATCGACTGCAGGGGGTGGAGGTGGTCTTTCGTCAAAGTAGAATTCACCGTGTTCATCTATGACATGTGTAAGTAAGAATCCCGCCAATTCCTCCGCAATAGCTTTTACGCGGTTGCGTGGTAGGAGCTGGCTCCGCTTGTTTGACATCTTTAAAAGAAGGAAATAAAATCAGCTATGATCGAAACTAAACACAATTGATGCATGGTGGCAAAATAAAAGTTGTGTATGATGTTCACGTACCTCTCGATTTCTTACACTCTTGACTCTCTCATTGACCTTCGTGTGAATGTACTCGCAAACGTAGTATCCACATAGTTCTGTCCCCTGTGGTTGTCGCAGACACCACTATATATACAAGAATATAATTTAATCAAATAATAATCAAGAGAATGATAATGGTATTAGAAAGATACACGTAGTAGTACTTACGTTGTTAGACTTGAACTCCAGCTTTTCTGGCCATACACCGCGTTCTTCCGCTTTGAACTTTCTGTAAACCCTGTCCGGAAAAGAAAATGAATTGAGTAGTTATTACTTATACTTTTGATATCCGGAAATGAACGAAAGAGGCTGATATAGTGCGATTGAAATTACCTCTTGAGCATTAGACGCGCGCTTTTGTATTCATTTTGATCTTTCCTTAGTGAGTCCCAGACTTCAACTTCTCCTTCCTCGAGTCTAATGATTAGCAGAATGTAGTGGAACCTGCGCACGTTTATATACGCAGGTATTCAGAACTTATCGATTACACTTTATATCGGGGAAGCAAAATAGAATGTGTAGAAGACGGTAAAACTCACCCGAAGTTGTAAGGAAATAGTATTTCCTTTTTGGTACTTTGTCGCTTAAAGAACGTTAGCAAAACGTCCTCTGTGTTCACGGGATTTTCATCCACGGTCTTGACATGAACTTTATCCGGGTCAATGAAACCAATGTCCCAGATTCCTTCGAGTCTGCATTCACGTATCTTCATTCTGCATAATTAGCGTACAAAAGAATTTTGTGACGATAATTACAAGCAATGAACGAGAGCTTATAACTATAGATAATTAAATTACACGAATAAATTACTTACAGACAATAGCAGCTGATGAGAGATTTGTCGAGAGCACGTTGATTGTACATCTGAAAAAGTTCTCGGAACTCAACATGCACACAATATTCTCGGAAGTAGTGTTGTTCCTTAACCGCCGCCATGAGATAGAATTTCCCTTCTTTTGCGGCGGTCATGTACCAGCGATTCAAATTCCATAACTGTGTTGTTAGCTGGCTCGGATTTTCCACCATAGGCAGCCCGAGTTCAAAATCAAATCGTGGGGCAATCTCCGCCATGGGGTAACCTGAGTCGCCAAGGACAACTTCTCCATGCTCGATTTCCCGAGTTTCAGAAGGTACAATGAGCGGGGCGAGCGATTGTGCTTCTTGTTCTCCGAGCTGGGCAACTCCTTTCCCGCACAATTTCTCTTGCTCATTCTGCGAGGAAAGTACCTTGTCAATACCTCGCTCGTAGTCTGAAATGGGCGGAGGTGGAGGGTCATATAGGTTGTCAACGGTTTGATCTTTTACCTCATTTGGTATAGTCTTCAGAAGTTCCTTTATGGGGTCAAGTCTTGCCTCCACTCTTTCCTTCTTTTTCTGCTCAAAAAAGGCTCTCGACCCTTCACGTAGGCTCTCAGCTATTTCCTGCTGAGTCATCTCAGAAGTTAACTTCTCAGGAGCCTTGACTTCCTTGGGGTTCTCAGGAGCCCGCACACTTTTTCCACGTTTCTTGACAGGGGTGGACGACGGGAACAGCTTCCGCTTTGTCAAGTTACTAGTGGGCGCATCAGTCGGTTGACGGGACAGCGCGGGAGATGGACTCGCGGCGGGATCCCAAACTTCGTGGGGGGAGGCGGGTGGACTTTGATGTGGTGAATGTCTAACGGGAGGAGTCGGTGGCCTTGGCTCCGAGTCTGGAAACTTGATGTATTTCTTCTTCCATAGAACGATACCAAACTCAACTTCTCCCAATGTCTTCTCGCCTTCAGCTCCAGGAAATTCAAGACGTATTGCGTTGAATCCCGGCATAACTTTCGTGACCCCGACACGAGCAAATCCAGGCGGAATCACACCAAAATGGAAGGTTTCTCCAGGTTGATGTCGTAAAGCATAGCCAGTCGCCACCGGACAAGTAATGTTCATCATCGGCGCATGTAACTCACAATTTGTCTTCTCCGTGATATCATCCACGGGGTAGTGAGCCGCCGATGGTTCAGCAACTGGTTCATCAACTGCAGGATCTTGTAGCTGCGTGGAACCCACGCTGCTTTTCCGCTGAGATGGGCAGGCATCGCCTGCAGGATCTTCTACTCGCAGTTGAGATTCCCTGGTCTGGGTCATTGAGGCCAGTTGCTTCTGCACATCCTGCACCGTGCGTTCTAATGCAGTAACCCTCTCCGCCTCCCTCTTCTTACTTCTGCAATGTTTTCTATAAGTTGCAACGTCTTCCGGAAACCCTTCAAGAAAACCAACCCCGCCTCCTCTGGCTCGACATCGCCCCCAGTGTTCTTTATTCCCGAGGGCTTGTGAAAGCTCGTCGTCCTCTCTATCGGGAACAAATTTTCCCTCCTTGACTAGTACTATGACATTTTTTATTTTTCTGATGACTCTTCTAATTTTTCTCCGCCATTTTCCCTTTGCAACAATCAGCCCTGTTTCTGGGTGCAACACTGCCCCATGCGCGAACAACCAGAACTTGGACCTGTCGGGCCAGTCATCTGTCTGTGGACTGATCCCTTTTAGTCGCAGCTCGTCTTCATAGGCTTGCCACTTAGGCAAGGCAGTCTTGTAGCCACCTGAGCCCAAATGATGGAAATATTTCTTCTTCGAGGCATTCAACTTATTTTGTGTCGATCGGGCCACAGAGACGCCCGAATTCTTATACGCCGCAAATTCAGCCCAATCATCTTTTAGCTTCTCTAGATGTCCTTTGAAAACTATATCTTTGTTCCCATATTTTCTCCACAATGTGTTCTTCCAGTTGTTGAATTGCTGGGCCATCTTGCTAAGAGTCCACTCCTTGACTTTATCCTTCATCTTCTGTGGGAGATCTGCCGGTAGGTTGAATTTAGACATCATCGAGTCCCAAAGGGTCTCTTTAATTCTTTCCTCGAGATATTTTGCGCCTATGTTGGCTTTCTTCGGCTCATTCCATTCTGTCACAGTGATCGGGACCATGTCCCTTACAAAAACTCCGCACTGCCGTACATATTTATTGTAGATTCCATCGGGTTTCTCTGGTTTGCCTTTGAAGGTAACTTCGTCGATCGACAACGTTGCACCTTCCGGGAGCTTTAACCCTTGGGCCGGGCCTCGTACGGGGATTGACGACTTAGATCCAGAGGGCTGAAAGAAAAATGTTTCGTTAATAAGTGCGCATATAAATCAATTAATGCATCTAGCTATAGTGATCAACAAGACTTAATATATACCTTCTTCTTAGCTAGGGCATCGTCCGCCTTAGATCCAGACGGTTCTTCTTCGTCGTCGTCGTCATCTCTGAATTTTTCTAACTCAAGTCCCTCACCGGAGTCATTCAAACATTTCGCGCTGAATTCTTCGGCGTCTTCTCCGTCGGAATCTTCTCCATCGGAATATTCTCCATCGGAATTGGGTCCGGCAGCGGTGTTATATATTATTTGTTGGAGACGGTCTTCTTCCTCCAAATCTCGGACGAAGGTGGGGGCATCGTCCGCCATAGCTCAATGTCACTGCAAATTTTGAAACTTAGCAATATTTCTAACTTAACAATATTTCGAACTTAACAATATTTCTAACTTAGCAATATTTGAAACTTAGCAATATTTCTAACTTAGCAATATTTCAAACTTAGCAAAATTTCAAACTTTACAATGTTTCAAACTTTACAATGTTAAACTATATTTGAAACTTAGCAATATTTGAAATTTGCAATATTTGAAACTTTGCAATTAATATTTTCTATCACATTTTCTAATTTGGTACTTAAAAAAACAGTACTAAAAAAAGAACAATTAATATTTCTACTAATGTTGTTTTCATATTGTAATAAACTAAAAATTCTATGACTAAAAATTGTAATCTACTAAAATATTTTCTAACACATTTTCTAAATTTGCTAACACATTTTCTAAATTTGCTAACACATTTTTTAAATTTGGTAAATATTGCTAACACATTTTCTAAATTTTCTAAATTTTCTAAATTAGCTAACACACATATTGCCAATTAATCAAAACAAAATTAGTAATAAACAGTAATGAAAAATAGTAATAACAAAATTAAAAAAAAACTTACCGGAGATATCTCCAAGAGGCGATCGATGGCGCGCGGTGGTGGAGGCCGAGGTGCGGTGTGGTGGAGGCCGGCGCCGGAGCAGCGCGGGAGGCGACGTGCGCGGTGGTGGAGGGGTGGCCGGAGCAGGGGCACGCCGTGGAGGCCGGCGCAGAGGCGGCGGAGGGCGCGCGCCGGAGCAGGGGCGTCGGAGGGCGCCGCGCGGTAGAGGGTCGGGGCACACGGGCGCGTCGCCGGAGATGGCGCAGGGCGGAGGACGCGCGGCGGAGCGTCGCCGGAGATGGCGCAGGGCGGAGGACGCGCGGCGGAGGGACGGCCGGAGCGTGGCTTCGCCGGGGAGCGTGGTGACGACGGAGGAGATCGACGCCGGGACTTGGTGATTTGGGGATCAAAGCGTCGATCCCCTGCTTTAACTGCAGGCAACAGGGCTTTAGCACCGGTGTGTTCTACAACCGGTACTAAAGGGTCTTTAGTACCGGTTGTAGCGTACAACCGGTACTAAAGCTCAAATTTGGGCCGCGCAAAAATTCGCGCGCGAAGCCCAACCCTTTAGTACCGGTTGTATTATACAACCGGTACTAATGGGCCTTTTATTGGTTTTTTATTTTCTGTTTTTTCTATTTGGTTTCTGTTTTCTTTTTTCTATTTGGTTTCTGTTTTTTCTAGTTTATTTTTATTTTAGATCTATGTAATTTAATTGTCTTAAAATTTGTAACAATTATCTATTTATTTTAGAGACGATTTAACATACAACTAGAGATCTACGTTACAACTTCACTAGTTCTAAATACTGGATAGAACAAATTAAGGTACAACTTGAAATTACGATACAACACAACACTTCTCGCAAGGACCAATACACACCATGCTTGCGCTCAAGTGAGTACCATGCTTGCGGTGTGTTTCTTTCGAGCGCTTGTGAGCCCTTGGATCAGGAAGAAGCACACGGATCGTGTGTTTCCTTCCAGCGCTTGGGAGCCGTTGGATCAAGCGGTGTGTTTCTTTTAAGTGCTTGTGAGACGTTGGATCAGGGGTGAGCCCGACTTTAGTCCCGGTTGGTGTTACCAACCGGTACTAAAGAAGCACACGGATCGTGTGTTTCTTTCAAGCGCTCGTGAGACGTTGGATCAGAGGTGTGTTTCTTTTAAGTGCTTGTGAGACGTTGGATCAGGGGTGAGCCCGACTTTAGTCCCGGTTGGTGTTACCAACCGGTACTAAAGAAGCACACGGATCGTGTGTTTCTTTCAAGCGCTCGTGAGACGTTGGATCAGAGGTGTGTTTCTTTTGAGGGATTGTGAGCTGTTGGATCAGCAGTATCACGACCACTTCGTGAGCCACATGACCCTATATATAGCCCACCTCCCGGAATTCCAGCGTCACTCACTCACTCACACAAAACATTCCATCGTCACTCGGAGAGGCATCTTTGGGCAACCAGCGGCAAGACGTCTCTGATGACCTGCGACCGTTCCAAACGGTTGCAGATCATCAGAGATGTCTTGCCGGACGGTTGTAGATCATCAGAGACGTCTTACCTCTGCTTGGATCGAAGTGGCGCTCAAACACAAAACATTCGGGTTTCCTAGCTATGCCCGACACTGAATGCAACGACATTCGACCGTGAATCAGTGTCGGGCTGTAGCTAGGAGAAACCGTGTGTTTTGTTTCCCAGGTTACTCACTCATATATTCGGGTTCCCTAGCTACGTCCTGCAACCGTTTAGATCTCTCTTCTGAGTTTTCAGGACATAGTTACATAAAAGGTTTAATACATTATTACACATCAGCAACAACATCCCTATCTAGTGTTCACTTTTTCTTCTTGTGTGTCCCTTTCTTCTGATTGCGTCGTAGCCATGGACAATCTTCATCATTCAACACGGTGCTTGGGTCAGTTTTCACTTTGAAGGGCGGAATTTCAGCAAACTTATTGTAATCTTCTGACATGTCTGTCTTGTCCTCCACTCCCACGATGTTTCTTTTTCCTGAAAGAACTATGTGGCGCTTTGGCTCATTGTATGATGTACCGGCTTGCTTATCTTTTCTTTTTTTCGGTCTGGAAGACATGTCCTTCACATAGAAAACCTGAGCCACATCATTGGCTAGGACGAATGGCTCGGTTTTGTACGCAAGATTTTTGAGATCCACTGTAGTCATTCCGTACCGCTTGTCTATCTCTACCCCGCATGACAGGTTAACCCATTTGCACTGAAACAAAGGGATCTTAAAATAAGGTCCATAGTCAAGTTCCCATATCTGCTGTATGCAACCATAATATGTGTCCTTTGTTCCATCATCGTTTGTTGCATCAAAGCGGACACCACTGTTATGGTTAGTGCTCTTTTTGTCTTGGGTTTCCGTGTAAAATGTATTCCCATTTATCTCGTACCCTTGGAAAGTCAATATAGTCGAAGATGGTGTCTTGGCCAACAAGTATAGCTCTTGTCCAACAGTGTTGTCATTAATGAGATGTGTACGCAACCAACTGCCGAAAGTATCCACGTGTTTTTCTTTAATCCAGAAGTCAGTCTTCTCCGGGTATTCTGAGCGTAAAATATCCATGTGTTCCACGATATACGGAGCCACCAATCTGGAATTTTGTAGAACTGTGTAGTGTGCTTGAGTGAAAGAATGCCCGTCCATACTTCTTGTTGCTTTCTTTCCTAGCGTGCCTTTTCCACGCAGTCTCCCCTCATGGCGTGATTGAGGAACACCGATGGGCTTAAGATCTGGAAGAAAGTCAACACAGAACTCAATGACCTCCTCTGTTCCATAGCCCTTGGACATGCTTCCTTCTGGCCTAGCACGGTTATGAACGTATTTCTTTAAGACTCCCATGAACCTCTCAAAGGGGAACATGTTGTGTAGAAATACAGGACCGAGAATGGAAATCTCTTCGACTAGGTGAACTATGAGGTGCGTCATAATATTGAAGAAGGCCGGTGGAAAGACCAACTCAAAGCTGACAAGACATTGGACCACACCCGTCTGTAAACTTGGTAGAGTTGCTGGATCAATTACCTTCTGAGAAATTGCATTCAGGAATGCACATAGCTTGACAATGGGTACTCGAACGTTTTCCGGTAGAAGCCCCCTCAATGCAACAGGAAGTAATTGTGTCATAATCACGTGGCAGTCATGAGACTTCAGGTTTTGGAACTTTTTCTCTGCCATGTTTATTATTCCCTTTATATTCGACGAGTAGCCAGACGGGACCTTGATACTGCTCAGGACTTGAAAAAAGATCTCCTTCTCTTCTTTGGTAAGAGCGTAGCTGGAAGTACCTTGATACTTCTCTGAATTCAGGTTGTCTCTTCCGTGGTGCGTACTTTGCTGGTCCTGCCGTGCATCCGCTGTATCTTTCGTCTTCCCATACACGCCTAAGAAGTTTAGCAGGTTCACGCAAAGATTTTTCGTCACGTGCATCACGTCGATTGCAGAGCGAACCTCTAGGATTTCCCAATAGGGTAAATCCCAAAATATAGATTTCTTTTTCCACAAGGGTACGCGCTTGTTTGCGTCTTTCGGAACATTTAGACTGCCAGGACCCTTTCCAAATATTACTTCCAAATCCTTGACCATGCCATATACAACATCACCATCACGGCGTGTAGGCTTCGTCCGGATATCTGCCAAACCTTTGAAGTGCTTGCCTCCGTTTCTTACGTGATGCCCGGTTGGAAGAAACTGACGATGCCCCATGTACACAATCTTGTTACCTATATATGCACTGTCAGTCTTATCTAAACAGTGCGTGCATGCATTGTATCCCTTGTTCGACTGTCCTGAAATGTTACTAAGAGCAGGCCAATCATTGATGGTTACAAACAGCAACGCTCGTAGGGGAAATTCCTCTTGTTTGTACTCATCCCACACACGTACACCTTCGTCAGACCACAACTGTAAAAGTTCGTCAACTAATGGCCTCAGATACACATCAATGTCGTTGCCGGGTTGTTTCGGTCCTTGGATAAGCACTGGCATCATAATATACTTTTGCTTCATGCACAACCAAGGGGGAAGGTTATAGATACATAGAGTCACGGGCCAGGTGCTATGACTGCTGCTCTGCTCCCCAAACGGATTCAAGCCATCTGTACTTAGACCAAACCTTAAGTTCCTTGCGTCAGCTGCAAAATCCCCAAACGCACTGTCGATTTTTCTCCACTGAGACCCATCAGCGGGGTGTCTGAGCATCTCGTCTTCCTTACGGTCTTCTTTGTGCCATCGCAACAACTTGGCATGCTCTTTGTTTCGGAACAAACGTTTCAACCGTGGTATTATAGGAGCATACCACATCACCTTCGCGGGAACCCTCTTCCTGGGGCTCGGCTCGCCCTCAATATCACCTGGGTCATCTCGCGCGATCTTATACCGCAATGCACCGCATATCGGGCATGCATTCAAATTCTCGTACTTCTCACCGCGGTAGAGGATGCAGTCATTGATGCATGCATGTATCTTCTGCACCTCTAATCCTAGAGGGCAGACAATCTTCTTTGCTTCGTACGTGCTGTGGGGCATTTCATTATTCCTCGGAAGATTCTTCTTAAATATTTGTAGCAACTCTTGAAATGCCTTGTCAGATATTCCATTCTTTGCCTTCCACTGCAGCAATTCCAGGGTGGTACCTAGCTTTTTCTGGTCATCTTCACAATTTGGGTACAACGGTTTTTTGTGATCCTCTAACATGCGCTCCAGCTTCGACCACTCGTTTTCAGTTACGCAGTTCATCTGTTCATCACGAATGACCTGACGAAGATCATCATCGTCGGACTGATCAACAATGACCTCATGCTCTTCCCCCATTGTAGTATCACCGTGTTCATCAGAGAACACGGGATAGTTGTCATCATCCTCTTCTTCAGGGTTTTCCATTATAACCCCTCTTTCTCCGTGCTTGGTCCAACAAAAATAATTGGGCATGAAGCCTTGTCGCAACAAGTGGGAGTGTATGGTTCTTACGCTCGGGTAATTCCTGTTATTCCGACATTCATCACATGGACAAATCATAAAACCATTCTTCAGCTTGTTTAACTTAACCACATCGAGAAAACGATGCATGCCATCAATGAACTCGGGACAGCGTCGATCACCGTACATCCATTCTCGGCTCATCTACATTACATAAATATATCAAAAACCATTACACCAGCTAAATAATGAATAGAGATACGTGACCAAATTAATTTATACAAGTTCATCACATTAAAATCAAAGTAGAGTAGTGCCCAAATGTAATACATAGTTCTCACGAAACATACATCAATCGAAACTAACATACAACTATCTAAAGAATTTAAATCCAACAACAAATGCGATCAGAATCGCAACCAAGGTAACTATTGAACCAACAGCATAATGATACCAAGCCTCTTGACTAATGGCATATTTTCTAATCTTTTTAAGCTTGGCGCGCATTGCATCCATCTTCCTCTCGTGAGCAGTGACGACGTCGGCAAGCTCGACCCCGTGAGCATCAACGATGTCGGCAATCTTCAAGTCCAATTCCATCTTCTCTTCTAGGCATTGGAGACGAAGATCTTCACTTATCTTCAATTTTGCTCTCAAATCGTCGTTTTCTTTTTTAAAATACTCGACAATAGGGTCGGCCGGAATTTCCGGTTCAACTACCTCCTAAATAAAAATATATCTACGTCAAGTTGGTCGGCATGATTGTTATAAACACGAAACAAAATAAATAGTTAAAAAGATATACCACATCCGAATCATAGACCGGACGAGGGCCGAAGGGGACGGATATCAAAACCATGACACTATACATATATAAAAAAACATAAGAAAATTATACAAGAAATAATTATGCATTTAAATCATATAACTAACAATTTTTAAAATAAAAGATAAAAAAAGAGGCTCACCGAGGTGGTGTCGGCGACGGAGCGGCGCGGGCGATCGACGGCGGTGAGGATCAGGGGACGGGACGACACTATATAAAACCATAAATTATATTTCAATTCGAGCTCAAAATGCATATAAAACAAATGAAATCCCTAATTTAGTCATTTCATCAAACACCTTGCAAGCACAACCAAAATCAAACTTGCTAAACTTGCACGAAAATGAGCTAAACTTGAAAAGCCGGAAGAGAAGATGAAGAAGTTGCTAACCCTTGTATAGGGTGCCACCAATCTTGACAAATGTTGGAGAAAAAATGGGTGACCTAGAGCTTGGGAGGGCTTGGGAGAGAGGAAAAATGGGGTTGGGGTCGAGTTGCTCCAAAATGGAGCTGGCTCGGCCGGGGTGGAAGATATAGGCAGGACCTTTATACCGGTTTTATTACCAACCGGTACTAAAGGGCCTGCCGTGGGGCCACTGACCGTGGCCTGCGGGGCTGCACCCTTTTAGTACCGGTTGGTATTACAACCGGTACTAAAAGGTTCCTTTAGTACCGGTTGTTCATACCAACCGGTACTAAAGGTCCTCGCCGCGGGGCCCTAGCTGGCGCCCAAGCCCAACCGGTGTTAATGCCCCCTTTAGTACCGGTTTTTGTGGCAACCGGTACTAAAGGGGCGCACCAATGCCTCTGTTTCTACTAGTGAGTGAACCGCGCACATGTATACACTGGAATAGTGCAATCACTGATCGTGGACTGTAGAGGGTGGCGGAACAGCCGGACAGGTCAATATAGATGTGTGGGCCTTTGTTGTATTGGACAAGACTAGAGCAAGCAACACGCCAACATGCATTATCCAAATAGCCTCTTCTCTAAGATATACTCCCTCTGTTTTCAAATATAAGATGTTTTAGGTTTTGTCCACATTCACATGCACACAAGTGTATCTAGACATATTTCATGTATAGGTTCACTCATTTTATTATGCATGTAGACAACATGTGTAACACCTAAAAATCTTACATTTAGGAACGGAGGAAGTACAATCTGGAGGCAATACAATCCACTGTGGTTGCCAAGTGCGAAGTATGGTGTTTAATAATTGTGTAATCTGTCAATTAGAGCTCTTTGCAATGAATTACCACTAGAGTTAGAGCCACTGGTTTCTATAACAAAAAAAATTGAGTCATTGATCTGTGCAACAGTGACCACAAGAGGTACTGGTTTGTGCAATTTTCTCAGCTCTTAGAGCATCTCTAGCAGATCCCTTATCCCGCGTCGCTTTAAAGCCGTGTTAGAGGGCGCGGAAAACTAGCGGTTATTTTGCCATTTCGCGGGATATTAGAGGTCTGCTAGGGATGCTCGTATTTCGATCCTCCAGAACTCATGCTGCATCATCTTAATATATGCACCAACGAATTTATCAGTTAAATAGAAATGACCATTCAGCCTGTTGCCTACCTTTTCACATATTTTCACATTCACTGCCGTTAGGGATGACCAAATTTAATTTGTCATACTTTTTAGGAGAATATTTTATCCCGTTAAGAAAGAACTGATTATGTCACAGCATGCACACCATTAGACCATGTACAATGCAAGGTGGTTAGCTAGGTGCTTACATAAATAAATCAAGCTTTTTCATAAATAGCTATACTTATTCATATAATAGAGTTATCTAGTTAAACATTTGTCTAGTATAAATAAGTACTAATGCTTCGCCGAAAAACGGCCATTTCTGCAAACGCCTATATAAGCACCTTGCATTTACAATTACATGCCCTTATTAGAGTCTAGATTTTTCTCACCACGTGGAATGAGTGGAGTTTTTCCTGAACGGATGCTACATGCTTCAAGTTACAGTCGCCAGGCCCGAAAGGCCGAAATTTGGATGTGCTCCTACACTTCTCTTCGTGGTGCTCCTGCTCCCATCGCCCCCCCGAGGGCGACCGGGGCGTCCCAGCCCGCCACCGCCCGAGCTTCCCCTTCCCCTGCCCTCCTCCCTCGTCGCTGCCGGCGGGCGCCGCCGGGTGTTGCCCGCGCGTGCCGGCGGCGGCGGACCTTCCCTCCCCGCGCGACTAGAGGACCCGACGGGGCGGGTCTGGCTCTTCGGCGGTGCAGCTCGGTCAGCAGCGTTCCGGCGCGGCCCTGGATGGCGGAGGGGCGACGGCGCTGCCTCTTGGCGGCGTGGGCGACGGGGAACGGCCCCTGGCAAAAGTTTTACAGCAGCAGGGATACAATCCACCCAGATAAGCCTAGGCTCACACTGATTGGTACCTAAAGCAGCTAGAGCATCTGCTAACTTATTACAGGTTCTTGACACAAACGAATTCTCCAGGACACTGAAATTAAGCTGAATGAAAGAGCGAATGTCACGGAAGATGACCCCATCAGGAGGGAGATCATACTTTGTCCCTTTTATCACAGAGACAAGGATCTGAGAGTCACTTTCAAGGTGGATATGGTTAATTCCCCAATCAGCAGCAGCTTGCAGAGCCTCTGCACAAGCATAAGCTTCAGCTTGAAGAGCACTGGCAGCATGCACAATCATTGCAGCACCTGCACCTCAGATTGTCCCCTGCGCATCACGAGCGACAAAACCCCATCCACCTTGTCCGATATCAGCACAGAAGGCCCCATCACAGTTTAGTTTAATCACACCGGCGCTTGCCACTTGGCCTCGGCTCTCGTCGATTCCGCTGCAACACTGTCCCGACCAAGCTGCAACCTCTAATGCAAGTTACATTCATTCTCGTAATAATATTGGGTATGCGGTCGTACTGTCAAAATTAAAATGTTCTTGTTATCATGACTCACGTTAAACTTAATTCAGCAACTTGTGCTAGTTACAGTAATAGTACCAGCGGCCGCTAATAGTTGAGACTGCCCCATGCGGAAAATGCCCCTCTGCACTCAGCGGCAGATGCACGCATTCTATCTCGCGCTCTCGCTCTCATTCGTTCGTAGTAGCGTACGAGGTTCTTTATTACTCAGTCCGGAAACCAGTTGGCTTCGTATAACAGAGTATAGCGGTACGAATCAGTGGGGCCGTAGCTAAAGCTGACAGGAATTTAAAGCGCCACAACACGCATGCAGGTTACCGTTGGAATCCTCTCACCAGCACTGTATAATGTAAATATTTTTGTTACCGTGCCTATATAATGCCGCACTGGGCCGCTCGTCCCACACCAACCTGCATAGAGTGCAGCAGCCATGTCTCAAACGTAATTTTTTTGTGGCCGGCTTAAGTAGGGACCACTATCTTTAAGGTCAGCTATAAAAAAGGCCGATTTTTGTATAAACAAACATAGTGCAGCAACAGTAATAACCAGCTTTCTTAATCTTATAAAAAATGCAGATGTAAAACGTACAAACACGTCCGGTTGTCACGGAACAGAACCTTAAGGTGTTATTTCCACTTCTCAAAAAATCTAAAATAAAATATACAACTAAATATATAGACCTAATATGTGTGCAGAAGTTTTGAAAATAATAATTTGTATGTTTTGGTAACACGGAAAAGTCATCTCGATAAAAAGAGTTTTTTGACATTTTATATTTTCGAGTGGACGCTCTAAATTCAGGGGGCCTACAACCTTCTTTAAATAATGTTTTTGAACGCGTAAAATGAGAGAAATTCCAAATCAAAAATATCAAACTCTGCACTTTATGTGTACGGCGGAAAGAAATTTTGTTTTGTTTCTTATGTAATGACAAATTTTTGCGCTGGAAAAAACTTTATGTTTTTCACATAGGCCAAGAAAAGTCTTTTCACAAAACTTCTTGCGCATTCATAAAACATGGAGATATATGTGTGTAGTTTTTATTGGATTTTTTATGTTTACAAATATGTTTTGCATAAACAAGGAAGATGACACGTGTGTGTTTTTCTTTTACGGCCACAATATTTTTTTGGTAGCCCAAAATTGAAACTTTTTTGTTTTAACGAAATTTTATTTGAATATGGAGAACAAATGTGTGTATCGACTTAAAACATTTGTGCTTTTTGAAGATTTAAATAACATTCGTTGTCCAACTATTTAAAATCCAGTACTCTTCGACGAGAATAGTCTTGGCACCGTGCCAACCACACTCCAAGCAGACCCCAAACGTTTTCTGCAGGCACAAATGCAGTGCACAGAAACCATGTCCAAAGTACCCTACTACTTTATTAGTATAACGTAAATACTCGTTAATGCGGCGTTTTAGGCAGTAGAGTATGTACTCCCATTTAAAAATATATGAATTATTTAAAAGTTAAAAAAATAGTTTTTTATCTTGACATTTATGTCCACATATAAAGTTTTTGCCACGAAAATATATTTTTTATGAATTTTGTAAAAAAGAAAAAAATCTGGTGCTACAAAATCAGTTTTTAAAAGATTTGTTATCTTTTTAACATAATAAATCACAAAAATATTATTTTTTGAAATTTTATTTGCCAACATAAAATGTTTAAAAACTTGTATTTTCAAACAGTAATGCTCCGTTCGGATGTTCGCATTGGGAGCTCCATATTGATATTGAGTTGAATATCAATATCATGGGATATTGATATTGAGTATGAATGTCAATATTTATGTTTGGATGTGTTAGATATTCAGAGCTAGACAAGATATTGAGTTTGAATATCAAATGTTGTTTGGATGTTATAAAAGCAGTTTTTCGAGACATTGATCATTGTACTGTTATATTCATGACAAAATGTGCAAAACAACCACATATTACGGTACAAACAACAGCTAGACAAATACGTAAAATTCTCCAATATTTCAACAACAACATTATATCAAATTCAATGCATAATCCATCATAAACAACCCTTTTAGCATCCTCAAAGCTGACATTTTTTAACATATTCGCAGCATATTCGCCACCAATCGCCGAATCAGGCCCTAATCTGGTATTAGAGCTCACAGGACAGTGAGTATGCATCAGAAAAGAGGCGGACACCGCCCCGGGTTCAGAAAAGAGGAAGCTGCAGCCAAAATGAGCTGAACCCGTGCTCCTCATGCATGATACCTGTGCCACAGCAGCTAAATCCCATGAAGAGGAGTACCAAAAAGTTCAGCATTAACATAACATCCATCAAAGGAGAAGGAGAACGGGCTTCTGAGTATCTAATAAACAGTGCCACATATTGCAAACAAAAGAGAAAACGGCAGCAGTACAGTAACACATACTGACATACAGATCAATCTGCATCTTAATTTCGAGTGTCAGTACATATGCCTCCTTGGCCAAATTCGATTAAATCGATGCTAATAAAGACAGCAGGGAACCTAACTCAGCTCGTAGGTTGCACGGAAGCTCCAAATGGCTGAATTCCCCAACCGGGGATTCCGTTCGATGTAGAGGATGGGCGCGCCGCCGTCCGCGCAGGATGCAGGTGATGGGGTCACCAGCGGACGAGCAGGATGGAGGGGATGGGCGAGGCCTAGCCATGGCTAAGGTTGAGCTAATTCCCCTCCCCTCTACACAGGAAGCAAGCGTGGCACGCGAAGCCCCAGTTCTGCTTCAGGCCATGTGTCGCGCAGGATCTGCGAGAGACAGGGGAGAGTTGGGCGGCGGCGCCGACGACTGGGGACGGAGGCGGGGGTGGGCAGCTCGACGTGCGGGATTTGGGGTCGGAGAACGAAACAGAGCTCGACATCGACGGCGAAGATTTCTGCGAAAAGCAGCGAGAAGAACAAATCAGTCACGACACCGCCGTGATCCAAATCAAATAAAGACTTTTTTTTGGTATGGAAGGGGATTCTTTGGTTGGCGGGAGGGGATTGGGGGTCCAGGCGATTGAGGAAATTCGTGATCCGCGCGGCGCGTACCTGTTCCCGGAAGAGGAAGCCGTCGCATCTGCCGACGACGACGGTTGCAGCTGGCACCGTCGGCGCGCAGTCGCACGCGAGGAGCTCGGCGCCGGAGGCCACGGCGACGGCAGCCGCAGACTGAGGAAGGGTGGCGGGAGGAGGCCGCCGGGCGCGGGCCGCCGCTCGGGAGGGAAGGAGCTTCGTACCTGCGCCGCCGGCGTCCTAGGTTTTCCGCCTCGCTCGCATCTCGCTCGCTCGACTCTGTCTGCTCGCTCAGGAACCGGTACGCGAGGCCTCGCTTGCGAATATGGAGGCAATCTCCAGGGGTGGAGCTCGACATTGAGCTGGGTGCAGTTTTGCCTACGTGCGGGTTGGCTGGATATTCAGCCCGAATGTCTCGACCCAATGTCACACACATCCAAACGCTGATATTCTAGATATTCGGGCCTGAATGTCGCGAATATCCAATATCGAGGCCGAAAGCGATCATCCGAACGGAGCATAAGAGTAGGCCTCCTACTACCCGAAATGGATTTCCGCTCAATACCAGCCATATTTAAGACAATTGAAACTCCGAAACGCAACTGAGAGGAGTGTGCCCAGTACATCTTCGAGTATACTATTGCATTATTTATGGTGCTACAAGCCTACAAGGTCACTTAACTCCCTGGAGCTCTTTAAACAAAGCAAAAGAAAAATCCATATCTCAAAAAAGTATAAGAGTGCATATATGTATCCGCTTATAGAAAGTCAAAAATAATGGCAACTCGAAATATTATTTCCCATCATTTTCAAAATTCTGGACTACGGCCTTTTCTTCAACTCGAAAGAAGATTCATTTTATATAAAAAATGCATGTCTGCGTCTTCATATATAATGTGCATGCACAACGTTTCACGAAAAAACAACCTTTTTTCGCAAAAAAAAATTTAAACTCGAAATATTATTTTTGGGAATTCTGGGCTATGACTTTTTCTTTTGCTATGTTAAAAGAAAGAAAAATGCACCCGTACATCTCCACACACAATGTGCTCGTACAAACTTTCATGGATCCCTTCCATTGACGAAAACACGAAAAGTGACACGCAAACTATGTCGCGTAGGGGCCCGCCTGGTAGAAAACGCTGATAGCGGTAAAAAACGTCCCGTCCGTTGCAGGTCGGGAGAGTCGGCATTCAATTCACTGCCTCCATCGTCGCATTAATGCTCCAGGTATTCATCTGTATTCCCCCTCAGCTGACATTCTTACACCTTTTCCCGCGTGCATCCCTGTGCGATGATTGATGGCGAGATAGCACGCGGCAGCTGCCGCTGCGTTCAGATCGGCCGCTCTCGCCCATGCGCAATATGTATTGGAGCCAAGTAGCTTCACAGTCAATTCGCGATCCTGGTTCCTTATCCGAAAACGTCTTGACATAGATAGAGCACATAGTAGAAGCTCCGTGTTGTGCTCATTCACGATACCTCCTAAACGGGGCAAAAGTTTTGCCTTATATTGATAAAGAAGGAACAAACACGGTACAGGCCGAAGCCGAAATTAAAAAGTTCACATGGTGAAAAAACTAAATTAGGCGATCATCTCCGCAAGCGACTTGGCCCCCGCCAGGATCCAGCTCCCTCCCTCGCTCTTGATCCGCTGAAAAAGCACAGCGGGCATCGAGAATTTGTTGTTGAAGGCACGATACCTCCTATTCCTAGACAATTTAACATATATATTGGCTGAGATTGTCGGGAGCAACAGCTAGTGCGAGAGGGCAAGCTAAGCAAAGCATTGGAATACATGGCACAAGAGTTTTTCAGCAAATATCCGGTGAGTACTTTATATTTAAAGACAGACCGATGCAAGTGACAGTTGAGTGGTCTTGACTCTTGACGCAACCGGCCAAATAGTACTCACCGGATATTCAAGTCATGGTATTGAATGAGCACAACACGGATATTCACTGCGCTAGTTATGCATTCAAACAAATATGGACGCTGTGTCAGCTTTGTCAATGTCAACCCGAAACTGCTAGGCACATCCTCTTTGAGTGCCGTTACTCCAGACGCATTTGGCAGGCCGCCGCTTCTTGGCTGTCCTGCCCGGATATGCTTCAGGCTTTAGGAACTAGGCGGCCTACGGTCCTTCATTATTGGAAGGCTGTGCTGGACACCCCATCTGCGCACCCAAAGGGACTTCGAACTGCCATGGTGCTTCTTACTTGGGAAGTCTGGAAGGAGCGGAATGCGAGGGTTTTCAACAATAAATTTACTGCTCCGATGGCCCTATTCCAAAAGATAAAAGACGAAGCCAAGGACTGGATCCTTGTGGGCGCAAAACACCTGGCGGAGATTATCTCTTAGCCACCTGCTTTGAGGTCGCGGAGGTCGCTTTTGTGCAATTTTTGAAGGAATGACGATCTTTCTCTCGGAGAGACTGGATGGCATAGGGTGATTTAGTGTAGCGGACCTGCATTTAGAAAATGGCAAGGTCCCTGTGTATAGTGCAAACACCTGGATTGTTTCATTTGCACACACAGTTTTAGACGAATATCACAACATTGTATCAATTTATTACACGAATGATCCAGTACTTAGGAAAAATTAATGTTCATTACATCCTTGCATAGCACAAAGGCTAGATTGAAAAAGTAAAGCAGCGGAAATTTATTCTTCATGGAGTCTCCATCATCTTCATGCGCCACAGGCGAACATGTTGGTTGCAGACTCGGAACCCTTAACGGAAACTCACTCGTCGTCAGAACAATCTGCAAAAATAAAATTTTGCAACAGAGTGGGTCAGAACCATTAAAAAATGGAACTGGCAAGTGACACTATGTGGACACTTAGTGGAATAACTCTAATAACCTATATGCATATTTGGCTGGTGGAGTTCAAGGCTATTTTGCATAAAGCCAATTTTTTCTAACACTTTGTAAAACATTTTCTTCAAATTGAGACAAGTATGGCATGAAACCCATAGTCTCCTCTACCCTTGTTCACCCTTCAAATTTTACTTCAGAAGTTGGAATGTTGGGAGCCTCCGTTGACGTCCTTGATCAGCTGCTCAGAATTGTCCGTAACCGGGGACACGGCTAAGTACTTAGTTTTACACTCTCGAGAGGTTGTGCACGTTCACCATTAGACCCAATCAGCCCAAACTATCCTCTACACTCAAATTGTGCTAAGGAAAAGGAGAAGATTGAGACGAGACTTTTCGGAAGCATTTCCCCCATCCCATACAGGCTTGACCCGTTCCACCTACATCCTTCTACATCTGCTTGTCAAGCCGGGAGGAGTCCACGCAACTTAATCCATCTAGCCAGAGCCCATATGACCAATGGCTGCACGGGAAGCATCTTCACTTGGAGAAAACTTTGGTCCCTTTGTTCCTGGGTGGGCATCCACAAGTGAATATCCCTCAGGTAAAACCCCTGGGGACAACACTCAACTCATACATCTTCTTATCAAAACCAATTCCACCCAGGTGTTTCATTTTAACTTAGTAGGATTTAGCTTTTCATAAAACATCTTTTGCATAGCACTTCAATAAACTACTAAGTTAAAATGGGATGCTAGACAACTAGTAAGGGAGATAGTCTAGTCTTAGCATAGCAATACTATCCAACACATGCTTATAGAAAATATTCTAAGTCATGCATAGATAAAATACTTAGGAAATTTATGAGGTGTGCCACTTGCCTTGGCAACAAGAAGAGCAGTAGCAGCAGTTGCAATAATCCTCGTTTCCCTCCAAAAATTCTAACACATGAAACACAACAAATAAACATACAAGCATACCAAAAATTCTAAGGAAAAATATGACATGCATGATATGCAAAAAAATTCTAAGGGAAAGATGACAATCATGAGATGCAAAAATTTCTAAGGGAAAGATGACAATCATGAGATGCAAAAAATTTCTAAGTATCTCTAAGCGCACCTCAACTCTTCTAATTATCACTAAGTCATGCATGATTCGAAAATGTGATAAAAGTAATTTTTAAATAATAAATATAATTAAACAACTCCTAAAAAATGGAATAACTATTACATAAATACAAATTCGCAGCAAAAAAAACTTACAAAAATAAGAGAGGTGTTCCTGCGGCCAGGGAATAACTAAACAAAGCTGTAGCAATTGGAATTACTCAAAAAGCTATTTTTAAACAAAAGTTATGTAAAAAATACTCAAACTTCCCATTTGAAATTTGAATACATCTAAGTTTGACAAAACGTAAAACTAATACCGCAAAAAGATTCTACACGTCGAGAGCTTTTCGGAAACATAAAATTTGTAAAATTTGGCCAAACCAATAAAAAGTACTAATAGATCTAAGATCTAGGGTCTTTTCTGCAAAACTGCTAAATAGAATAAAATTGGAAAATCTTCTACCACGCTGACGCTGACGTGGCGTTGACTGCTGACGGAGCTGCTGACTTGGCGCTGACGTGGATGCTGACCCGGCGTCGACGTGGCTGCTCCTGATTCGCTGATACCCCTTCGCCGGTAGATCTAATCTAGGCCGTAGATTGGAGATCTAACGCTCGGGATCGGCTTGACCTAACGCGAGGGGCGCGGCTGGCCGGAGCTGCTCCGGTGGCCGAGAAACGCGGCGGCGCCATGGCCGGCGACGAGAAATTGATGAACTAGGGGGCTAGGGAGAGGGGTTCCGTTACCTAGCGAAGCAGGATGTCGAGGCGGAGTCGGGGTTGTAGTCGCGGGCGTCGGGGGAGCTTCGGGTGGTCTTTGAGCGCTTGCCGTAGTTGCTCCCGTGGCGGTGGTCGAGTGTGAGGACCCCTCAGATTTACCAGTCCGAGGTGCCCACGTTATGTAAACAGATCACGATCCCAATGATCAGTGCGTCGCGATCACATAACCAACATGGTATACAGAGTTACATCATCCAACTCGATTAGTACAAGACTTACATAAATGGTGGTCACACGACCAAGCCAGCAACCATCGTCACGCAGGACGGAATTAGCTACGATACAGCGGAAGCTTCCGGCTAGCGTCGGCCCTCGTCACAACCGGACGCATTCCCACAGAGCAGTTGACCGGGACACTCAGTTGGCGTAGTCGTCGGCGTACTCCTCATCTTCGGCGTAGGTCTTCTCGTTGAAAATCTGGACATTGGAATATCCAGGGACACAGCCATGAGTACAATTACGTACTCGAAAAACCACCTCAAGGCTTAAGTTTTCATGGTGATGCACTAAAAACGTTTTCGAAAACTGGGATAGCTGCTATATATGACTACAGGGCTTAATTTTCACAAACGATGCTTTTAGACATAGAGAATTACCACATCTATATATCTTGGTTGAAAAAGGCATTTGGAGATATAATTCTCCTTCTTTTAGAAATGGCAGAAACCATTTCCACGTTTGAAAACACTTTTGTAAAACTTTTTCAAAACACTAGGATAGGGATGCCCCTTTTTCCTTTCCGGGTTCCGACTGGTTGACTCCCCGAGACCAACCATCTTTTCTCAAATTCCGTACCTCCCAGGTACCTTTCTGATTCTTCTTTTTGTCCAAAACAGAAAACAACTTTTCTTCTTTCACCAGTCGCCCAGTGTGGCCTTTGCAACCGTCCATGACCGCGGACACGGCTATTCGAATAGATTTACACTCTGCAGAGGTGGTGCACTTTCACCACACCAAACAGTCATTCCGCCGTGATCAGCCACGGTCCTCATACGACAGTATGCGGTGTTTCGGATAACATGATCAAAACTTTCCACTAATCCACCCTAGTACAGAGGACTCCCGATAGGTTTATTCCCCCCGGCACCGTGTGCTCCACTAGACCCCTGGTCTCTCTTAGGACGCCACACCGCCACGGCAGGGGACCCAACGTAATCGTCCGGCGCGGGTCCATCCATATGTGTATTGCCTCATCCTACGGCAACCCGGTTTCGAGGGACTCTAACCCTTATAGAAGTATGAGATCCTCCGTACTAAAATGGACAAGCTTCCGGCTAAGCCCTACCCATATCAGGTGGTGTGGTTGCACGGGTTAATTGTTCGGGCGGCAGCAGGGACTTCGTAAACAAACCTCCATCTCCGACCGCTCCCAGCAGCTCGGGTTCTCGCAAACTCACCGAATGCTCCCAGCACTTCGGGTTTTTCACAAAAATTCTCCATTTGCTCCCAGCAACATGGGTTTTACAAAAACACTGCCTCACCGATCGCTCCCAGCGACTCGGGTTTTCTTTCAAAAACTTTTCATCAAATCAAGGCTCCCATCCTATAGTGTTGAGATAAGAGTATAAGGATATGCTAATAGAAAATATAATTTTCTTGATAGCGCCTTCAACAGAGGCTTCTCAAGTAAGACTTATTTTTATAAACCTATTATATACTAGTAGATATCTTTGGCCAAACAACATTTTGAGAAATAGTTTTGGGTGGCAAAATACCACATAAGAAATAAAACATGCATTATTTTAATTTGAAAACAAAACATGCTTTAATGAAATAATAGGATTTCAGTAGGGTATGGTGAGGTGGCTTGCCTGGCTCAGCAATATGCCCTTGGTCCTTATCTTGATGTTCTTCGGGTTCACTCCTCACTTCCAGTTCCTTCCCGATCGTATCTAACGTCGTAAACAGGAAAATAACAATACTCAAAATACAAGACAAAACCACAAGGACATATCAAACAGCAAGCATTGCACAAGACACTAAGCTATCAATCAAAATCAAGCAATTCACTAAATTAAACAATCAACAAGCAACAAGTCCATATAGCTAAGACAAACAACAACACACCTAAGCATATATACACAACAACCCTAATAGTTAAAAATGTGGTTTTAACTAAACCCTAAAGCAAAACTCCACTTAGGGTGGTTAGGTCACTTAACAAGGGATGTTACCGTAGTTTAGGAAATACTTCAGACAAAAGTATTTCTTTAGTTTTCAGGAAATACTTCAGACAAAAGTTAAGTTACTAATTATTTTCTATTATTAAATTATTCCACCAAGTTAAGATAGAGACATTAACAAACTACTCATGCTAGTATTAAACTTAAGGACTACCAAGTTCAACTAACAAGGCAAACATATCAAACCACACAACCATGTTTGGCAACTACAATACCATTTATTATTTATTTACAAAATAAGGTTAAGGTGATAATTAGACAACCCTTTTGAATCACTTTCAATTTGTAAAACTAAACATCACTAATAAACTTAAAACAACCAGTAGCTAAGAAGAACTTTATTAGTGAAGTTTACTTTATTCCAATAATCATGTAATTAAGCAAACAAGCATGATTAATTCATTTTATTTCCTTAGGCACTAATAGCATTTTACAACTAACTTCATTTTGTTTTTACTTAAGCACTAACAGTACTAACATATTAAGAACAACATTATGTAGTGATCTACAGTACCTTAACATTTCACAAACAACAAAAGCAACAATTTCATAAATGACCAAATATTTATTTTATCATTTTTAATAGGGAGAAATCATCATTTTTAGAGTTTATTAAGTCCATGGTGTTCTGTTCAACAAAAAGTTATGCAAAGATAGGTTTAGGTTCTATGTAAGCATTTTAAACTAATGCAATTGGATTTAGTCCCAAATAAAAATCAGAGAAAATATGAAAAATGCACAAAGTAGTCTCTTCCACCATTTTCAAACATCCACCACAAATAATATAAGCATCAAAACCCTATGGGGTAAATTTCTAGTGAAAGCTTGTCCCAAGAGCTTTCCAACAAAGTTGGATTCACACAATTTGGACACTCCTAGCTCCTGCTAAAAATAAAACACTAGAAAAGACACATTTCACAAGATTTAATGCCATGCAAAATATACTAAACATTTTTTAGCAAATCCACTTCTGCATGTTTAAGCAAGCACCCAGGAACACTACAAAATTTACCCTAATTAAATTACACTAACAGATCCATCACAAAACAATTAAACTCAGCATGCATATTAAACAGAAACAGGAAATGGAAAAAGATCTGAAAAAAAGTTAGCTGGGCTGCGCGGGGCCAGATCTGGCCGAAGCCAGCTCAGATCTGGGCCGTGGCGAGCCAGATTCGGCCCACTCGGCCTCCTCGCGCGCGCGGACTGCGAAAACGGTCAACGACCGCGCGGCGTTCAAACGCAGCCGTCGATCTGGAGATCGACGGCTCTCGGCCATCGTCATCAGCGCGACGCTGCCGTGTGTCGGGGGAATACTTTCTGGATTAACCCGCGGCCCAATGCGACTTAACTTACTCGCACGGATGAAGGCCCAGATGGGAGCAAGCCCAATATTGAACCGCCATAAGGGGAAAGATCTAGAAGACATATCCCGGAGGACGTGAAGACCAAGTAGTCTCCGAGTAGGCCTCTGTGGATGTATTCCTTATGGGGAAGTTTCCTTTTGTAACCTAGCGAGCCTCTGTGTATATAAAGAGGACTCGCAGGACTTAGAGCGGGTCAAGCTATCAAGCCCCAAACCCTAGCTCATACGGCGAGTACCAGATCGGATCGCCTCCATTGTAACACCTCGATTATCATATCAATACCAATCTAGGGTAGGCAGGAAGTAGGTCTTTTACCTCACATTGAGGGGGCCGAACCTGGGTAAATCTGTGTTGATCTTTGTTCCTGCGATCCCAAGCTCGGAGATGCTTGACTCGCGTAATCCCACACCTACGAAGTCATCTATGACACCTGACGTGACAAACCCACGACAGTTGGCGCCCACCGTGGGGCCTGCGGTCAAGAGCGTCACGTTCCGCGCAGGATCCATGAAGGGAGCTGAAGATCTTGTTGTTGGCCGTATCATCACGGTCAATGGCACACCCCTCATCGACGATTCAAGCTGGGGGCCGGAAGCAGATTACTTGGAGACCGGCCACGTCATCCCCTTTGGATCCATCAACGTCTTCGTCGGCTTCATTGGCGGCGAGTCAGAGGATCCATCGCAACATGGCGACTCAGAAGAAGGAGTCGCGGTAACAGTGGACCAAGAAGAAGAATCTATCAATACGAGTCGCTGCCTCTCGAAGACGAAGAAGGCCAATCCATTGAGTATGTCCTTGAGGAAAGGCTATGCGGAGGCCCTGTGGATAGTGGCTCGCCCTCTGTAGAAGATCGGCACGTTGAAGGGGTCTACAGGACCACAGAAGCAGACGAAGGGCTGGGCATGCCACCAGGCAGCTTAGCCCCCACACCGCCGGAAGCAGCAGAACAAGCCGCGCTAGACGCATCAGGAGTCGCGGCATCCGCTGCGATGACGCCAGGAGTCGCGGCCTCAGGAGTCGCAAACAGAGAGACCCACCTGGAGTCGCGCCTGCGGAATCAGGGTCAAGGGTAACCCCCAACGCAGCGGTCACGCCGCCACAGGGAAGCGTGTTGTTTACGCCAATATCTGCGGTTAACGCGGCTGCTAGGGTGACAGAATTGGAGGCTACCAGGATCGGGCTATATGATGAAGTCCAGAGAATCGCAGATGAGAGAGCCAGGCTGGCGCGTGAGGAACAGCGCCTCCAACAGGAGCAACTGCGACTCATCGAGGAAACCAATACTCTGCAAGGAATACAGGCCACCTTGCCACACAGACGCCACGCGAGTCGCCTGCAGCCAGGAACAGTAAACCCTATGGAGCTGTTCCAATCACCTACCGCTGAACCAGCAATTGCGGTCCCGTCAGCCGCCACCAACACGATCCCATCAGTCGCCACCAACACGGCGCACCCGGTCGCATGGTCAGGGGTCGCACAACCTTCAGTCGCGGTACCCGCACACATGGCACCATCTGCCATGGTTATGCGGTCCGTGGCCCGTTAGCTGCGCCCGCGGTTCAAGCAATCGCTGTACCATCAATCGTACCAGCGGTTCCATCTTTCGCAGCACCAAGAGTAGCAGAGATACCTGGATCAAGGGCCATAGTACAGGCTAACAACAGGGCCATGATGCCCCCGCCATTGACGCAGCCAACCTTTGTTCAGCATCGCCACAGCAGCCTCAAAGGTTCCACACGCCGCAAGGGCATTATGTTAGCCCAGTGGAGAATCTCTTTGCAGCCACAAACATCTTGGCCAGATTAGCGCCAGCAGGAAACACGCCAATGGACAGAGAGGCACGGCGCGCCATTGAGATGCTGAGCACAGCAGTAATACAGCAGGCGAATATGTCCGAACACGCAGGACGGCTGCACTCCACCCCTTACAATAGCAGAGCAACGGCGGAGAGAAGCATCCACGCGGAGTCGCCACACGTTGCGACCTCGAGTTCGGCTAGGCGACAAAGGGAAGATCAACCTGCGGCTCAAAATCAACCTCAGCAAATTCAACCCATAGAGATTGTGCAGCCGCGCGGCGGCCAATCCAATAGGAAGGCCAGCTTCGTCCAACCTATCGTCGCGACTCAAAGGCCCAGTCTGTTTCAGCGAAAGAATCAGGTCTGAACCGTTTCCTGCAGATTTCAAAGGGCCTCGCAAGGTCGCCAACTACAACGCCAGCATGGACCCTGTTACTTGGCTCAACAATTACGAGATGGGCATGAGCATCCTAAATGCATCCGAAGAGATCTGCGCACGTTACCTAAACATGATGTTAGAAGGCGCAGCCCACATATGGCTACAAAATTTGCCACCAAATTCAATAAACTCTTGGGATGAGATGAAGGAAGCTTTTATCAAGAATTTCCAAGGAACATGCAAGCGACTCTGCAGCATAGAGGACCTTGAGCGTTGTGTACAGAAGGAAGGCGAGTCGAGTCGCCACTGGATGAGAAGGGTCGCAGAGATCATACATTCCTCAGATAACATACCACCCAGTTCAGCAGTCCTTGTCATGGAGAAAAATTGCAAATTTGAGCCGCTAGTCCACAAACTAGGTCGCATGAAGGATAAAGTCAAGAGCCTAAGCGAGGTAATGGCGGCGGCCAACAAGTATGCTAGCTCGGATAAAACCAGGGACGCATCTGATGGGGAGGAAGAGGAAAACACTGGCAAGGGAAAGAAGGCCAGTAGCAAGCCTCAACAACAGCAAGCTAGCAATGCCAATGCGAGTTATAACAAGCGCAAAAACGAGGAAGGAAACTCAGGGTTAGTCGCAAATACGAATACTCGTTACAAACAAAGCAGCAGCAGAGGAAGGAATTTTCACCCAGTTAATTTGGAAGAGGTTTTCAACCGCCCCTGCGACATCCATATAGGAAAAGATGGGAAACCACCCAACCACACGAAGGCACAGTGTTATCATTACAAAAAGTGGAAGGATGGACAGCCACTCAACACAAACTTCAATCATCAAAACAACGAGGAAGGTAAACACGGCGGAGGCAACAACAGCAACAACGCCGTCCCAAATCCGCAGCCAGATCAGCCACAGTTCCCAAAACAGTTGGGTCAGTATCATACCATTGTGGTGAATACTTCAAGGAGGGAACAAAAGCTGCGACGACGCAATCAGGCTGTTAACGCCATAGTACCAGCCGTCCCACAGTGGCTAAAGTGGTCCGAGCAACCAGTAGTTTGGAGCCGCGAGGATCACCCAGGAGAAATAAATGAAGAGGGAAAACTCGCGCTGGTGGTTGCCCCTCAAGTCGCAGGGTACAAGTTGAGCAAAGTACTGATGGATGGAGGCAGCAGCATCAATATATTATACTATGAACCTTCAAAAGATGAACCTTCAAGAAAAGCAGCTACACCCATCAAGAACAACGTTTCATGGTGTCGTGCCAGGCATATCAGCTCAGCCATTGGG
The DNA here is from genome assembly GCA_947311845.1 of Poa pratensis. Classification (NCBI taxonomy): domain Eukaryota; kingdom Viridiplantae; phylum Streptophyta; class Magnoliopsida; order Poales; family Poaceae; genus Poa; species Poa pratensis. The sequence goes on along the minus strand of CAMZMU010000100.1, from coordinate 21,102,005 downwards.
GCGAGTTAACTTGGAGGTCGCCTTTGGGACACAAAGCAACTTCAGGAGCGAGTACATTTGGTTCGAGGTTGTAGATTTCCAGAGCCCATATCATGCGCTGTTTGGCAGAGAAGCATTCGCAAAGTTTATGGCTAGGCCGTGCTATGTGTACCTAAAGCTTAAAATACCAGGCCCTAGGGGAGTCATCACCATCAATGGCGACAAAAGAATAGCTCAAGAATGCGAAGAGGCGACAAGGCCATAGCCAGAGCAGCTTGCATCGCAGAGAGCGCGCCCATGCGCGAGTCGCAGGAGAATTTTGATGACATCGTGAAGGCCAAGAGGCACCTGCCTGACTTGCGACTTCAGATTACGGCCGCAAGGGAGGCAAGGAAGTCAAAGGCTACGAGCCATTGCCAATAAGGACACATCCCAGGCGTCGCGAGTTGCCATCAGCAGCCGCAGCAAAATTATTAAGAGTTTACATCATCAAGCTGGCCACTCAGGGCTAAAAATTTCAATTCTGGTCGCCACTCAGGCGCGACCGACCCAATGACACTCTGATCGCCACCTAGGCGCGATCGACCCAATTCTGGTCGCCACTCAGGCGCGACCGACCCATGTAACATCTCTGGTTGCCACCTAGGCGCAACCGACCCAAGCATCATTCTGGTCGCCACTCAGGCGCGACCGACCCATGTAACATCTCTGGTTGCCACCTAGGCGCAACCGACCCAAGCATCACTTCTGGTCGCCACCTAGGCGCGACCGACCCTATGTATCATATAATGATTCTGAAATAAAGCATCTCAAACTACCAATTGAGCTGTGAGTCTTTTATTTTTTAATCATTGGTCCCTTGGGGGTGCGGCAGCTTTTTAGCGCGGCCTATTCCTTGGGATCGCCAAACAAGTGGCATTTATCGTGATTATACTCAACCTCTCTTGGATGCGACTTGCACTATGCGGCCAAAGTACTGGGGGTGCGGCGTCAATCGAGTTTGATTGCCTATCATGGCCGCTCTCGACCCTGAACACGCACTTTTTACCTGGGAAATACTGAGCCGCGCAAGGGCCTAAGTGAGGAAAAACCGAGACAAATCATAAGGACCAGCCTATTGGTCGAAACATGTACTGCCAAGAGTACTTAAGCAAACCATAATATTGTCTTATGACACATAAATTCTAACAATTATTACAGACCGCTAAGGGCCAAGATCATCAAACCATTGTTTTCTCTTCTTCACTTGTGCGCAGCTTTTGGCCGGTGGGAAGGAGGAACAGGCGGCTTACCAAGCTTGCCAGAAGGAGCAATCGCAGGCTCGCTGGAGGGCTCTTCAGTCGCGGGCTTGGGGGCTGCAGAGCTGGATACGCCTGGAGAGGGGTTCTTTTCCTGCGGAATCACCGCACTGGATGACGGAGCGGGTAACTTCTCCCATCTGCTTCCATCTGCATTATACTTGCCCATATAGGTCGCAAGATCTATCCCCTCCACCAGTTCAGTCGCGTGGCCGCGCATATCCTTCCAAGTCGTCGCATATTCTGAGGCCGTCAGTTCGGTGCCATCCACCTTCTTCGAGGGCCTACCTTTTGCAACCTTGGCAGCATCAAAAGAAGGATAGTACGTCTTGGCCAAAGCAAGAACATGAGCCGCGCCGGTGCGAGCTGAGGACTCCTTCCAGTCCAAAAAGAACTGAGGCGCCCTAAGCAGTCTTTTTAGCAGCCCTTCAGAATCACCGGGGACTGGCTTGGTCGGCAGCAGGCACTTAGACAGTGATTTCATGGCGTCACAAGTTCTTCGCGAAAAATCGCGGATATACTCCAGCTGTTCTTGAGTACTGCCGCGCTGCTCCTTGGCATCTTCACCTACATCGAGGCATGTCTCCGTCAGCTCTACAACATACAGGCAAAGATAGTAGAGAAAACAGATGCAGATATGAGTCGCAACACATACCAGTTAACTCTTGAGTCATGATGCACACTTTGGCGTGGACAAGGTTATGGGCATCAGAAACTTTCTTCAACTTTTTCTCAAGCTCGCCAATGGAAACAGCCTTAAGCCTTGCGTCCTCATTGGCATCAGCAATGGCGTCTTTCTGAGCACTGACTTGGAGGTCCAGCTGCTGGACCCTCTCTTGGAACTTCTCTTCAACAGTTTTAAGCCGCAGCTCGGTGGCTTTGGCTTGCTCAGATAACTTGAAGCTTTCATCAGATAGCTCGCCCATCCTGGTTTCCCTCTTCTTCAGCTCAGCGTCACGCTGGCCAAGGAGCTCGCGCAGCCTCTCCAGTTCAGAGGGAGTATCCCCCAGCTGCTTTTCCAAGGCAATTTTGGCAGCTGTTATGGAGCTTAGTTCCTCCTACGAAGGGTACATCAGTTAGTAAGTATATATCAACAGCTAAAAGAGAAGCATCAAGTCTCCCTTTACAGTCAAAGAAGAAACTTGATCCTTGGGGGCTAGAGACAGATAACTGGAGATAGAAGTTTACCTTATAAGCCGCAGACAGGTCAGACAGTGCCTTGCGGAGCTCCATGGCTTGCTTGTCATTTGAGGCAATGATAGCCTCTGACAGTCTCTCAGCGCGGCTTGTGGAGGAGGAAGAAGCAACCTCAGCACGCAGAATTGGCGACCGCAGGCTGTCCGCCGCTGGCGACTCAATCACTGGCGCATCAGCATCCTTGGCCATTACATCTATGGAGGAGGGGTTGACCTTCTCCACGTCCTGGATCATAAGGGGATCCGTTCTATCCTCCAGAGCCACCTCTTGGGTGGCTGTGTCAAGAACAGGGACCGTGGCCAGGTCATCAGTGGTGGCCACGCCCTCTACCATGGCGGTATGAGCCGCAGGTGATAAATGCGGCTCAACCGCGGTTCCAGGCTCAGTCGCGGGTTTAGCCGCACTTCTGAAAAAGCAAGGGCATTGTGTGAAGAAGAAGCACATAAGCCAGAATAAAAGTATTATAAGCACAGGGAAAAGTTACTAACTCTGGAGCCATCTTCACAAAGGCCATAAGTTCACCGCTTGACGGTGAGGACAGGCCTTGGGTCCCAGAATCTACGAGCAGAAGTTTTGCGTGTCAGTAGAGGAAAAAGAATAAGCATTCAAGATGACAAGACAACAGAAATTACCAGAGTGGGGACCCATGTCTTCTTCAGCAGAGGCGGTGGCTTTGAAAGCACGCCTGGCAACGAGGAGATCGCGCCCGTAGCAGGTTTGCGACGCTTCGTGGCCTCGGGTTTTCCAGAGCATCAACCTCTGGTTCCTCACGAGATAGCCTCTTGGAGGCTCTACGGGGAGTTGGTCCAGCCGCGGCAACAGAACTCGCGGCTGGCACTGGACTGTCATCCTCGTCCAGTTCAGTCTCTTCACCATCTGAGGCCGCAGAAGCAACAGAAGGGATATCAGCAGTCTCGCTGCCCTCTAGAGTGGGCAGCAACTTCTTTCGTGCGGCACGCTTGGGAGCAGCAGTGCCGGCGACGGTCGCAGGCAGCGACCAGTAGTTCTCATCAGCCTGGATCAGGGAGATATAAGTTGCAGTATTAAGAAAAGGAATGCGACTCAACTACGAAGGCGAAAAGACAGAGAAGAGGAGTTACCTCAAAAGGCTTGTTGTTAACACTGAAAGGGGCAAGCCCCACCTTATCGAAGGAGATGTCCTTCTCCTCAGTCACGCGGGTGACAAATTCCACCCAATCCTCAGGCCTCCAGTCCGAAGCCTTGATACGATCAACGTCAGCAGAGGTGCCTGTGCACTCAAGGAAGGATCGCTGTCGTGGACTCACGGGCTGAATGCGCCATTTGGTCCAGCAAGAGAGAAGATCAAGGCCAGTAAGACCATGACCTATTAAGGCGCGGACTTTGATCAGCGACTCATTGATGAAGGACATGGACGAGTCGCGGGGTTTTGATTTCAGTGCCTCGGTAGGCACGAAGAGGGTGTTAGACCAGGAGGGAAGGCGAGTTTCGCCCTCCGGTGAAGTATCTTGGCAATAGAAGAAAGATTTTTGCCAAGCCCTGGGTCGATTCGCCAGGGCTAGCTTGGGAAGGCAAGAGTTCCTATGGCGTTGAAGAGAGATGGCGCCGACCTGAACGTAGGCGCCACCCTTGGAGACAAGTTGGCTGTTGCAGGTGAAAGAGGCCAGCCATAGATCGATGTTGGGGGCTATGCCAAGATAATCCTCGCACAGCACATGAAAATTGCTCACCTGGAGCATTGAGTTGGGCCCGATGTCGTGAAGACGGAGGCCTAGGCGTTGCAGCAAATTGCGGAAGAAGGGAGAACCTGGCGGCGTGAATCCACGCTCCACGTGCTCCACGAACATCACCAGCTCGTTGGGCTTGGGGCGCGGCTCGATTTCATCGCCTGGCGCCCGCCAGACGCCGTCCTCCTTCGGCGGCAAGAAGCCAGCCTCGGCCAGATCTGCAAGAGTTTCCTCCGTTACCCAGGATCCTTCCCAGTTGCAGGAGATCTTGCGCCTATCGTCAGATGGCTTCGCCTTGGGCGCCATTGCGAGGGGGAGATTGAATTGGGGAACTAGGCTCGGGTCGAGGAAGAAGACGGCGCGGCTAGGGATGAGAAGATTGCAAGGGCAAATGGATAATGACCTAGGTGGCCGCAGCTTATAACTGAAGGGGCCCGCAACTAACGGCATTATCTGTGCTCGCAACCAACGGCACAATTTGCGCCCGCAAAACGAGTAACGGTCCGCAATTAAAGGAAACGAATATTTCCAGAAGAAGAGATGAGTCGCGCAGATGAGTCACAGCTCTGAATCGCATAAGTCAGGAGATTGGTCAGAACGTTTACAGTGCGGCTCAGAGACCATTTCAAGAGGTCAGAAGATTCTCACCGTAAAGTCCTAACCAATCTTGGGGGCTAATGTCGGGGGAATACTTTCTGGATTAACCCGCGGCCCAGTGCGACTTAACTTACTCGCACGGATGAAGGCCCACTTGGGAGCAAGCCCAATATTGAACCGCCATAAGGGAAAGATCTAGAAGACATATCCCGGAGGACGTGAAGACCAAGTAGTCTCCGAGTAGGCCTCTGTGGATGTATTCCTTATGGGGAAGTTTCCTTTTGTAACCTAGCGAGCCTCTGTGTATATAAAGAGGACTCGCAGGACTTAGAGCGGGTCAAGCTATCAAGCCCCAAACCCTAGCTCATACGGCGAGTACCAGATCGGATCGCCTCCATTGTAACACCTCGATTATCATATCAATACCAATCTAGGGTAGGCAGGAAGTAGGTCTTTTACCTCACATTGAGGGGGCCGAACCTGGGTAAATCTGTGTTGATCTTTGTTCCTGCGATCCCAAGCTCGGAGATGCTTGACTCGCGTAATCCCACACCTACGAAGTCATCTATGACACCTGACGTGACAAACCCACGACACCGTGCTCGAGCAGAGAGAGGGAGGGAAGGCGAGCTCGCCGGAGAGCTCACCTAGGGGCGGCGAGGATGCAGGGGAGAGGTCGGAGGCGAAGGAAGAGACGATGGCGCGCTCGGGGGAGCTCTCAGGTCCCGCATGCACGGCCGGAGTCCATGGCGACGGCGGTGGTGCCCTTCTCGGGTCGAGGATGGGCACGGCGTCCACGGGCAGTCTCTGAGCAAAAAGAAAGGGGGAGAGGTTAGGCCTCGACGAGGGGAGCTCCGCGGGCCAAAAATGGCGGAGGGAGGGAGAGGATCGCCGGCAGTCATTGCTCGACGCCGGCGGTTGCCGAAGCTCAACCTTCTTCTCCCGGGGAGCAGAGGGCAGGAGCTTGGGCGTTGCTTCCTGGGAGGGGAGAGGGATATGGTGTGCGTGTTCTGGGAGGGAGAGAGGGGCAGGGGAGTGAGCACGGGCTGAGGATGGACAGGGGTAGTCTCCTATGGTTTTTCGGGCCAGGGTCAAAGGAGGGGGAGGGGAGCACATCCATTGGCTCTGGAGGGCGGTGCAGGTGTGGGCAGGGTGGAGCTGGTCGGAGGACGTGTTGTGGCCAGTGGGGAGTGAGGGGAGTGAGCTCCCATTGGGCATGGAGAGAAAAGAGAGAAGAAGAGTGGTGGAGAGGGAGATGGGGGGATGACATGGGGGTCCTAGCTGACTAGGACACTCCTCTGGCCAGAGAGGTGAGAGGGGAGTCGATGGTGAGAGAGGGGAGGGCTGGTTTAGGTTAGGTTTAGAGTTTTGGGTCAACACTAACTTGTTTTTATTAATTTTACTAGCAAGACTAAAAATGAACCACACCATGAGCTAAGCAACACATGTGTGTGGTGACCTAATTGAGGTGATGCAAAAGTTTCCAAGCCTAAGAGGATGAAGAAAGAATTTTAAAAACTAAGCAAGTGGTGAAAAATGACCAAATGGTCACTGGTTTGAGTAGGCCTAAAAACACAGATGGATTTATGTTAAAACAAACTCAAAAGGGGGCAAACTAAGCACAAACAAGAAGTATGAAGTTCAGTGAGCAAGAGTGTCAAGTTGGATGTCAAAGAAGACACAAGGGTTGCTTAATCTAGGGCTCTAGATTGGCTATGTTTTAACAAACAAGAAGATCAAAGTCTCCAAGTTTTTATCTAGAAAAATTAATAAAAGTGATACTAGTAGGTTTCTGACAAAACTAGAGGGCTAAAGAAATCAACTAAATCAACCAAGCAAGAGTTGACTAAAATCAAACAAAAGTTTTTACTATTTTGGAAAATTCTAGATTAACACCACAATTCTAAAAGAGGTAATACATTCCACTCAAACAAGACAAGCAAAGCAAACATTTAGATACCAAATCAAAACATGTGCATCAAATGGTGCTACAATCAATCACCACATGAATACTCATAAAATAACAAACTCAAGTCAAGCAATTCAAACACAAACCAATAACAATCAAAAATTTACAAAACATTTAATATTATAAGGTGATATAGTGATCACACATAATCATGACAAGATGATGTTAAAAATTACCTCCACTCATATTTTGCTATCTTTCAAAAGGCTTGATAAAAACAAACATAGGAGTAATATATCTCCAACTTGTATCATTTTCAAAAGGTGTTTTGAAAACAGGAGTTTTAGAATAAGGTATGTTGATCCTTGCAACACATCAAGGTTTTAAAAGTAAGTAGGAGATGTTAAATAGATCTCCATAGCTTTGGAAACACTTAGATTTTTGGAAACTTCTACTTTCTAAGATAGTAGGCCTTTGGGGTTGTATTTAAAATCAAGACATCCTTGAAAAATAGTTTGGCCAAACTAAGATTGGAGAAGACCTATGGGTTATTTCTCTTGTCATGACATGATCACCAAAATTAAAATGACATGTTAAATTAGTTGAGTTCAAAGGTTAGTGTTTTCAGTGGTTGTTAACTCAATCAACAAAGCAGACAAGGTCAAACAGAGGAATCAGGAGTGAAACACAAGCATTAGTGAAGCATTTCAAAAAGTTTTTGTTGACTCTGATTTTTGGCTCTACAAAAACTGTGTTTTTCTAGCTTCCCAAAATTGGGGCGTTACATCGAGGTCGAGGATGCTCCCGTCGATGTGGCGCACAAACAAATCACGCAAAAATCACACGGGTGCGTGATTGCGTGGATCACACGTTCGCTGGGAGACCCCAAGAGGAAGGTATGATGCAGTGTAGCCAGTTTTCCCCAGTATGAAACCAAGGTTTAATCGAACCAGTAGGAGCAAGAAATCACTTCTGAAGGTTGTTGGTGGCGCCGTTTACTCGATCACCAACGTGGAATCTGCACACAACACAATCAAACTACTTTGCCCCAACGAAACAGTGAGGTTGTCAATCTCACCGGCTTGCTGAAAACAAAGGATTAAACGTATGGTGTGGAAAACAGTAGTAAATTGCAGAGAATGAAAAGGAACAGTGTTTGCAGTTGGTTGTATTATCAGTGTAAAAGAATGGACCGGGGTCCACAGTTCACTAGTGGTGTCTCTCCATAAAAGATAACTAACATGCTGGGTGAACAAATTACAGCTGGGCAATTGACAAAATATTGAGCGCATGACAATGCATATATATGACATGATGATACTATGATATTCATGTGGGCATTACGACAAAATACATAGACCGTTATCCAACATCGTCTATGACTAATAATCCACCGCCAGGTTGTCATACCGAGTTCCCCGTTGGTATTAAGTTGCAAGCAACGGATAATTGCATTAAGTAATGTGCGTAATGTAAACAAATGCATTAGACCTAACGGCGCACCCTTAAGCTAAGCATCGGTTATTTTATCCTAGTGGCAACAGCACATCCACAATCTTAGAAGTTGTTGTCACTCTCCCAGATTACCGGAGGCATGAACCCACTATCTAGCATAAATACTCACTCTTGGAGTTACAAGCATCTACTTGGCCAAAGCATCTACTAGTAACGGAAAGCATGCAAGATCATAAATAACATATAAGATAGATTGATAATCAACTTGACATAGTATTCAATATTCATCGGATCCCAGCAAACACAACATGTAGCATTACAATAAGATGATCTTGATCATGATAGGCAGCTCACAAGATCTAAACATGATAGCATAAAGTGGAGAGACAACCATCTAGCTACTGCCATGGACCCGTAGTCCAAGGATGAACTACTCACGCATCACTCCGGAGGCAGGCATGGTGATGTAGAGCCCTCCGGTGATGATTCCCCTCTCCGGCAGGGTGCCGGGAAGAGCTTCTGAACCCTCCCGAGCTAGGGTTGACGGCGGCGGCGTCTCTGGAACTTTTCGTGGATAATGGCTCGGGTATTTAGGGTTTTCGCGTCGGGAAGAATAAATAGGCGAAAGGGCGGCGGCTGCGGAGCCACGAGGGCCCCACACCACCCCACGGCGCGGCAGGGGGGCCCGCGCGGCCCCATGGTGTGGGTGCCACGTGGCCCTCCTCCGTCTCTCCTCTGGACTCCGTCTTCGTGTTGGAAAAATAGGAGGTTCTGTCCAAGTTTCGTCCAATTCCGAGAATATTTCCAGACTAGCTTTTCTGGAATACAAAAACAGCAGAAAACAGGAACTGGCACTGTGGCATCTTGTTAATAGGTTAGTCCCAGAAAATGCATAAAAATGCTATGAAGTGTATATAAAACATGTAACAATTGGTATAATATCAACATGGAACATCAGAAATTATAGATACGTTTGAGACGTATCAAGCATCCCCAAGCTTAGTTCTACTCGTCCTCGAGTAGGTAAAACGATAAAAACAAAATAATTTCTGAGGTGACATGCTACAATCATAATCTTGATCAAATAATACTGTAAAGCACATGTTATGAATGAAGTGATCCAGGTCAATGGTCTATAGTTTGCTAGCAAGTAGATAATGAGCAAACAACTGAATCATATAAGCAAAAACTTTTCATGAATAGTACTTTCGAGACAAGCATCAAAGAGTTTTGCATAAGAGTTAACTCATAAAGCAATAGATTCTAAGTAAAAGGTATTTAACCAACACAAAGGAAGATTTAAGTTTCAGCAATTGCTTTCAACTTTCAACATATATATCTCATGGATATTTGTCAACACAAAGCATATAATAAGTGCAATATACGAGCATATAAAAATTGTTGCACCAAAGTTGACACTAGTGTTTGCTTCTAAGATAGAAAGAAGTAGGAAAACTGACTCAACATAAAAGTAAAAGAAAGGCCCTTCGCAGAGGGAAGCAGGGATTAAATCATGTGCTAGAGCTTTTTAAGTTTTTGAAATCATATAGAGAGTAAAAATAAGTTTTGAGAGGTGTTTGTTAATTGTCAACGAATCAGAAAATGGAAAGTACAATATGACCCCTGCCAACCAGACTTTTAAGAGCGGCTCCCATGAAGGACGTTATTTCTACCAGCAAGGCAGATCATCCCTCTTTCTCTTTTGTTTACACATGCAGATATTTCACTGTTTGTCATTGCTTGACTGATAAATCAGGGCAAAAATGTGAAGAGAATTAAGCGGTTAAAGTTGTAATTAATTGGGACTGGGCACCCCATTTGCCAGCTCTTTTTGCAAAATTAATGGATAAGCGGATGTATATGCCGCTAGTCCGGTGGTAAAGTCTGTTTGACAGTTGACATAAAGACATCCACCCCGTCCTCATGAGCTTGGTAAACATTGACACAAAATAGGAGTAATAATTTTAATAGTTTAAAGGTAGCACATGAAAAATTTACTTGGAATGGCAAGGAAATACCACATATAGGTAGTTATGGTGGACACAGATGGCATGGATTTTGGCTCAAGGTTTTGGATGCACGAGAAGCATTCCCTCTCAGTACAGAGTTTAGGCTAGCAAGGTTATTTGAAGCAAACACAGGATATCAACCGACACAGCAAGGCTTATATGAAAACATATTGCAAGCATTATAAGACTCTACACTGTCTTCCTTGTTAACCAAACCCTTTTACTAGAAAATATCTAGACCTTAGAGATACCAATCATGCAAACCAAATTTCAACGAGCTTTACGGTAGTTTTTCATTAATAGGTTTTAACTACATGATACAAAAGCTTAAACATGAACTACTTGATAACTCAAAACAATTGACAAGTATCAAATTATCCAATACAATGATCTACAAGAATATGTAAGCTTTTTCCATTATACCATCTACCACATGCAACATTTTCTGTTCCAACCAAACACCAATCAATTTATTTCAACATAAACTCTCCAAACAATTATAAGTGAAGCAAGAGAGTACTTTCTTTAAAAGAACTAACAGCTCTGAATAAGAGATGCATGCAAAACAGGAGCTAAAAGCATAGCAATAGCTAGATAAGAATACTCAACAAGTATAAGTGAAGAATAGGAGTATTCATATGAAAAAGCGGAGCGTGTCTCTCTCCCAATCAAGAATGCTGGGGTCCAATCAAGTTGACCATAAGAAAAATAAAATACTGAAAATAAAAGCACACAGACGCTCCAAGTAAAGCACATATGATGTGAAAGAATTAAAATATAGTTTCACTAGAGATGACCTGATAAGTTGCTGATGAAGAAGGGGATGCCTTGGGCATCCCCAAGCTTAGACGCTTGAGTCTTCTTGAAATATGCTGGGGTGATCCATGGGAGCATCCCCAAGCTTAAGCTCTTCACTCTTCTTGATCACATTATATCATCCTTCTCTCTTGACCCTTGAAAACTTCCGCCACACCAAACTCAGAGTAATTCTCATTAGAGGGTTAGTGCACAATCAAAAACTCACATGTTCTATAAGGACACAAACATGACCGTTACTTTTAACATTAGCTACTGCCACTGATGTTATGTGAAGCTCTTCCCCCTAAAAAAGAATTCCACTCAACACTAGTAAAAGAGAGAATGCGAAAAATAAAAGACAGAATCTGTCTAAACAGAACAGTCCGCAAAGACGAATTTTTTCGAGGCACTTATGTTGCTCAGATCGAAAAACTTTAAACTAACGAAAGATGAGTACATATCTGAGGATCACGCACAAAAAATTGCAGATTTAAATAATTTTTCTGTGATTTTACAGAAGTAAAACGGTGAACAGCAGAAATTGTTCCTGCGCAGAAATCCAAATCTAGCATCATCTTCCTATTAGAGGCTCCACTTGGCACAACAGGCGATAAAATAAAGATACAAAGGAATTGTTACAGAAGTAAACAACTCCTTGACTCAAAAAGAAAAGAAAAATTGCAGAAATAAAATAATGGGTTGTCTGCCATAAGCGCTTTTATTTAACGCCTTTCAGCTAGGCTAGAATATTTTAATGATGCTCACATAAGGATAAGAGTTGAAACATAAAAGAGAGCATCAAGAAGCATATATAAAACATGTTTAAATCTAACACTCTTCCTATGCATAGGAGTCTTGTAAGAAAACAAGTCAATGAAGCACAAAGTGACTAGCGTAGGAAGGCAAAACAAGTGCAACTTCAAAACTTTCAGCATATAGAGAGGTGATTTAGTACCATGAAAATTTCTACAACCATATTTTCCTCTCTCATAATAATTTTCAGTAGCATCATGAACAAACTCAACAATATAACTATCACATAAAGCATGCTTTTCATGATCTACAAACACATAATTTTTATCAAGCTCAAAAATAATGGGATTAAAACTTTCAAACCCACTTTTAACCATTTTATAACAAGATGATTGATCATTCTCAAGAGGTATGGGACTCCACCTAGATAAAGTCAAGACCTCTCCAATCCCATTTTCATTTTCTAAACATTTTCTCATTACCATGCATTTCGAAATTACGCACAAATAAAGGATTATCATAAGATTTATCAAAATAGCATGAATTATCATAAATAACAGTAGCATACTCATTTCCACAAGTTTTACTCATAGGGAATATTTCAAGAGAATCCACAGGAACATAACATTCATCCTCCTTTGATAAGGATGGAGGGTGATCAAATAATGTAAAAGGTAAAGAGTTACTCTCATTAGAAGGTAGGCATGGGTAGCTAATCCATTCTTCCTTCTTTTGTTCATCACTCTCCTCCTCTTTTTCATCCAATGAGCTTTCAGCTTCAACAGTAGTTTCTTCTTCTACAGGTTCCTGCAAGACAATGGTCTCTTCTTTTTGAGGATGTCTTTTCTCAAGAAATTCAGTAATATAAGGATTATCATTATAATACTCAAGGCAATATCCAAGCATAGCAAAAGTATCAGATCTATAAGGAGAATCATCATCGTGAATATAACCAGCAATTTCATAGCCACCCTTAAAAACAACAAATTCTTCAATTTGTTCAAGATTATCAAAGTCATAGTTTCCCTTAGCATAAGCAGCCAAGGTTTCATTATCATTATAATCACATTGGAAAGGGAGGTGTTTATGCCTTCTACAGTAAAACGATTCATTAAAGCAGTAGGATTCATCATAAGTAGAGCACAAGTTTTTAGCAAAATAATTCAATCTACTTATTTGTTCCCATAAATATGTCCCTTTTTTAGAAAAGCGGTATTCCTTATAATAATTTTGTTGTTCCTCCGTGAACCCACTTAGCCAACAAAATTTTGTTTCAAAGAGAGAAGCCATTGATATCAAGTAAACAACTAGACATAATAACAAACCGAAATAAACTAGATGCAGAAAACTAATTTTTTTGTGTTTTTGATAATTAAAAGCGAGCAAGACTAGATAAAAATAAACTAAGCAAGACAATAACAAAGTAAAGAGATTGGAAGCGTGAAACTCCCCTTGCAGAAATCCTCTTGCTCCCCGGCAACGGCGCCAGAAAATATGCTTGATTGCGTGGATCACACGTTCGCTGGGAGACCCCAAGAGGAAGGTATGATGCAGTGTAGCAGCAGTTTTCCCTCAGTATGAAACCAAGATTTAATCGAACCAGTAGGAGCAAGAAATCACTTCTGAAGGTTGTTGGTGGCGCCGTTTACTCGATCACCAATGTGGAATCTGCACACAACACAATCAAACTACTTTGCCCCAACGAAACAGTGAGGTTGTCAATCTCACCGGCTTGCTGAAAACAAAGGATTAAACGTATGGTGTGGAAAACAGTAGTAAATTGCAGAGAATGAAAAGGAACAGTGTTTGCAGTTGGTTGTATTATCAGTGTAAAAGAATGGACCGGGGTCCACAGTTCACTAGTGGTGTCTCTCCATAAAAGATAACTAACATGCTGGGTGAACAAATTACAGCTTGGCAATTGACAAAATATTAAGCGCATGACAATGCATATATATGACATGATGATTACTGTGATATTCATGTGGGCATTTGATGCACCTAAAATGCATCAACTTTTCCAAGCACTTTGCTTCATAATTTGCTCCGGAATCTCCCCATATTTGAATAAACCTGCTGAATCTGACGCTGTTTTTAGCAAAGTCTCGTTTCTGGTTATTTTTGCAGGAAATTAAATCGAGGAAAAATACCACGTCATTTTTTATGGAAAAGGAGGACAACGTGCAAAGGATGGACACGAGGAAGCGCCGGTGGCCCAAAATAGGGGGCCCCACGCGGCCAGTTCCTTGGGCCGCGTGGGCCCACCTAAATGGAGCCTCGGGCGCCGCCTCTCCTTCGGCTTTTCGCGTACCCCCTCATATATACGAAAAAGTGGGTGCCCTAGGAGGGGGAGAGCTTTCGCGAAACAGAGCGCCGCCACCACCACGATCTTCATTTTCGGAGACAGATTGATCCAGGATTTCTCCTCCGGTGGAGGGATCCGGAGACCGCCTTCACCGCCATCTTCACCGCCTTCATCTCTATCGACCATGAGCTCCCTCTCCATCACCATGTGTGAGTAGTCCGCTGTAGGCATGTGAGGTGGATGGGGATTGGATGAGATTGATCATGTAATGATACCCGTTGTTCGAGATCTTAGGGGTTTATCTTGAGGATATTTTTGTATTGTGTTGATGCACTTATGCTATGTTTAATGCTTGCTACTAGGGCCCGAGTGGCATGATTTCAGTACTGAACTTATTTTGCTTCATCATATAATTGAGTTTGGTATTTATCTGCAAAGTGTATCACCTACTATTATGTTGAACCTGCGAACCCTAAAAGTGACAATATAGGGAAAACAAGGGGGAGATGTTTTAGTTTGAGGATTCTATGTGTTCATGAAGTGTTAATGCGTTGTTCCGGGCTATTCGAAAGGGTAGACCTTAATTACCTGTAGTTCCAAGTTGGCCCCGGTGAAATGGGCAGGTAGGACAATAGATGTTGTGCAAATTCTCTTGGTTAGTACGCACAACTAATTATGGAACACATACCTACATATATCGGAGTTAGAGATAAGTCCCATTGCTATTTATATCTTATTATATGATCAATCTTATTCATGCAACACCCCGCTATCACCTCATGCCTACGTTTTAAATCTCTGAGTTACACTTTCACTTTTCCGGTGAAAACTGGGAAACCCTTGTTCACTACTGCTGTTCTATTTGCTACTTGAATCATACTACTGCCATCACTATCACTGCTGCAAGTTTATTGATATACAGGTGTGGTTGAGAGTGACGCCTCAATTGCCAAAGTCTTATTGGTATTCTTGTGTTCCCATCGTGTCGAACTATAAATTTGGGTAATACTTCCCAACAAAGATTTCAGCGATCCCCTATACTTGTAAGCCGGGGAGCCTAGCTTTATTGGTAAGACAACTTGTTATCATTTATTTAGACAAAGGATTCATCATGGGGAGGCAGGCAAGGGAAAAGGGATGTTTGCTTTGGTACCCGTCAATCATTTTGAATCCCGCTTTCATTGACCTTATTATTTCCTGCACTTGCTTGTTCCCAACTATGGGAAAGGAAAAGAATACTCCGATGGAAGTAAGGCCTTCAACTACTCGTAGAGGTACTGATTTGCCAAGTAGGCCAAACTTTTCACCTAATGTTGCTTCTGCTATTGTTGCTAAGAAGAAAGAAACATCTTTATCTAGTTCACCATTGTCTAAGATGTCTACTAGTATTGAAAATAATTTAATATGTGGTAGCATAGACAAAGAAGTGACACCTGGAACATCTGAGATAACTGAAACACCTGAATCTGCTATTATTGAAAATGTTGAGTCTGAATTAGAACATAATGAATACTGTGATGATGAACATGAAACTTCTTCTGAGGAAGAGGATGCATTTACTATGGCTTTTATGGATTCGAATTTTGATAAATTGGATAAACTTGATATCTATAAAAATTCTCCTCTTGATGATTATTTCCCTGTTACTGAGAAAATGAATGCTCCAGCTATTAAAATTAAAGACAAAGATTATGAGTTTAGTGTTGATCCTGAAATAATTGAAAAAGCTCTGTGCAATTTCTTATAATGAGTTGCTGACAGAGCTTATCGCTCTGTAAATAATTGAAAAAGCTGAGAAGTATAAGTTTTATGGGAGAGACAATGAGTTCCCTTTTGAACACATTGCTGATTTGCATGATTTATCTGTGTTATTTGGTAAAGATGAAATCCACCAACGCCATTATTTCTTAAAGTTGTTTCCTTTTACTTTGGGAGGAAATGCTAAAACTTGGTATAATCGTTTAGAACCTAGATGTATTACTAGCAAGGAGGAATGCTTGCAGGTATTTTATAATAAATATTTCCCTGCTGAT
Source organism: Poa pratensis (assembly GCA_947311845.1). NCBI lineage: Eukaryota > Viridiplantae > Streptophyta > Magnoliopsida > Poales > Poaceae > Poa > Poa pratensis. The sequence continues at coordinate 21,085,966 of CAMZMU010000100.1, read as the reverse complement.
AAGATTCATGGTTTAACTATTGAGATTAGCAACTTTTCACAAACAGAGAAGGAGGATTTACCCCAAGCTTGGGGGAGGTACAGTAAGATGGTTAGGAAATGTCCTACCCATGGCTTCAAGAATAATGAAATACTTGATATATTTTACAATGGACTAACTGAAAATACAAGAGGCTATCTTGATAGTATTGCAGGTAGTGTTTTCAGGGAAAGGACCGTTGATGAAGCAATTGAGTTATTGGAAACTATCTCTAGAAACTATGAAGATTGGAATATTGAAATAATAGATGACAGAGAGATATTTCCAGAGAAGAAAGGAGGTATTCTTGAATTAAACAATGAGGCAATGAAGGGAGCCTCCAAGGATATGAAAGAGAAGGGAATTAAAACCTCTCATCTTAAGGAATTATCTGAAATGGCTGTTAAACTTCCTATTGATCGACCATGTTTTCCAATCCCAGTTAATGCTATAAGCTCTTTGGAAGGTAATGAAAAGGTAACACCTCCTATTGATGTATCATATGTTAATGATTTTGCTTATCATAATAAACCTGAAGAGCATGATATTAGAATGAATATGATGGAAAACTCTCATAAAATTAAATTCCTTCGTGAAAATATAAATGCTAGTGTGGGAGAAGTTAGAAGAATTCTTAAACACTGTGAAATGATGAATAATCAAATTGAACAAATGGTTTCTCTTCAAAATCAATTGTATGAAAATCTTATTGAGAAGAAACAAGTTTGTGGGGTTAGTACTAGAGGTGGTGCAAGTACTCAGGACCCTGACTATCCTGAAAACCATCCCAAGAGAAAAGAGCAAGAGGCTCTCAAAAGGAAATCTTCTGCAGGAAAATCTCCCAATGGAAACAAAGGCATTGATGATTCTCAAGAACAAGACAATGATATTTCTATTTCTGGTGCTGAGACCGAAGATGATAATGTTGAAGAAGGGGAATCATCTCCACCTGAAGAAGATCAACATGAAGTTGAAAATATTGCAGAACCTGAACCCCTAAAAAGGAAGACCCTCAACCATCTACTGAGAAGAACAAAAAGAAGAATCATCCAAATCCACAAAAAGGTAAAGAGAGGGATCCATGGGTACAAAAGACCCATACCATATCCCCAAGAGGTAATGAAATCTTTGGATGATGCTAGGTTTGAGAATTTTTTTGAGTTGATTAAAAATTTATGTTTGCAAATTCCTCTTGTTGATGCTATTAAAATTCCTCCATACTCAAAATATATGAAATATATTGTCACTAATAAAAGGAAGATACCTAATGATGCAATTACTGCTATGCTTGCTGATTATTCATTTGAAGGAAAATTGCCTGAAAAGCGTGGAGATCCTGGTGTTCCGGCTATTCCTTGTCGTATTAAAGAAACTTATGTGAAATATGCACTATGTGATTTAGGAGCTGGTGTTAGTGTTATGCCTTTCTCTTTATATAAGAAACTTAACCTAAATAAATTGGTTCCAACTGAAGTTTCATTGCAAATGGCTTATAAATCAACTGCTGTGCCTATAGGTATATGTGAGGATGTTCCTATCTCTATTGCTATTGTGTTAATTCCTACAGACTTTGTTATATTAGAAATGCATGAGGATGATAATCTATCTATTATTCTTGGAAGACCCTTTTTAAACACTGCAGGAGTTGTGATAAATTGCACTGAGAGCAAAGTGACATTTAATGTCAAAGGAAATGAGCATACTATCTATTTTCCCAAGAAGAATCCTGTTACAATGGTAAACAAGAGTGTGAATTCTATTCAAAGAAATACTATTATGATTGGAAGCTTTGAAATTGCACTACCACCTCCTGAACCAAAATATGCTATCTTGATGATTGGAAACTATTCCAATCAAGTATGAGGTATCTTGAAACTCTTCTTTATATCTATAAAATAAGAATCATGTATTATATCTTTTGCATATTATTAATGAGACTTGATCAACCTCATTACTAATGTGGAAATGATGAAAACTTGATTCCCATAAAAATTTGTATTGCATTTTAATTTTATTTATCTTAGAATTTTAGAGTATATGCATAATCATAATTATTTCAGAGTTCAGAAATTCCAGAATATGAAGTTTGAAAAATTCTCTTTAGAAAATTGTCTCTGAAAATTCCAGAAAAATTTGGAGGTAAGTTATTTAACCAGAGGGACCATCTGCCAGAAGTGGGACACCAGGAGGCCACCAGGGACCAAAATGGGTGTCCCACGCGCCAAAAAATGGGGTGTCCCACGCGGCTAGATTCCTTGGCCGCGTGGGACCCACCAACTTTGTCCCAGGTGGTGTTTGGTGAGTGCCTTGTGCCCATCTCCTTCCCTCGACAGAAAACCACTTCCAGGTATTTTTCCCAAATTTTCCCGAGCTCGTTCTTCCTGCTATTCTTGGATCTCCAAGTTTAGGGCAGATTTTTTAAATCTGTTTGGTGGATTGCTCCTTCGTATGTGACTCCTCCACCCATCCAATTATTTTTTGTTCTTGTGCCTCATGTATGAAGTATTTTGCTTCACTAGGTGTCACCTAATATGCTTGAGAAATCCATGGATTTAAGTTTTCTAGTTGATATGGATGCATGATATTGATATGGAGACTAGTTATGGATGGCTCAATGTTGTTTTAGAGTGCTACATCTTAATTTTTGTTGAATATTATTTATGGGCAGCAAGGTACCATGATGAACAAAGGCAAGGCATTGCTTGGGATGAGCTCAAGACCGAGGAGAAGAGCATCTAAAGTCTCCCTTAATTATGATGACAACCATCTTTGGGAGGATGATGCAGTTTTTGTGGGGGAGAAGCTGAAGATCCATACAACTAGATGGCAAGACCCCCATGTTCTTGAGCAGTGGGGATGATAGAAGACTTCGACACCTTCGCCAATGCAACTGGTTTGCTTCAGTTTGCCCAAAATCCACGAGGTACATACGAGGAACTCTCGCGAGAATTCCTCTCCACATTCAGGTTTGAGGGCCCTGAGATCTACAAGCACAGTAAGAAGAGTAAGGCACCCAATCCTACCTTTGTTTGTAAATTTACTATGAGAGGGAGCGCCATGTTATGTCTTTGGAGGAGTTTTGCAAAGCTATTGGTGTGGAAAACAGGGGTAGTTGGGATGAAACCCGTGCTGACTCCAACCAGGAGCTTGTTGCATTTTGGCACTCTATTTCTGTACTCTCATGATAGATTGAATAGGGGTAAATTTACTCATATACACCACCCAAGTTTGAGATACTTTGCGTTGTTCCTTGCAAGAGGATTTCTTGCTAGAGACAACAATTCTGCTTGCACGGGACCAATGGTTTATTTACTTAAATGTGCAAAAGAAAACACCACATGTGAGTATAACTTGGGAGTCATTCTTGCTAGATCCTTGCATACGGCTGTGAGTAGAAATATTACTGATCAAACCCCTATTTATGCTGGTGCTATTGCTACTTTAGTGTATGAATACATTAAAGATGAAAGAGGTTATGGTGATAACATGGGTACTCCTGTGATGGAGTCCAATTTACTCGATTTTGCTTTGACTACCCGTATGGATATAAGTGTATGCATGGGGATCATTATTGGTATAACTATTTGAGTACTAATGGACAAAGAGTGCCCATTAGGCTCCCCCGTGCTGACCTTTTTGACAGGAGTACCGGAAAATGGACGTGGAAGAGATGCCGCCTCAAGAGGAGCCACAAGACTCAGGAATGCAAGGCTACCCATATGGTTACTTCCCTGGAGGTGGAAGTGGATACAACTACTACCCGGGATACTAGCTTGATCGCAAGCTTGGGGGAGTACCTCTCTCCCTTTCCATTCATTGTGTTATATCACTGTTATCTTGTTATGTTTTAGTTTCTTGTTCTAAAAATCACAAAAACACAAAAATTTTTCTTTTGTTTAGTTACTTCTGGACATTTACTTTATGCATCTTAAAACTAAAAAGAACAAAAACATTTTTGTTTTATTGAATCCAAAGTGAAAACGGAGGTGCAGGAATTGCTGAAATCTGCTCACTGTTCTATTTTACATATTTTCTCTGTAACTCCGAATGAGCTAAAATTTTAACCACTACTGCAACTTTTCATAACCTACACACCCGTAAATTATGAGATTTTTCTGAAGTGTCTAGGTACGGTAAAAACAGTACTGTATGCCGTAGCATTTTATGGCAGATTTGAGTTTTTATTGCGCAGTTCAAATTGGGAGAGGAGAACAACAATGATGAGTTGATGTGCATGAAGTGGATGAAAGGTATGACACCTTTGCCCTGCTTATGTGGACTTTTTAATAACAGCAAGTGCGCACATCATAGTTTCTTTAACATCTAGGGAAGTGGTAGCAAATGTTTATCTTCTCCGTGTTCTAGTATGTTATATTATGATGCAAGTGAGATAATATGTAGCGACAACACTTGGATGTGAGTTGAGTAATTGTGGCTCTAAACAAAGGTCTACGCATCCCATTGTGCTTGCTAAACTTGCCAACCAAAGAATAAAAGAATTTTTCAAATGATAAACATGAAGTCATATGCTTGACAAGCTTAGTGGCTGGGAGTTAACTTAAATGTGCTGACACATGGAAAGCTTTCAACATTGCACTAAATTATATTTAGTTGATATCATGTACCTTTGTTTATGGATGCTTATCATGTGCGAAATAAATGTGGAAACTTAGTAAGTTTGAGGAGTAAGAATAATTGGCTAGAGAGACGCCTGGGCCGCCAACCTAAGCCATGCATCATTCATGGTGGAAATTTACAGCGTATCATAGTGAACATTCAGTGATGCACCTCATAATAAAAAGCTACACAAATAGTAAATAAAAGAGTGCTGAGATTGTTCATTGTCTGTTTATCTTGTCGTTTCGACATGGGCTTGTTCCATGTCTTGGGACAAGAGGTACCCCAGTTGACGCTCTTGATGACGCTTTTATTACTTGCAATGACTGAAAAAACTCGAACTTGCCTAGTGACCAGAGTTGAGTAGCACGTGGTGTAGGCACTCGTATTCACGGGGCATGAGACTTTCAACCTCTAGTTGGTCAAGCATATGAGTCATACTAGGGAACACCAAATGGTTTGATAAAACTGAGAGCAAGGTTGTAAGCACAATGAGTTCATTAGTCAATAAAAGAAAGAATCAAAAGATCAAAAAACTTGTCTTGATTCAATTAAAAGCGATGCAAGAACCATTGTTTATTTCTACAGTTGGGCAAACTCATCCAAGTATTGACACTTCATGATATTTCTCTTGCAACATGTATAAATGCTTTAACACTGATTAGATATACCTTTGCTAGCATTTTGTTATTTGTTATGGAAATTATGTTTTGAATACTTGTTGGTATTAAATGGTGTTACATATGCAATGCAAAGTTCTTGTCAAAGTCTTTTTATCGCTTCTGCACTATGTTTGAGTTGTTCGAGGACAAACAACGAGCTAAGCTTGGGGAGCTGATGCACCTAAAATGCATCTACTTTTCCATGCACTTTGCTTCATAATTTGCTCCGGAATCTCCCCATATTTGAATAAACCTGCTAAATCTGACGCTGTTTTTTAGCAAAGTCTCGTTTCTGGTTATTTTTGCAGGAAATTAAATCGAGAAAAAATACCACGTCATTTTTTATGGAAAAGGAGGACAACGTGCAAAGGATGGACACGAGGAAGCGTCGGAGGCCCAAAATAGGGGGCCCCACGCGGCCAGTTCCTTGGGCCGCGTGGGCCCACCTAAATGGAGCCTCGGGCGCCGCCTCTCCTTCGGCTTTTCGCGTACCCCCTCATATATACGAAAAAGTGGGTGCCCTAGGAGGGGAGAGCTTTCGCGAAACAGAGCGCCGCCACCACCACGATCTTCGTTTTCGGAGACAGATTGATCCAGGATTTCTCCTCCGGTGGAGGGATCCGGAGACCGCCTTCACCGCCATCTTCACCGCCTTCATCTCCATCGACCATGAGCTCCCTCTCCATCACCATGTGTGAGTAGTCCGCTGTAGGCATGTGAGGTGGATGGGGATTGGATGAGATTGATCATGTAATGATACCCGTTGTTCGAGATCTTAGGGTTTATCTTGAGGATATTTTTGTATTGTGTTGATGCACTTATGCTATGTTTAATGCTTTCTACTAGGGCCCGAGTGGCATGATTTCAGTACTGAACTTATTTTGCTTCATCATATAATTGAGTTTGGTATTTATCTGCAAAGTGTATCACCTGCTATTATGACAAAATACATAGACCGTTATCCAACAGCGTCTATGACTAATAATCCACCGCCAGGTTGTCATACCGAGTTCCCCGTTGGTATTAAGTTGCAAGCAACGGATAATTGCATTAAGTAATGTGCGTAATGTAAACAAATGTATTAGACCTAACGACGCACCCTTAAGCTAAGCATCGGTTATTTTATCCCTAGTGGCAACAGCACATCCACAATCTTAGAAGTTGTTGTCACTCTCCCAGATTACCGGAGGCATGAACCCACTATCTAGCATAAATACTCACTCTTGTAGTTACAAGCATCTACTTGGCCAAATCATCTACTAGTAACGGAAAGCATGCAAGATCATAAATAACATATAAGATAGATTGATAATCAACTTGACATAGTATTCAATATTCATCGGATCCCAGCAAACACAACATGTAGCATTACAATAAGATGATCTTGATCATGATAGGCAGCTCACAAGATCTAAACATGATAGCATAAAGTGGAGAGATGATGGCGTGAATCACACGCTCGTTGGGAGACCCCAAGAGGAAGGTATGATGCAGTTCAGCAGCAAGTTTTCCCTCAGAAAGAAACCAAGGTTATCGAACCAGTAGGAGCAGCAACTCTTCAGAAGGTTGTTGGTGGCGCCGTACTCGATCACCAATGCGGAATCTGCACACAACACAATCAAACTACTTTGCCCCAACGAAACAGTGAGGTTGTCAATCTCACGGCTTGCTGAAAACAAAGGATTAAACGTATGGTGTGGAAAATGAGTATTAAATTGCAGAGAATGAAAAAGGAACAGTTTGCAGTTTGTGGTTGTTTAATCAGTGTAAAAGAATGGACCGGGGTCCACAGTTCACTAGTGGTGTCTCTCCATAAAAGATAACTAACATGTTGGGTGAACAAATTACAGCTGGGCAATTGACGAATAGTGAGCGCATGACAATGCATATACATGACATGTTGACTACTATGATATTTAATTGGGCATTACGACATAATACATAGACCGTTATCCAACAGCATCTATGACTAATAATCCACCGCCGGGTTGTCATCCGAGTCCCCCGTTGGTATTAAGTTGCAAGCAACGGATAATTGCATTAAGTAAAGTGCGTAATGTAAACAAACACATATGCCCGTGGACATAGCATCGTTAGGTTATCCCTAGTGGCAACAGCACATCCACAACCTTAGAACTTTCTGTCACTGTCCCAGGTTAAAGACATGAACCCACTATCTAGCATAAATACTCTCTCTTGGAGTTACAAGCATCTACTTGGCCAAAGCATCTACGAGTAACGGAAAGCATGCAAGATCTTAAATAACATATAAGATAGATTGATAATCAACTTGACATAATATTCAATATTCATCGGATCCCAGCAAACACAACATGTAGCATTACAATAATATGATCTTGATCATGTAGGGCAGCTCACAAGATCTAAACATGATGGCACAAAGTGGAGAGACAACCATCTAGCTACTGCTATGGACCCGTAGTCCAAGGATGAACTACTCACGCATCACTCCGGAGGCAGGCATGGCGATGTAGAAGCCTCCGGTGACGATTCCCCTCTCCGGCAGGGTGCCGGGAAGAGGTTCTGAACCCTCCCGAGCTAGGGTTGACGACGGCGGCGTCTCTGGAACTTTTCGTGGATATTTGCTCAGGTACTTAGGGTTTTCGCGTCGGGGGGAATAAGTAGGCGAAAGGGCGGCGGCTGAGACCCCCGAGGGGCCCACACCACCCTAGGGCGCGGCAGAGGGGGGCCCGCGCCCTAGGTGTGTGTGGCCCTGGTGGCCCTCCTCTGTGCTCCTTCGCTCCGTCAGGTGTTCTGGAAAAATAGGGACCCCCGTGTAGTTTCGTCCAATTCCGAGAATATTTCCAGACTAGCTTTTCTGGAATACAAAAACAGCAGAAAACAGGAACTGGCACTTCGGCATCTTGTTAATAGGTTAGTCCCAAAAAATGTATAAAAGTGATATAAAGTAGATGCAAAACATGTAGCAATTGGTATAAAACAAGCATGGAACATCAAAAATTATAGATACGTTTGAGACGTATCAGCATCCCCAAGCTTAGTTCCTACTCGTCCTCGAGTAGGTAAACGATAAAAACAAAATAATTTTTGAGGTGACATGCTACTATCATAATCTTGATCATATAATATTGCAAGGCACATGTAAATGAATGAAGTGATCCAAGTCAATGGTCTATAATTTGCTACCAAATAGATAATGAGTAAACAATGAATCACACAAGCTAAACGTTTTCATGAATAGTACTTTCGAGACAAGCATCAAACAGTTTTGCATAAGTGTTAACTCATAAAGCAATAGTTTCTAATAAAAGGTATTTAATCAACACAAAGGAAGAATTTAGTTTCAGCATTTGCTTCAACTTTCAACATATTTATCTCATGGATATTGTCAACACAAAGTAGTATAACAAGTCCAATACATTGCATATAACGCATGTTGTAACAAAGTTGACACTAGTGTTTGCTTGTGGAAGACAGAAAGAATAGGAAAACTGACTCAACATAAAAGTAAAAGAAAGGCCCTTCGCAGAGGGAAGCAGGGATTAAATCATGTGCTAGAGCTTTTAGGTTTTTGAAAGCATATAGAGATTGCATAAAATATTTGATACTCCTCCCAACCTTGCTAACACAAGCCATGGCTAACCGAATCCTCGGGTGCCTTCCATCAATCACATACCATGGAGGAGTATCTATTTTTGAGAGGTGTTTGTTAATTGTCAACGAATGGTAGCGGGTGAGAACAGTATTCTACCTGTCGAACGGACTTTTAAGAGCGGCTCCCATGAAGGACGTTATTTCTACCAGCAAGGCAGATCATCCCTCTTTCTCTTTGGTTTACACACATTCAGGTATTTCACTGTTTGTCATTGCTTACTGATGAATCAGGGCAAAAGTGTGAAGAGAATTAATTGGTTAAAGTTGTAATTAATTGGGACTGGGCACCCCGTTGCCAGCTCTTTTTGCAAGTTATTGGATAAGCGGATGTATATGCCACTAGTCCAGGTGTAAAAGTCCATCGACAAATAGAATAAAGAATAACCACACTAATTCCTCATGAGCTAGTAAACATTGACACAAAAAGGGAATAATAACATTTTGAATAATTTAAAGGTAGCACATGAAAAATTTACTTGGAGTGGCAAGGAAATACCACATATAGGTAGTTATGGTGGACACAAATGGCATGGATTTTGGCTCAAGGATTTGGATGCACGAGAAGCATTCCCTCTCAGTACAGAGTTTAGGCTAGCAAGGTTATGTAAGCAAACAAGAATATCAACCCGTACACCAAGTTTTATATGACAAACATATTGCAAACGTTATAAGACTTCATACCGTCTTCCTTGTTAACCAAACCCTGTTATTAGAAAATATCTAGACCTTAGAGATACCACCGATGCAAACCAAATTTTCAACAAGCTTTACGGTAGTTCTTCACTAATAGGCTTAACTCATGTGATGCACAATTTAATCATGATCTACTTGTTAACTCAAAACAATTGACAAGCATCAAGTTATCCATTTTAGTGATCTACAAGATTAAGCAAGTTTTTCCTTATACCAATTACCACATGCAACATTTTCTGAACCAACCAAACACCAATCAATTTATTTCATCAACTCTCCAAACAAATATAAGTGAAGCAAGAGAGTACTTTCTACAAAAGAAAGCTAATAGCTCTGACAAGAGATACATGAAAACAAGAGCTAAAAGCTGAACAGCGCTAGATATGAATACTCAACAAATATAAGTGAAGAATAGGAGTATTCTCATGAAAAAGCGGAGCGTGTCTCTCTCCCAATCAAGAATGCTAGGGTCCAGTCAAGCTTTATTGAAAATAAAAGTGCAATACTGAAAATAAAAGCACACAGACGCTCCAAGAAAAGCACATATGATGTGAAAGAATTAAAATATAGTTTCACTAGAGATGACCTGATAATTTTGACGATGAAGAAGGGGATGCCTTGGGCATCCCCAAGCTTAGACGCTTGAGTCTTCTTGAAATATGCTGGGGAGATCCATGGGAGCCTCCCCAAGCTTAAGCTCTTCACTCTTCTTGATCCTATTATATCATCCTTCTCTCTTGACCCTTGAAAACTTCCGTCACACCAAACTCAAAGTAGATCTCATTAGAGGGTTAGTGCATAATCAAAAATTCACATGTTCTATAAAGACGCAATATGATTTGTTACTTTAAACATTAGCTACAGCCACTGATGTTATGTGAAGCTCTTCCACCCAAAAAAGAATTTCACTCAACACTAGTAAAAGAGAGAATGCAAAATAAAAAGGCATAATCTGTCTAAAACAGAACAGTCCGCAAAGACGAATTTTTTCGAGGCACTTACGACGCTCAGATCGAGAAACTCTGAACTAATGAAAGTTTCAGACATTCATAAAGATTACGCACAAAAATTTCAGATTTAATTAACAATCTGGTGATTTTAGGAATTTCGTACAGTGAACAGCAAAAATCTGTTTCTGCGCAGCAATCAAAATTAAGCATCATCTTAACATTAGAGGCTACTCTTGGCACAACAATGCGAGAAAATAAAGATACAAAGGAGTTGCTACAGAAGTAAACAACTCCTTGACTCAATAAAAGAAAAATTGCAGAAAAAATAATGGGTTGCCTCCCATAAGCGCTTTTCTTTAACGCCTTTTAGCTAGGCACAAAGCATGCATCAAGTATTACCAAAGACATTGAAATCTCCCAACCTTTCGGTGGGATCGTCCTTCTTAATTGGAAAGAAGAACCTTCGATTAATAGGGTATTGAATTTCATAAACCCATACTTTGCATTAATAAATACTCCATTGTTCTTTAAAAAGGGTCTTCCAAGGACAATATTACCAGGAGATTTTGCAAGAATCATAAAATTAACAGGGACAGTCTTATTCTGAATAGTAACCTTAACATCGTTAATAATCCCTATACTTTTTATGATTGTTCCATCCGCATGAAAATGAAAAACAGGGTAACTAACCATATTATCATATTTTAATAAATCATAAACCATTTTTGGCATGATGGACATTGTAGAACCAAGATCACAGTAGGCACGGAACTTTTCATTACCAATATTAATCTCAATGAATGGTTCCCAATCATTTTTTAACTCAACTAAAGGTTGTTCTTTAAGATTATGGCTCAGAGTTAAATCATCAATTGACTTTTCTATTTTATCTAGCTTAGCGAATACCCAGTTTCATCCATTGGAAAAATTGCCAAACCACTCAAAATATTATGAGCTTTCATTGAATCAATCTCAGAAAAGGTTTCCCCTACCATGGTATCTAGAGCAAGTTGATAGACAGAAAATAAACCATGGTAGAAATTTTTATAAGAACTCTCAATCCATCTTAGGTTGCACCTTCTTGTGCAATTCCAAAATTCTCGCCCAGGCATTCCTAAAGGATTCCCCACCTTTCTGCCTAAAAGTAATAATTTCTCCCACAGGTGGCACTACGGAAAAAGGAGCAGAGCTAGACATGATAACTAACAGAAAACAAAACTGAAAATAAACTAAATGCAAGTAACTAATTTTTTTGTGTTTTTGATAATTGAAAGCAAACAAGATAAAATAAAATAAACTAAGCAAGACAAAAACAAAGTAAAGAGATTGGAAGCGTGAAACTCCCCTTGCAGAAGACTGCTGTCTCCCCGGCAACGGCGCCAGAAAAAAGCTTGATGGCGTGAACACACGTTCGTTGGGAGACCCCAAGAGGAAGGTATGATGTAGTCAGCAGCAAGTTTTCCCTCAGAAAGAAACCAAGGTTATCGAACCAGTAGGAGCAGCAACTCTTCAGAAGGTTGTGTGGCGCCGTACTCGATCACCAACGTGGAATCTGCACACAACACAATCAAACTACTTTGCCCCAACGAAACAGTGAGGTTGTCAATCTCACTGGCTTGCTGAAAACAAAGGATTAAACGTATGGTGTGGAAAATGAGTATTAAATTGCAGAGAATGAAAAAGGAACAGTTTGCAGTTTGTGGTTGTTTAATCAGTGTAAAAGAATGGACCGGGGTCCACAGTTCACTAGTGGTGTCTCTCCATAAAAGATAACTAACATGTTGGGTGAACAAATTACAGCTGGGCAATTGACAATAGTGAGCGCATGACAATGCATATACATGACATGTTGACTACTATGATATTTAATTGGGCATTACGACATAATACATAGACCGTTATCCAACAGCATCTATGACTAATAATCCACCGCCGGGTTGTCATCCGAGTCCCCGTTGGTATTAAGTTGCAAGCAACGGATAATTGCATTAAGTAAAGTGCGTAATGTAAACAAACACATATGCCCGTGGACATAGCATCGTTAGGTTATCCCTAGTGGCAACAGCACATCCACAACCTTAGAACTTTCTGTCACTGTCCCAGGTTAAACGGAGCATGAACCCACTATCTAGCATAAATACTCTCTCTTGGAGTTACAAGCATCTACTTGGCCAAAGCATCTACGAGTAACGGAAAGCATGCAAGATCTTAAATAACATATAAGATAGATTGATAATCAACTTGACATAATATTCAATATTCATCGGATCCCAGCAAACACAACATGTAGCATTACAATAATATGATCTTGATCATGTAGGGCAGCTCACAAGATCTAAACATGATGGCACAAAGTGGAGAGACAACCATCTAGCTACTGCTATGGACCCGTAGTCCAAGGATGAACTACTCACGCATCACTCCGGAGGCAGGCATGGCGATGTAGAAGCCTCCGGTGACGATTCCCCTCTCCGGCAGGGTGCCGGGAAGAGGTTCTGAACCCTCCCGAGCTAGGGTTGACGCGGCGGCGTCTCTGGAACTTTTCGTGGATATTTGCTCAGGTACTTAGGGTTTTCGCGTCGGGGGGAATAAGTAGGCGAAAGGGCGGCGGCTGGAGACCCCGAGGGGCCCACACCACCCTAGGGCGCGGCAGAGGGGGGCCCCGCCCTAGGTGCGTGTGGGCTCTGGTGGCCCTCCTCTGTTGCTCTTCGCTCCGTCAGTGGTTCTGGAAAAATAGGGACCCCGTGTAGTTTCGTCCAATTCCGAGAATATTTCCAGACTAGCTTTTCTGGAATACAAAAACAGCAGAAAACAGGAACTGGCACTTCGGCATCTTGTTAATAGGTTAGTCCCAAAAAATGTATAAAAGTGATATAAAGTAGATGCAAAACATGTAGCAATTGGTATAAAACAAGCATGGAACATCAAAAATTATAGGTACGTTTGAGACGTATCAAGAGACAACCATCTAGCTACTGCCATGGACCCGTAGTCCAAGGATGAACTACTCACGCATCACTCCGGAGGCAGGCATGGTGATGTAGAGCCCTCCGGTGATGATTCCCCACTCCGGCAGGGTGCCGGGAAGAGCTTCTGAACCCTCCCGAGCTAGGGTTGACGGCGGCGGCATCTCTGGAACTTTTCGTGGATAATGGCTCGGGTATTTAGGGTTTTCGCGTTGGGAAGAATAAATAGGCGAAAGGGCGGCGGCTGCGGAGCCACGAGGGCCCCACACCACCCCACGGCGCGGCAGGGGGGCCGCGCGGCCCCATGGTGTGGGTGCCACGTGGCCCTCGTCCGTCTCTCCTCTGGACTCTGTCTTCGTGTTGGAAAAATAGGAGGTTCTGTCCAAGTTTCGTCCAATTCCGAGAATATTTCCAGACTAGCTTTTCTGGAATACAAAAACAGCAGAAAACAGGAACTGGCACTGTGGCATCTTGTTAATAGGTTAGTCCCAGAAAATGCATAAAAATGCTATGAAGTGTATATAAAACATGCAACAATTGGTATAATATCAACATGGAACATCAGAAATTATAGATACGTTTGAGACGTATCAGTGCGCGAGGACGTAACAAAGAAGATGGAATAGATTGGAGGGCTCGAGGTCGACGGTGCTCACCGGAGTTTGAGAAATAGGGCGGCGGCAATGCGGGATGGCGAGCTCGAGTGTGGGCAGCCTGGCGGCCCGTAGATGAAATTGTTTGAGGGGAAAAGGCGGCGGAGTCTTGGGGTATATATAGGGGCTAGTGGAATCGGATAGAGATTGTTTAAACTCGCGAATCGATCCGGAGTTGGAGATAGATACGGAGACGAGATTTTCGGCTGGATGTTGAGGACGCTGGCGTCATCGCTTGCATCACCGAGCGGGTCCCGTCTGGCAGCGAGAGAAGGGAAAAGTTGGGCCGTGGGCTGTTGCTTGCTGCGCGCGAGAAAGTGAGAGATGGGCTCGGCCCAGGTGGCCAGGGTTCCTATTTTTTTTTTGTTCTTTCTTCTTTTCCAAAATGAAAACTTTTATATCTTTTTAAATACATGTCCAAATGGATTCAAACCAATTCTATATTTTTGTATAACAAACCTTAACCAATAATATACTTGGTGACACATTTTATATAACAAACAACTACTTTTGTAAGGTTTTATAAAGATAGTTTTATTTCCTTCGAATAAATTTGAACAAAAATAGAATTAAAATAACTATGCAATGAAATGATGTATGCCATGAATGCAATTTTATTTTTGTGAAAATTGGGATGTTACAAACCTAACCCCCTTAGGATGAATCTCTCCCTCGAGATTCGGATTGGTTAGCAAATAGGTGAGGATAGTCTTCCTTAAGGTCATCTTCTCTTTCCCAAGTCTTCTTCCTCTGTATGGTGATTCCACTGAACCTTGCAGAACTTGATGGTCTTGGTTCTGGTAACTTGTTCGGCTGTCTCCAAGATCTTTATAGGTCTTTCCTCATAAGTGAGATCACTTTCCAGTTGAACTTCCTCCAATGGTATTGTATCCTCAGCGAAGTTTCTGCCATTTTTGGGTGACACTTCTTCAACTGGCTAACATGGAACACATTGTGAACTACGGAAAGAGTTTCTGGTAGTTCCAACTCATATGCCACTTCTCCTTTGCGTGACAGTACCTTATAGGGTCCAATAAATCGTGGTGCCAATTTTCCTTTGATTCCAAACCTCTTCACTCCACGTAATGGTGAAACTCTAAGATAGGCTCTATCGCCCACCTCGTAGGTGACTTCTCTTCTTTTGGAGTCAGCATAACTCTTCTGCCTAGATTGTGCTATCTTTAACCTGTCCTTAATCAGTCTAACCTTTTCTTCAGCCTCCTTGATTATGTCAGGACCAAACAAACTACGTTCTCCTACGCCACTCCACAGTAGTGGTGTAGTGCACTTCCTTCCATACAGAGCTTCAAATGGAGACATCTCTATGCTTGCCTGATAGCTGTTGTTGTACGAGAACTCAGCATATGGAAGATTATCATCCCACCTAGACTTATAGTCTAAAGCACATGCTCTCAGCATATCCTCTAGGATTTGATTTACTCTTTCAGTCTGTCCATCCGTCTGGGGGTGAAATGCTGTGCTAAACTCTAATCTGGTTCCCAGTGATTCATGTAACTGCTTCCAGAAAAGAGAGGTGAATTGAGTACCCCTATCAGACACAATCTTCTTGGGAACACCATATAACAGACAATTCGATTCATGTAGATGTCAGCAAGTTTGGCACTGGTATAGGTAGTCTTCACAGGCACAAAGTGAGCTACCTTCGTCAGACGGTCGACAATAACCCAGATAGAATCATATCCCGATTTGGTTCTGGGCAGACCTGTGATGAAATCCATCCCAACCTGTTCCCATTTCCAATCTGGCACTGGTAAGGGCTGTAGTAATCCTGCCGGCTTTTGGTGCTCTGCCTTCACGCGGCTACACACATCACACTTGGCGATGTACTCAGCAATATCTCTCTTGAGATTGTTCCACCAGAATCTTTCCTTTACATCCATATACATCTTGGTGTTACCCGGGTGTATGGAGTAAGGTGAATCATGAGCCTCTTGAAGTATCAACTTTCTGAGGTCAGCATTTTCTGGAACACATATACGTTCCTTATACCACACCGTGCTGTTCTCATCTTCCCGAAAACCTTTAGCTTTCCTTCACTCAGGTTCCTCTTGATTTCTTCCATCACTTTATCACCTTTCTGAGTTTCCTTGATTTTGTCCAACAAAAGAGGTTGTACTACTAATGATGCTAAGAATCCTTCGGGTACCACTTCCAACCGGAGGTCCTTAAATGCCTTGCATAGGTCTTCATGCAATTCACCTGCCGTGAGTCCATTTACATAGGGCTTGCGGCTCAAAGCATCAGCCACCACATTGGTTTTTCCTAGATGATACTGCAGACTTAAATCATAGTCCTTGATCAATTCCAGCCATCTCCTTTGACGCATGTTCATTTCCTTCTGAGTAAAGAAGTACTTGAGACTTTTATGGTCTGTGAATACTTCACAACGCTTTCCCCATAGATATGGCCTCCAAATCTTCAGGGCATGC
Organism: Poa pratensis; assembly: GCA_947311845.1. Classification (NCBI taxonomy): domain Eukaryota; kingdom Viridiplantae; phylum Streptophyta; class Magnoliopsida; order Poales; family Poaceae; genus Poa; species Poa pratensis. Next base: position 21,069,321 of record CAMZMU010000100.1, on the reverse strand, counting down.
ACTACAGAAGCCAACTCCAGATCATGAGTGGGATAATTGACTTCATGTTTCTTGAGCTGCCTCGAAGCGTAAGATACCACTTTTCCATCTTGCATTAGCACACTCCCGAGACCTCGATGTGAAGCGTCACAATACACTTGGAAATCCTTCTCCAGGTCTGGTGGACATAGGACTGGTGCTGAGACTAGGCGCTTCTTCAGTTCTTGAAAACTAGTCTCACAGGCTTCTGTCCACTCAAACTTCTTACCCTTTTTCAGTAGTTCAGTCATAGCCTTGGCAATCTTGGAGAAGTTTTCAATGAATCTACGGTAGTATCCCGCTAGTCCTAGAAAACTGCGGATTTCTCCCACATTCTTGGGTGATTCCCAGTTGGTCACGGCAGAAACTTTTTCAGGGTCCACTGCTATTCCATCCTTAGACACCACATGTCCTAGGAATCCAACTTGTTCTAACCAGAACTCACACTTGCTGAATTTGGCATACAGCTTATGTTCCCGGAGTCTCTGCAATACTAGGCGCAAATGTTCTTCATGCTCTTTGTGACTTTTAGAGTAGACTAAGATGTCATCGATGAAAACAACGAAAACTTGTCCAGAAAATCCATGAACACTTTATTCATCATATTCATGAAATAAGCTGGTGCATTGGTCAACCCAAAAGGCATTACTGTGTACTCATACGAGCCATATCTAGTGACAAATGCGATCTTGGGTATGTCCATCTCTCTAACTTTCATCTGAAAGTATCCTGATCAAGATCGATCTTTGAGAACACAACAGCTCCTTCTAATTGATCGAAGAGCTCATTGATTTTGGGCAGTGGGTACTTATTCTTTATTGTATGCTCATTTATATCTCGATAGTCCGTGACTAGTCTCTGCGTACTATCCTTCTTCTTGACGAATAGGATTGGTGCTCCCCATGGTGATGAACTTGGGCGAATAAAACCTTTCTGCATAACTCTTCAAGTTGCTTCTTGAGTTCCTTCAATTCGTCAGTGGCCATTGGGTAAGGTCTCTTATCTATTGGTCTTGTGCTTGGTTTTAGTTCAATAAGAAACTCGGCATCTCTATCGGGTGGCATTCCCGGTAGTTCCTCTGGAAACACATCTGGGTATTCTCTTACTATAAGAACATCACCTAGGCAAACCCCCTTAAGAGAATTTAGCCTAACTTTCTTCAGCTCGAATTTTGACGTGAACTTGATCTTCTTTTTCTCCGGGGTGTGAGAGTGATAGCTCTATTTCCGCAATCTATGATTCCTTCAAAACGAGTCATCCAATCCATCCCTAGGATAACATCTAACCCTTGGGTTTCTAGGATGATTAAGTCGGCAGGAAACTGATGTTTTCCAATTTTTAAGTTCAACTGTCTACACCCGGAGTTTACTAACATCTCTCCACCAGGAGAACTTACTCTAATAGGTTTGCCTATACTTTCCTCAACTAGCCCATGCTTGTTTACAAATTCCCTTGAAATGAATGAATGCGATGCTCCAGTATCAAATAAAACTAATGCTGGACAAGAGTTGATCAGGAACGTACCAATCACAGCATCAGGTTCATCCAATACTTCTTCCACGTTGATGTGGTTCACATGTCCCTTCTGGAAAGGATTGGGCTTGGCAGGTGTGTCAACCTCTTCTCTGGGCACTCATTGGCATAATGGCCCTTGTTATTGCACTTGAAGCAAAGCACTTGGCTGATATCTTTCTTGGGTTCGGGATTTGGGCGGTGCTGTCCATTGTTATGGTTATGGCCAGCATGTCCGTTTCCCTTGTGGCCTCCATTGTTTCCTCTGAATCCTCCAGTATGATTATGGCCATGAGGTTTGTGACTGCTTCCTCCACTGAAGTGATTCCCATGTTTATGACCATGGTTCCCATCATGAGCAAAATGCTTCTTATAAGAAGGCTCATAATGGTGTTTGTTGATACCCATCTTCCTCTTCCTGCTTTCAGCCTTTTTGATGTTATCGTCCAATATGATTGCTTGGTCTAGGAGGGCCTGATAATTTGGAGCATAAGCGACTGACAAAGGAATCTTCAGTTCGTCACTTAGCCCTTTGAGGAATTTTGCCTTCCTTTTCACATCAGTATCAATGTCTTCAGGGCATAATGTGACAGTGCATGGAAGTCATCCATATACTCCTTAAGTGTCTTGTTCCCTTGCCTCAGGTTTCGGAACTCTTCTTGCTTCAAGTTCATAATGCCCGAGGAGATATGAGCATTACGAAAGCCTTCCTTGAAGGTATCCCAAGTCAAAGTGTCCAGGGGGTGGGTGATTTGATAAGTTTCCCACCATTGAGCAGCTGGTCCTTCCAACAGATGAGCGGTAAACCTTACCATTTCAGGATCAGTACACTCACAAGTCACCAGATCCTTGTGCACAGAACGCAGCCAGTCATCTGCCACAATTGGCTCCGTTGCAGTGGAGAACTTGTTAGGCCTAAGCCTCAGGAATCTGGCAAGTCTGTCCACTTGGGGAGGAGGTGGTGGCGGTGGTGGAGGTGGCGGTCCATTCTGATTGGCCATGAACTGAGCCATCATTGTCATCAGCTGAGTCTGCGCTGCCATCATCTGTTGAAGCATTGCATCAGTGTTGTTGTTGTTGTTGTTGTTGTTGTTGTTGTTGTTGTTCTGAGGATCACGGCGGGGAGGCATCTGTGGTTTTAGCATAGATGAGTAAAAGATAGACAGATCTAGGAGAAATATTTCTACCCAAACAAGCATTCAACAAAAACACAACAATCAAAACAAAGCTCAACTTTAACTTTTAGAAAATAACAAGGTCTAGTCGAAAGAAAAGTAAACACACGGATGTTCTGAAAATAAAACATAGGTACTGCCATACCACAATTTGGTAGATCAATACAAAATCAAAGATACGTCTAAGTAGAAAAATGGTAGTCTCACTAACTATCCTAACCCTCAACCATGGAATCGTCATCTTCTTGAACCTCCTGAATCTCGAAGCCTTCCTGATCAAGCACCTGTTTGAGTTCCTTCACTTCCTTCTCCAGTGCAGAGTTCTTTTCCTGCAACTCTCTCTTCTCTGCACGAAGCCGCTTGATCAAATCACGGTCTGCCTCTAGTTCTACATCATTGCTTTCAAGTTCCATCTTCATTTCTCTTATCTCCTTGTTCTTCCGCTGGACTCTCTTCTCTTGGTTCTTGTACTTCTTATCTTGCCCCTGGAACTTCTCTTCTAGGGCCTTGGTCTCTTCTTCTTGTGCCTTCACCTTCTCTTCATTCTCCTGGAGTCGGGCGCAAAACTCATCATTTTTGAAGAGTACTTCGCGCCTATCTTCAAAAAGTTCCTTGACGTGATGCTCCAAGTCCTGGAGGTACCGGCATACGAACTCGGCCTTGCCCCTATCCTTAGCGTCGAAGACGTAGGGTTCTCCCTCTTCGTCACGTCTTCCAAAAAGAATGGAGTAGTGTCCACCAAGTTCCTTGTAGTAGCGTCCACAGAGACGTCCAATCAAATCTTGCATGATGATGTTGAGTCCCTTCTCCATGGAGTCGCTCACCACCTTGATCTCTATGATGTCCTCGTCCTCACGTCCAGGTTGAATCGCCTTGATTCCCCAGCAACCTTCCTTGTGGAACTTCTTCAAGATGAAGCCCTTGATCCTGGGTACTGGCAACTCCATGCGTTGAAGTAAGGCGAGGAGGTAGACGCCAAAACGAGTGTTCTCGAAGTCCTCCGCGGTGGTGTAGTTGAATCTCGACATCCTTAAGTTAGAAAGAAATGAGGTATGAGATAAAATGCACAAGTCAAGAAGTTACGAGGTAAACTTTAAAAGAAAGCAAAAGAAACTTTTAGTATATTTTTTAACACTTAGGAAATTAGTAGTTTTTGGCCAACCTACTTCTATCCCAACCTAGGGTTTTGAACCTACAGGCAACACAGTGCTCTGATACCATCTGTAGCGGACCTGCACTAGAAAATGGCAAGGTCCCTGTGTATAGTGCAAACCCCTGGATTGTTTCATTTGCACACACAGTTTAAGACGAATATCACAACATTGTATCAATTTATTACACGAATGATCTAGTACTTAGGAAAAATTAATGTTCATTACATCCTTGCATAGCACAAAGGCTAGCTTGAAAAAGTAAAGCAACGGAAATTTATTCGTCATGGAGTCTCCATCATCTTCATGCGCCACAGGCGAACATGTTGGTTGCAGACTCGAAACCCTTAACGGAAACTCACTCGTCATCAGAACAATCTGCAAAAATAAAATTTTGCAATAGAGTGGGTCAGAACCATTAAAAATGGAACTGGCAAGTGACACTATGTGGACACTTAGTGGAATAACTCTAATAACCTATATGCATATTTGGCTGGTGGAGTTCAAGGCTATTTTGCATAAAGCCAATTTGTCCTAACACTTTGTAAAACATTTTCTTCAAATTGAGACAAGTATGGCATGAAACCATAGTCTCCTCTACCCTTGTTCACCCTTCAAATTTTACTTCAGAAGTTGGAATGTTGGGAGCCTCCGTTGACATCCTTGATCAGCTGCTCAGAATTGTCCGTAACCGGGGACACGGCTAAGTGCTTAGTTTTACACTCTCGAGAGGTTGTGCACGTTCACCATTAGACCCAATCAGCCCAAACTATCCTCTACACTCAAATTGTGCTAAGGAAAAGGAGAAGATTGAGACGAGACTCTTCGGAAGCATTTTCCCCATCCCATACAGGCTTGACCCGTTCCACCTACATCCTTCTACATCTGCTTGTCAAGCCGGGAGGAGTCCACGCAACTTAATCCATCTAGCCAGAGCCCATATGACCAATGGCTGCACGGGAAGCATCTTCACTTGGAGAAAACTTTGGTCCCTTTATTCCTGGGTGGCCATCCACAAGTGAATATCCCTCAGGCAAAACCCCTGGGGACAACACTCAACTCATACATCTTCTTATCAAAACCAATTCCACCCAGGTGTTTCATTTTAACTTAGTAGGATTTAGCTTTTCATAAAACATCTTTTGCATAGCACTTCAATAAACTACTAAGTTAAAATGGGATGCTAGACAACTAGTAAGGGAGATGGTCTAGTCTTAGCATAGCAATACTATCCAACACATGCTTATAGAAAATATTCTAAGTCATGCATAGACAAAATACTTAGGAAATTTATGAGGTGTGCCACTTGCCTTGGCAACAAGAAGAGCAGTAGCAGAAGTTGCAATAATCCTCGTTTCCCTCCGAAAATTCTAACACATGAAACACAACAAATAAACATACAAGCATACCAAAAATTCTAAGGAAAAATATGACATGGATGATATGCAAAAAAATTCTAAGGGAAAGATGACAATCATGAGATGCAAAAAATTTCTAAGGGAAAGATGACAATTATGAGATGCAAATTTTTTCTAAGTATCTCTAAGCGCACCTCAACTCTTCTAATTATCACTAAGTCATGCATTATTCGAAAATGTGATAAAAATAATTTTTAAATAATAAATATAATTAAACAACTCCTAAAAAATGGAATAACTATTACATAAATACAAATTTGCAGGAAAAAAACTTACAAAAATAAGAGAGGTGTTCCTACGGCCAGGGAATAACTAAACAAAGCTGTAGCAATTGGAATTACTCAAAAAGCTATTTTTAAACAAAAGTTATGTAAAAAATACTCAAACTTCCCATTTGAAATTTGAATACATCTAAGTTTGACAAAACGTAAAACTAATACTGCAAAAAGATTCTACACGTCGAGAGCTTTTCGGAAACATAAAATTTGTAAAATTTGGCCAAACCAATAAAAAGTACTAATAGATCTAAGATCTAGGGTCTTTTCTGCAAAACTGCTAAATAGAATAAAATTGGGAAATCTTCTTCCACGCTGACGCTGACGTGGCGTTGACTGCTGACTTGGCGCTGACGTGGATGCTGACCCGGCGTCGATGTGGCTGCTCCTGATTCGCTGATACACCTTCGCCGGTAGATCTAATCTAGGCCGTAGATTGGAGATCTAACGCTCGGGATCGGCTTGACCTAACACGAGCGGCGCGGCTGGCCGGAGCTGCTCCGGTGGCCGAGAAATGCGGCGGCGCCATGGCCGGCGACGAGAAATTGACGAACTAGGGGGCTAGGGAGAGGGGTTCCGTTACCTAGCGAAGCAGGATGTCGAGGCGGAGTCGGGGTTGTAGTCGCGGGCGTCGGGGGAGCTTCGGGTGGTCTTCGAGCGCTTGCCGAAGTTGCTCCCGTGGCGGTGGTCGAGGTCGAGGATGCTCCCGTCGATCTGGTGCACAAACAAATCACGCAAAAATCACACGGGTGCGTGATTGCGTGGATCACATGTTCGTTGGGACACCCCAAGAGGAAGGTATGATGCAGTGTAGCAGCAGTTTTCCCTCAGTATGAAACCAAGGTTTAATCGAACTAGTAGGAGCAAGAAATCACTTCTGAAGGTTGTTGGTGGCGCCGTTTACTCGATCACCAACGTGGAATCTGCACACAACACAATCAAACTACTTTGCCCCAACGAAACAGTGAGGTTGTCAATCTCACCGGCTTGCTGAAAACAAAGGATTAAACGTATGGTGTGGAAAACAGTAGTAAATTGTAGAGAATGAAAAGGAACAGTGTTTGCAGTTGGTTGTATTATCAGTGTAAAAGAATAGACCGGGGTCCACAGTTCACTAGTGGTGTCTCTCCATAAAAAGATAACTAACATGCTTGGTGAACAAATTACAGCTGCGCAATTGACAAAATATTGAGCGCATGACAATGCATATATATGACATGATGATTGCCATGATATTCATGTGGGCATTACGACAAAATACATAGACCGTTATCCAACAGCGTCTATGACTAATAATCCACCGACAGGTTGTCATACCGAGTTCCCCGTTGGTATTAAGTTGCAAGCAACGGATAATTGCATTAAGTAATGTGCGTAATGTAAACAAATGTATTAGACCTAACGGCGCACCCTTAAGCTAAGCATCGGTTATTTTATCCCTAGTGGCAACAGCACATTCGGCCCACGAGGGGATCGGAAATTCCGCCCAGACCAGAGACTTCCAAAGTCTCCGGCCAGTTTCCGGACTGGGCACCAGAGGCTTACGCCACGCGCTGGCGAAATGAGCCCAGCCCAGAAAAATATAGGCCGGAGTCTCCGGCTGCCCTGAGTCAGAAACTCCGGTGTTGGACACCGGAGTCTCCGGCCTAGACAGCACCGGAGTCTCTGGGCTGTTTCCAACAGCCACTCAGCAAAACTGTAAACCCCACAACTTTTGCAATTTAACTCCAAATACGGTGAGACCAATTTTGATGGAAAGCTATCGACAAGAGCTTCCATACAAAAGGTGGAAATATTAGTAATCAATAATGGAGAGAGGATACCACACATGGTAAGGTGTGGAACCTTTCATAAAGGCGAAACCATAATATTTCCAACACCGAAAACGCAAATGGTTTTTCATACGAAATCCGTTTTCAAAGAACTTGTGCTTGTCATGAAGAACACGACAAGCACCAAAACCCAACAAGGAGAAAAGCCAAGTAAGAACCAAGAAAGATGATGATGCCAAGTATGCAAAGGTTTGAGTTCTCTCCAACTGATACGCTTAAGCTTTAGTCGAGAGCCCCTCTTGATAGTACGGTATCTATCCTATAACCCGGTCTCCCAACTAGCACCACGAGACCGGTAAAATAGAAACCTTATCATACATTTGCCTTGCGCATTCCACTTGAGCTAGATGTTGATGATCTTGATCTTTTCAAGTGGATCACCTTTCTTGATTGCGCTTCGCTTGGTGAAGACTCAAATATTGCTCCCCATACTCCACTATGGGAGAGACTCTTATTGGCACATCTTCACTTGACCATTATATCCAAGAGGGTGGCAAGCATCAAGCATTTGAAAACTTCTAGATACTTCTTTTGAACTTGCACATCTCAAGCTTGATGACGATCACCACTTGACGTCATCCCCATGGGCTATATGAAATCTTCATTTGATGCACGCCCATATAAAGATAACTAACCACACATAGAAATGCCACACATGTAATGGGTTAGTTGACAAAGCTATATAGACAATTTCTTACCATACCAAGAGATGCATTATCCCACTTGGTACATCTTGGAGCTTTGTGTGTTGATCAATCTTGATCAACCTTGTATTTTTTCTTGTCTTTTCAATAGATGATGTCTTGAAGATAACCATGAATGTCACATAATCCTTTTCTTCAAGACATACTTGCAATATGCTCAACTCACATATGACCAATCATCGGATAACTCCTCAAATAACAACTTGGTCAACACATACTCTTCTTCTTGATCATATCAAGTATATATCCATACACCTCGATGATCTTGATGCCAAATACTTTATTATATCAATATATTCATGGCATCAATCTTGAATCCAGCATATGGAGTTCAAGCATGGTCTATGGACAAACACTACAAGTACAACTCAATGCAACCATTAGTCCATAGTGATTGTCATTAATTACCAAAACCACACATGGGACGCCATGCCCTTTCACAAAGCTTTTGCCCCGTTTAAAAAAAACATTCTTGTCAATGGAGACGTCTATTTGAGGCGCAAATCACAGTCTGCTATTTTTGTCAGCATATGACCCCACAACTCAGGGTCCCACGGTCTGCGAGTCAATGTCACTCGATACGTTGGAGAATCCAAATAATGGATACTAGGTGCTGTGTGACTCGACCCATGCAGTGTTGTAGCTAACGCTGGCGTATTTGTACCGCACCTGCTTCCACCATCAGCTATCTAATGAACTCTCTAGCTACCTTTTCTCTCCGGATGCAGACCAATCGATCAGACTCTTGAACAACGACGATATGGAGGCTGGTATATCAAGTGCCACCGATCTCAAACTTTGCCAAGCAACAGTGGACGGAGAAGTACTATGATGCATCTGACGCAGACTAAATCTCTTTTATCTTATAACATGGCAGTGTTTATAATTCTCAGGCCAAACTTAAATGTTGTGGAAAAAACCTTGTTAGTGATTGGGATGTGGTATGGCATTCATTCTCGAAATAATATTGGGAGCACGGTCGTACTATCAAAATTAAAATGTTCATGTCATCATGATTTACTTAAAACTAGTTTCACAAACTTGTCCAAGTTACAGTCGATGCATGTGTAACCTCTAATGCAAGTTACATTCATTGGCGTAATAATATTGGGTGTGTGGTCGTACTGTCAAAATCAAAATGTTCTTGTTATCATGACGTACTTTAAACTTAATTCGACAGCTTGTGCAAATCTATTATATACTAAAAGCAATATACAGAACTCTAACAGAGACACCATGTTAATCCACATACGTTAGAAATATATATAGTCCGTTAATTTTGATTGTAACGGTTGAGATTAAAAGATGAACAAGTTACGTACAATATTAATCGGTTACAAACAAGTTTTTGCAACACCTACAACCAAACCATGTCCCGTTCCACTAATTTTAAAACAGGAAATAGGAGTCATATCTTTTTTTTGCGAGATTACAGGTGCAGATTACATCGAGTAGGCAGAGAAGATCAAACAGAAGATAAACATTACACATCGATCCTTCTGCGTCGACGTCGCCGGTGAAGAAGCCGCATCGAATACGCGCCGCCGCCGCAGCTTCCTAAAAACCTTGGAACGGAAGCAACCCCCAGGCGGACGGGAAGTTTCCGAAACTCGAACCTCGAGAGGCCTCCAGCCTGCTCCATCGTCGTCGCCGCTCGCGCCATCAGCACCTGCAACCATGAAGTCAACCAGATCCACCGCAAGCAGATCTGGAGGGGGGATCTCCGCGCACGGCGACCCCGGAGGGCCACGAGCACGAAGAAGAGGACGACGCTCCGCCTTGGACCTCCGCGGAGCTCCACTGCCAGAGGGGATGAACGCCGCCCGCAAACACACCGCCGACGAAGACTCCGCCTCCAAGACGCCGCCAGCTGAAGCCCAACTACTTCCTACACTATGTACACGCCGGGATCCGGCGATTCCCCAGCCTCCCGGCGCCGAAGCGGCCGGCGGAGGCGAGGAATCGCGCGGATCCGCGGCGGCGAGGTGGGAGCAGACGGGGGGCACACAAATCGCCTTTCTCTTCTTGCGGGAGAGAGGAACCGGTCCAAGGTCGGCACAAAGGGGTTAGGAGTCATATCTTAACGTTAATAGAGTCCAGGCAGGATACAACTGTACCATAAGCTAACTCCAAAACATACGTGTAGCCTGATCGGTGATGAAATAAAATTAGGGCAGCTGATCGATGTAAAAACAAAAAAGCAAAACTGATCGGTGGGATCAGCTATTACTAGCTAAAGCAAACCAAAAAAAAACCTATAAAGCTGACCGGAGTGATCAGCTATTACTAGCTGCGCATGTGCCTGTCAGGAATAATCGTATTACACTAGAACATGTTTGTAAATGTAAAATGATTCGCATGGAAAGCATATTAGACTATATGATTTTGTTATCGGAAAAAATATTTTGAAACACCAAAAAATTCTGAACAAAATTTTTGCCGCATATTTCTCGACATTCTATGTGTGCACGTCATGTGGCATGCGTAAAAAAGACTAAAAAATACATTCGTGAAAAGCATATTTTAGCATAGAACTTTATCTTTTTACACATGGCAAAAAAAAAAACGATTTCCCGTGAGATTTTTTTGAGCATACAAAACGACGACATGTAAACGGGATTTTTTTGTCCAATTTTTTTGACATCTCACAGTATGTTTAATATGTATTTTAAAGACGGGGAGCATATATATATATGCTCTGGAGTGTCAAAACGTCACCCCCCCATTGCGGCACTATATAGGAATATCATTTACAGTAAATACTTCAAAAAGTATAAAGAAGTTATGGCATGCATAGTGGTGTCAAGGACACACCCTGACAAGACAAAATGTCCGACCACCTCAGTACCAAAACACAAATAATTAGACGGATATACATGCTACTCGCAAGACAAGCACATGATTACAAATGCAAGCTGGTATACATGGGGACATGACTGATTATACGAAAAAAACGAGGATGGACTATATTACTTTACTATATATAAGTATAAGTAGTGAAAAAGAATTTCCAAAATTATATTTTGACATAAATGCTCCATTCGAGTGTGCATGCAGATTTTATTTTGTTTACAATAATCTATCTTTATTGATCCAATAAAAATATTTGATACATAAAAAACTGAAACGAAGGAGAACACAAAGCCTTTAAGAACATATAGTTTGACAGAAAAACGGTACGTTGTCTTCTGTTGTCATAGATAATTTCATTGCAAATATAAGGTTCTTAAGACTTCCATATATCGCAAGGTGCACCTAGAAGAGGTTTAACATTATCAACAACAAATAACACTACTTTAAGTCATTACTGACGAATTGCAAGCCAAAGGCATAAAAAAACGTGCATGGCTCCGAGGATAACTGTTTATGGTCCTAGCAGGTCTTGAGTTGTGTCTCGGTGGTTATTTGTATATCCGTTGATGAAACATCAGATGTTGGTCGTATCTCTGTAATACAAAATGTTAATGTGGTTTAATATATACTATACAATCGTATTTCATATCATCCATGGTTCTCAACTAAGTTAAATATGTTCTAAAAAAATCAAATAGGTATTGGTTTACTGAAATAAAATCCGTGGACATGTTCAATATGGTAAATATGATGCCCTTGAATTTTTTTATAGTGTTCACATAAATAATTGTTACCTAAAACATAACAATTTCCTTTTACGTCACTAACCTGTGCAGGTGCACGGTTGATGACTAGGGTGACATGGTGTTTTGGGGAATTTAAAATAATAATTCGCGCATAGTCTAAACTTAACCATATAAAAATAGTGGTATTATCTTAAAAATAAACCAAAAATAGACCTTTCTCTGGTGAATGTATCTTATATGATGTAATCAAACCCAATTTTCGTGATGTCAAATACACTTTTTTAAGTTCAACGGTTTGTAAAATTTACGATTTAAGCGAGCAAATGATATCATCTAGAAATTAGTAGTATGTTTAACGTCTCTATAACCATTTTCGAACACACTGAGTGGGCTTAAGATGATGCCCTCACATTTGCGAGGGCCACCTGGCTAGTTACAGTAAAAGTAACAGCGACCTCTAATAGTTGAGACCGCCCGTGCGCAATATGTTTTGGAGCCAAGTAGCTTCACAGTCAATTAGCGATCATGGTTTTTTATCCGAAAACGTCTCGATATAGATAGAGCATAACCAGGAAGCGTCGTGTGGTGCTCATTCACGATACCACCCTATTCCTAAACAATGTAACATAAACCTCAAAAAAAATGTAACATATGTATTGGCTGAGATTGTCGGGAACAACTGTTAGCGCTAGAGGCAAGCTAACCCAGGCATTACAATACCGGGCACAAGTGCTTTTCGGCAAATATCCGGTTAGCACTTTATATTTATAGACAGACCGATGCAAGTGACAGTTGAGTGGTCTGGACTCTTGACGCAACCAACCAAATAGTACCCTCACTTCACAGGAGTAGCTTTGGAATCAGTAGTTCATTCAAGTCATGCTATTGATTCGAGCTGATTTAACTGCAGCTGGTCTGTTTTCTGAACGAGACTACAACTGTTCTTCAGGACAGTGGCCGTAAGGTTGTCCTTTTTGTCACGGAAACGGCGAATATTATAGATTAGGTGATACGTTTATACTTCGTTTGTGATACATCATTCAAAAATTATTGAACTTTGAAATCTTGTGTGGTTCTATCAATCTAATGCAACCCAAAGTACGGATAATCTTCGTATTTAAGAAAAAAAGGTTATGGCAACTGCAATACTACATGCTTCCAGCTAGTCGATAGCTTTTTAGATAAAGGGCTTTATTACTCAATAGTTTAAGCATTACACCCGGCCTCTGCATAACACATGCAGACAGCCGCAATCCAACTGACAAAAATAAAAGTATGTGTGGAAATAGACGAGTTACAATCCATAGTAATGTGTAAGACGCCTATGATATAGCAAGCTCATCCGCCTATGGGGCACCAATCCGGCGATTAAGCGGCCACCCATGTTGTGACAAAATGTCCCTTGCCACCTCCTCCAAGCGTGCACACGCCTCCGTAAAGAGGTCTCGATGTCCCACACGCTGTAAGGTGCACCACGTACGGAGAGTACTTGTGCATCTGTAGAGTACCTGCAAAAGAGAAACATTTTGTCATTGAAAACCTTGTCATTTCTACAAAGCCAAAGCGACCATATAACAGCAATCGCTCCCACCCTAATAACCGTTTTAAGCTTCTTATCTATCCCATGTAACCAGTTGCCAAAAATATTTGCAACAGACTTGGGTGGATATAAGTTAGATGCTATTTGGATAGCTGACCATATAGAACGAGCGAAATCGCACTCGAAGAATAAGTGTTTAATTGTTTCTTGTTGCGAACAAAACATACACTTTGTACTTCCATGCCAAATCCGTTTGACAAGATTATCTTTAGTTAAAATGACACCCTTACGAAGATAACACGAAAAGACTTTTATTTTGAGTGGAATCTTTATTTGCCATATTTTCTTATTGTCATCGACTGGAATATCAGAGTGCGCAAGTGCCCTATACATGGAATCTACTGAGAACTTCCCATTCCCGCATAAGTTCCATCGAAATTCATCGGAACCTTGTGTGAGTTGGATAGAATCCAACCGTGCCAACAAGGCATTCCAAGAAGTTAATCTTGCACCGAGTAAATCACGTCTGAACGTCACATTGGGGGGCGAACACTGCATAACAGTGGCAATAGTATCCCCTTTGTGGTGTACAATATTGTATAGAGCCGGATATTGCTCCCGGAGTGGTATTTCCTAACCATTTATCCTCCCAGAATCTAATCTCCGTGCCACCCTTAATATTAAACACGCCAAAGCGAAAGAAATGTTTTTTAGTCGCCATTAGCCCGGCCCAAAAGTGGGAGTCACCAGGTTTCCAAAACACCTGTGATATCGCCTTCGTGCCTATGTATTTTCTTTTTAGGAGTGTTTGCCATATACCATCTTCGGTTAGTAGCTTAAATAGCCACTTCCCTAGGAGGGCTGAATTCTTGATGCCTAGATCATGAATACCTAACCCTCCCTGATCCTTTGGTCGACAAACAACATCCCATTTAGCCAGTCGATACTTCTTTTTCTCACCATCCCCTTGCCAAAAAAATCTTGATCGGAAATAATCCAGTTTATACAAGATTCCATTAGGTAACTGGAAGAAAGATATCATATACAGTACCATGTTTGTCAGTACTGAATTAATGAGAACCAATCTTCCTCCTAGGGATAGCAATTTGCCTTTCCAACTAGCTAGCCTCGCTTGCAGACGTTCCTCGACATGCTTCCATTCCGCATTAGACAATTTCCTATAGTGGATTGGGATACCCAAATACATTATAGGAAATTTCCCGTGCTCACAACCGAATATGTCGGCATACTGAGCAGCTGCTTCTTGTGCATCGCCAAAGCAGAACAATTCACTTTTATGGAAGTTGATTTTTAATCCTGATAGTTGTTCGAATGCTGACAATATCAATTTCAGATTCGACGCCTTATCAAGATCATGTTCCATAAAAAGGATTGTATCATCCGCATATTGAAGAATCGAAAGACCTCCATCAACAAGATGAGGAACGACTCCTTCAATTTGGCCATCCTCTTTTGCCCGTTCGATCAAGATGGTCAACATATCAGCCACTATATTAAATAGTATAGGCGATAATGGATCACCTTGTCTTAGACCTTTTTTTGTTTGGAAGTAGTGACCGACGTCATCATTGACTTTTATCGCGACACTACCTCCCTCCACAAAGTTGCGGATCCATTCACACCACGTATCCGAGAACCCTTTCATTCTCAAGGTTTGTAGCAAAAATGGCCATTTTACTTTGTCATAAGCTTTTTCAAAGTCAATTTTGAAAAGAACCCCATTGAGTTTCTTCGTATGCATTTCATGTACAGTCTCGTGTAGAACCACGACCCCGTCTAATATATTCCTCCCTTGCATAAAAGCAGTTTGGGTAGGCTTTACCACATGATCTGCAACAGAATTCAACCTGATGGTCGCTACCTTTGTAAAGATCTTGAAGCTAACATTCAGGAGGCATATAGGCCGATACTGTTGTATCCTCTCGGCGCCCTGAACCTTAGGTAACAAGACGATTTCCCCAAAATTAAGGCGAAAAAGTTCGAGTTGTCCAGCATGGAAACAACTGAATAACTCTAACAAATCGGACTTAATAGTTTCCCAAAAGTGCTGGTAAAATTCAGCAGGGAATCCATCAGGCCCAGGTGCCTTATTATGCTCCATTTGGAAAACCCCCTTGCTTATCTCTTCTTCAGAGAAGGGTGCGATGAGCAAGTTATTTTCTTCCGGAGTAACTTGGGTAATATCATCCGTTCGTGTCTCCTCAAGAGTGAAGTTACCTTCCTCCGGAGCCCCGAACAGACCTTTATAGTAGTCGGTAATATAAGCTTTGAGCATATCCTGACCCTCGATCAGGCCCTCATCTTGGTGAAGAGAATGAATGAGTTTACTCCTGTGTCTGCCATTTGCGACATTATGGAAGTATCTCGTATTCGAATCTCCTTGCAAGATGAATTGTGCCTTAGATCGTTGGTACCATTTAAGCTCTTCTTCTCGCAGCATCCGGCCCACCTGCTCATTCGAGTGCCGTTTTAGGTCACTCTCATTTGCTGATAGGGGACGCTGTTCTGCAAGTTTATCGAGCTCATCAATAATGGAACACAAGCGCTCTTTTTCTTTTTTAAGCATACCGGTTGTGTGTCGTGCCCATCTACGCAGGAATTTACGCAAATTACGCATCTTTCCATTCCAACGTTGAATAGCATTGTTGCCCACAACCGGTTGGGCCCATATCCTTTTAACCAAATCATCAAAACCATCACGCAACAGCCACCCTAATTCGAATTTGAATTGGGACTTGGCGGTCGGTTTCAATGCACCAGTAGAAAGGAATATGGGAGCATGATCTGAAAAAGCCTCGACACGCTCTAAAGCCCGAACCGAAACCAATGGATATTTATCCTCCCAACGGGAATCCATCAGTACCCGGTCCAGCTTTTCGAATGTCGGCTCGGGGAGGCTATTAGCCCAGGTAAATTGTCTCCCCGTCATATGGACCTCTCTTAGTGACAAGCTATCAATTACAGCAGCTATCATCACTCATCCACGTGCTGTTTTTTTTTCCTATTTATGCATCATTCCCATGTGGCATGTGCCATGGATGATAGCCATGATGTCCCAGCTATTTGGTTCACGGTAAAATCTCTCAACATGGTAGTTTTAGCAATTGGAAATTTTCAGATTGCAGTGTCAGAAGCTAAATACTATATGACAGATCTCAAAAAGAAATATGATCGGACAAATGATCTAGCGGCCACGTTGCACCGGTGTGTTCCCGATCTCAGAGATCCCGTGTTGCATCAACGCGAGCAAGATGAATTTCCATTTGTCTTCAACAGATTTTCTACATTTGTGTTCATGCATCCCGTGATTCCGCACTGCTTCTGTCATTTGCTTTAGACTGAATGAAAATTAGTTTATTTTTTGCAGGGAATGAAAATTGTTTGGGGTATCTTTTTTTTTAAACGGACGTAAAACCTCTGCCTCATCATATATTAATTAAGGGGCAGTTTTATGACGCATCCGAAGGTGACATCAAATAAACTACAAGGGTTAATCTCACGGCATTATTGAGCTCAAGTCCTTGGCGTCGGCAATGCACCAATTTTTCGCCCCAGACCTAATCTTCACGGACATAGCGCCCGATGAAGAGCTAAGCATTTGTTTCGGTACATATCTTCCAAGCTGTGAGCATGGGATCGAAGATAACATCAGAACCTCCGCGTTGTGCTCATTCACGATACCACCCATTCCCAAACCAAGTTCTGTACATGCCGGAGGGTAGTACTGGAGGCAAGCTAAGGTAGCTAATCCAATATTTGGCACAAGAGTTCGCAAACATCAAGTCATCACTTTATATACCGATGCAAGGGTCAGTTAAGTGGTCCTATTGTAGCCAACCAAGTTGTACTCTGGTGTTTGTAGTTCATTCAAGTCATGGTGATTTTAGCTGCTTCGCCTGCAGCTAGTTTTCTCCGGACAACTGCAGTAAAGATGCCCATTAGGGAAGGTAAGGTCATCCCCAACTCGAGCACATGATTTTTGCAACCAGCTACCCAAATTAACTCTGAGAGTAGAAACGACAGATCTGTGCCTTCTCAAACCACTCTAATGCGTTAGGATGTCGCCGAAATATATTTCTCTCATGTCGTGGCTGTAGTAGGCATGGTGAAACTTTATACTACCTCCGGTCCAATAAAAGTGTCGGGAAACCACTACTAGGCTAGCACAAAAAAATTCAAAGCCCACAACATGAATTATGGACCGGATCAGTAACATGTTGTATTATCTTCAGTGGCTCGTCCATTGTTCTAGGGGCAGTATTATGTATATCTCGTATGAAGTTCAGATGTTGTGGCAAAAACCTGGTCGGTGATAGGAAAGTATGACACCCAATTGGGTAAACAAAATTGGGGGCACATTCTCTTGTTATTGAAATTAAAATGTTCTGCCTAATAAGCTTTAATGTGACATAGTTAAGAGAAATCACACATCATCGTGATGAATCAAGGACTCATTGCACTGAAATTGCAGTACAAACAAAGGCTACTACAGCTAGTACAAATCGAGCCCCATAAGCCGATATGGCTTGCATGTTATAAGGGCTTCACTATCAATTGGGTACAGTTCTTGCAAAAAAATACTTCAAAACTATATGTTGGACATTAGTACTAATCTGGAGAGCCAATTTTGCTATACGTGCACGATACTAAATTGCGGCTGTTGCCCACGTGGGATCTCTTTTCCATCTTGACTGGATCCAGGATTGTATGGACTGTACAGAGCTATAGGCATTGCTTCCTCAGAAGATGCAGCAAAAACAGAGGTGTTGCACGCGATTTTTTTAAGGTCTAAGTGGTCGATATCCACTGCCCGAATAGATATAAGAGATGACTCAGTTTATAAGGGAAACCGGATCCATAAACCATTGTACAACGCCCTATTTATACGGAAAACAGGGCCAAAAAATAGCACAAGTAAGGCGACCCGCCACCCACAAGACACAAGATGACCAAACGCCATGAAAACACACCACTTGCTACGGAACCGCCGCCTCGACGTAGCAATCAAGACGAAGCGTCCCATTACCCAAAGTCGAACTAGTCATGGGTCGACGAGCCTGCTGTCTGCACAACACCAGGATGCCACCCAATCCCACCTATTCCGAACCCGCCGCCCCGACGTAACAATCAGGACGAAACTTCGCAATCCCCGAAGTCAAACCAGTCGGGTCAACGAACCTGGTGTCCGCAAGAAATAGAGTCCTGGCGTTGCTATTATTCACGATATCACTCATTCTAAAACCAAACTGCATGTATACTAGCGAGATTGATGCAAAAAACTAATAGTAACAGGATCCATTTGCAAAAACCTAACTACTCCAGTTTTGGGCACAAGAGCTAGTAACATATATTCTCTATTTTATAGACAAATGCAAGGGCCAGCTTTTTTTTGACAGGAAATGCAAGGGTCAGTTAAGTGGTCCTTGTGTAGCCAGCAAAGTAGTACCGTAGTAGTACTCTCACACACATTACATTTTTTTATAGACGGAAGGCTCGAAATGAGTCCGACTTTGAATTAACGAAGCCAACAACCGGCTAGGAGTTATAACTTACAAGAGCAAGCTGCCAAAACCAGCTACAACACTCACGCACACCTCAAACACACACACCACACAACAGCAAAGTTTCAAAGATGGTGCAAAAGCCAAGTAAGTCAAAATGAATCACATAACTAAAGGAGATTGCTTGATCCGACTAAAAGGGCCTTGAGATCTATTGCTCGGAGACGACGTTGAATATGTCCACCAACTCAACAAACCTCCACCGCACCAACAATGCCACCACCGAGAGACGCCATCAGGGAAGAAACCTAGCAGGGTTTGGGAATCTAAAGGCAGGGGCTTGCGGCAACGCCTCCAAGAAGGTGAACGACGCTCAAAGGCGTCGTCGTTGCCGGCAAAGACATATGTCTTGCAAAGCTTTTGCCAAGACCCCAAGACGCCAGCCCTAGATTATGATCTTGTCTCAGCCAAAACAACCAACATCTGCCAGTGGCATAGAGAAGATATCACCGGCATCAACCGTGGCGTGGCACCGGCCAGGAAAAGTCCCCCAAGATACTGGACGGCCGCCACAACCAGATGAAACACCGTTTAAAAGTAACGAGGCCAACATTGATCGAGGGCGGCAACGACAGAGAGATTGTAGGGCGATTCACAAGCCGCTACGAGGAATACTTCCACCAAACGAACGCACCGAGGAAAACAAGGTGGGACGGAGAGACCAAGTCCAGCAATCCAGAAAAAGGAGGGGTCTTCATGGAGATGCCTTCTACAAGGGAAACTACACCAATAGGTGTTGTCATCGCCATCAATGGTCACACCATTGCGCGGTTTTCACCGAGCCATCCACAAACCAGATGCCGGCCGCCGACACAAGAACGTGGAGAAGACACTGGACGTCACCACCGGCCTACAAACCTCCGGACTCGGTGCACCAGCCCCAACTTGGAGCACCGGAAGCATCACGCCAGAGCGGAACCCACATAGGTGGGTCGGCCCGGCCCGGCCTAGACAACCTAACCCAGATCGAGCCCAGCGGCTCTGGATCTGGCAGCACAACAAGCACCATGGGGACGGGGCCAGAGCCGGCCTCCGGCGAGGCGACGCACGACCTTGGCAGGCCGGCCGACCGCCGGTCGGATCCCCCAAGGATCTGGATGATCCTTTGCCGACGAGCGAGGGAGAGCTTCAGGGGATGGCGCGCGCATCTGCGAGCAGGCCGAGCAGGAAGGCAACACTGGGGGAGCAGGGCGTCGATGCTTGGAGCAGGACGCCCTGGAAGCTCGAGGATAGGCAAGAGGCAGCCATGTCCCACCATGGCAGACCTCACACACGCACAACAACACCCACACACACGCGAGCACGCGAGGAAGCTCCCCGCCACCACCTTCAGCCGCAGCACCGGCGGCCTCCTCAAGCGACGGCGGGGGAGGGGGCAGGGAAGGGAGGATGGAGCTCGACGGTGGCTAGGGTTTGTCGTCGCCCGTGTCGCCCTTGCGAGAGCGACGCGGGGGCCGAACCATTTCGTTTTCCTTGGTCCCTCCTCACACATTACCTTCACAGAAGTATCTCTGAAATTAGTAGCTGATTCAAGTGAAGGTACCGATTTGAGCCGATTTACCTGCAGTTGGTCTTTTCTGGACATCGGCCTTAAAGACGCCAACTGGGTAAGGTAAAGTTAGGCCCAACTCAAGCGCATGAATTTTTGCATGCTTCTTTCTAGCAAGCTAGTGATGACAAATGATCAACAGGTCTGGCATGTCCTCTGTACATGCAAATTAATCCTGAGTGTAAAAATGCCAGGTCTATGCCCTCATTTAGAAATGAATTAAATCATTTTTATATACAACATTTACGGTAGACATGCACCTTGCTAGCTAGACAATTAGAGATCCTGGAAGTGTAACATCAGATGGCCCGATAAGGATATACTCCAACTCAACGCATCTGAACAAGCAACATGATTTTTTTTGTCTGGATCACCAACTCAATGCATCTGAACCTTTAATTTTTGTCCGGTTGTGTTACAAGCTGCTTCTGTAATGGGTCAGGAAAACAGGGTACAAAATGCAGTAGAACATGTTATTCTGAAGTTACTAGTGAACGAGACTGCCCATGAGCAATGTCGTATGGATGTTTGGGGCCAATTAGCTTCACGCTTAATTAGCAGACAAAGTTACGACAAAAAGAGTCTTTAGATGCAGATAAATCCGGAAGCACTGTGTTTCTACTCATTCACGATACAACCCACTCCCAAACCAAGTTGCATATTTCCATTGCTGACGATCATGGTGGAGGTCCGTTCAAAGTGCTCGCGGTTATCGAGGGAATCTCCTCAAGAAGAAGGCGAGAGCGAGCTTGCACGAAGGAGGGGAACATGACCAGCATAGGGAGCACAATAGCCAGCATGTGAAATCTACGGTTGAGCTCACGAATTTTGTGGGGGAGACTGGTCCGTCGATGTCGGCAAGGGCGTTGGCTAGCGCCTTGTGACTCCGGCAATAGGCGCCGATCGTCATGTCCCCTTGCACGGCGGGGCAGAATTCCACGTTGATGTGGATGACTTGTCTGGGATGCTGCCATGCCGTGTAAGCGGTATTGTCGGGCGAACTCAGGATGCCAAATAGCTCGTTGCAGATGGTGGCATAGAAGAACAACACGATGGTGAGGTCCACATGGCGCCACTCGACGTCCTCGACATGTGGATAGCCTCCTGGTCTTGGTATGAGAGGAGGATGTAGAAGTGGCTGCAGCCGAGGTGTCACTCATGCTGAAGGCTGAGGAGCTTGCTCTCATATACGTACCATGATAACGCACTTGGAGCGTTACCTTTCCCCATCCTCTGGAGAAAGGCGATTTCTGGGCTCTCCCGCTCGCGTCACCGCTCCGCCGTCGATCCGCGCGATTCCCCGCCCTCCGGCGGCCGCTCCGGCGGCGGGAGGACGGGGAATCGTCGGATCTGTGCATAGCTATGTAGGTGTGAGTGGGGGTTCAGCCGGCGTCGCCATGGAGGAAGGGGCGGAGCCGGTGCTGTTTTTGCAGGTGGAGGTCTTCTTCCTCGGCGGCGGCGCTCCTCGGAGCTCTGGTGCTGAGCTTCCGCCGCTGCCACGCTCGCAGCTCTCCGGACCTGCCGTGTGTGGCTTCCCCCTTCGCCGGATGCCGAGGGATGGCGGATCCGGCGTCGACGACATCGTGCAGGAGGTTGTGGAAGTTTGGTTCGGCGGCGACGGCGTCCGCTGGTGTAGGTCCTTTGGGGCCGACGATCGGCGACCACCCGTCCGCTCGGGGGGGCTCTCGTTCCAAGGTTGGAGAGCAAGAGCGGCGGAGCGCCACCGACGGCGCCTTGGACGACGACGTGGTCGGGTGGTCGGGTTGCAGAGGAGGCTTGGACTTTAATTTTGTGTTTCTGTAGGGACCTCCTTGTAATCTGCTGAATTTCCATTCAGCCCCTTGTACTCACTAAAAAAAAAATATACGTACCATGATAGATTGCGCAAACTGTCCGTGGGTTTAACATTTCGTTTTTCTAATTTCTTTCGCACCTCACAGAGATTCGCGAATTTCGAGAAATCACCGAAAATTCGAAGAAATATTTAAAAAAATTCGGACAGATTTATGGTCTGACGTTCAAATTATTTTCAAAAAATAAAAATGGGGCTGCTGGAATCGAACACAGAACCTCATAATCAACTACATGAGTCCTAAACAGTACGGTAGAGGTAAGTACTTGTCTATATCATGGTCTACAGCTTTTTGTAATGTAACCCATTGGATTTATTCAAATTTAAACGAAAATGTCATCCGAGATTATACTTTCTCGCCCCATAGCGAGAATCGTTAATTTCGCGAATTTCGTTCGAAATTTCGACGAAATTATTTTCACTTGTTACAAGAGAGATCTCGAGAGTACAAGGGGGAGGGGAGAGATGCATCGTAACAGAAATCCAAAGGATCCCCGTGCATGGCGTACATATTTGCCGTAGGCATATGTATGCTGACGGCATTTGCCGTCGTCTTCTGCTCCCTCGGCATACAAAGAAAAAGCCATAGGCATACATTAGCCGTCGGCATACACCACATATGCCGACGGTTTTCATTGGCTGTCGGCAACGCTCGGCCGTCGGAAAAAAAAAAACGTCTCACGTCCATCTGACGCCGTCTAAAGCTATGCCGACGGCAAATGCCGTAGGCATACAGCGGCCACGTGGCATGATCTGGTGACTACAAACGGTACGTATGCCGACGGCCAAGTAGGGAAAGGCCTACGGTAAAAGCCGTCGGCATATTTGACAACCAGAACCAAAAAAATATATTAGCCAATTAAAGGCTAATTACAAATACATGATTCATTGTTGGAAATCACACTGTATTAACATTGAACAGTGGTTAATCCCCTACACAATTTAGTTTCAGCCACCAATTGCAATTGTTTCAGCCACCTGTCAAAAGCAAAAAAAAAAAAAAACTGTTCAAGAAACAGCTAAAATCGTAGCACTAAAGGCTCAACTACTTAAGTGGCCTAGGCAAATTCGAAGGCATGTAATTTCACAAGAAAAACTTTTCATAGTAGTTGTAATACCTGTAAATGGTTATATGTGTGGTACTGCTGCCTACATATGCAATGCTATTGTTGCCTATACATGGCGGTGCTACTAGTATTCAGCCATTCAAAATTTTAATATAGAAAAAGGCAACACAGCTGATCAGTTTTGATGGATAACATAGTGTAAAAAGTTAAGACATCTTTGCTCACAATTTTACATGAGCAGATCCTCCGCTCCATGCATCCACTCCAATTAAAATAGGTCCATTGACAGAGGCAACATATTGCTTTCGAGATAAGAGTACAAACCATACGTGAAAAGTCAAATGCAATACATGCTGAAAATAAAAGACACTCGTCTCAGCTTAATCCTTTTTATGTACAAAAGAGCATTTATTTGTGAAAACAAAGACACAATATGATGGGTACTGAAAGTGAAGGGGCACAATTAACAAATCACCATCTGCGGCAACCATACACACCAAACAACCAGGGTCGGAGAGAGTGAGATTACCTGGATTCTGTACAAGAAAAAAAAGGCAACCACGCTTCTTCCTTGCTGCTGCTGCATCAGGGCCTCTTCCCTTCGCCAGCGCTACCACCCAGGGTGCTACCACTGGTTGAACAAGGGACGGTCATCACCACCTGCATGCAAGCATGCACGGCAATTAACATACCAAGAAGAAAGCTCGCTCCACATTTACGCAAACAAGATGTCCTACTCTAGAGCTAGGCCAAGCATCAACCAAGGAATAATGTTAAGTAATCACCGACAAATGTCCGCAAATTTCATCATATAGTAGTACTAACATGTGTGATGGCTGCAACTAAATATTGGTGAGGAAATTGTTTAGATCATCATATTAATAACTAGTGGATGGCAAGAGACAATTGGTACACAGCCAACCCAATGCAATTGCTACTAATCAGAGCATTATTAATTGTCAATCAACAGAAAGAAGAACAAATGGAAACATCAGCCTAGTGCAAGATTAGCATGGTCGGGAGAGAAGAACCTTCCCAAAATTAGCAATAATTATTTGGTGTTAACACGCAATGGACACTAAATCATTGTCTATCCTCATCTGGCCGATAAAGTGGTAAAATATGTGGTGCTGTGTGTTCATGCTAAGCTACAGCATGCACGTGGTAATAAACATCACAGTATCTTTGAGATGGGCAAGCTTCAGCACAAAATTAAATCTGAGTTCAGAACTCACAAGAGTACAAGAACTGCACTTACAAGTTTTTGCACTTAATAATCCGCACGCATAACTGAAATACTTAATAATATGCACGGATCTGACTGTACCTTGCTGCTAGAGCTAGACAGTGGAAACCGAGGGGGAGGCGGAACCTAGGAGCCGGGGAGCTACTGCTGCTTGCTTCCATCGAGCTGCTGCAGTGCTTGGTAACGTGGTCTTGTAAGTTCAGGGTACGTACAGCCGACTAGTGCAATCTGGCAGAATAAGCTATTACAAAAAGATTAGTACATCTGCATATATCGAAGAAAGAAAATGTAACAAATTGACAGGAATAAGAATCATCCCATTCGAAAGGAACCTAATTTTCACATACAGACCACTACTGCCTTGATCTTAAAAGCATATCCTGAAGAGAGATGGGGGGGAAAGTATTTCAGCTAACATACATGAAATCAGAGGCTATCGAGATCGAGATCCTCCATCTCCAGGTACGAGCTTCCGAAGTCCAGCCGACAGAAGCAGCTGCGCCACGCCGCCCCGTCGCAGGCGTCATCTCCGCAGCAACTTGAGGGAGTGGAAGGAGTCCGGTGTTGGGGGAGAAGTGGCGGAGGGCCTGGGGCAGCAGGGGCGGCGGCGGAGAGGATCTGCGACACCGTGCATGGTGTGATGCACGCGCGCGCCGACGAGCAAGCCAGCCACGACGCCGAGCTCGCTGGGCGGCGGCGGCCGGAGATGAGAGAGAGGGAGGAGACTACGGCGGGAGCCTGGCGGCGCGTGGCCAGGGAGAGAGAGGAGGAGACGAGTGGATAAGGGAGGGATCGAGTGGTGGTCGTGCGTGTGTGGTGTGTCTCTGACTCTGTGTGCGTGCGACTGGGGGTTCGGGTTTGGGGTCGGGTTGGTGTGTTGGGCTGGCTGGGCCGGTTGTGGCCTGGCTGGCCTCTCATTAATCTTATTTTTGTTTATTTGTTTTTGTATTTATAAAAACTTTAGCAGATTATTATCAGAATATAAAGTAGGAATTTTATTTTAATGTTAAAAATAATTTTTGGTAAACAATTATTTATTTAATCAGAATAATGTTGCCGAAGGAAGTTTTCATCTTCTTTCACGAAAAATTTCATTTTCTATTTTGTTAGTGCAAAAAACGACTTTTTTGTGAATTAAGTGCAAAAAATATGGTGCAAAATGGCACCCATCAATTATTCACACAAAGTAGTCCATATTTTATGGATAATACCCAAGTATTAGGAATTTTCTCGCTTTCTACCTAATTTCGCCTATTTAAATGGCTTTATGCCGATTTTTCGAAAGTAATTCAAATTTGAACTACAACCGTGTGATAGTTTGCTCTGATTTTTCTTAAAAAATATTTTAAGTTACACAAGTAGTGGTTATATCACAGAACCATCGATAGTTTTGAAAAATTCGACCTCTTTCAATGAATAGACACGACGGCCATTTTGACCATATTTTCAAAAAAAATCAAAGAAAGTGATAATATAGTCAAAAAAAGAAATCCCTTGGCATGGAGTCCTTTTATGTGTATTAGTTGATAGGATAAATGATAAACTTGAGTTTTGACAAAGTTTTCAAAAAACTTCTTCACAAAAAGATCAATCATCTATAAACATGTATAAGTTTCGAATCAAATGACCTAGGTATGATCATTCCCTTGGCATAGTTTGTGATAATGTGTCCATATTTGACACATAGCTGTATCTTGATATTACAAACAATATTGCAGAACTGAGTTTTTTCAAATTACTTATATAAATATCATTTTCCTTTTTTTAAGTGTCAAAAATGACATTTTTTGTGAAGCAAGTACAAAAAATATGGTGCAAAATGACACCCATCCAAATATCTCACAAAGTAGACCATATTTGATGGATAATCCAGAAATATTAGGAATTTTCTCGGTTTCTACCTAATTTTGCCGATTTAAACGACTTTATGCCTATTTTCCAAAAGTAATTCAAATTTGAACTACAAGTGTGTGATAGTTTGCTCTGAAAATTTGACAAAAATAATTTTAAGTTACACAAGAAGTGGTTATATCACAGAACCGTCGATAGTTTTGAATAATTCGACCCCTTTCAATGAATAGACATGGCGGCCATTTTGACCGTTTTTTCAAAAAAATAAAAGAAAGTGAAAAAATACTCAAAAATAGAAATCCTTTGGCATGGAGTCCTTTTATGTGTATTAGTTGATAGGATAAATGATAAACTTGAGTTTTGACAAAGTTTTCAAAAAACTTTTTCACAAAAAGATCAATTATCTATAAACATGTATAAGTTTTGAATCAAATAACCTAGGTATGATCATTCCCGTGGCATAGTTTGTGATAATGTGTCCATATTTGACACATAGCTGTATCTTGATATTACAAACAATGTTGCAGAACTGAGTTTTTTCAAATTACTTATATAAATATCATTTTCCTTTTTTTAAGTGTCAAAAATGACATTTTTTGTGAAGCAAGTACAAAAAATATGGTGCAAAATGGCACCCATCCAAATATCTCACAAAGTAGACCATATTTGATGGATAATCCAGAAATATTAGGAATTTTCTCGGTTTCTACCTAATTTTGCCTATTTAAACGACTTTATGCCTATTTTTCAAAAGTAATTCAAATTTGAACTACAAGTGTGTGATAGTTTGCTCTGAAAATTTGACAAAAATAATTTTAAGTTACACAAGTAGTGGTTATATCACAGAACCGTCGATAGTTTTGAATAATTCGATCCCTTTCAATGAATAGACATGGCGGCCATTTTGACCGTTTTTTCAAAAAAATAAAAGAAAGTGAAAAAATACTCAAAAAAAGAAATCCTTTGGCATGGAGTCCTTTTATGTGTATTAGTTGATAGGATAAATGATAAACTTGAGTTTTGACAAAGTTTTCAAAAAACTTCTTCACAAAAAGATCAATCATCTATAAACATGTATAAGTTTTGAATCAAATAACCTAGGTATGATCATTCCCGTGGCATAGTTTGTGATAATGTGTTCATATTTCACACATAGCTGTATCTTGATTTTACAAACAATGTTGCAGAACTGAGTTTTTTCAAATTACTTATATAAATATCATTTTCCTTTTTTTAAGTGTCAAAAATGGCATTTTTTGTGAAGCAAGTACAAAAAATATGGTGCAAAATGGCACCCATCCAAATATCTCACAAAGTAGACCATATTTGATGGATAATCCAGAAATATTAGGAATTTTCTCGGTTTCTACCTAATTTTGCCTATTTAAACAACTTTATGCCTATTTTCCAAAAGTAATTCAAATTTGAACTACAAGTGTGTGATAGTTTGCTCTGAAAATTTGACAAAAATAATTTTAAGTTACACAAGTAGTGGTTATATCACAGAATCGTCGATAGTTTTGAATAATTCGACCTCTTTCAATTTATAGACATGGCGACCATTTTGACCGTTTTTTCAAAAAAATAAAAGAAAGTGAAAACATACTAAAAAAAAAGAAATCCTTTGGCATGGAGTCCTTTTATGTGTATTAGTTGCTAGAAAAATGGTAAACTTGAGTTTTGACAAACTTTTCAAAAAATTACTTCACAAAAAGGCGTAGCCATACAAACTCACAGATTATTTATTTGGGAAAAAAAGTTGTATGCCGACGGCCTAAATAAGGTGGCCGTCGGCGTATAGGTGTGGTGTGCCTCTGACTCTGTGTGCGTGCGACTGGGGGTTAGGGTTTGGGGTCGGATTGGTGTGTTGGGCTGGCTGGGCCGGTTGTGGCCTGGCTGGCCTCTCATTAACATTTTTTTTTGTTTATTTGTTTTTGTATTTATAAAAACTTTAGCAGATTATTATCAGAATATAAAGTAGGAATTTTATTTTAATGTTAAAAATAATTTTTGGTAAACAATTATTTATTTAATCAGAATAATGTTGCCGAAGGAAGTTTTCATCTTCTTTCACGAAAAATTTCATTTTCTATTTTGTAAGTACAAAAAATGACTTTTTTGTGAATTAAGTGCAAAAAATATGGTGCAAAATGGCACCCATCAATTATTCACACAAAGTAGTCCATATTTTATGGATAATACCCAAGTATTAGGAATTTTCTCGCTTTCTACCTAATTTCGCCTATTTAAATGGATTTATGCCGATTTTTCGAAAGTAATTCAAATTTGAACTACAACCGTGTGATAGTTTGCTCTGATTTTTCTTAAAAAATATTTTAAGTTACACAAGTAGTGGTTATATCACAGAACCATCGATAGTTTTGAAAAATTCGACCTCTTTCAATGAATAGACACGACGACCATTTTGACCATATTTTCAAAAAAATCAAAGAAAGTGAAAATATAGTCAAAAAAAGAAATCCTTTGGCATGGAGTCCTTTTATGTGTATTAGTTGATAGGATAAATGATAAACTTGAGTTTTGACAAAGTTTTCAAAAAACTTCTTCACAAAAAGATCAATCATCTATAAACATGTATAAGTTTCGAATCAAATGACCTAGGTATGATCATTCCCGTGGCATAGTTTGTGATAATGTGTCCATAATTGACACATAGCTGTATTTTGATATTACAAACAATGTTGCAGAACTGAGTTTTTTCAAATTACTTATATAAATATCATTTTCCTTTTTTTTAAGTGTCAAAAATTACATTTTTTGTGAAGCAAGTACAAAAAATATGGTGCAAAATGGCACCCATCCAAATATCTCACAAAGTAGACCATATTTGATGGATAATCCAGAAATATTAGGAATTTTCTCGGTTTCTACCTAATTTTGCCTATTTAAACGACTTTATGCCTATTTTCCAAAAGTAATTCAAATTTGAACTATAAGTGTGTGATAGTTTGCTCTGAAAATTTGACAAAAATAATTTTAAGTTACACAAATAGTGGTTATATCACAGAACCGTCGATAGTTTTGAATAATTCGACCCCTTTCAATGAATAGACATGGCGGCCATTTTGACCGTTTTTTCAAAAAAATAAAAGAAAGTGAAAAAATACTCAAAAAAAGAAATCCTTTGGCATGGAGTCCTTTTATGTGTATTAGTTGATAGGATAAATGATAAACTTGAGTTTTGACAAAGTTTTCAAAAAACTTCTTCACAAAAAGATCAATCATCTATAAACATGTATAAGTTTTGAATCAAATAACCTAGGTATGATCATTCCCGTGGCATAGTTTGTGATAATGTGTCCATATTTGACACATAGCTGTATCTTGATATTACAAACAATGTTGCAGAACTGAGTTTTTTCAAATTACTTATATAAATATCATTTTCCTTTTTTTAAGTGTCAAAAATGGCATTTTTTGTGAAGCAAGTACAAAAAATATGGTGCAAAATGGCACCCATCCAAATATCTCACAAAGTAGACCATATTTGATGGATAATCCAGAAATATTAGGAATTTTCTCGGTTTCTACCTAATTTTGCCTATTTAAACGACTTTATGCCTATTTTCCAAAAGTAATTCAAATTTGAACTACAAGTGTGTGATAGTTTGCTCTGAAAATTTGACAAAAATAATTTTAAGTTACACAAGTAGTGGTTATATCACAGAATCGTCTATAGTTTTGAATAATTCGACCTCTTTCAATGAATAGACATGGCGGCCATTTTGACCGTTTTTTCAAAAAAATAAAAGAAAGTGAACAAATACTCAAAAAAAGAAGTCCTTTGGCATGGAGTCCTTTTATGTGTATTAGTTGCTAGAAAAAATGGTAAACTTGAGTTTTGACAAACTTTTCAAAAAATTACTTCACAAAAAGGCGTAGCCATACAAACTCACAGATTATTTATTTGGGAAAACAAGTTGTATGCCGACGGCCTAAATAAGGTGGCCGTCGGCGTATAGGTGGCGACGTCAGCTTAGTAACGGATGCCGACTTGTATGCCGACGACCAAACATATGCCTACGGCTTTTATGAAAAGCCGTAGGCATACAACATATTTGCCGGCGGCCATACGTATGCCGACAGCTTTTCTAAAAAGCCGTAGGCATACGAAGTATATGCCGACGGCCAAACGTATGCCGACGGCTTTTATAAAGCCGTAGGCATACAACCATATATGCCGACGGCCCCGACAAAATGCCGTCGGCATACATTTAGCCGTAGGTGATGCATGTAAAATGCATACATGAACTTTACATTTTATTACATGTTATTCCACGTTATTTGCATCATATAAGGGTTATATTCATGATTTATATTGAGTTTTGGGGATAATTAACAACTTCCCCATTTTTCTGGAATTAACCCTGCGCTGTCAGAAAACCCCTTTTTCTATATTTTGATGTTTCAGGGACCCAAACGACGTCCAAATGACCTGAAACTTTACGGGGATCACTTTTTTTGGAAGGAACGAAACGTAGGCGCAAAGGAATCGAAGAAACGGAGACCAGAAGGCCGAAATGGGTGGGCCCACGCGGCCAGATTCCCTGACCGCGTGGGACCCACCAAACTGGCCCTCGGGCCTTCGCTGACGTCGATCTTTCTTCCCGAAGCTTCGTCTTGACCTAAAAACGACTATATATAGACCCCCCAGGGCTTTCGCGAAAGGGAGCGCCGCAGAAACAGAGAAACCACGAAACAGAGATCTGGAGCTGAAGATTAGAGGGGGAAAACTCCGGTGGGGCGCTGCCGGTGTGGTCTCCTTCCCCTCCAACAACATCTCCACCGACACCATGATGAAGAGGGAGTAGTCCACCCCTGGACTATGGGTTTGTGGAAGTAACTTATGTATCTCTCCTCTCTATGAGTTTCACTAATTAGTACCGTATTAGCTGCTGAACATGATTACGGTCATCTATGTAATTCCTTTGTGGTGGATCTTTATTATGAGTTAATACATGTTTGAGATTGCAATGGTTTTGTTTCAGTTATGAAAGTAGATGCATATTATGTACCCCGTTCTTATTTACTTGTCATGATCAAGCATGTTTCTGAGAGCATGTGAGGGGGAACGTGTGCATTAGTTGGAGTAACGGGGGGTGGCTAGTGCAGTGAACGTGAGAGAAAGTTCTGCGATCCACTTGGGTTTTCTACCTTACTTTGTTGCCTCACTAGGGATAAACAAAAATACCATGCTACCGGAGAGTGGATGTGACCTTGGCCACTACCTCCATGACTAGATCTAGCACGTTCTTATTTTAACTTCATGTCATTGAACTTATTGCTATGATCTGATTTATCTTAATTACTAAGGTGTTATGATTTAGTTCGCATCTTGGTGGAGCATAAGAGAGAGAACAACTTATACTTGATATCTCTATGTTAGGACGTGATGCCCATATTATTAATAACTTGTCAAACCATGTCTTGCCATCTTACATGTTAATTTTAGTGTTCCATTGTCTACCACGTTATCAAGAGAGAGTGCATTTGTGAAACCACGAACCCCGGTCCATTTTTAATCATAAGAAACACCTTTCCAACACTTTTATCACCACTTTTGTTTGCTGCCATTATTAAATCCGAAAATACAAAAACACTTTTACATCTTGCATTCATCATAAAAAACCCAAAAATATCATTTATCATTACTACCATCATCCTTGCATATTTATTTTACCATCATTGCATATTTACTACTGTTTGCATATTTATTTTATTATCATTCTCACACCTTGTGCTTGACAACCACTTGGTGAGGTTGAGGGCACAAAACAATTTATTTTGTTGCAGGTTCTCAAGAGAAGGATAAGGAGATAACACCTGGAATACTGGTTCCCCGAGAGTTCGATATTAAACCCTCGAGTCACCCCTCGTGGGGAAAACTGTCTTCCACTACTACATACACTCTGCACTTGGAGTCTCAACCTAACCCATTTACTTTTCACGCAGGTAACCCCACGAAGGGTCGTCAAGACCGTTTTCTGGCGCCGTTGTGGGGTAACTACGTGAAGGGCCATCAAGACGTTTTCTGGCGCCGTTGCCGGGGAGATAGAAGCAACACCGCAATATATTCCCTCGTCAACTTAGCGCTCAGTAAAGCGTTTTCTCGTGCTGATGGCGTGAATCACACGCTCGTTGGGAGACCCCAAGAGGAAGGTATGATGCAGTTCAGCAGTAAGTTTTCCCTCAGAAAGAAACCAAGGTTATCGAACCAGTAGGAGCAGCAACTCTTCAGAAGGTTGTTGGTGGCTCGCACGGCGCAATTCGATCACCAACGTGGAATCTGCACGCAACACAATCAAACTACTTTGCCCCAACGAAACAGTGAGGTTGTCAATCTCACCGGCTTGCTGAAAACAAAGGATTAAACGTATGGTGTGGAAAATGAGTATTAAATTGCAGAGAATGAAAAAGGAACAATTTGCAGTTTGTGGTGTTTTAATCAGTGTAAAAGAATGAACCGGGGTCCACAGTTCACTAGTGGTGTCTCTCCATAAAAGATAACTAACATGTTGGGTGAACAAATTACAGCTGGGCAATTGACAAATAGTGAGCGCATGACAATGCATATACATGACATGATGATTACTATGATATTTAATTGAGCATTACGACAAGATACATAGACCGTTATCCAACAGCATCTATGACTAATAATCCACCGCCGGGTTGTCATCTGAGTCCCCCGTTGGTATTAAGTTGCAAGCAACGGATAATTGCATTAAGTAAAGTGCGTAATGTAAACAAACACATATGCCCGTGGACATAGCATCGTTGGGTTACCCCTAGTGGCAACAGCACATCCACAACCTTAGAACTTTCTGTCACTGTCCCAGATTAAATGGAGGCATGAATCCACTATCTAGCATAAATACTCTCTCTTGGAGTTACAAGCATCTACTTGGCCAAAGCATCTACGAGTAACGGAAAGCATGCAAGATCTTAAATAACATATAAGATAGATTGATAATCAACTTGACATAGTATTCAATATTCATCGGATCCCAGCTAACACAACATGTAGCATTACAATAATATGATCTTGATCATGTAGGGCAGCTCACAAGATCTAAACATGATGGCACAAATTGGAGAGACAACCATCTAGCTACTGCTATGGACCCGTAGTCCAAGGATGAACTACTCACGCATCACTCCGGAGGCAGGCATGGCGATGTAGAAGCCTCCGGTGACGATTCCCCTCTCCGTCAGGGTGCCGGGAAGAGGTTCTGGACCCTCCCGAGCTAGGGTTGACGGCGGCGGCGTCTCTGGAACTTTTCGTGGATATTTGCTCAGGCACTTAGGGTTTTCGCGTCGGGGGGAATAAGTAGGCGAAAGGGCGGCGGCTGACGACCCCCGAGGGGCCCACACCACCCTAGGGCGCGACAGAGGGGGGGCCCGCGCCCTAGGTGCGTGTGGCCACCTCCTGGCTCTCCTCTGCTGCTCCTTTGGTCCGTCAGGTGTGTTCTGGTAAAATAGGGACCCCCGTGAAGTTTCGTCCAATTCCGAGAATATTTCCAGACTAGCTTTTCTGGAATACAAAAACAGCAGAAAACAGGAACTGTCACTTCGGCATCTTGTTAATAGGTTAGTCCCAAAAAATGTATAAAAGTGATATAAAGTAGATGCAAAACATGTAGCAATTGGTATAAAACAAGCATGGAACATCAAAAATTATAGATACGTTTGAGACGTATCAGGCGCCGTTGCCGGGGAACCATAGCTGAAAGGTTTATCCAAGGATCACTCACATCAAGTCAACTTCATCACCAACTTGTGTAAAAACCTAAGCTTGGGGAGGTTGCACCTACGTGAGCATCATCTTATCCATCTTTACCTACAATCATTTTATTTTGTTTTGTTCTTGTCTTGCACATCATCTTTATATTTCGGTTTGCATATTTATATTCAGTTTTGCATTTTTGTGTTGCATTTGTTATTTCGAGTTGCATTAGTGTCATTTTACTTTCAGTTTTGCATAAAAAATTAAAAACACATAAAAACTTGTTGAAATGGGAGATAGAACTAAATTGTGTGACTACACAAACACTCCTAATGATCAATTTATTGCTAAGCCTATCACCACACCTGAGATTACTGCTGAGAGTTATGAAGTTAGTGTAGGGATATGCGCGACAGAAAATCAAAATTTTCTCTCACATGCGGAAGCAACACCCAAAGATCTTATCTAAGGAGATGCAAGTAACGGGGAGGGTAATCAACATACCCTCGAAGAACACGAGCGTTGGACGTTAATCACAACGCAGCTTGGTGTAGACCTTGATGCGGTTCACTCCGATCAGCACCACAACGAGCGGTGCCTCCGAGATTTACACACGTACGGCTC
Source organism: Poa pratensis (assembly GCA_947311845.1). Lineage (NCBI taxonomy): Eukaryota > Viridiplantae > Streptophyta > Magnoliopsida > Poales > Poaceae > Poa > Poa pratensis. The sequence goes on along the minus strand of CAMZMU010000100.1, from coordinate 21,034,579 downwards.
AGCAACGTCTCCTCTTCTTGATCCAGCAAGCTTGAAGGAGAAGTAGATGGGATTCAAACCAGCAGCACGACGGTGTGGTGGTTCGGTGAGCTCTCACGCGGGCAGGGCTTCATCAAGCCAAGACCACAAGAGAAAGGAGTAAGAGGAAGTGTACCGGCTTAGGAATCAAAATCATGATTCTTTCCCCAAATGGTACCCTCCTTATATAGGATGTGGGGGGGGGTGTGAGGCTATCTTCCCTAGGAAGAAACCAGCCTCCAAATCTTCCCCAGGAAGGAACCAGCCTCCAAGGCTTCCCCAGGAAGGAACCTAGCTGCCAAGACTTCTCAAGGAAGGAACTTGGCTGCCAAATATCCTAAGTGGGACGTTCGGGATAGTGGGCCCCACCATGGGACCCACCGGAACATTTCAGGAAAAACCCCGATACAATATCGGTTAATTCCTGAACTTTTCCGGAACCCAAAAACCACATTCCTATATATGAAACTTTATCTCCGGACTCTTCCGGAGCTCCTCGTGATATCCCGGATCCTATCCGGGACTCCGAACAACCTTCGGTCTCACCATTATAATTATCCCAAAGCTACTCTAGCGTTACCGAACTTTAAGTGTGTGACCCTACGGGTTCGAGAACAAGTGGACATGATCGAGACTCCTCTACGATCAATAACCATTAGCGGGACCTGGATGCCCATAATGACTCCCACAAGTTCAACGAAGATCGTTATCGGTGTGAACCACAATGTCAACGTATTCCATTTCCTTTGTCTCACGATATTTTACTTACCCGAGATCTGATCGGCGGTATCACCATACCTAGCTCAATCTCGTTACTAGTAAGTACTCTTTACTCGTTCCATAATACAACATTCCATGTGGCTAACTCTTTAGTCACGTGCTTGCAAGCGATACCGAATGTGCATTACCGAGTGGGCCCAGAGTATATCTCTCCGTCACACGGAGGGACAAATCCCAGTCTTGATACATGCAAATCAACAAGTACTTTCGGAGATACCTGTAAGACACCTTTATAGTCACCCAGTTACGAAGTGACGTTTGAAGTCCCCAAGACGTATTCCTCAGTACCCGGGATAGACATAATCTCATGGTCAAAGAAACAGGATACTTGACAATACAAGACATGGCAATATATACTTATTGATCCGATCAATATTGCTATGCTTGGTTGGGTCTGTCCATCACGTCATTCTCCAATGACATGACCTCGTTATTAATTGACAACTCATGTCCATGGTTAGGAAACCATAACCATCATTAATCAACGAGCTAGTCTAGTAGAGGCTTACTAGGGACTCTGTGTTGTTTACATAACCACACATGTATTAGGTTTCCGGTTAATACAATTATAGCATGGAGAATAAACATTACCATGAACATGGAAATATGATAATAACTCTTTATTATTGCCTCTAGGGCATATTTCCAACAGTCTCCCACTTGCACTAGAGTCAATAATCTAGTTTACATTGGTAAAGATCTAACACCCATGGACTTCAGGTGCTGATCATGTTTATCTCGTGGAAGCTGTTTAGTCAACGGGTCTGCAACATTCAGACTCGTATGTACTTTGCAAATCCTAATATCTCCCACGTGAACACTTTCACGAATTAGATGGAAACGGCGTTTGATATGCTTGGAGGTCTTGTGACATCTTGGTTCCTTGGCTAGAGCAATGGCACCAGTGTTGTCACAATAGATCTCCATAGGATCCAGTGCATTCGGAATCACACCGAGCTCTGTGGTGAACTCCTTCAACCATATCCCTTCTCTTGCTGCTTCGGAAGCAGCCATATATTCCGCCTCTAATGTAGATGCCGCAACAACGTTCTGCTTGGAACTCCTCCAGCTAACCGCAGCTCCATTCAAAACAAAAACGTATCCAGATTGAGATTTCGAGTCGTCTGGATCAGTGTCGAAGCTAGCGTCGACGTAACCTTTTACGGCGAGCTCTTCACAACCACCATAGACAAGAAACATGTCCTTAGTTCTTCTCAAGTACTTAAGGATATTTTTAACTGCTGTCCAGTGTTCCTCTCCAGGATCACTCTGGTACCTGCTCGTCAAACTAAGAGCATGAGACACATCTGGTCTAGTACACAACATGGCATACATGATTGAGCCTATGGCTGAGGCATAGGGGATTTTACTCATCCTCTCTCTTTCATCTGCCGTAGTTGGACACTGAGTCTTACTCAATGTCTTACCTTGCAACATGGGCAAGAACCCTTTCTTTGCATGATCCATTTTGAACTTCTTCAAAACTTTGTCAAGGTATGTACTTTGACTGAGTCCTATCAAGCGTCTCGATCTATCTCTATAGATCTTAATGCCTAATATGTAAGCAGCTTCACCAAGGTCTTTCATTGAAAAACTCTTATTCAAATAACCTTTTATACTGTTAAGCAGCTCCACGTCATTCCCAATAAGTAATATGTCATCCACATATAACACTAGGAATGCGACCGAGCTCCCACTCACTTTCTTGTAAACACACGCTTCTTTATAATTTTGGACAAATCCAAAACCTTTGATCACATCATCAAAGCGAATGTTCCAACTCCGGGATGCTTGCTTCAGCCCATAAATGGAACGCTGAAGTTTGCATACTTTACCAGCATCCTTAGGATCGACAAAACCTTCGGGTTGTATCATATACAACTCTTCTTCAATGTTTCCGTTGAGGAACGCTGTTTTGACATCCATCTGCCAAATTTCATAATCGAAAAATGCAGCAATTGCTAGTAGAACCCTAACAGACTTAAGCATCGCTACGGGTGAGAAAGTCTCATCGTAGTCAACTCCTTGAACTTGTCGAAAACCTTTTGCGACAAGTCGTGCTTTATAAACGGTGACATTACCGTTAGCGTCTGTTTTCTTCTTGAAAATCCATTTACACTCGACAGCCTTGCGGCTATCAGGAAGATCAACCAAAGTCCATACTTGGTTTTCACTCATGGATTCCATTTCGGATTGCATGGCTTCTTGCCATTTCCCAGAGTCTGGGCTCATCATTGCTTCCTCATAACTCGCAGGTTCGTCATTGTCTAACAATAACACATTCATGACAGGGTTACCGTACCACTCAGGAGCGGTACGTATCCTAGCCGACCTGCGAATTTCAGCTAAGACCGAAGTTTCATGATCACCATCATTAGCTTCCTCTCTAGTTGGTGAAAGCGGCGCCTGAACAACTTCCTGCGCTGCGCTACTCTCCAATTCGGGAGAAGGTTCAACAACCTCGTCTAGCTCTATTTTCCTCCCACTCACATCTTTCGAAAGAAACTCTTTCTCAAGAAAGGATCCATTCTTGGCAACAAAGACTTTGCCTTCGGATCTGTGATAGAAGGTATACCCGACAGTTTCCTTAGGGTATCCTATGAAGACGCACTTTTCCGCTTTGGGTTCGAGCTTATCAGGCAGCAGCCTTTTGACATAAGCCTCGCATCCCCAAACTTTAAGAAACGACAACTTTGGCTTCTTGCCACACCATATCTCATATGGCGTCGTCTTAACGGATTTAGATGGTGCCCTGTTTAAAGTGAATGCGGCTGTCTCTAATGCATAACCCCAAAACGACATTGGCAGATCGGATACAGACATCATAGAACGCACCATATCTAATAAAGTGCGATTACGACGTTCGGACACACCATTACGCTGTGGTGTTCCAGGTGGCGTGAGTTGTGAAACAATTCCACAAGTCTTCAAATGCATGCCAAACTCGTAACTCAAATATTCACCTCCACGATCAGATCGTAGAAATTTAATCTTCTTGTTACGATGATTTTCCACTTCACTCTGGAACTCTTTGAACTTTTCAAAAGTTTCAGACTTGTGTTTCATTAAGTAAATATACCCATATCTACTCAAATCATCAGTGAAGGTTATGAAGTAACGATATCCACCGCGTGTCGAAATGCTCATCGGTCCACACACATCAGTATGTATGATTTCCAATAAGTCACTTGCCCTTTCCATCGTACCGGAAAAAGGAGTTTTAGTCATCTTGCCCATAAGGCATGGTTCACACGTGTCAAATGATTCAAAATCAAGTGACTCCAAAAGTCCATCAGTATGGAGTTTCTTCATACGCTTTACACCAATATGACCTAAACGGCAGTGCCACAAGTATGTGGTATTATCATCATTCATCTTGCATCTTTTAGCATCAATGTTATGGATGTGTGAATTACTTTCGAGATTCAACAAGAATAAACCATTTACAACCGGTGCATGACCATAAAAGATATTACTCATAGAAATAGAACAACCATTGTTCTCAGATTTAAATGAGTAACCGTCTCGCAATAAACAAGATCCAGATATAATGTTCATGCTTAACGCAGGCACCAAATAACAATTATTTAGGTTTAAAACTAGTCCCGAAGGTAAATGTAGAGGTAGCATGCCGACGGCGATGACATCAACTCTTGATCCATTCCCGACGCGCATCGTCACCTCATCCGTTGCTAGTCTCCGTTTATTCTGCAGTTCCTGTTTCGAGTTGCAAATGTGAGCAACCGAACCGGTATCAAATACCCAGGCACTACTACGGGAACTAGTAAGGTACACATCAATAACATGTATATCATATATACCTTTGATATTTCCAGCCTTCTTATCCGCCAAGTATTTGGCACAGTTGCGCTTCCAGTGACCTTCCCCTTTGCAGTAGAAACACACCGTTTCAGGCTTAGCCTTGGGCTTCTTCGCAGGCGTGGCAACAGGTTTGCCATCCTTCTTGAATTTTCCCTTCTTTGCCTTAGCTTTCTTAAAGCCGGTGGTTCTGTTGACCATCAACACTTGATGTTCCTTTTTTATGTCCACTTCCGCAGATTTCAGCATTGCGAAAAGCTCGGGAATCGACTTTCTCATCCCTTGCATGTTATAGTTGAGCACAAACGATTTGTAACTCGGTGGTAGTGATTGGAGCACCCTATCAGTGTTCAACTCGTCTGGGATGACAATTCCCAGCTGAGTAAGGCGTTGGATATAGCCGGACATGGCTAAAGCATGTTCACTGACAGAGCTGTGCTCCTCCATCTTACAAGTAAAGAACTTCTCAGATATCTCATATCTTTCAGCACGGGCTTGAGTCTGAAACATAGTTTTCAGCTCTTCGACCATTTCGAATGCCCCGTGAAGTTCAAAACGTTTCTGGAGATCTGGCTCCAGAGATGTAAGAATTGCACATTTAACTATCGTGTGGTCATCACTGCGCGCATCAAATGCGTTCAGTTCTTCAGTGGGAGCACTGACTGCAGGTGGGTCACCTAGCGCTGCATCGAGCACATAATGCTTCTTACACCCATTGAGGACAATCCTCAAATTGCGGTGCCAGTCATTGAAGTTGGACCCAGATGTTTTCAGTTTTTCTTTCTCAAGGAACGCGTTGATGTTGAACTGAGCTACGTTGCGTGCCATGATCTACAACATAATTTGCAAAGACAATTTTAGACTTGTTCATGATAAAGAGTTCAGTGTAATCAAATTACCAAGTGAACTCCCACTTAAACCAACATCCCTCATAGTTGTTAAGTGGAACACGATCCAAATCCACCACACCAAACTCCGATCATCACGTGAGCCGATGTAGCTTCAATGGTGAACATCAACCATGTTGATCATATCAACCATATGATTCGTGTTTAACCTTTCGGTTCTTGTGTTCCGAGGCCATGTCTGCACATGCTAGGCTCGTTAAGCTAACCCAAGTATATCTGCCTGTGTGCCGAGGCCATGTCTGTACATGCTAGGCTCGAGCAACACCCGCTGTGTGGAACGTAGAATCCATCACACCCGATCATCACGTGGTGCTTAGAAACGAAGAACTGTCTTGGCGGTGGCATACTTGGGGAGAACACGATCTTAATTTTGAGTGAGGGATCATCTTATAATGCTACCGTCGTGCACACGCAGAATAAGATGCATAAAGGATAAACATCACATGCTTAAACAATGTGATATGGTATAGCCCTTTTCTTGCGTCTTGATCTCCATCTAGAACGCACGGCATGATCTCCATCATCCCTCCAGCAAGATGCATGGTTGCCTCCACCATCACGTTGCATCCACAACTATTGCTAACTCCTTAGCGATAAAGTAATGCAATTACATGGCGTATTAAGTTGACACGCAGGTCACAAAATAATAAGACAACCATTTGGCTCCTGCCGGCTGCCGATCTCATGACACGCAGGTCACAAAATAATATTACAATCAATGTGCATCTCATACAACAAATATTGTAAAATTGGGCTATACCAAATCACAACCACCCCTGCAAAAACAAGTTAGACGCCTCTCCCTTGATTTTTGCAATTTTACGTGGCTTCTAGGGGCTGCGTAAGAACCGTTCTTACCTACGCAAAAACCACAACGCTGATAATACAAGTTGCTTATTAACTTCTATAAGCCCTCCATTGTAAATCCGGTTTCACTATGATAAGAGCGACAGACACCCGCCAGCCGCATATGCAAACCAGTTGCATGTCAAGTGCGGAACCGGTCTCAATCCGAAGACTGTAAAGTTGGTCCGGGCCGCTGCATCTTACCATGCCACAAAACCAAGAAGTACACGCGAGAGGGTAGCAACAATAAATATCAAACGCCACACAACTCCTTGTGTTCTATCCGTACAAAGCAACTACGCAAAGCACGGCTCTGATACCACTGTAGGGATATGCGCGACAGAAAATCAAAATTTCTCTCACATGCGGAAGCAACACCCAAAGATCTTATCTAAGGAGATGCAAGTAACGGGGAGGGTAATCAACATACCCTCGAAGAACACGAGCGTTGGACGTTAATCACAACGCAGCTTGGTGTAGACCTTGATGCGGTTCACTCCGATCAGCACCACAACGAGCGGTGCCTCCGAGATTTACACACGTACGGCTCAGCAACGTCTCCTCTTCTTGATCCAGCAAGCTTGAAGGAGAAGTAGATGGGATTCAAACCAGCAGCACGACGGTGTGGTGGTTCGGTGAGCTCTCACGCGGGCAGGGCTTCATCAAGCCAAGACCACAAGAGAAAGGAGTAAGAGGAAGTGTACCGGCTTAGGAATCAAAATCATGATTCTTTCCCCAAATGGTACCCTCCTTATATAGGATGTGGGGAGGGGGTGTGAGGCTATCTTCCCCAGGAAGAAACCAGCCTCCAATCTTCCCTAGGAAGAAACCAGCCTCCAAATCTTCCCTAGGAAGAAACCAGCCTCCAAATCTTCCCCAGGAAGGAACCAGCCTCCAAGGCTTCCCCAGGAAGGAACCTAGCTGCCAAGACTTCTCAAGGAAGGAACTTGGCTGCCAAATATCCTAAGTGGGACGTTCGGGATAGTGGGCCCCACCATGGGACCCACCGGAACATTTCAGGAAAAACCCCGATACAATATCGGTTAATTCCTGAACTTTTCCGGAACCCAAAAACCACATTCCTATATATGAAACTTTATCTCCGGACTCTTCCGGAGCTCCTCGTGATATCCCGGATCCTATCCGGGACTCCGAACAACCTTCGGTCTCACCATTATAATTATCCCAAAGCTACTCTAGCGTTACCGAACTTTAAGTGTGTGACCCTACGGGTTCGAGAACAAGTGGACATGATCGAGACTCCTCTACGATCAATAACCATTAGCGGGACCTGGATGCCCATAATGACTCCCACAAGTTCAACGAAGATCGTTATCGGTGTGAACCACAATGTCAACGTATTCCATTTCCTTTGTCTCACGATATTTTACTTACCCGAGATCTGATCGGCGGTATCACCATACCTAGCTCAATCTCGTTACTAGTAAGTACTCTTTACTCGTTCCATAATACAACATTCCATGTGGCTAACTCTTTAGTCACGTGCTTGCAAGCGATACTGAATGTGCATTACCGAGTGGGCCCAGAGTATATCTCTCCGTCACACGGAGGGACAAATCCCAGTCTTGATACATGCAAATCAACAAGTACTTTCGGAGATACCTGTAAGACACCTTTATAGTCACCCAGTTACGAAGTGACGTTTGAAGTCCCCAAGACGTATTCCTCAGTACCCGGGATAGACATAATCTCATGGTCAAAGAAACAGGATACTTGACAATACAAGACATGGCAATATATACTTATTGATCCGATCAATATTGCTATGCTTGGTTGGGTCTGTCCATCACGTCATTCTCCAATGACATGACCTCGTTATTAATTGACAACTCATGTCCATGGTTAGGAAACCATAACCATCATTAATCAACGAGCTAGTCTAGTAGAGGCTTACTAGGGACTCTGTGTTGTTTACATAACCACACATGTATTAGGTTTCCGGTTAATACAATTATAGCATGGAGAATAAACATTACCATGAACATGGAAATATGATAATAACTCTTTATTATTGCCTCTAGGGCATATTTCCAACAGTTAGTCCTAGTTTGTTAAACTTGATAACTAGGGAACAATTTGGTGGTAGTGCTGTTGAGAATGCCTCTATGCATCTTCATGATTTTATTGAAATCTGTGACATGCAAAAGTTTAAAAATGTTGAAAGTAATGTCTTAAAACTGAAGTTATTTCCTTTCTCACTTAGAGGAAAAGCTAAAGAGTGGCTACATTCATTACCTACTGGTAGTATTAATTCTTGGGATGATTTAAAAGAAGCTTTCATTAAGAAATATTACCCCCCTGTTAAAATATTGCAAAATAGAAACAATATCCTCTCTTTTAGGCAAAATGAAAATGAACATGTTGTCATGGCTTGGGATAGGATTACACTCATGCTTAGAACTTGTCCATCACATGGGGTTAATGAATGGACCATTTTACACTCTTTTTACAATGGTCTAAATTACATGTCTAGAAATATACTTGATTCAGCTGCTGGAGGTGCTTTCATGGGAAAACTGTTTTAGAAGCCAAGAACATTTTGGAAAGTATCTTGCAAAATTATAGTCAATGGCATACTGATAGAGCACCTAGTTCATCTAAGAAAGTGAACTCTATAGAAGAAACAAATGATTTGTCATCTGTAACACCCCGGCCACCCCCGGGCCGGGCCTGTCTCCCCTGGCAGCTCGCTAGGATCTCCAGACTGGCCGCACAGATCAATACTAGTCTTTTCTGCGCACTTTGTCATCACTCGTGCGCACCCGGGAACGAGTTCCCGGTCGGTCACCCATCCTTGGACTACTCCGGGCCAAGCACGCTTAACCTCGGAGTTCCTTCCAGATGAGCTTCCGGAAAAGAAGTTGCAACTTATTGATATGAGTATTCTATCAATCCTGTTAAGCCCTGAGCCAGGATCTCACATCCTTCCCCCCTTAGAAGACCGACGCCCTCGTCGGTCGACCTCTAGTCTAGGAACTCCCCCCCCCCCCCCCTTGGCACCCGTCTGTGCGCCCAGTGCCGGCACATGCTCCAAAATGTCCGCCCACTGACCCGCACACGCCCGAGTTACCGCGAGGGTCGGCTCTGATACCAAATTGTAACACCCCGGCCACCCCGGGCCGGGCCTGTCACCCTGGCAGCTCGCTAGGATCTCCAGACTGGCCCCACAGATCAATACTAGTCTTTTCTGCGCACTTTGTCCTCACTCGTGCGCACCCGGGAATGAGTTCCCGGTCGGTCACCCATCCTTGGACTACTCCGGGCCAAGCACGCTTAACCTCGGAGTTCTTCCAGATGAGCTTCCGGAAAAGAAGTTGCAACTTATTGATATGAGTATTCTATCAATCCTGTTAAGCCCTGAGCCAGGATCTCACATCATCTAAAATGGACACCATTCTTGCTTTCATTAATAAACAAAATTTTGAAAATTTGCCTTTGCAAGAACTAGTTGGTAATAATCCTGAAAATGTTGATGTCAACTTCATTAGGAACTATGGTAATAATGGGTACGGTAATAACAATTATAACTCTTATAATAAACCCCCATATGTTCCTAACAACCGTCCTTTAGTGCCATATCCTAATGCTAATGATAAATGGAAGCCTATGTCATCAAGCAATGATAATTTCGAAGCAAATAAAATTCTTATTGAACAAGTTGCTAGTCATAATACCATGATACAAGAGTTGAATAAATCTGTTGCTTCTATTAGTTCTGATATTAGAGGTTTACAACTCCAAGCTGCAGGACTAGACAAAGCCTTGTCAAAACTAGCTGATAATCAAGCCACTTTATTGAGTATGTCTGCAGGGAAACCACAAGCACCACCCACGGTTGGGATGAATTCTATTAATATTGCTGAAAGTGTCCCTTCTACTTTGGAGGGAACTCTTAATGAACTGCTTGAATATCCTGAATATTTGTTGCCATTTATGTCTCAACTTGTTGGTTTAAAGGAAGAAGTTAATGAAACTAAAAATGATGAATCTCTTATATTAGTTATGTTAGAGAAAAAAGTTGAGGAAGTTAAAATGCTTAGTGAAGTTAAGGAACCATTTGTTGATTTAGAGAAGTGTAGCTTGCATGAATTAATTTCTATCTTACAAAAATTTGCAAGTGATCCTTCTGTTAATATTAACCAGGCTGGTTTTGGTTCCTATATTGCTAATCATGTCTTAAAAGAAAAGATTGCTAGGTACAATCAAGAAGCTATGATACCACCTAAGCTTGGGGATATATGGATCCCAAAGTACTAGTAACCATTGGAAAAGAGACACACCATGCTATACTTGATCTAGGATCTAGTGTCTCTATATTATCTAAAGAACTATATGAAGTCCTTGAACTTAAAAATATTGAGAAATGCTCTATTGAACTTGCACTTGCTGATGATTCCATTAGACATGCTCTAGGAAAAGTAAGTGATGTTATGGTAGAGTTACACATGACTTTTGTGCCTGTTGATTTTCTAATCATGGACATGGGGAATAAAACCTCTAGTCCTATTATTTTGGGAAGACCTTTTCTTCGTACTACAGGTGCCATTATTGATTCAAAGGAAGGGAATGTGAAGTTTCAGTTTCCACACAAGAAGAGCATGGAACACTTCCCAAGGAAGAGGGACACACCAAGGTTCAAGCTCCCTCATGAGCTACGTCCCCTTTGATTATCAAGTAAGTAAGCCTAGCTATATGGCTATAAAGAAAGCGCTTTACGGGAGGCAACCCGGTTGTTTTTGTTTGAGATTTTCTTTGAGTCCTCTTGCTGTAACAAGAGAGTAGTTTGTTAGTTTTGTTTCTGGGATTTTTAATAAAGAACCAAGTTTTACCTATTTTGGGTTTGAAAAGTTGCTATTCATTTTCGGAGAGTTTTCTGCCTGCACGAAGTCTGTGCACGGTTTGATTTTTCATTTTTTATCTGTAACTCCGATTGAGCTGTAATTTGAACTGTAGCTTCAACTTTTCATCCTCTGCACACGTGATTTTTGCAGATTTTTCTGACGAGTTTAAGTAGGGTAGAAAAATGCGTTTTGCTGCTGCTTTTTTCTGGACAGATTCTGTCTTGATATTGTTTGATGCATTCTTTGAGCTTTTTGCTTGAATCTTTTTGATTCAATTGAGTTTATGAGTAGGCATACAACATTATATACTCTCTGGACATTCATATGAATTTTTGCCTAAGGATTTTATGCAGCAAGGAACCTATTTGTTTATCACTACTAATATCACCCCACAGAAAAGAAATGGGAGAAACGGTGTTTTGAAGTTTTTTCACAGGGATTAGAGGAGCTGCACCAAGAGCTATCCAAGGATGGTGAAGACCATAAGCTTGGGGATGTCAAGACAACCCCACTAGACCAACACACTCTCGGTTTGCACACGTCTAACTTCTGTTTTTCGATCAAAGCACTTTATCGTATAAACTTGGAGCGTCTGTTTTTTTTGCTTTTGTTATTTCGGTTTGTTAATAAGACCACCACTATCATTTATATATGAGAGAGCTACTGGAAGTTTGGGTTGAATTATGTTGGATGCTATTAAATATATTGGGATAGGGATGTTTGAGTTGATTTTAAAAGATACATATAGTTGCATAATTCATGTGCTTTGAATGAATGTTAATTTGCAAGTGTGTTGTCAAGAGCTATCTTTTACCATGTTTAGATGTTGAATTTTAACTTTACTTGGTTTAACATGGATTGATTAGTTCTATGGACACTTATGCATGCATTTAGATGGTCAACTTTCTCCCTATTGCTAGCCCAAAAATTACAACAAGTAAAAAGCTTGTTTCCCAACACCTTCAACCAAAGTTTTTCCAGTGAGTCCACCATATCTACCTATTAGCTTTATGCTATTCCAAGTATGTTTATCATGTTATATTGTGTTATCTACATTTCTGAATTTAAATGCTTATGTTATTGATTGTCATGGGAAAAATTGGTTAAAAGCTCTCACGAACTTGATGCACAATTTACTTTTATTGCATTTAATAAGCATGAACCATTGTGATTAAAATTATGAAGTTGTGGGCTTGACAATGTTTTGGTTGGGAGTTAGCCCATATGTGCTGTCACATGGCAAGCTTTCAACATTGCACTTATTTATATTTAGTTGATGTCATGTACTTTTGTTTATGGATGCCTATCATGGGTGAAATGAATGTGGATACTTAGTAAGTTCAAAGAGTTTGTATAAATGGTTAGAGAAATGCCTGGGCCGCTAATCTAAGCCATGCATCATTCATGGTGGAAATTTACAGCATAACCATAATGTTCATTCAGTGATGCACCTCATAATAAAAAGCTATACCCATAGTAAATAAAAGAGTGCTGAGATTGTTCATTGTCTGTTTGTCTTGTTGTTTTGACATGGGCTTGTTCATGTCAAGGGGCAAGAGGTACCCCAGTGCAGTTCTTGATGATACTATTATTACTTGCAATGACCTTTATTTGAATTTACTTTGTGGACCAAAGTGAGTAACACATGGTGTAGGTACTTGTATTCAAGGGACATGAGACATTCAACCAATACATTGTCAAGCACACCACTCATATTTGCTTTCACTTTAAACATTAATCATTCAAGATGCTATGATAGGGGTAATGAGAGCTCCACACCAATGACTACCACATTGCAAGCATTAACTTAAGTAGAAGTGTTTGGAAGTTAGATGAAACTTATTCATGCTTTACCTCTACTTATTTATCTATCCAAAGTGTCCACCTTTTATATTCAGTTTTCATAAGAAGTACTCTATGACCACCATAGGATGTTTTTACTTTTCATTATGCATACATTTGGTCCATAGTACTTTCTTCTATATTACACTTTGTGAATTTATCATTGAACATCTTTACATTGAGTATTTGATATCACTTCATAATTTATCTTGCATATTGTTATTCCTTTGAAGAATGAATCATTTGACTCTATGTAGCAATAGTAATCACCTTTGATATCCATTGATAGTATTAAAATGCAAAGTCCATGTTAGTTTTATCACCTTCATACTCGGGACGAGCATGGGTTAAGCTTGGGGATGTTGATGCATGTAAAATGCATACATGAACTTTACATTTTATTACATGTTATTCCATGTTATTTGCATCATATAAGGGTTATATTCATGATTTATATTGAGTTTTGGGGATAATTAACAACTTCCCCATTTTTCTGGAATTAACCCTGCGCTGTCAGAAAACCCCTTTTTCTATATTTTGATGTTTCAGGGACCCAAACGACGTCCAAATGACCTGAAACTTTACGGGGATCACTTTTTTGGAAGGAACGAAACGTAGGCGCAAAGGAATCGAAGAAACGGAGACCAGAAGGCCGAAAGGGGTGGGCCCACGCGGCCAGATTCCCTGACCGCGTGGGACCCACCACTGGCCCTCGGGCCTCCGCTGCCGTCGATCTTTCTTCCCGAAGCTTCGTCTTGACCTAAAAACGACTATATATAGACCCCCCAGGGCTTTCGCGAAAGAGAGCGCCGAGAAACACAGAAACCACGAAACAGAGATCTGGAGCTGAAGATTGGAGGGGGAAAACTGGCGGGGCGCTGCCGGTGTGGTCTCCTTCCCCTCCAACAACATCTCCACCGACACCATGATGAAGAGGGAGTAGTCCACCCCTGGACTATGGGTTTGTGGAAGTAACTTATGTATCTCTCCTCTCTATGAGCTTCACTAATTAGTACCGTATGAGCTGCTGAACATGATTACGGTCATCTATGTAATTCCTTTGTGGTGGATCTTTATTATGAGTTAATACATGTTTGAGATTGCAATGGTTTTGTTTCAGTTATGAAAGTAGATGCATATTATGTACCCCGTTCTTATTTACTTGTCATGATCAAGCATGTTTATGAGAGCATGTGAGGGGGAACGTGTGCATTAGTTGGAGTAACGGGGGTGGCTAGTGCAGTGAACGTGAGAGAAAGTTCTGCGATCCACTTGGGTTTTCTACCTTACTTTGTTGCCTCACTAGGGATAAACAAAAATACCATGCTACCGGAGAGTGGATGTGACCTTGGCCACTACCTCCATGACTAGATCTAGCATGTTCTTATTTTAACTTCATGTCATTGAACTTATTGCTATGCTCTGATTTATCTTAATTACTAAGGTGTTATGATTTAGTTCGCATCTTGGTGGAGCATAAGAGAGAGAACAACTTATACTTGAGATCTCTATGTTAGGACGTGATGCCCATATTATTAATAACTTGTCAAACCATGTCTTGCCATCTTACATGTTAATTTTAGTGTTCCATTGTCTACCACGTTATCAAGAGAGAGTGCATTTGTGAAACCATGAACCCCGGTCCATTTTTAATCATAAGAAACACCTTTCCAACACTTTTATCACCACTTTTGTTTGCTGCCATTATTAAATCCGAAAATACAAAAACACTTTTACATCTTGCATTCATCATAAAAAACCCAAAAATATCATTTATCATTACTACCATCATCTTGCATATTTATTTTACCATCATTGCATATTTACTACTGTTTGCATATTTATTTTATTATCATTCTCACACCTTGTGCTTGACAACCACTTGGTGAGGTTGAGGGCACAAAACAATTTATTTTGTTGCAGGTTCTCAAGAGAAGGATAAGGAGATAACACCTGAAATACTGGTTCCCGAGAGTTCGATATTAAACCCTCGAGTCACCCCTCGTGGGGAAAACTGTCTTCCACTACTACATACTCTGCACTTGGAGTCTCAACCTAACCCATTTACTTTTCACGCAGGTAACCACACGAAGGGCCGTCAAGACCGTTTTCTGGCGCCGTTGTGGTGTAACTATGTGAAGGGACATCAGTAGGCAACTATCCGTTTTTCATGTAGTGATGATAAGCACCAACTGCTCGTAGTCCGTCTAACCCGTTTCGATAAACTTGCCAGGGTTTAGTAGTCGACTGCTCCAACGCTTCTCACCCGTAGCTAGTTCTGACGCATCTGGAGGCTTTTGTGTGCGCTCATTCCTGATGCCACCTATTCCCAAACCAAGTTGCATATATGCTGGCTGAGAGCCTGATACTGATGAAAACAACTACCAGCTCTAGAGGGCACGTTAAGCTAGGGACTCAAATATTGGGCACAAGAGATAGAAACAACCCTAGTACTTCATATTTATACACAGACCGATGCAAGTGCCAATTAAGTGATCTTGATGTAGCCAGCCAAGCAGTAGTACTCTGACACAATGCATGAATAGCTCTGGCATCACAAATTCATTCAAGTCATCTGCTTCTTGCTAGCAGTCCAGTAATGGTAGATGATCAACTGGTCAGGTCAGTCTTCCGTTCCGATACAAGCAAATTGATCCTGAGAGTAAAAATGACGACTTTGTGCCTTCATTTAAAAACAGATTAAACACACATGTACAACAGAAAAAACACCTAGCTAGTAGCTAGCTAGATAATTAAAGAACATCAGGCTTCTATGTACGGTGGATCCTCCAACTGAAAGCATCTCAAATCAACTGCATATGAGCACAACTAGCACGACCTGCAATGGTTTTTCTTCTAGATAGCATAATGCAAGGGCTGCGCATCCTTAGTTGCTGCAGACAACCAGAATAATGAATCTCTGTACACACAACAAATGCAAGGAACCACAAGTCGTCAAGACAGGCATATACGTTATTGATTGGAGCTAGTTCTAAATGGTTCATTTTATATTTTTTTTAACCGTGTCGATACTTCTTGGAGGGGACAAACTTAATTGTTATAGATTAGTTACCCAAAAATTCGGAGGCACTCAACTGGGTGCCTGGACACGAGGTTATGGAGTCGTACGAGTTTAGAACGGAGCGAGCACCACCCATCCCCCCATTGATCGGGCTAGCAAAGCGAAAAATCTTCGAGACGAGAACTGTTGAGCTGACATATCGCCAAGCGACAGTCCATTTTTTGGTCCTTCATGACTTCTTCCGCTTTTGCGATTGATCGCCAATCGCCCACTCCAATCGCCAAGCGCCAATCCCCTTTGTAGAGTTGGTCGCGGATTTGACAAAGTGGAAGTAGGGCCCATTTCTCAGTGTTCAGCATAGGGCCCGGATTTTGCCGGCCCGGCCCTGGTTGTAAGGCAGTTGATGTTGTTTTTAGTCCGTCGAGTTGTAACCTTATAGGGTTGTCAACTTAAGCATAAAAAGAGTCGGAACTGTTTTATCCTCTTACAAGTAGCCTTGGCCCGTAGAGCAGCACCACATTTTTTTAATCTTAGATTTTTATTTACAACGTCGGCATGGCAGGTGTAGAAGCCGCTGAGGGAGCGGGATCGAAGAGCGTGGCATGGCGTCGAAGTGTGTCAGAGTGGACAGTTCCATAGACCCCAAGGCCGCCGGTTGCTCCTGCGTTGCACAAACTGTGTGTCTGATGGGGCTCAGCGACCGCACCGATTCCCTTCTGTGTTTTGCTGGTTCACGATACCACCCATCCCTAAACTGAGTTGCATATATAATTGCCAAATTGATGGAAACAACTGCTAGTACTACTGGGCATGTTAAGCTAGCTACTCGCCCAGTGTTGGGCACAAGAGTTTGCCCACATCCATTTGTTACTTTATAGACCGATGCAAGGGCCAGCTAAGTGTCCTTGGTGTAACCAGCCAAGTAGTACTCTTACATCACATGAGTAGCTGATCTGGAGTTAGTAGTTCATTCAAGGCACGGTGATCTTAGCTGATTCGCCTACAACTAGTTTTCTACGTACAACGGCCGTAAAGATGCCCATTAAGCAAGCTAAGGTCATCCCCAACTCAAGCACATGATCTTTGCTACTCCCTCCATTCATAAATATAAGATGTTTTAGCTATTACACATGTTGTGTAGATGCAGATTGAAATGAGTGAACATGCACAATAAAATGTGTCAAGATACATGTAGATACATATGAATGTGGTAAAAAGCTAAAACATCTTATATTAAAATGCGGAGAGAGTAGCTGGCTAGTGATGCTAGATGATCAACATGTCAGGTCAAATATTCATACTTGCAAATTAATCCTATGAGTATAAACTACAGCTCTGTGCCTTCTCAAACCACTCTAATGCATTAGGATTCGGCTCAAATATATTTCCTCATGTCTTAGCTGTAATTGGCATGATGAAACTGCATGTCAAGTTGTAGTCTCTTAAGTGGATCGTTCTTTGCCATCTTCTAGGGGCAGTATTATGTATATCTCAGTTGAAGTTCAAATATTGTGGCAAAAAACTGAAGAGTTGGGGATGTACGACACCGAATCAGGTAATGAAATTTGGGGAATTGGGGGTCGTGCTCGTGTTGTCAAAATTAAATTGTTCTGGCCGGCCATTAGGCTATAACGTAACACGGTTAAGAGCCATCACACATCATCGTAATTATAGTCAATGACTATAAAAGATCACGCATGCACGATATGGCTTGTATGTTAGAAAGCGCTTCAACGTCTGTTAAAGTAACACGGTTCTTGCAAAAGAACACTTCAGTGCAATATGTTGGACATTACTACTGATATGGAGAGCCAACTTCTTTGTATGTGCACTACTAATTTGTGGTGACTTTGTATCCGCGTCAATTAAAAGTAACACTGTTTTTTTATAAAATGGGGCTTTTCCCCTGTCTTGATGCACACAGCGTTATATTACATAGTTGTAGCGTTTAAAAGTTTAACACGGATTTGCTGACTTTGTATCCTGATCCACATGTGAGGAACCCAAAGTCAGCCAAAATCATCCAGGGCAAAGTCAGCCAATCCGAATCGGTCCAGCGTGTGATCTCATTTCTAGCTTGTTTATCTCAAACTGTATGGACAATACGACATATAGGCGTGACTTCTTAAGAAGATGCAGCAAAGGTGGGAAGTCTTGTGTTGCTCCTATTCTTGATACCACTCATTTCCAATCCAAGCTGCATATATACTAGCGGGATTGATGCAAAACAAATATTAGTACTAACGGCAAGCTAAGCTAGTTTCCCCAATTTTGGGCACAAGAGAAAGCAATGTCTATTCGTTATTTTATAGACCAACGAAAGGGCCAGTTAAGTGGTATTGGTGCAGCCAGCAAAGTAATAGTACTCTCACAAATCACAGAAGTAGCTCCGAAATTATTAACACATTCAAGTGATTGTGCTTGTTTGAGCCGATCTACCTGGAGCTGGTCTCCTCTGGACAACTGTTCTAAAGATGAGCATATGGCAAGGCAAAGTTATTCCCAACTCAAGCATATGAATCTTCCATGTTTCTTGGTAGCAGGCTCGTGATGACGAATGATTAACCGCTCTGACTAGTCATCTATAAATGGAAACTAATCATGAGAGTAAAAATTGCAAATTGATCCTGACAGTAAAACGTAGGTATATTGCTGAGAATTTAGGCAATTTTCCGATTAAATTAATCCAATAATAAATCATGAACCTGACGTGAGCAGTACTAATGACATACTGAAATTCTATGATAAAATCATGTACTAGACAAATTGTAGATACATCTACACAAATAACTAGTACGGCAAACATGCAAGTAACTAGGAGAGGGATAAACGTGTACCCTCTTGTAGGCCAGTTGGCCGCAGCAGCGGAGGCGTTAGCCTCGTCGGCGATCCTCTTGTCGGCAGCAGCCTTCTCGATGTCGGCGTCGGTGGCCATGACGAAAAGGAAGGCGGCGCAGACGTAGTTGATGCAGATGTAGTTGAAGCAGATGAAGTAGAGCGAGCAGTCGCGTAGGAGACGCTCCCCAAAAATCTAATCGCCCCTCTCCCGTACAGGATCTAGAGAGGCGGAGTTTCGGAGGCCTGCTCTCTCGTCAGCCGTGTACGCGGTGGACGGGATGGGATCAGCGATGGCAGCAACAGCGGGAGGAACGACGATGCGAGGAGCAAATGCGATGTGATGTCTGTTGTATATTTCCGAGAGAGGAGCGACCTCTCTTATATACACACGCAGGCGGAAGACCAACGGAAACACACGCAATTAAGGAGAGAATTAAGAGACTGGTAATGGCCGTACTTAAGAGCACTTAAGACAAAACGTTTCAGCTCAAATTCATTCTCCATTAAGCGCAATGAATTCTGAAAACTGCCGTACTTAATAGCACTTAAGACGGACGTTTCAGCTCGCAATGAATTCTGAAAACCCCGTACTTAATAGCACTTAATACAGACGTTTCAACTCATATTCATTTTCCATTAAGGCAAATGTTTCAGTTGACCGCATGACAGCATGGGCCTTTAGGGATTTTTCTGGAATTGTTATATGCTAATATTTCAACAATATTTCAGCAAACCCCCACCAGATCCCAAAGTCCCATGATGTTGTTCTCTGTTCCAAATACTGTTTTGATATACCAGTATTTTCAGTGGAGACCTGTTAAGGTTGAGCTCCACCTAGAACGAATAGCTACACTCCTTCACAACTGACAATGGACTATGCATTGAATTGTCAATTTGGCGTAAAGTAGTTTCACCAAACGTCTTACCAGTACTAGGCTACCGAAGGCTGACCCCTCGGGTGGAGCATATTAGTCACACTCCTGACCTATTCATGAACTTCCTAGAGATCAACCCAATCTCATAGACTGTGACCAGCAGTCTAGCTCATATAGGTGTGTTCCTCCAAAGATCGTTCTGTAGGATAGCGTCTTGTTTATACAAAGACTTGGAACACATTAAGACAAACGTCAACCTGCCATACAGTTACCGAGAGTAGTGCATCTCCAACGGAGTGGGTTAGTAAAAGTATACTCTCCTCAGTCAACCACTAGCTTGTTTTCTCATGTCCTACTTCACGGGATCTCCGATCACATAGGTTGGGTTACTACCATGGCAACTCATGTGGGTTTCATCCCTATCTCCCTCGATGCATTTTCTATCACAACACGTGATAGCCCTTTAGTAAAGGGATCTGCCAGATTCTTAGCCGACCGGATATAATCCAGCGCTATCACTCCGGAGTTTCTCAAATGCCTGACAGCTTTTAATCTCATTCTTATATGTTTGTTGGACTGCATGTTGTCCTTTGAACTTTTGACCTTAGTAATCACTGTCTGATTGTCACAGTTCATAAGGATAGACGGGACTGGCTTTTCAACCCAGGCAAGTCCATCAACAGATCTCGAAGCACCCCTGCTTCGAGACCAGATGTGTCCAATGCTGTTAATTCTGCTTCCATTGTCGATCTCGTCAGGATCGTTTGCTTGCAAGACTTCCAGGAAACAGCACCACCTCCAAGGGTAAACACATAACCCGTTGTGGCTTTCATCTCATCAGCATCAGACATCCAATTCGCATCACAATAACCTTCAAGCACTGATGGGCTTCCAGTATAGTGAAGTCCATAATTCTCAGTACCTTTTAGATAGCGCATAATTCTTTCAACAGCACGCCAATGTACATCACCCGGATTGGAAACAAACCGGCTCAGTTTGCACACAGCAAACATGATGTCAGGCTTTGTAGCGCTCGCTAGGTACATGAGTGAACCAATTACTTGAGAGTATCTCAGCTGATCCTTAGCTGTGTCTGTGAACTTTCGAATCTGCACACTAGGATCATATGGTGTTGGAGAAATTTTGCAGTCTGAATATCCAAAGCGACTCAAAATCTTCTCAACATAGTGGGATTGCAGCAGTGTAATCCCACCTTCATTATCTCTCAGTAGCTTGATGTTCAAAATAACATCAGCCACACCAAGGTCTTTCATCTCAAAGTTCTGAGACAAAAATGACTTAACCTCCTCAATCACTTTGAGGTTGGTCCCAAATATCAGTATGTCATCAACATACAAGCACAGTATAACTCCTTCGCCCCCACCATGGCGATAGTATACGCATTTGTCAGCTTCATTAACAACAAAACCAGCAGAGCTTAAAGTTGTATTGAATTTCTCATGCCATTGCTTAGGTGCTTGTTTCAGGCCATATAAAGATTTCAGTAACTTACACACTTTTCCTTCCTGGCCATCTAATACAAAGCCATCTGGCTGTTGCATGTAGATTTCCTCATCTAGCTCTCCGTTCAGGAAAGCCGTCTTAACATCCATTTGGTGGACGAGAAGACCATGTGAGGCCGCCAAAGAGAGTAATACTCGTATGGTGGTCAGTCTGGCTACAGGTGAATAAGTATCGAATAAATCTTCCTCTTCTTTCTGGGAATGACCCTTGGCCACAAGCCTAGCCTTGTACTTGTCAATTGTACCATCGGTCCTAAGCTTCTTCTTGAACACCCACTTACATCCCAGCGGATTACAACCATAGGGACGTTCAGTTATTTCTCATGTTCCGTTAGCCATGATGGAGTCCATCTCGCTACGGACCGCTTCTTTCCAGTAATCAGCATCCGGAGACGCATAAGCCTCTGAAATAGAAGTGGTAGTATCATCCACAAGGTACACAAGGAAATCATCACCAAAGGATTTTGCAGTCCTCTGTCTCTTGCCCCTACCAAGGGTTTCCTCGTCATCCTTCTCAGGATTTTCATCATGTGTTTGTTCATAATATTCCATAGGAATGACAGGTTCAGGAGTCTCATCAGATTCCTTTCTAGAAGTGCTTGCCATATCTTTCATAGAAAAAATATCCTCAAAGAATGTAGCATATTTAGACTCCATACTTCACGTCAGGTACCTCAGATTTCACTACTAGAAATCTATAGCCGACGCTATTCTTAGCGTAGCCCAAATTAACACAATCCACGGTCTTAGATCCAAGCTTACGCTTTTTGGGGATCGGCACATTGACTTTCGCCAAACAGCCCCAAGTACGTAAGTATGAGAGTGTCGTGCTTCTCTTCACCCATTTCTCATATGGAGTGATTTCATTGTCTTTTGTCGGAACTTTATTCAGGACATGACATGACGTCAATATAGCCTCCCCCACCATGCCTTGGATAAACCCGATATATCTAACATGGCGTTAGCCAAATCAGTTAGAGTACGGTTTTTCCGTTCGGCAACCCCATTTGACTGGGGTGAATAGGGAGGCGTCCTCTCATGAATAATACCATGTTCCGCACAGAAAGAATCAAACTCATTAGAGAAGTACTCTCCACCACGATCTGACCGGATTCGCTTAATTTTCTTTTCAAGTTGATTCTCAACTTCTGCCTTATAGATTTTAAAGTAGTGTAGAGCCTCATCTTTGGTGCATAACAAATATACATAGCAATATCTAGTGGAATCATCTATCAGAGTCATGAAGTATCTCTTTCCACCTTCAGTCAACACACCATTCATCTCACATAGATCAGAATGTATGAGTTCTAACGGTGCCAAGTGTCTCTCCTTCGCAGCCTTATGGGGCTTGCGAGGTTGCTTTGCTTGTACACACGAATGACATTTAGAACCTTTGGCTAAAGTGAAACTTGGGATTAATTTCGATTTTACTAGCCGCGTCATACAACCGAAACTAATGTGACAAAGACGTGAATGCCAAACTTCTGCTTCATTAACATTCGAATGAATATTGTTCACGACTTTATTACAAAAATCAGCGAGAGAAAAGCGGAACAAGCCTCCGCATTCATAGCCTTTTCCAACAAACAGTCCATATTTCGTAACAACTACTTTATTAGACTCAAATACCAACTTAAACCCTTCTCTACATAGAAGGGAGCCACTAACGAGATTCTTCTTGATGGCGGGGACATGCTGCACGTTCTTGAGCTGCACGATCCTTCCCGAAGTAAATTTCAGATCGACCGTGCCAACACCAAGAACAGAAGCACTTGCGCCATTCCCCATCAATACGGACCCGTTCCCTGTGACCTGGTGTTCGGCTTCTCTTGATTCTTTCTTTGTTCTTGGTTCCAGATAGGTCCGAGATCGACTGGTTCTTGATTTCCATGGACGATCTTGAAACTCACAAAAGCTTTTCTTGTTTTCTTTGAAAAACTAGCCCCCTGTAGGCTGTAGAACGTAGGAGCAGAACCGAATTTGTGCCACACAGAGACACCAGCAGACGTGTAAAGCTCAGTCGATTCAAGAAACAAATATTACAAGTAGCTGATTGATCAAAGAACATTCCGAGCGGCAGAATTAGTCATGCATGATCATATTTGTTAGTTTGTTTAGCAATCAAATTTGTTTGTTTGTCTGTTCTTCTCATTTTGATGTTGTTTCCGACTTTTCGCAGGCCTGCCTGAACTTGATACTGTCGGGGATTAATTGCTCAGCCCTGACGCAGACAGTGGTTCGTGATTCTTGATAGTGATGATATATCAACTGATCTTAATTTCGTCGCGAATCTTGAAAACCGCAGGGCAAGCTAAGCTTGCTACTCTAGTATTGGGCACAATAGCTAACAAACTTACATTTGTTACATCATATATCGACACGTACCGTCAGACCGATGCAAGTGCAGTTAAGTGTTTGCCAGCCTTCTTTTGGGGTGGTGGAAAGGAGATTAACGGTGTTCAGTGATTGGTGGCCTGTGACAATGTTTGCAAACCTCTCTGTTTTAGAGGTCTGGGGAATAAAAATCTGTGTCTGGCTGTCTGCAAGGAATTGCTTTACTCACCCACTGGGAATGGCTCCGGAGAACTGACCCTAGCAGAGCTTGGCAAGGGCTCTCCATGCTTAAAGACTCTGTGGCCTCTGCTGTTTTTGATAGCCTTGTTCACATCAAGGTAGGAATTGGTGACAAAATTCTGTTCTGGAAAGATCGTTGGATCAATGAAGTCAATGCTGAAGATGTGGTGTTGAAGCTGTATGCTGTGGTACTGGTCAGTACTAGGTGCAAAAATTCTAGTACGGTGGCCGCTGCACTGCATAACAGTGCGTGGATACTATGATCTCCAGGGCGAGATGCGGACGGAGGAGGCAGTTCAATGCATCTTGGGTTGAGATTCAGAAAGTCCCACTGTCCCAGTTTGAACATCACTTCCCTTGGCGCTGGTCTCGATCGAGCCAATGTAGCTTGACTGGCTTCAGAAGTGTATGGACTGTAAGGAAAACAGGCGTGGCTTCCCCGAGAGGCTAAGATGCAGGCAACACCAATGAGGTCGTGTTGCTCTTATTCACGATACCACTCATTCCCAAACCAAGCTGCATATAAACTGAGGTTGATGCAAACAACTACTAGTACTAGACAGCAAGCTAAACTAACTACTCCAGTTTTGGCCACAAGAGCTCGCAACATCTATTCGCTACTTATAGACCAATGCAAGAGCCATTTAAGTGGTCCAGTGTAGCTAGAAAGTGTAAGTAGTACTCTCACACACATCACATTCACATTAGTATCTCTGAAATTACTAACTCATTCAAATAAAGGTACTGGTTTGAGCCGATTTACCTGCAGCTCGTCTTCTCCGGACATCGACGGTAAAGATGTCCATTTAAATTTATGCCCAACTCAAGCACATGAATTTCGCATGCTTCTTTGCAGGCTAGTGATGACAAATGATCAACAGGTCTGGCAAGTCCTCTGTACATGCAAATTAATCCCGAGAATATAAATTGCAAATGGATCCTGACAGGAAAAACGCCAGATCTATGCTATCATTTAGAAATGGATTATATCATTTCTATATACAACATTTAGAGTAGACATACACCTTGCCAGCTAGACAGCTAGAGACTATATAGCTTCTCGCTATAGAGATAATCGAAAGTGTAACATCAGATGGCCCGATAAGGACATACTCCAACTCAATGCATCTGAACCAGCAACTTTTGTTTTGTCTGAATCTCCAACTCAATGCATCGGAACCTTTATTTTCAACCGGGCTAATCCCCTTTCCATTATGTTTTCTTATCATTTTTGTCCGGTTGTTACAAATTGCTTCAGTAATGGGTCAGGACTCAGGAAGGCAACATACTGCAGTAAAACATGTGGTTCTGAAGTTACTAGTGGACGAGACTACGCATGCGCATTTGTGGCCAATTAGCTTCACACTCAATTAGCAGACAAAGTTTCCTGCAAAAATTATCCTTGGATGCGGGTAAATCCGGAAGCACTATGTTTCCGCTCATTCACGATACTACCCATTCTCAATTTTTATAAAAGGAGCATGCCCCCAGTTCCCCAATTTCGATATGCGATTGAGTGTCATACATCCCTATCACCGGCCAGGTTTTTGCCACATTAGTTGAACGTAGCTGAGATATACATAATACGGCAGCATCCTAACACATTATATTGGTTTGGGAAAGCACAAATCTATCGTTTATACTCTCAGGATTAATTTGCAGGTATAGAAATTTAGCTGACCTGTATTATGTGCTTAAGTTTTTAATTGAGGTAAAAGGCAGGCGCTCTACCATTCGATAGATGGAAGCTTTGAAAAATACACCACGAATAAGGAGCTAAATAACAGCAGGTAGGTCTCCAGAGTAAGCGAGGGCCTTCTGCTCAATCTCTAACTGTACAACATCTGCCAAAGGTAGCGCCATATTGATGAAGACCGTCTGATTCCGCTCCTTCCACGCGCGTCAGATGATATACGTGATGACCCCACGGCCAGATTTACCCATGTGTGATCTCTTTTCTAGTGCAACCGGCTACAAGTGTATGGACTGTATGGCGTATGGACGTGGCTACCTGAGAAGATGCAGCCGAAGCTAAAGGAGCTGTGTTGCTCCTGTTCACGATACCACTCATTCTCATGTCCAAGCTACACGTTATATTAGCAACATTGGAGCGCACAAATGACTTTCCGAAACAATTAAGTATTACTAGTACCAGAGGGCAAGCTAAGCTTGCTACTCCAGTGTTGGCCACAAGAGGTAGCAACACATATTCTCTATTTTATAGACCAATGCAAGGGCCAGTTAATTGGTCCTGGTGTACCCAGGAAAGTAGTGGTGTTCTGACTCACATTTCATTCAGAGAAGTATCTCTGAAATTAGTAACTCATTAAAGTGAAGGTACTGGTATAAGCAAATTTACCTGCAGCTGGTCTTCTCTGGACATCGGGCGTAAATATTAACAGCTCTGGCAAGTCCCCCGTACATGCAAATTAATCCAGAGAGTAAAAAAGTGCAAATAGATCCTTACATGAAAAACACCAGGTCTATGCCATCATTTAGAAATGGATTAAATCCTTTATATATACAACATTTACAAGCTTGCTAGCTAGACAACTAGAGATCATATAGCTTCTCGGTAGACATATCCCAACTCAATGTATCTGAACCAGCAACATTTTTTTTGCCTGAATCTCCAACTTAATGCATCCGAACTAACAGAATAATTGGAGGGGTAGTGCACAACCTCTAGGGCCGGCAGTGTATGTATTATATATGGGTAAGTTACACGTACAGTACAAAGAGGAAACGGTCGGTTATACAATCCGTACCGTGTACAACTAGGATTAGAAACCTAATACAACATACAGTTTATCACCCTCCCTCAATCTCAACAGATCCTCGAAGATTGAGATTGCGTAGACATGTCTGAAACAACGGTAGCGGGAGAGGCTTAGTGAATATGTCAGCTAATTGATCTTTGGATGATATAAACCGTATTTGAAGCAACTTCTGGGCAACTCGTTCCCGAACGAAATGAAAATCAACCTCAATGTGTTTGGTACGAGCATGGAACACAGGATTGGCTGAAAGAAATGTTGCTCCAATATTGTCACACCATAAGACCGGTGGACTACTCTGAGAGACTCCAAGTTCACCAAGAAGAGCTTGTACCCATATGAGTTCTGCAGTGGCATTAGCAAGAGCTTTGTATTCAGATTCTGTACTAGACCGAGAAACAGTAGCTTGCTTGCGAGCACTCCAAGCAATCAAATTACCACCATAGAAGATGGCATAACCCCCCGTGGATCGCCGGTCATCAGAATTGCCAGCCCAATCCGCGTCACTGAAAGCAGACAATAAATCTGGAGACGTGGTAGGACGTCTCAACAGTAAGCCATGTGACAACGTAGCCTGAACATAACGAAGAATACGTTTCACTGCCGACCAGTGTGCACATCGAGGAACATGGAGGAATTGACACACTTTGTTGACAGCAAACGAAATGTCAGGACGAGTCATTGTAAGATACTGCAAACCTCCAACGATACTACGATATCGTGTAGACTCGTCAGCAGAAAGAGGAACACCATCAAGAGCAGTTAACTTTTCTGAGGACGCCATAGGTGTAGAGACAGGGGCACACTTCAGCATACCAGCACGGCGTAAAAGATCGAAAGCATATTTCTTCTGACTGAGAAGAATAGAGCCAGGTGACTGCTGAACCTCAATCCCCAGAAAATAATGTAGGCTGCCAAGATCCTTGAGCGCAAAGGAGTCACGGAGTTGATTAATAAGGCGATCCGTAGCTGTATTAGAAGAGCTCACAACAATAATATCATCAACATAGACCAGGAGGTAAAGGATCACATCTGATCGACGCAAAATGAAGAGGGATGTATCAGCTGCGGAAGCAGTAAATCCCAGACTAACAAGTACTGTACTGAGACGAGTATGCCATGCACGAGGTGCTTGTTTAAGTCCGTAGAGTGCCTTGTCAAGACGACACAAGTAACTAGGTTGACGAGGATCTTCAAAACCAGGTGGCTGACGCATGAACACTTCCTCCTCAAGAACACCATGAAGAAAAGCATTTTGTATATCCATCTGACGAAGATGCCAACCACGAGTAATAGCCATAGACAGTAGCAAACGAATAGTAGTGGGTTTAACAACGGGACTGAAGGTATCCTCGTAATCCAGACCATACCGTTGTTTGAACCCTTTAGCAACCAGACGGGCTTTGTATCGCTCAATGGAACCATCAGACTTTTGCTTGATTTTGAATACCCATTTGGAGTCAATAATATTTACTCCTGAAGTTGGAGGAACAAGACGCCATGTCTTGTTAGTTTGAAGAGCAGAAAACTCAATTTCCATGGCTGCACGCCAATGCGGACAGGTCATAGCCTCTTGATAAGTGCGTGGCTCGTTCCGAACAAGATCAACAGAATGAGCACGACGGACATCTTCCCACGGAATGGTGCCATCAGTTCGCTTCCTGGGCTGGCGAATGCCGCGTTGCAGGCGTGTAATAGGACCGCGAGGAACAGTACCTGGCGCAGGTGACGGAGACGGGGTAGATGGGTCAGGCGACTGTGACCGAGTAATCTCAGTGGAGGAGGCCGGCCCAGCACCCTCGGTAGTCGATGACGATGTCCTAGGCGTCACCTGATCGTGACTACCGGTTGAAGCGAGCGGCGAACCAGAGTGAGTTGGAGTAAATGGGCTGGAAGGAGCCCAGCTTGCATGGTTCGTATCATCATGCAAATGATCACGATCATCCTGTGCACCAGCAGTTGAAGCATCGGCCACAGGACCAGGACCAACATGAGTTGATTCGTCCAGTAGTTCCAATCGTGCGCCACGTCCCAATCCTGCACCATGGTTAGCCAAAAGAAGAGGTGTATGTGCAGCATCATCAAATTGGTCAGGATGTAAAGGAGAGTTGGAGCATATAGGTTCTGTGGACTCAACTGGCATGTTGGAAAACGGGAAAACGTTTTCATCAAAAATGACATCACGAGAGATATAAACACGATTGGTCGGGACGTGGAGGCATTTATATCCTTTATGTATGGAGCTATAACCAAGGAAAACACATTTTTTAGATCGAAACTCAAGTTTACGTTTGTTATATGGACGAAGATGTGGCCAACAAGCACAACCAAACACCTTGAAAAATGTGTAGTCTGGTACTTCTCCTAAAAGCCGTTCAAGAGGAGTTTGCATATTAATAACACGACTAGGAAGCCTATTAATCAGAAAACAAGCTGTGGAAAAAGCATCGCTCCAAAAACGATATGGGACAGAAGCATGTGCTAAAAGAGTAAGACCTGTCTCAACAATGTGACGATGTTTACGTTCAGCGGTACCATTCTGTTGATGAGTATGGGGACATGAGACACGATGAGAGACACCAATATCTGAGAAGAACTTATTTAAACGATGATACTCACCACCCCAATCAGTTTGGACATGCAAAATTTTCCTACCCAAGAGACGTTCAACATGTTGTTGAAACTGAAGAAATATCTGGAACACATCAGATTTATGCTTAAGAAGATAAAGCCAAGTAAATCGACTATAACCATCAATAAAACTGACATAAAACTGATGTCCACTGACAGAGGTTTGGGCAGGACCCCATACATCGGAATAGATAATCTCAAGGGGTGAAGTAACGACTCTAGTAGACAAAGAAAACGGCAACTGGTGACTCTTGCCTTGTTGACAAGCATCACAGATTACACTATTATTATTGGACACTGAAGGAAGTTCATGACGATGCAACACATGTTGAACAATCTGAGTAGCTGGATGACCTAAGCGTGAGTGCCACCTCTCACGCGACACCTTGATACTACTAAAAACGTGTTTAATGGAGGAGGCGTCAAGATTATAGAGATTGCCACGAGACCCCCCTCTAAGAAGAACCTCTCTCGTATCCCGGTCCTTAATAAAGAAATACCAAGGGTGAAACTCAAAGAACACATTATTGTCTAATGCAAATTTTTTAACAGATAGGAGATTACGTGTGACGGAAGGAACATGAAGGACATCTTTTAAGTGTAGAGGATGTGAAGAAGTGGGAATAGTAGACTGACCAATATGAGTAATGCGCATACCTCCGCCATTGGCGGTGTGAACGTGGTCCTTACCATGGTATGGCTCCTTGGTAGTGAGCTTGTCTAGCTCGTTGGTGAGGTGGTCCGTTGCTCCAGTATCAGCATACCAAGTAGAATCGACGGGGTAAGATGAAGTAGACCCATGTGATCCATGTGTGACCGAGAAAGCTGCCACTTGACGTTCCACGTATCTACCATCATTGCCCGCACCAAGAAAATAACGATTAAACCGCTTGAAACAGCATGAAGCGACATGTCCAACTTTTCCACAAATCTGACAAATTGGCCGATGGCCGCCGGATGAAGCACCAGTGCAGGAACGGCGATCATCGGTAGGAGGCGCACCACGAGAGCTGTAATGAGCAGCGTGCTGCATATCTGAACTGATCTCGGCTCGCCTGGCTTCGACTCGCTGTTCAGTAGCGAGGAGCTGCGCGTACATATCCTGAACTGGCATAGGGTCTGTAGCAGCACGAGCACCGACAAGGGCAACAAGCGTATCATAGTCACCGTCTAGTCCGGCCATCAGGTAGGCCGAGAACTCTTGAGGTCGAAGTGGTTCGCCAATGGAGGTAAGCATATCGGACAAGGATTTAACCTTGTTGAAATAGGTAGTGATGTTCGTATCCAGCTTCTTTACTTTGGACAGGGCGTCACGAAGATACATCATACGTGCCGTTGACTGTGAGGAGAAGCTAGCTGCCAAGGTTTCCCAAGCGTCCTTAGACGTGGTGATCAGCATGACCATGCCAAGCACACTTTCCGTGAGGGAGCATACGATAGCAGTCAAAATTGCCTGGTCTTTTTTTTTTGAAACGAGGCAAAAGCGTTGCCTTTTATATTGATATAGTAGAAGCAAACATTACATGGCTGAAGCCAAAAAGAAAAAACCAAACAGGTCAGGGCCTACTAGACGAGAGTAAAGCATCCCCGTGAGGGTCTAGATCATCCTACTCCATCCAGTCTCTCTGAAAGATAAATCGTCATTTCTTCAAAATGCGACTCTCGCGCAGTCTCGGGCCAAGAAACAGATCAGTCGGAGACGTCCAGCGCCGTCGGCGGCGGGAACTCGCTTCCCCCTGGGCCAGCAAGGCCAATCAAAGCTTCATCGGCTGCCGTCATGGACAGCAAGTTCAGCCTCAAAAGGGTTCTCAACCCATTGATTGCCGAATCAGAGAACGGAGCCTTCTTGCAGGTGTTCGCGAATTCTTTCGTAGCCTGCACTAGGGGCATATCTCCAACTTCGAGGCCCATTTTCTTGTGGAGGACACGCTGCGCTTTCTCGATCGCTGGGAGTTGTGGCTTCACTGCAAGCCTGCTGCTGCTGCGACGTTCGGGGGTGGGCAGGGCCACAGGAGCACGTGGCATTGACGGAAGAGGCGTGGGCAGTAACGACACTGGTGGCAGGCTGAACAGATCCGCGACACAACGTATCACGGTTCCTGATGACGAAGCAGTACCTCCAGCGTCATCACCATCATCGTCGTCGGCGACATCATCAGCATCAGTGGCGAGGAGGTTACCCGGCGCAGCAGCTTCCGCGTCAATGTCGTCAACAATGGTCTCAAACTCCCTCCTCACCGAGTCGTCGTCGTTATGAAGGCCGTCGTCGTGCGCCACCTCCTCAACGTCCAGCAGCGTCATCTGCTGACCCAGCGGCCCGAGGCAAGGCAAGAGCTCTTGCATTTCCCCATCCATAGGCTCAGCCTCTGCATTTCCCATTGCATTCTGCACCTCGTGTCTGGGTATGTCAAAACCCACCCGCTCCTGAAGGCTGGGCATGTCCTGCATCATCGGAGTGACGCACTCCGAAACAAGGGCGAGAATCGACGCTGAGTTGGTCGCTTCCCTTGGGGAGAAACAACCATAAAGCTCGAGACCTCTGTCCACACCGCCATCAACAAACCCAAAAGTCGGAGGTGACACTGGAGACCTTTGAACCACAGCCGACGCCATGGAAAGTCTATCCAGAGCCGTCTCAGCCGCTCCAAAAAGCTCCCAAAACGCTCCATCAAGCCATTCACGGATTCCTTCATCGCGAGCTGAGCCGTGACCATCTCCTCGAGCTTTGACGTGACCAAGCCACTCAGCTCGGCCCGCATCAGCGTCGCTTGCTCCTCGAGGAAGGATTTTTGCATCGCATCTGCAGCTGCAGAGCTGGTCGACAATTGCGCCTGAAAAGGGGACCCCGGTCCCCGTGCTCACAAAGGGGCGCAACAACCGCAGCCCAAGAACGACCGTCCATGCGGCGAGAGGCAGGGGATGGCTTGGGGCGGGGAGCTTCATGGGCGGCAGCGCGGGCGATGTCGATGGCGAGGCGGTCTTGGCACTCCTTTTCCTTGTGGCCCGACCGACGGCAAGTGAGGCAGCGGATGGGGTCACGACAGATGCGGGCGAAGTGACGTGGAGAGCAAGGAGAGAGGCAACGGAAGCAGAGGCCCCTCATCCTCCTCTTGAAGGCGAGCTCACCCTCGGTGGGAGCCATGCATGGACGGCGAGGGAGCTGCGGCAGAGAGTCTTGGCGCTGCGGCGGAGTGTCTTGTCGCGGACGGCGCCTCGGGCCAACCAACTCCCATCTGTTGTGCCGGTCGTCCTCTTCCTCCATGCCCTTACGCGAGAGACCGCAGCTAGATCCTGCCCCCGCAATCAAAGCCTTGTCGCTAATAATGTGGCCAACAACCAAGGATCGAAGGCGCATCGGAGGAGTGACATCGACAACGGAGGACGGAGCAGGGGAGGCGGTGGAGCCCGCGCACGAGTCAGGGACTTCCTCGGACGAAGTTGGGCATGGTGCACACGGCGGAGACACGCTCGGCGGCGTAGGCGCCGCCTGAAGCAGATCAGCCGCGGAAACAGCGCCCCCCGACCGGGCTGGGCGACGCGAGCCCTCCGCACCCCTGGAGAGGTACCAGGGCGCGGAAGGAGCGAGGATCGTCGGCTTGAAAGGCGGCGGGGGGAGCACGCGCGGCGGTGGTGGTAGGGTCACGGACGCGGTGGTGGAGATGGTCGGCGGAGCTCGCGCGAGCGGCGTGAGCTGGGCGATCTCCACCTCAGAACCGCTGGCGTGGACAACGACAGCAGCAACGAGCATCTCCAGGTCGGGACTTGCATGCGGCAAGGGAGCGGCAGGCTGCAGCTCGGGCGACAGCGGTGCCGGAGCGACCGTCACCGCGGAGGATTGGCAGGTCGCCGGAACGCGGGGCATCCCGAACCCCCAGTCCATGGGGCCCGTCGGCCCCGACGGCGGAGCTCCGGTCGGGGAGCAGGGACGCGGACGGCAGCGAGGTCACGTCCGGCGGAGCTTCAGGTCGGCCTTGGAGGATCTTGACCACGGCGGTGAAAGCAGCGGCGTCAGCGGCCGATGCTCCGGGCGATGGCGACGTCCTTCGAGACTCCTTGGACGGCAGCAGCGAACTCCGGACTGGACGGGAAGAGGAAAAACTGCAGATTCCGGATCTGGTCTTGGAGACTGCAGCTGCGGTCGGACGAGGGAGATCAGGGCGGCGGCGCCCCGAGCGCACCGGTCGCGTCCATGGTCGCCTACCTGCGTGAGCTGTACTACTTCTGAATGAACGCAATTGCCTGGTCTTGCTGGTGCCAGGCGGTATACTGCGGGTTTGGAACAAACGGAGGAGGAGCTGCGCCGCCTTCAGTGGCGACCGCGGTATTGGGAATCATGGCGGCCGGACACGAGAGCGTCCCATCGACGAAGCCATAAAGTAAGTTGCTCCGAAGGATTGGAACGATCTGAGCACGCCAGTAGAGGTAGTTATCAGCATTGAGCTTGATGGTGATCTGGTTGGTAAGGTTGATTGGAGACGAAGGGATCACCGACACGGCGGCCATGGCTACTCCTGCCATCACCGATCCATGTCCAGAGGAGCTGCGCGAGACGAGCGAACCAGAACTCGAGGTAGATAAGAGTTCCAGAGGTAGTGCTGGAGGTCATCGGCGCGGTAGTCATGCTGATCGATCAGCAACGTCGAGCTCGTGGAGGTAACCAACGTAGGTGGTCTGTAGGATGAACTCGAGAAAAGTTACGGCGGCGGAAGAGTTTAGGTTTTAGGCTCTGATACCATAACAGAATAATTGGAGGGGTAGTGCACAACCTCTAGGGCCGGCAGTGTATGTATTATATATGGGTAAGTTACACGTACAGTACAAAGAGGAAACGGTCGGTTATACAATCCGTACCGTGTACAACTAGGATTAGAAACCTAATACAACATACAGTTTATCACGAACCTTTATTTTCAACCGGGCTAATCCCCTTTCCATTATGTTGTTTTCATTAACTAGCATGGTGGCCCTCGCAAATGCGAGGGCATCATCTGTTGTTGGTTGAAAGTGCTCTAGAAATAAAAAAAAATTTGTTGATATCATGTTATTTCCCATTGTGTGATAATAAAAAATGTTTTA
Organism: Poa pratensis; assembly: GCA_947311845.1. Lineage (NCBI taxonomy): Eukaryota > Viridiplantae > Streptophyta > Magnoliopsida > Poales > Poaceae > Poa > Poa pratensis. The sequence goes on along the minus strand of CAMZMU010000100.1, from coordinate 21,000,188 downwards.
AAACTATCACAAACTTTTGGTAAGCAAAATATCACGTATGCCAGTAGCATCTTTGCCAATGTGATTTTTGTAGGGAAAAAGGTTATCACGCCATGTGTTCAAACACCCACGTCAGTGATATAGTATCTGTAAACTGAACTATAGTTTTTACACGATTCTAGATCTATATGGGAGATTAGTTATCTTTAACAAAAGTCGTTGAATTAAGATAAACAGTTATCCTCCTTAATAGGTAGGTCACATTAAATACTCAGAATTATCTCATTCTGATGTTTCTTCCTCCTCCCATTTACTCACTCCATGTCAAAATGTGCAACGTTTTAGAAACATGAACGTAATGATTTATGTAGTGGGACTCATGAAGTGACTTCATTAATTTAATTCATGAAAAAAAGACTTCATTAGTTTAAAATTCCACGACTCCAAACTTCTCCAGACCTTTTTTGAGTGTGTTGGTTTGATGGTTATCGAATACATTTATCAATTCTATGTTGTCAACAATAGAAACAATATGTTCGCTAAGTTCACAGTTAACCTGCGTTCTGGTGTTCACTCAAAATCAAACTTTATAAAATTTGACCAAATATATATAACATCTAAAATATAAAATCATTATTATTAGAATAATATTTAAAAATATTCATATTAAACAAATTTGGTATTACGAATGTTGATATTTATTGCTACATGTTTGATCAATTTTTACAATTTTTGACTATAACTAAAATCAGAAAACGCAGGCTAAATAAAATAGAGAAAGTACGTAGTGATCAGTTTAATTATTTGTAGTTGTCCATATCATAGCAGCATTAATCCTTTGCCACCACGTTTGAGCATTTTTTTCCTTTTGCTTTTAGCTATCACGTTTCACCAAAGGAGTTTGCTAGCTAGTCTCGTACCATGGCTGATTTTTTAAACGGAGACACACGTATTTATCCTGTGTGACCAAGGGAGTCCATGTCTCCTACGCCACCATGTTCAAGGTAGATTTTTTTTTCCTTTAACTATCATGTTCCAGCCAAGGTACGCGTATTGATTCTTTGTTGTGTTGCGTACATATTGCATTTTTCGGGGCAGTTTTTTTTTTTTGCAGGATATTGTGAGGTACGCATATTGTTGAGACATGTCTTCTGGACATAAGTCGTGTCAAACGTGTAACTCTTAACTTTTTAAAAGATCTCAGCCATATATTTTATATCTAACTACTAAAATCCCTCGCAAATGCGAGGGCATAATCTGTAGGTGGTTGAAAGTGTTCTACAAATAAAAATATAGTTTCATTAATATCACATTACTTCCCACTATACGACAATAAACAAAATTGTCCTACAACTATCATACATTTGTGCTGGTAAGAATATCACGTATGGGTGTTGTGAATCTGAAATTTATGGGGAAATGTTTAGCATGCCAGATACTCAATCAACAATGTAAGTGATATTGAATTTGTAAATTGAACTATAGTTCTTACATGACGTTACATTAGTACGCGATGTTATTAATCTTTGACGAAAAATCGTTGAATTAAGATATAGCAGTCTATTATAGGCAAAATTAAATAGTGGGAGTTATCTTATTATTATGTTTCTTCCTCTAATTTACACAGTCTATGTGACACTGTGCAACGTTTCATAAACATGAATGTATTGAAACTATGTAAAATTTTAGAAACATGATGTGCTAAAAACTTTGGCAATTACGTTTATATGAGTATACTGTTAAAGATAAATTATTTCCCTTTTAGGTATATTTGTTAACATGTTTATACATCAATAATCAAAGTTAGAGAATTATGCCTCTAACTTTACCACACTCTTAACTTAATCCGATAATAGTTCGATGGTTCTACACACCCGGTCACATGTATTTTCGTGTTATGCAAATGAGTCTCTAGTTTGATAGCATAGTCAATATTCTTAATCAGTCGTCAATTTTGTTGTGCAATTCGAATGACAGGTGCTCTTATGTTGATTTTCTTACATGGGAGAAAGACACATATAGTAGTCCAAATATGTCTACCATAAAAATCAAGCAATATCATGAAAAAATTCAAACAATTCATAAGAATTACATTTAACAGGTCCTCGGATTAAAAATATTATTGGCACATCCTCTTGGTACTAAACGAAATATATCAATCGGGAATCTGTGGTGACTTAGCCTTGTGTGTTTCACTAAGCCAAGATATTTTAAAGTGTGGGGTACATTCCATCAATAGTGTATCGAGTAATGTTGTATCCTCATCAAAATTTGAAGTTCTGACGTTTTATGTTCCTTCAATAGATGGACATTATCATTCTCCCGAGAATATGTGTTGACTTACCCATGTGCAGAATAATAATTCGGTAATTTTCTTAGTGCGAGGGACGTTCTAGTCTATTGTGCAACTAATGTTGTGAATTCATTAATACTATAACTCCATGACTCCTAAGTCCGGACTTCCGCCGGCATTTTGTGAGAGTGTTGGTTTGATGAAATGTGTACTGAATCATAAAAAAATTGCACGTAGTGTGACTAATGTCGTGACTTTATTAAGTTTAAATTCCACTATTTCAAATTTATTGCAAGCGTTTTGTGAGTGTGTTGGTCCGATCACAATGAAATAAGTCTTTCATTTATGTATACACAATCATAGAAAATTTGTACCCCTCCGCTCACATTTACCATGCGTTCGGGGTATAATCAATTCAAACTTGTAAATTTTGACCAAATATATAAATGAAATTAACATTTTAATTTAAATAATTTTTATTATAATCATAAAATGTATTAATATAAATATCATATTATGAATGTTGATATTTATTGCTACTCCTTGCACCGATTTCTAGTTTTCTTTTCCTTGCAGCTAGCTAAGTTTTTGTCCTTTGCTTGCCGTCATCACGTACCACCCAAGTAGTAATGCACGGCTGGTGTAGTGGTGTTTATTTTTTATTACTTTCTTTGCGCCATGTCACGTACCAGCCAAGGTATAGTAGTTTTCAAATACACGGCTGGCGTTTTAAATAGCTAAAAAAAATGGTGGCGTCCGTGTCTTTCGGAAATCGATCGCTAGAGATCGTATCCAATTGCACAGGCTCTACGTATTTGGCTGAATAGATAAAGCACATGGCTGCTCCCCCCTTTTTTTTTTGAGATTCACGACTTATATGGGGTGCCCAGATTGAACGTGACAAACTGGATTGTGCGGTTACATAGCCATAATTATCGTGTTAAATCTTAGCCATATATTTTAGATCTAACTACTAAAATTAATTTAGATGATGTGGATTAACGTGGTGCCTCGAAAAACTAACTCATTTTGCTTTTAGTATATAATAGATTTTTGTCCGGAAGACAGCGTACAAAATGCAGTAAAGCATGTTGCTCTTTTTTTTTGACACGAGGGTAAACATGTTGTTCTGAAGTTACTAGTGGACGAGACGAGACTGCCCATGCGCATTGTTGTATGGATGTTTAGGGCCAATTAGCTACACACTCAATTGGCAGACAAAGTTCCTGCAAAAAGAGTCTTTGATGCAGGTAAATCTGGAAGCACTGTGTTTATGCTCATTCACTATATATACCACCCATTCCCAAACGAAGTTGCATGTTTCCGGTTCGATAGACTGGCCAGAGTTGAGTCGACCGTTCCAACACTTCTCGCATGTAGCTGGTAAGGTGCTGGCAGATCTGGGGGTTCTGTGTTGCGCTCATTTCTGATACCACCCATTCCCAGACCAAGTTGAATATATGCTGGCTGAGACAGATGAAAAAAACTACCAGCTCTAAGAGGGCAAGTTGAACTAGCGACTCAAATATTGGGCACAAGAGCTAGCAACACCCCTAGTACTACATATTTATACACAGACCGATGCAAGTGCCAATAAAGTGATCTTGATGTAGCCAGCTAAGCAGTAGATTACTGACACAATGCATGAATAGCTCTGGCATCACAAATTCATTTAAGTCATTGTATTTATTTGATTTCGAGCTGATTTACCTGCCGCTCTATATGCTTCTCTGGTACAGTGGCTGCAAACTTGCCCATTTGGCAAGGTGAGGTCATCTCCAGCTCGAGCACTTGAGTTTTCCTAAATTGATGCGACACATTTTGCCTGCTGATTTCTAGCAGTCCAGTAATAGTAGATGATCAACTAGTCAGGTCAGTCTTCCGGTTCTGGTACATGCAAATAATTCCTGAGAGTAAAAATGACGGCTTTGTGCCTTCATTTAGAAACGGAGCCACACGGCAAACATTTCAGAAATTGGAGGCAAACCCAAAATTAATAATGCGTGTTCTTTGCCAAGTGTCCTCCGTTCGTGGCACTCAGCAAACATCACTCTCCGTCATGGCTCCGTCGGCCCGGCTGACAAGGGCACTTGGCCTCGTCGTTTGCCTAGTATTCTCGTTTGCCAAGTGGTTTTTGGATTGTTTGCCGTCCACCGGGTGTTTGCCCAGTGCACTATAGGCCGATACTCGGCAATAGCGTCTTTGCCGAGTGTTTTCTGGAGCCACAAGGTATATAGGATCATTGCCGAGTGGCCCTCGACAAATAGACAATACCATCTTGTTTGTTTTCCAGTAGTGTAAATATCCTTTTCTCATGCTGAAACTGTATGACATGTTGTAATATCTTCAGTGTCTCGTCTATTGTCATGTTCTAGGGGCAGTATTATGTCTATCTTAGCTACGTTCAAATGCTGTGGCAAAAATCTGGTCGGCGATAGGGATGTATGACACTAAGGGTCTCTTTGGTTCAAAGGATTTGCATAGGATTTCCATTCATAGAAATTTTTCATATCAAGTCCATTTGGTTGAAAGGAATGAATCCTTCAAAATTTCTATGAAATGCTTTCCTACACTAGAATCCCATAGGAATTCCAGTAAGAAGCTGGACCTCATGAAAAAAATAGTATGAGTTTATGACAACTATGACTTGTACCCAACTCTATAGAAAATTATTGTGTTTTTCCTGTGTTGCAACCAAACAGCTAGTGTGACTGGTTCCCGTGTTTTCATTCCTGTAGGATTCCAATTGTCATGACATTCTATTCATCTGTTTTTCCTATTTCCATGGTTTTCAATTCCTGTGAACCAAAGAGGCCCTAATCCACTAAGCTTTAATGTGACATAGTTAAGAGCAATAACGCATCATCCTAATGATAGTCAATGACTCGTCACAGAGAAATTGTAGTAGAAACTAAGCGTGCTACAGTTAGAACAAATGGAGCGCCAAAGGGTTGAGACCACACATGTGCGATATGGCTTGCATGTTCGAAGCGCTTCACCGTCAATTAGGTTTCACGGTTCTTAAAAAAAACTGTTCAATGCAATATGCTTGACATTAGCAATGATCTGGAGAGCCAACTTCTCTATGCGTGTGCAATACTTCTCTTCCGTAGCTTGACTGTGTCCAGAAGTGTAAGCACTGTACGGGCAGCAGAAGTGGCTTCCTTGGGAGGCTAAGATGCAGCAAAGAACCGAGGCGTAGTATTGCTGTTATTCACGATACCACTTATTCCCAAACCAAGCTTCATGTATACTAGCAAGATTGATGCAAACAATTAGTAGTACCAGACGGCAAGCCAAACTAGCTACTCCAGTTTTGGGCACCAGAGCTAGTAACATCTATTCGCTATTTTATAGACCAATGAAAGGGCAAGTTAATTAAGTGGTCTTGGTGTAGCCAGCAAAGTAGTAGTACCCTCACAGACATTACACTCACAGAAGTATCTCTGAAATTAGTAATTCATTCAAGTGAAGGTACTGGTTTGAGCCGATTTAACTGCAACTGGTCTTTTCTGGACATCGGCCGTAAAGAAGGTAAAAGTTATGCCCAACTCAAGCACATGAATTTCGCATGCTTCTTGCCAGCAGGCTAGTGATTGAACCGTGCGCTTATTACCCTTATACCCAAGAGACCCGATGCTTTGGAAGTCGTAGATTATAGACCAATTAGTTTGGTCCATAGTTTTGCCCAGAAATTCTCTTTGACTCCCGAGCTCATATGCTCCTGGCATGTTGAACAAAATTTTAAAAATGGTAAAACATTTTTTAAAATTCTGGAAAAATTGGAGCCGAACAAATATCAATGTCCAACATACGTACAAAGTTTCGTGGCTAAATGACATTGGGTGTGCCCTGTACAAAAAAGACAAATCAGTGGTCGAAATGCAATTTCAAAAACATACTTTTTAGAGAATTGATTTTGTTATTTTTGCACAAAACTTGGCACGTAATTATTCGTCACAAAAAAAAATCGGAATTTTTGAAAATGTTTTACTATTTTTTTTATTTTTGTTTAGTATAACAGGAGCATATGAGCTCGGGAGTTAAAACGCATCTCTCAGTTTTGCCAAGCTATTTTATAAAATCTTGGCAAATAGGCTTAGGCCGAGGATGACAGAGCTGATTATTCCAATCAGTCAGCGTTCATAAAAGGAAGAAGCCTACACGACAACTTCATTCTGGTCAGACAGGTAGCTAGAAAGATCAACGCGAGGAGGCAGTGAGGTGTCTTGCTGAAGCTTGATATTTGACGGGCGTTTGACACTGTCTCTTGGGCTTTCTTGATGGAGGTGCTGCGCAAACTTGGATTCAGTGAGGTTTGGATCCGTTGGACAGCTTCGTTGTTGTACACAGCTAGAACCAAGGTGCTGGTTAATGGTGTGCCTGGTAGGCCAATTCAGCACGGTCGTGGGCTCCGACAAGGTGATCGAAGCTTGCCACTGTTTTTTGTCATGGTCATGGAGGTGATGACAACGCTTGTCTCTACTGCGGTTAGGGAGGAGTTTCTCTGCCCAATTGCTGCGATCAGTCCAATGCATGCAGCGAGTTTCAGTCTTGGCGGATGATGTGGTTCTTTTTGTGAAACCTTTTGCTGCTGATCTGCATGCAATCAGACAGATTCTGAATTTATTTGCGGAGGCTTCAGGGCTTAGAGTTAACTATACCAAATCCACCGCAACCTTGATTCGTAGTAGTGCAAGAGAGGAGGGACGAGTCAGAAATATTCTCGGATGCAGGATCGATGTGTTCCCCATTAAGTATCTCGGACTTCAATTGGCGCTGCGGCCACTTACAAAATCTGAGTGGCAGCCGATTCTGGATGAGGCGCTCAAACTCATCCCCGCATGGCAAAGAGGATGGATCACTAAGGAGGGAAGGCTAATCCTTATTAAGGCGGTAATCGCGGCGAGACCAATACATCACTTGTTGATTGCCGAGGCGCCGCGGCGTGGCTGTTGGAAGAACTAGAGGGCAGGGAAGGATCGCGTCAATGGAGGGCAGTGCCTAGTATCGTGGGAGCAAATTTGCAAGGCAGAGCACTTGGGAGGTCTCGGTGTCAAGAATCTAAAGCTTCAGGGCTTGGCACTCAGAACGCGCTGGGCATTGTTGGGGAGACGGACCCATCCAGATCCAGGCCATGGCAGGAACTGCCCATGCTGAATGACGATGCAATGTCAGCGTGTTCAGAAGCCTCACCCGTGTGCTTCTTTTTTGGTGAGATCGATGGATAGAGGGAGATTGCAAGCACAAGGCGTAAGAAGAGCAGATCTGTGCAGGAAGCTCTGCAGGAGAACGCTTGGGTCCAGGATTTGGAGGGGGAGCTGTGCACGGAGGGAGTGAAACAATGCGTCAGGCTGTGGGTGCGGGTTTGCAGTGTTCTTCGTGACGCAACGGCCCAAGACAGCTTCATCTGGCCCTGGACTAACAACAAACTCTACTCGGCTAGTTCCACTTACGAGGTGCTTTGCCATGGTAACACGAGATTTTCCACTGCTCACTGCATCTGGAAATCGCAGGCGCCACTTAAGTGCAAAGTGTTCTGTCTGCTGGCTGACAGTTCAGCATCGCGTCTGGACATCGCATCGTCGCCTGAAGCATGAGCTCCAGGATGAATTGAGTGACTGCTTCACATGTCTTCAGGAGACTGACACAATTGAACACGTACTGGTGCAATGTGTCTATGCTAGGGAGGTTTGGTACGGCTGGTGGCTCAATGTTAGAAAGCCTTTTGACAAGAGCAACAAGAAGAGTCTTTGGAAGCAGAGAAACGCGAGGCTTTTTAACAACGTGCTGGTTGACAGAATTGTTGATGAGTTCAAAATTTGGAAACAAGCTAGGGCGGGAAGGAGAGAAAATGTGAGGCGAGAGTAGGCTTAGTCTCGGGCGTGTGGCGTTGAGTGCCTGTCGCTACTCTGTTGAGCTAGCGGCAGTTTGTAAACTCCTTTTCTTCTTCTATAAAACTTAAGTACGGTTTTGGCCTACTCTCGAAAAAATAAATGATCAACAGGTCTGGCAAGTCCTCTGAGCACGCAAATTAATCCGGAGAGTAAAAATTACAAATGGATCCTGACAGGCAAAAACGCCAGGTCTATGCCATCATTAAAAAATGGATTAAATTATTTCTATATACAACATTTATACTAGACATATTGCTAGCTAGACAACTAGAGAACATATAGCTTCTCGGTACGGATCGAGATCAACCGAAAGTGTAACATCAGATGGCCCGATAAGGACATACTCCAACTCAATGCATCTGAACCATCAACATCTTTTTTTATCTGAATCTCCAACTCAATGCATCTGAACCTTTATTTTCAACCGGGCTAATTCCCTTTCTATTATGTTCTTTTCCTCTGTCCGGTTGTTACAAAGTGTTTCTGCAATGGGTCAGGAAGACATCGTACAAAATGCAGTAAAACATGCTGTTCTAAAGTGGACGAAACTGCCCATGCACAATGTCGTATGGATGATTAGGGCCAATTAGCTTCACACTCAATTGGCAGACAAAGTTCCTGCAAAAAGAGTCTTTTGATGCAGGTAAATCCGGAAGCATTGTGTTTACGCTCATTCACGATACCACCCATTCCCAAACCAAGTTACATGTTTCCATTGCTAACGATCATGATGGAGGTCCCTTCAAGGTGCTCGCGGTCATCAATGGCAATCTCCTCCAGAAGAAGGCGGGAGCGAGCTTGCGCGAAGGAGGGGAACATCAGCTGCATAGGGAGCATAGTAGCCAGCATGTGAAATCTATGGTCAACGTCGCGCATCATCTGGTTCGTCGATGTCGGCAAGGGCGTTGGCTGCGCCTTCAGACTCTGGCAATAGGCGCTGATCATCATGTCCTCTTGCACGGCGGCGCGGAATTCCGTGGTGATGTGGATGGCTTGTCTCGGCTGGATGTCGAGGAAGAAGGTGCGGAGATACTGCCACACCGTGTAGGCGGTGTTGTCGGGCGAACTCAGAATGCCAAATAACTCGCCGCAGATGGTGGCGCAGAACCACAACACGATGGTGAGGTCCTCATGGCGCCACTCGACGTCCTCGACCTGCGGATCGAACTCTCATAGCAAAATAGATAGATTGCCCAAGGGGGAGGTATCTTGTATTCATATCAGGGCACATACAGTCACATGAGAGAGTACAAGGGGGAGGGGAGAGACGCATCGTAACAGATATCCAAAGGATCGCCGTGCTTGGCATGCAGGATAAGCACGAGCACGTGGGCGTGTGCTTGCAGGCCGTCTTACCCGGTTCGATAGACTGTCCATAGTTGTGTCGACCGTTCCAACACTTCTCAGCTGTAGCTGGTAAGGTGCTGACACATCTGGGGGTCCTGTGTTGAGCTCATTCCTGATACCACCCATTCCCAAACCAAGTTGCATATATGCTGGCTGAGACTGATGCAAACAACTACCAGCTCTAGATGGCAAGCTAAGCTAGCGACTCAAATATTGGGCACAAGAGGTAGCAACACCCCCTAGTACTACATCTTTATACACAGACCGATGCAAGTGCCAATCAAGTGATCTTGATGTAGCCAGCTAAGCAGTAGAACTCTGACACAATGCATGAATAGCTCTGGCATCACAAATTCATTTAAGTCATTGTACTGATTTGATTTTGAGCAGATTTACCTGTGCGAGGCGACGATGGTGGTTTGGCGGAGGCTCAGCGCCGATGCTCGTTCAGCGGCAAGATTCCGGCGCCTGCGTCGGATGGATCAAGCGGCGTTCTCAACAAGGTTGGCTGAGCTTCTTCCTTCGATGTGTGGTGTGCGTGGTGGTGCCAGGGTCGCCGTCTGTGGCGAGGCCTACGTTTGTGTTCGTGCGTGTGTGCTCTTTCTCTGCTTGATCTTGTACACGACTCCCTTTCAAAAAAAAAAAAAGATTTACCTGCCGCTCTATGTGCTTGTCTGGTACAGTGGCCGCAAACTTGCCCATTTGGCAAGGTAAGGTCATCTCCAGCTCGAGCACTTGAGTTTTCCTAAACTGATGCGACACATTATGCCTGCTGCTTGCTAGCAGTCCAGTAATAGTAGATGATCAACTGGTTAGGTCAGTCTTCCGGTTCCGGTACATGCAAATAATTCCTGAGAGTAAAAATGACGGCTTTGTGCCTTCATTTAGAAACGGATTAAACAAACATGTACAACATAAAAACATCTAGCTAGCTAGCTAACTAGGCAACTAAAGAACATCAGGATTCTATGTACGGTGGATCCTCCAACTCAAAGCATCTGAATCTACTAGATGTCTTTCATCTGAATCTCCAAACTCAATGCATCCGAAGTTCTGAACCCAACTAGCATGACATGCAGTGGTTTTTCTTCTAGATAGCATGAATGCAAGGGCTGCGCATCCTTAGTTGATGCAGACAACCGGGATAATGAATCTCTCTTTTTTTTAGATAAAGGCTCTGCATAACCAGATGCACACAGCCGAAACGAGTCTGAAGTTCGAAACATAAAAAGACGAATTACATATCATAATGAAAAATTATAAGAACGCCTATGGTGGTGGAGGGCCAATCCGCTAATTATGCTGCCATCCATGTTGGGATGAAAAGTCTCACACCCTATATTTTGGATGATACAAAGTACAAAGGAGTCCATCTTTAACGTCTATGAACATTAATTTTCTTAAATTTGATACATTCGAATAGTATATTCGATTAAATATTATATTCTATTAAATTGTATACACGTTTGCAATCCTAGAGCTTCATAGTGTTTTTCCAATAGCAGTGTTAATACATGATTGTTCTTGTCTTTATTAACCTTTGTATTACGGCGGAGTTAGGATAAACTCAAGAAGAATTTATGAAATAGCCTAACTATATTGTCCACCCATAATATAGCATCTAAGGATAATATAAAGTGTTGTGCATTACATTAGAAGAAATAACTATGAGCCGGAGACTAACATAACACTATTAGAAAGACATACATGAATTAAGGATTTCGGTGTACCTGGAAATTTAACTCGGGCCCATTTCCATAATATAATAAAAACTCATTAATGAGTATGTTCTGCTGTCACGTGAGCTAATCAAACCATCCAACTATATGAAGCATAGTGCCTTTGTAATCATGTAACATGACACTTGGAAAGTAAATAGTCCCATCTTGATAATTTAAAATGATTAATCCCAATTTTAGAATATAAAATGATTAATCCCAATTTTAGAATAGCTCTAAAGTATGACTCGTGTAGAAGCATATCTTAGCTTTTAGAACATAACTGCAATGGGTTGCTCTAGACCATGGCGTATGCTACTTAAAGTAATGTTAACTATATATAAATCTTGACTGACTTCTGGTGCCATGTAAATTATTATAGAAATGAAGAGCAGTGAAAGCAAGATATACCATTCTGCATTTTGATGTGGTTATTTCAATAGAAGTAGCTGTAAAAATATAATATGGCCTTGTGTCCTTTTCTTCCTTGTAATGCATATCTAATTGATCACTGTGTAAATTGTAAAAGAGAACAATAACTAATCCTCTATCCTATTATATGTGCCCATATTATATTCTTCAGTACCAGAATATTACTTCGTAGCTAGCCCCTGCTTTTACCTGCAAAAAATAACATTGCATTAACCGATCAGCCCTAGGGTTCCATTGCTTCAATAATTCCTGCAAACAATAAGAAAACTCTGCCTTAAACAACCACACCCCTGGGGTATCATCCCATCAAAGTAACATACACGACCAATAATGAAGGATCTAGCAAGGTTCAGATTTCCCCATAGCTATGCAACTTGACATAGACGTGATCACAAAGCTGCAAGCGTGCTAGCTAGGGATTAATTTCCAAGGTTCAGATTTCCCCAATTGGAGGGCTAGTGCACAAAGCTGCTCGCACATATTTGTTTCCTCGACTCTTCGTGCTGTTACAGAACTTGATCACATCCGTCGTAGTTGCCGTGGAGGGAGACGATTAGCGGCCGTAGCAATCGGAAAAAGGAAGGCATGCAGACGGCGACGGCGGCGGCATGGGCGCACTATTCTTATATGCGTGTTAGCTAGGTAGGGGAGATTAAACTCCCGGTTTGGAGACATGTTATCTCTCTTTAGATTTGACATAGTAGATTAGATCTCATCCGTTAATTGATACTGAATTATAAGGGTACGTGACACATGTAGTGTTGTACGTAACACCTCTTTGCTTAACCCCTTGATTAAATCTTAACGGTTAATTTTAGATCTAACTGCTAAAATAATTCTAATGATGTGGATTAACGTGGTGTCTCGAAAAACTCTCACATTTTGCTTTTAGTATATAACAGATGACTATAAAAGATCACGCATGCACGATATGGCTTGTATGTTAGAAAGCGCTTCAACGTCAGTTAAAGTAACACGGTTACCATTCAAAAAAAAAAGTAACACGGTTCTTGCAAAAGAACACTTCAGTGCAATATGTTGGACATTACTACTGATATGGAGAGCCAACTTCTTTGTATGTGCACTACTAATTTGCGGTGACTTTGTATCCGCGTCAATCAAAAGTAACACTGCTTTTATTTTAAATGGGGCTTTTCCCCTGTCTTGATGCACACAGCGTTTTATTACATATAGTTGTAGCGTTTAAAAGTTTAACACGGATTTGCTGACTTTGTATCCTGATCCACATGTGAGGAACCCAAAGTCAGCCAAAATCATCCAGGGCAAAGTCAGCCAATCCGAATCGGTCCAGCATGTGATCTCATTTCTAGCTTGTTTATCTCAAACTGTATGGACAATACGACATATAGGCGTGACTTCTTAAGAAGATGCAGCAAAGGTGGGAAGTCTTGTGTTGCTCATATTCCCGATACCACTCATTTCCAATCCAAGCTGCATATATACTAGCGGGATTGATGCAAAACAAATATTAGTACTAACGGCAAGCTAGGCTAGTTTCTCCAATTTTGGGCACAAGAGCAAGCAATGTCTATTCGTAATTTTATAGACCAATGCAATGCAAGGGCCAGTTATGTGGTATTGGTGCAGCCAGCAAAGTAATAATACTCTCACAGATCACATAAGTAGCTCGAAATTATTAACACATTCAAGTGATGGTACTTGTTTGAGCCAATTTACCTGGAGCTGGTCTCCTATGGACAACCGTTGTAAAGATGACCATTTGGCAACGTAAAAGTTATTCTCAAGTCTCAACTCAAGAACATGAATCTTCCATGTTCTTGCTATCAGGCTCGTGATGACGAATGATTAACCGCTCAGACCATTCTTCTATAAACGCAAACTAATCATGAGAGTAAAAATTGCAAATTGATCCTGACAATAAAAACGCAGGTATGTGCCTTCATTTAGATGAATTAGATCATTTCTATATACAACATGTACAACATATATACATGTCGCTTGCTAGACAACTAGAGTAGGAGTTGAGCTAGGCTTCAGGTGCTGCAAATATTCCTGTCCTAAATAGAGTTATTAATCAAGCAAATTTAAGAGACTCTTCTACATTCTCTAACTTGTTTTTGTCTAAGAGTTAAAAAGATAATTATATCCTGATAAAGCTCTTCAATTAGGCATCGATACGTTTTCCTTGCTTTTCTTTCAACTTGATGATCCTCGTATTGTTTCCACTCTTCTATAATGCGAAGGCAGAGCCCATTCATGTTCTCGTCGACATACACCGCCAAGTGTCTTCACCGATGCAAATTGTAGACTGTGGTCGCAAACAAGGTACATTGATTTTAAATAGTAACAATTTTGACGCACTGATATTCTTATTTTCCCGCATTTTTTCTTTTTTGACACCAAACCACACTTTATTACTCAAATCATATTAGTACACAAAGTACGCCGGATGAACTCCGGAACAGAACATCACTAGCATAAACAGAGTCACATGATTTAGCTAACAGCAAATAGTGCATAGGGAAAGCCTCCCACCCCCGAAACCCTCCCACCCCCGAGGCGGCGGCGCCGCGCCGCCCCCGGGGTGCCCCCTCCTCGCCGCCCTTCAAGCCTCCCTCGCGCCCCTCTTCTCTGCCGCCGCCGCCATAGGCGTCGCTGGGCAAAGGCCCGTGTGGCGCGGCGGCGGCGGTGGTCTCCTCGATCGCCGGATTGGCCGGGGCGGCGGCGATCTGCCCTTCCTCTCCAGCGAAGGCGGCGCGGATGGCGGCGATCTGGACAAGCGATGGCCGGCGGCGGCGCTAGTAGACAGGGGCAGAGCGGGTGACGGGATGGATCTCGGCCCGCTGGGTCTAGATCGGACCTCGATCTCACGCACCTCCGCTGCTACGTCGACGACGGTGTGGAGGCTATCCGGGACCATTTTCGCATCGTCGAGGACGCCTCGAGCAGCTGCTCCGGGCATGGTGGTGGTGGGCTTGTCCTTCGCCGGACGTGGCCGGCCGGGTTCGCGGCTGGATCGGCGGATCTGTTCCATCATCCAGTCCGGCTGGAGTTGACCGGTGACGTGGGGGCCGTTGGTCTTGCGAATAAAGGCGGTGGTCCTTGGTTCCGAATCACGTCAAGATGAAGATCTGCTTGACGCCGGTACCTTGATCTGGCAAGAGTGTCGAGTTTCGGAAGGCTCCGCCGGTGATCTTTCATGGGCTAATTCCTAGAGATTACTGGATCGGAGGGATTCGGTCGCGCTGGAGGGAGCGGTGTGAAGCTCTGCTTCTGTGCCATCATGGGCAAATCCATGGTGTAGTTAGAGACTTGGAATGTCATGAAAGCTGAGATTAAAGGACTAGCAAATGGTGATTGGAGGCTTTGCGGCGATAAGGAACTTGCTTGGAGTTGTAGGAGGCGGAGCAGCGGTTTGTTAGTGAGGGCAACATCACAGGTAAAGTTCAAAGTCGTACCTTTCAGGGTGAAACCCCAAGGTCTGGCCTTAATTGGTTGTGCCTGGCAATGGTCTTGCTGAAGACATTGTTTTGATAGCGGGGACTATCTTCAGGGTGAAAACCCAAGGTCTGGCCTTAATTGGTTGTGCCTGGCACTGTTCTTCTTGAAGGCGCTGCTTTTGAAGAATTGGACATCAGGTGGTGTCTTGGTGGTGGTTGTGCGGCTGCTGCAAGGACTGTAACTCTGTAGCGGGACTTTTCTTTTTATTTCTTCTTCTTATTGTCTTTCGGCTGTGTGCATCCGTAATAACTTTGGTTATTGCGTTGTTGCAGAGGCTGGGTGTAATTTGTATCTCCGCGATATTAATATACATTCTTTATCTTAAAAAAATGCGCTGCTTCATTGAGAGATCTCTTCGCATTTTTTTCTTTATTTGTTAGGAGGACATTGAATCAAGCGGAAGTATATTGCTCTGAACCTCGAAGGCCCAGCAGATGAACGTACTGGACACTGGGCCAGCCCAGGAGGCCCGAAATACACCTAATAAAGTACCCCTGTGATCGTTTCCGATCCTCTCCCTTCCTCTCAATTTCGATTCGCAAGACCAAGATTTGCTCCCAGATTTCTCTCCCTCCCCAAATCAAATCCCCTTCCTCCGATCTCTCGCTCGCGAGCTCCGTCGATGGCGACGGCGGGGCGGCAGTGGGTCGACACGACGAAGCTGATGGAGGGCCTCGCCCGGCGGCAGGTGACCTTCTCGAAGCGCCGCCGGACGGTCTTCGCCGCGGCCAGCGACCTCTCCGCGTCCGATGGCGTCGACACGGCCGCCGTCGTCTTCTCCGAGGCCGGCAATGTCTTCGCCTTCGGCAGCCCCTCCGTCGACGCCGTCCTCCGCCGCCTCGTTTACAGCGAGCAGCCGCTCCCCGGCGACGAACCTGTTGATCTCGCCGTCCTGGCGGCGAAGCGGCAGAAGGTGAGGGACGCCGAGGCGCCGGATGCGGTGGAGAAGGAGCGGATGGAGGCCATCGCGGCCAAGGTGAAGCAGGCCGTGCCGGAGTCGGGGAACTCGCGGTGGTGGGAGGCCGACGCGGGGGCGCTCGGGGAGGCGGAGCTGCTCGAGTTCGAGAGCGCGCTCCGGAAGCTCCGGGACGACGTCCGCCGCCGCGTCAACAAGAAGGCCGCTCCGCCCGACGCCGTCCGCCGCCTCGTCAACAAGAAGGCCGCTCCGCCCGCCACCGTCGCGCCTGCCTGAACCAACCCTGGTGTTCGGCTTCTCTTGATTCTTTCTTTGTTCTTGGTTCCAGATAGGTCCGAGATCGACTGGTTCTTGATTTCCATGGCCGATCTTGAAACTCACAAAAGCTTTTCTTGTTTTCTTTGAAAAACTAGCCCCCTGTAGGCTGTAGAACGTAGGAGGAGAACAGAATTTGTGCCAAACAGAGGCACCAGCAGTCAGCAGACGTGTATAGCTTTGTAAACCTCAGTCGATCCAAGAAACAAATATTACAAGTAGCTGTTTGATCAAAGAAAATGCCGAGCGACAGAATTAGTAATGCATGATCATATTTGCTTGTTTGTTTAGCATTCAAATTTGTTTTTTTTTGTTCTTCTCATGTTGATGTTGTTTCCGACTTTTCGTCCGCCTGCCTGAACTTGATAACAGTTGATCAGCCCTGGTGCAGACAGTGGTTCTTGATTCTTGATAGTAATTCTTGTAGGATATATCAACTGATCTTTATTTCGTCGCCGATCTTGAAAAAATGCAGGGCAAGCTAAGCTAGGCAGCTAGCTACTGCAATATTGGGCAGAATAGCTAGCAAACTTACATTTGTTACATAATATATCTACACATACCGTCAGACCGATGCAAGTGCAGTTAAGTGTTTGCCAGCCTTCTTTTGGGTGGTGCAAAGGAGATTAACAGTGTTCAGTGCTTGGTGGCCTGTGACAATGTTTGCAAAAACCTCTTTGTTTTGGAGGTCTGGGGAATAAAAATCTGCGTCTGCAAGGAATTGCTTTACTCACCCACTGGGAATGGCTCTGGAGAACTGTCCCTAGCAGAGCTAGGCAAGAGCTCCCCATGCTTGCCTCTGCTGTTTTTGATAGCCTTGTTCACATCAGGGTAGGGGAATTGGTGACAAAATTCTGTTCTGGAAAGATGTGGCGCTGAAGCTGTATGCTTTGGTCAGTACTAGGTGCAAAAATTCAAGAACGGTGGCCGCTGCGCTGCATAACATTGCCTGGATGCTTGATCTCCAGGGTGAGATGCTGACGGAGGAGGCAGTTCAATTCATCAAACTTTGGGTCGAGATTCAGAAAGTCCCATGATCCCAGTCTCAAGATCACTTCTCTTGGCCCTATACAGTGCGAGTTCAGTATACAAACTTCTTTGTCAAGGGTTCTCTAGGATTTGAGCTAGCTGATCTAATTTTGAAGTGCAGAGGCCCTCTAAAATGAAAGATTTTTAGTTGGCTGGCCCTGCAATACAGAATCTGGACATCTGATCGACGGATTCGTCACGTGCTTCAGGACACCTCCTCGCCTTGTTTTGTTTGCGTGCAGGAAGAAGACACAACATATCATCTCCTAGTCCAATGCCCCTATGCTCGTCAACTCTGGTTCATCGGCTTCCAGAAACTGTACTTTGAGGCGAATATACCTGCTACTACAGATACCCTTCAGGAATGGTTGTCTGAAGAACGTTGACAGTTTGACAATGGAAAAAAAGAGAGAAGATTTGGCGCGCTTCATCATCTTACCTTCTGGTCCCTTTGGAAACATGGCAAATGCCTGGGTGTTCAACAATCCTAGACTTCAATTGCCGGTTGATTATCCCGCTGACCGGGTTGTAGAGGAGTTCAAACTCTGGGAAAAATGGTTGGAGTAGGAGTTCACTCACTGTAGGAGAGAGTAACCTAGCTGCCTAGTACCAGTGGTGTTTCTCTGCCAAGTCGTTCGCAACTTTGACATAATCTTGTAGCTGTAATTTTCCGCCTTCCGTAAAGTTACACATACTCTCAAAAAAAAAAATGTTTGCAGCCAGCAATACTCAAGCACATGAATCTGCCTCTATGAATTTGATTCGTCTGGATATAAGATTTAATCTTCTATGTAACTTGTTTTAAAGGACGAGGCAAGATTTCCCCATTTCTCATGGCATTTCTTGTCTCCCAGATGAGCTAGAAGGTTATATTGCATCTTTATCTCATGTTTCATCTTCCTACGAGGACCCTTCTTATGTCAACCATAGTATTTATCGTTTATGTTTGCACCAACATGAGAGCCTCACCAAAGTAAACTAGGGTTTCCATGGATCTCGTCCAGGTTCTCTCGTTCGAGGACGCTACGGCTGCATGTCTCCAATTTTGCGAAAAAAGGTGATAGAATTGTGGGTGTGATATTTGTCACGCAATGGGGGGTTACGCCCTATAGAAAAGAGACGTGAGGAGGGATTATGACCTATGTTATTTATGCTTTCTCAAATCGAAGAAACTATGAAACTTTCTCTTCGTATTGGTTCGAAGCATGCAACAATTGGAATTGTCGTCCACGCAGCACTAAAATCAATGTCCTGTATAATTAACAAATATTAAGGATTTAAGGTGACATCTAAACGCGCCGGGCGAATCAAGTGAGTGCCACGTCGTGTCGTCGTGAGTGCTTGTTAAGCAACAAGCGATGCAAATTGAAAATTAGCCAGTTAATGATACCAATCATGTCTGTGTGTCTCGCAAGGCGCCAGAAGATGGAGTATATTGGTACTCAACACCACATTATCTTTAAAAATATACCTAACACAACATGTCAACATAGTACACTGTTGGCTTTCTTGTTGTCGTTTTTCTGCTGCAGATAAGAATATGTGTATATACCACCTCGTCAGGTTTCCTGCTGGATTACTCCAAAGACCACAAGAAATCCAGCCTTGCCGGTATGACGCTCTAGATTTCTGACGCCGGCTTACCTAGCTCGTTCATGACTTGTTGCCAAACACAAGCTGCTGAACTTGAGTAGGCCTGCTGAACTTCCTGTCAAACAGCTCATTGTTTCTGAACTTCTGCCTAGCAAACAAGTAAACGGAAAAATAAGTGCACATTCACCGATTGTACAGCATGTGAATGTCAATTCCAGTTTAGCTAGCTCGTCGCCAGCGGTAATTAAGATTTCATCTTGGGACGACCAACTTAATTGCAGTCTCTCTTGATCTCGTTCCTCGATCAAAGCAAAGAACACTATACTTAAAAGGATCGGAGTACAGTTTACTACAGTCGAGGGCCGATATATATGCCGGGATTACAGTGTACTCCTACGCGCTGTTCCTGGTTGGCTATATGCCTTTTTTTTCCTCTGAAACTGATGCAGCACAGCAGCAGTATATCCTGTTTATACTGTGTACTCCTACGCGCTGGTTTTGGCGGAAAGCGTAGGCAGTGATGGTGTGGTAAAGTTGTAAATAACGTGTGGCTTGGTAGTCAGAGCCAATCGGATCTTTAACATATCCAAAGGTTGTCTCGCCAGAGTAGATTTATTCAGTCGCCGGAGTATTGTATTGTATGCTATCCCAATGATTTCGAGTGGAGTTCACGCAAACATGCCGTACCCGCGCGCCGCGGATCTCACCCACCTAAAATTCCCAAATATATCCAGTCTGTAGGGTGGACAGACTACTGGAGTTCATCCGCCACACGACATTATCTGATCTCTCTATTGATTCAAAATCGTTTGATAGTTATGAGAGCATGTCCACGGGCACACCAAAGCACCCTAAACGTTTATTGGAGCGTTGGACACAAAAACTGCCACACCTATATCCAAGTGTCTGGCCCGACCCAATTTCTTTCGGCACCTCTCGAGCGGGCGATAAAACTTGGGGGTTCTATTGGGTTGTTGGACAGTGGCTGGACACGCTCCTAAGTCGGGCCGACACACATGTTATCCACTCTTGCGCGCAGTGAGATGGACAGGGGAATTAGTGAGAGAATTTTATGTGGTTTTCATCCCTGTGTATTATATTTTATTTATTTACTTGGCCATAGAAAATCCGGTGAGTGGATCAAGTGGCCTGGCATGATCAAGATCCACTCACCGAATCCTTTTTGGTTAGGCGCACGTCTAGGGTTGAAAACGAAACGAAAACGGACGAAAACATGCTTTATCGGTTTCATTTCCGATTATCTCACCGGAATCGAAAACGAAATCGGAAGTCTGGAAACGAATATGGAAGCGGAAATCCCAAAAGTGAATATGGTACGGAAAAGGGATGAATACGATACGAAAGCAACCACATATCGGAACATAATAGTGGTATAATCCATTGGTCTACCCAAAAGACACACATAATAAATAAGAAGCTAACAAGACAAGTAATTGTGCACAACCTCGACCCAGTTGAATATAAAGTGACCACACATAGTTTAACCTTCAACAAGCACAAAAGCTCACAAAAATAGTTTCACGGGGCACTAAGACACTCATTATGCTTAAAAAAATATTTTTACAAAAAATTATCCTACAACAGTAATAAAGCACCACATATGCTTTAGCAATGCATCAATTCATTTCCATGTCGTCTTCATCAAAGTCCTTCTCCCTGATATTTAATGGTTACATCTTGTATGTAGGCACTATGTATGCTGAAATTCGTATCCGGTTTCCGGAAATTCCGTTTGTTTTCTATTTCCTTTGAAATATGCTATATTGTTTCCTTTGTCGTTTTCATTTTAGAATATTTCTTTTCCGTTTTGTTTCCGTAAAATTTTGTTTTTATTTTCATTTTCTTGCTCTTTGTTTACTTTTTCGAAGGCAACGGTCGAAAAGTATCATTACCATTTTCAACCCTACACATCAGCACACCACCCCTTGTGTTAGTCTTATATAGCCATAGAAGATATCCTGAGTGGATCAAGTGGCCTTACTATGTGATCTAGATATTCCGCTACAATATAAAATTCATAGAAAATCCCATAACGCGGCACTTGTTCGGCCTTTTTTAGTGTGGCAGCGACTTGAAATTGGCCATACAAGTGTTCGGCACCCAAAGCTGACAGAATGCCGGTGGAGATGCTCTACTGTTCCCAAAGAGAGAAAAGTGTTTCTTTTTGTCTTTCGACCTGTCCTGACGGTCAAGTTTTCTTTAGGCCCTGAAAAACCTTTTCTGCATATGATTCCTTCCACAATAAACTTGGAGTATGTGCTTACGTGACGATTCAGAAGAAAAAAGGGTTAAGGTGACTGACCTGACACATGGATAATGCTCTGTTCGTTCACGTTCCCAGTCCAGGTCATCGTCGGCGTCGATGCCCATGCGCGCACACGCAACAAACGCATACGTGGCCGCCTGCACGCCCGTGACACACCAAGTTGCCGAGCCATGGCGCGACGCGCGCGTTTCCAATCCTACCGTTGTTGCCTCATGGGCAGCGCCGCCGTCCGCACCTTGGCACGGCAGTCGGCGGCGACTTGGTCGCACTCGCCGTCACCACCGAAAGCTGAAACGCGCGGCGCACGGGCCGAAAAGCGGGCAGAGATCTCTCCCTCCTCGTCGTCGCTCCGTCAGTGCTCTGCTCTGCTCACACTCACTCACTCTGCCACCGCTCCTCGTCGTCGTCCTCCCTACCGTTGCTCGCGCGCACGTGTCGCCGTCTTCCCCACCTGTCCCCACTCCCACCTCACCAACTCTCCAGTCTCGCCTCACTCCCCACCTCCAGCTAGCTACCAAGCTCATCCCTTTCCTCCCCCAATCCCCCATGTCCTTGTAATGTCTCCTCCTCCCCCCCACGCCACCTCCAATGCCGACGCCCGCAATGGCTACGCTCACAACTTTTCCTCCCCTCCTCCTCATCTCCATCATCTCCCTCTTCCTGGCTGACACCACCACGACCGCCGACGCGCTGCGCTTCGACTACGCGACGCTCACCCTGGCGACCCTCAAGCTCCTGGGCGACGCGCACCTCAACAACAACACCATCCGCCTCACGCGCGACCTGCCCGTGCCCACCTCCGCGGCCGGCCGCGCGCTCTACTCCGCGCCCGTCCGCCTCCTCGCCGGCTTCTCCACCCACTTCGCCTTCCACGTCGCCACCCTCAACAAGGGCTCCGTCGGCGGCGGGCTCGCCTTCGTCGTCGCCCCCGACGCCGTCTCCCTCGGCGACGCGGGGCCTACATCGGCCTCTCCCCCGCCGCCGGCGACTTCGCCGTCGAGTTCGACACCCTCATGGACGTCCAGTTCGGGGACGTCAACGGGAACCATGTGGGTGTCGATCTTGGGACCATGGTGTCGGCAGCGGTGGCCGATCTTGATCTGGCTGGCGTCGAGCTCACCAGCGGGAGGACGGTATACGCGTGGATCGAGTACTCGCCGGAGAAGGTCATGGAGGTGTTCGTGTCATACTCGGCCAAGCGGCCCGTGACGCCGGTCCTGTCCACGCCGGTCGATCTGGATGGGTTTGTCAAGGAGACGGCGTTCGTCGGGTTCTCCGCATCCACGCAGGGCAGCACGGAGATCCACGCCATCGAGTGGTGGAGCTTCTCCACCCCGTCTCCCCTTCCCCGCCGCCGTCAACTTCTCCGAATCCCCTCCGCCTGTTGTTCCACCTCCGGCGAGCGGCATCAACCCGACGCTTCCCTCTACACCGATATTACCTGGATTCACGGTTTCCGCACCGCCGTCTAGCTCCGTCACGGCCGCGAGCGCACCGGCCAATTCAGCTTCTCGGAAGAATGCCGCGACGCCGCACCCTCACAAACAAGCGGCCGTAGCGGGCGCCGCGACGGCAGGGGCGTTCGTGGCGGCGTCGTTCGCGGGGTTCGCGCTGTGGGCGCTCGCGCGCCGCGCAAAGGCCAGCAAGCGGGACGCTTCGGCGTTGGCCACGAAGCGGGACAGCCTCGCGTCGGCGGCGGCCATGGCGCGCTCGCCGCGGGAGTTCACCTACAAGGAGCTCAGCGCGGCGACGCGTGGCTTCGACCCGTCCCGCGTCATCGGCAACGGCGCGTTCGGCGTGGTGTACAAGGGCATCGTCCCCGACACGGGCGCCATGGTGGCAGTGAAGCGCTGCACCAACGCCAACGCCGACGGCGCGCAGGCGCGGTCCGAGTTCCTCTCCGAGCTCTCCATCATCGCCGGCCTCCGGCACCGCAACCTGCTCCGGCTCCAGGGCTGGTGCTACGAGAAGGGCGAGATCCTGCTTGTCTACGACTACATGCGCAACGGCAGCCTGGACAGGACCCTCTTCGACGCGTCCTCCCCTTCCCTGCCGTGGCACCACCGCCGCGAGATCCTCTCCGGCGTCGCCTCCGCGCTCGCCTACCTCCACCACGAGTGCGACCGGCGCGTCATCCACCGCGACGTCAAGTCCAGCAACGTCATGCTCGACGAGGCCTACCGCGCGCGCCTTGGCGACTTTGGCCTCGCGAGGCAGGCCGAGCACGGCGTGTCGCCGGACGCCACCGCCGCGGCGGGCACCATGGGGTACCTGGCACCGGAGTACATGCTCACCGGCCGCGCCACCGATGCCACCGACGTGTTCAGCTTCGGCGCGCTGGTGCTCGAGGTGGCGTGCGGGCGCCGGCCCATCGGCACGGAAGGCCGGTGCAACAACCTGGTGGAATGGGTGTGGAGCCTGCACGGTGAAGGCCGCGTGCTGGACGCCGTGGACGCGCGGCTCGGCGGCGAGTACGACGAGGGTGAGATGAGGAGGGTGCTGCTGGTCGGGCTCGCGTGCTCCAGCCCGGAGCCACAGCCCAGGCCAGGAATGCGCCGCGTGGTTCAGATACTGAGCGGCGAGTCCGACCCGCCGTTCGTGCCGGCGACGCGGCCGTCCATGAGCTTCAGCGCCAACCACCAGCTCCTGCTCAGCCTCCAGGACAGCGTGTCCGACTACAACGCGCTGGGGCTGAACCTCTCCGATGAGTCCTCGTCGGACTCGATGAGCTCGTCGTCGCTGACCAGCACGCTCCGCAAAGGCGGCCACGACATCGGGTTCAGCAGTACCGGCGGCGACGCCCGGTGACTGATTGATCGATTGTTCTGTCTGTCGTCCAGTCGCCTGAATTCCCCACCTGAATGCGAACAAGATTGGTTCATGTATATGTATTTACTAGTTGAATTTGGCGTGCCGTGTCACGGCACGCCCTTGATGTTTTTTTTTTGCAGTATATAATTTTTTGTGAACCAAAATGTTAGCTAAATTGGTATGTTGGAACATGTTTTTATTCTGTCATGAATAGGTAGCATTTTTTTTGTGCATTTCGGATATATTGTATATAATATTCAAATATTCAGTGGATCGAAATGGTCAAACATGTTTGCATTTTGACGTCAATATTTAAGCGAAATCAGGAAAATCCATTTGAATTTGATTCTACATTTGCGGAAAGTTCGTTCGTATGGTGTCGAAATATTGGCCAAAATGAAATGTTGTAATATTTTTGTTATTTGCTATGAGTATATTGTTTTTTTTTTTGAGCATTTGCGTTATATTTTTGTGGACCATCGGAATATTAAGCAATTGGAAATGTCTGAAAATGTTGGTATGTGAACTTAAATAGTTCAATTTTTTTTTGTGAGCATGTTGGTACATCTAAAATCGAAATGGTTGGAAAATGTTTCTATTTTTTTATCAGCAGTTAGTTGTTTTTCTGAGCATTTGCGTTATATTTTGTGGAACATCGGAATATTAAGCAATTGGAAATGTCTGAAAATGCTGGTATGTTGACTTAAATAGTTCACATTTATTTTTTTGTGAGCATGTTAGTACATCTAAAATTGAAATGGTTGGAAAATGTTTCTATTTTTTTATCAGTAGTTAGTTGAAGTCCATATGTGGGAAACGCACATTTATTCAATTGAATTTGATATAATTAGAGGGAGTGCATATTACTTCCAAATATTTACCAAATTGAAATGTTTAATTTGAGATTACAGCTAGAGGAAGTGCATTATGTGAGCATTTAATATATGTAACTCCACGTAATTAGAGGAAGGGAGTTTTTTTGTGTTAGTGTTCATATATTTGCCATATTTGTGAATAATTGGGAAGAAACTTTGTTTTTGGAAATGTACATGTTCAAAAGTTGTTTATATCTAAACGTTTTGATTTTTGGAAGAAGAAGTTTACCTCTACAATTTTTGTTTCTAATCTGCTTAAATAGGGTAGGCCCACATGTCGGAAGTTTAACAGTCCCTTAAATTGTTTCTGAAAAAAAAATTCTGATATATCTTAGAGTATGTCCAATCTTTAAGCAAGTTGGAAGGTTTGAAAATGTTTATGTCTGTTTGTCAATTTGTAATTTAAGTCCATAATGAGTGCGAAAGATCATTTGTCGAACTGAATTTCATAATTAGGGAGTTTGTTTTGTGAAATTCAACTCCATCTATTTGTCCATATAATTGGAGCAAGTGTTTTTCTTTTCGTATTTTCAAATTTTGGCCGAATTAAATTGTTTTCGTGCATGTAGTGTAGATTTTTGTTGCGTCGGCACGGCGCGCCTTTACTGAATTTTGTGGGCATATGTTAGTTTGTATTTTTTTCATAAATTTGTAAAATGACTCCATAGTTAGAGAATATGTATTTTGTTGTAGTTCGAAATGCCAAAATCCATTGAAATTTGATCTGTAGAGTATCTCCAAGTACGCAGCGATTTAAATTGTTTGATTTTTTTATTTTGCCATAAATTTTCATTTTAACTCCGTAGTTAGAGAATGCATGGTATGAGTATTTATTAAATTGAAATACATGTAATATGAAGAAGTGCATTTGGATGCTTTTTCCAATATTAAGTAATTTGGAATATTGGAAGTTGTTTGTATTCTGGCAAAAAATAGTTGCCATTTAATTTTGTGAGAATGTTGATATATTTTAGAGTGCGTCAAATTCTTAAGCAAATTGGAATGTGCAAAAAAAAAACTATGTAATTTGAGGAAGTGCATTTGGATGTTTTCCAAATATTAAGCAACTTGAAATGTCTGAATATGTTCGTATGTTGACTCAAATAGTTCACTTTTTTTTTGTTGTGAGCATGTTGGTACTTTCAAATAGAAATGTTTGGAAAATGTTTCTATTTTTTTTGTCAATAGTCATTTGAAGTTGATCTGTGGGGATACACATTTATTCAATTGAAGTCGATCTGTGGGGATACACATTTATTCAATTGAATTTCATAATTAGAGAAGTTTTTTAAATTGGAGTACATATAAATAAAGGGGTGCATATTATTTGTAAGTAGTTACCAATTTGAAATGTTTAATTTGAGTTCACAATTAGAGGAAATGCATTGTGTGAGCATTTAATATGTTTAACTCCATGTAATTAGAGGAAGTGCAATTAGATTTTATCCGAATATTCGCCAGTTGAAAATATTAAAACATGTTTGTTTTTCTCCATACATTTTTAGCATTTGTTTATCTGAGCATGTTGATATATTCTAGAGTAGTAAGCACTTTTTTATGGGGATCTTGATGTATTTTAGGGTAGTTCGAATAGTCAGCTAATTGATTTGGTGGAATGTGTATTTTGTTGCAATAAGTATTTGATTGAACTACATAAGTAGAGGAAATGCATTGTGTGAGTATATATTAATTTTAACTTCACATAATAAGAGGAATGTATGTAGTTTGTCTTTGATAGTTTACCAATTTGAAATGTTCAAATATGTTTGCATTCTGCTACAAAAAGTTGGTTTTTTTTTGATCATTCTGAAATGTTGTGACATTTTGTTTGTGATGGGTAGATATAAAGAGTTTGATTTTGTAAAACTTGTCATTTCTTTGAATTTGTTTACATAAGATGGTCTGTATTATTTGGAATTCTGAAGGTTTGAAATATTTCGGAGAAGGTTCCAAAGTATATGTAATGAGTATTTTTTTTGTTTTTTTATAATTTGTTAGAAATTGGTATGAATTGAGTAATTTGAAAGGGAACTTTGAAATTTATACTTTTTGAATGATGCGAAGGTGTTCCACATTGAAATGTACTGAAATTTAGAAAATGTTTGCACCTTGACCAATTACACCTTTCCTAATTTAAAATTTGTTTAAATTTCTTTGAGAACATCGTGGTATGGAAAATTCAAGTTTGGGAATATGTGCGTCAAAAATTGTTTAGTTTTGTATATAATGAAATTTGGGAGAAATTTGCACTTTAATTTTAATTAAATTTCGGTCTTTAAGATACTGTTGTGTGGAAAATTCAAATTTGGAATTTTTTGTGTCAAAATTTGTTTAGTTTGAATATATATATATATATTGAAATTTGGGAGAACTCTGCATTTTTAAATTTAATTAAATTTCAGGTTTAGAAAGAAGCAGG
This sequence comes from Poa pratensis, assembly GCA_947311845.1. NCBI lineage: Eukaryota > Viridiplantae > Streptophyta > Magnoliopsida > Poales > Poaceae > Poa > Poa pratensis. The sequence goes on along the minus strand of CAMZMU010000100.1, from coordinate 20,972,794 downwards.
AAAAAAAAAAAAAACAGAGGGGTAAAAAAAAAGAAGAAAGGGCCGAGCTGGCAGCAGCCAGCCCGGCCCAACACGGCCCAGCTGGCCGGCCCAGACCAGCTGCGGCGTCACGCTGGCGTCAGCGGCGGCTGGGTTCTGCCGCGGCGGGGCGGAGCTCGCCGCGGCGCGTCGCCGCGCCCTGGGACACGCGCGTGGACGCGCTGGACGCGCGCGAGCACGGGCGATCGATAGCGGCGGCGCCGCCCCTTTTAGGTCGCCGGAACGGCGCCGGCGACGCGCGGAAGCGGCGGCGGCCAGCGGTACGGCGGCGTCGATCCCGGTGCGGCCGCGGCGTCCTGGCAGCCGATCCGCGGCGAGGAGATGGAGGCGGCGACGGCGGATCGGCCCAAGCGCTTTGGTGCGTGCGGGGAGCGGCGGAGCAGTGGCGCATCACGGCGGCGTCGACGGCGGCCTCCGCGCCGCTCGCGAGAGAGGGGAAGAGGATTTCTGCGGTTGTTTTTACAAAAAAGTCCATGTATTTCTAAGAAATCGCGAACAGGTCCCTTACAGGTTAAAAGTTGAACTGCGGGTTGATTTCTCATTTAGTGAGGGGCCTTTTTGCAAAACCGTCACGGACGTCTGCTGCGGACCGTCGGATCGCCGAGCGACGGCCGGGATCGAGTACTGTAGAACACTGTTCATTTTCTACAGTGTCTAGTGTGGCTGCTACAGTAGAGGAGCGCGGAGAGGCCGCCGTTCGGCACAGCTTTTATATATACTATGATGATGGTGATGAGTACATAGATTAGCATTGGGCTCTAACTGAAGTCCTAGTAACTTAATTCTTCTCTGTGATACTAATTCAGATTTCAGATGGTTCATTTCGATTCAGTTTCTTTTCTTTTCTGTTCTGTCCTTTTTGGATAGATAGATCTTGTCGATGAACAAAGGTAGCAATAATTGATTGTAGCACACTGATGAGATCTTGGTGGACTGGTGGATATACCCTTTTTGACACCCACGGCAAGGGAAAAGAGAGATTCTGATACTAGATTAAGAGGAATGGCTTGTTTGGTGCGCAATTCCATGCTTGGGCGATCGGGCAAAGCCGAACTGGCCGGTTGGCGCATGGCAAGAAAAGCATCAACCTATCTATAAATCTACCTAGAGGAAATTGGGAAATCTGTTTTAGGCATTTAGCTCATAGGTGTAGATGTAGATGCACTCACTATTCAAAACCTGTATTTTAAAATGTCAAAAAATTCCAAACAACAAATTGGGTGTATATCTGGACATTCTATGTTCGCGCACAAATATTCGTGAAAAATGACATTTTTTGTGCCTTATGTAAAAAAGAAAAAATTCAATGTTTCAAAATGACTTTTCACGAGACATTTTTTGTTTTTTTATATAGTCCACAATTTCTTTTTCATGAAACTTTGTGTGCTGACAAAGAGTGTTCAGAGATACACCCGAAATATTTATTTGGATTTTTTAACATTGCAAAATGCATTTGAAATATTTTTTCGTAATTTATGCATCTAGATCTACGAGTCAAAACATCGTGCCCGGGGAAATTGCACTTTTCACCACCTCTTGCTCCTTGTGTTGTAGAAAACACTGCTTTGACGATTGTTTTGCGGTTTTCACCCTTTGGTGGTCTAATATTTGCAAGTTCCACTACTTGGTCATTTAATAAACTACTTAGCCCCATTGAAAGGAAAACCAACAGTTAGGCCCCGCATGTCAATGTTGCAATTAATGTACAAAAAATTAAATGACTTAAAAGTTCATAAGACCTTAATTATGAGAGCTAAGCCTTGATGCTTCAAAAGATATCTAAACATGTAAATCTTTGAAACCATAAAAATGATTATTCATAAAAAAAATTATGTGTTATTGTGTGGAACCACTAGAATGTAATGAAAAAATCATAGTAAGCACGAATGATGGCTCAAAAATTATTTTATATAGTTAACAGATCAAATATTCATGACACGCTAAAGAAATAAAATATGAACTCATTGGTATGTGAATCTTTGTACATTTAATCAAATTCTTATGATATTTTTATTGCGTCACGGGTATTTATTTAAAATAAGCATAAAATGTTTTAAAGTAAAAAATGATGGTTAGAATGAATAAATTTACTTTTTATGAATTTTCAAGTTTGTTATATTTTTATACATTAATTGAAGCATTGACATGTGGGAGCCCAGTTGTCATTATTGGTGTCAACATGGCTAAATAAATAAATGATTAGATGGCATAGTGGTGGAAACTGCAACAGATTAGACTACCATATGGTGAAAACCGCGAAAAATCCACCAAACCAGTGGTATGTGTAACACATGGAGCAAAAGGTAATGGAAGTGAATTTTTGCTCACATCTATGCACTGTTCAAGATATCTTATGATATTCTGAAAAATCGGTCGATTATCGCTTCTTAGTTTTTGACCGACAAGATAAATAGGCTGATATGCCGATAAACCGTCTGATTTATCCTTTTTTTAGATCGACTGATAAGTTCTCGATAAACTATATCCCCAACATTACATCTATCTACCAGTACTAATAGTCTAGTGCATCTAGAAAAAAGTAGTAAAATAGTCTAGTGAGGAGTGGTCTTCTCCTCTCTTCTAGTGGTAGTACGTGATGCTGCTTTATACTCCCTCCGTTCCAAGCGAGTCAATTAAATTGGAACGGAGGGAGTACATTGGCGTGGAAGCCATCGATAATCCGGGAGTATTCATGTCACCAACCGAAAGCCATCCGTCCATGATTCTAACACCATTCCTCTACTCGGCCAGCACTAAAGTAAGGAGAAAGCCGGTCAGTGTGCATGAGCGCCAGCTGATATTGCCACGAGCTTGGAATGGTCAACCCCATCATGCATTTGATATAATAGATCGTTGCCTACGTGGATGTCGCCCTCACGTCGGGCCCACAGCCTGCATGCGCTTCCTGTGGGCCCGTCCGGTGACCAACCTTATTATTAGCCGTTTAGCTTTATGTGATCAAGCTTATATGTCTAGCACGCCCGCCGTCCATGTCGGTCGCAACGGATGCGCCGTCCACCTCCATGAAGTTTTTGTTGTTTCTCCGGGGAGATAGGCGGGGGTCCTTGTGCTCGATTTGGAAGCTTTCATCGTATCCAAAAATACGCCGGCCGGCAGCTCATGACCAAGCGTCTGGTCGCCATCTTCTTCTTCCTCCGGCTCGCATTGCATTTCGAATTGAGCAACTGGGAGAAAGAACTGGGACCTGCCACCTGGAATGTGCAGCGGCCAGCGGAGCAAGAAGAACTCGGGCTGGCCGTCGCTTTCGTGCCTGTGCTGCTGGACGGACGGTGTGGAGTCGCTGTCTGCGTAATTCCGTGGGGATGAATGGAACGGGAGTTAGTGATGGGTAGTGGACTCTGTGGATCTTTTTTTCCTTTTTCTTGATGAAAGGCTCCTGTTCTACTCGTGCAGTCGTGCTATAGTGGGAAAGGTGCCTCTCACAAATTTGCCAAAAGAGAAGGGTGATCAATGTCCATATCTCTGGTACTGGTTTCGTCTCTATGATGTGGAGTAGTAGATATCAGTATATCACTGCATCAGAGATCTTGACGTTACTATGGAAGACTTTACCCTACTTTTTGTTGAAGCGAAACTTTACCCTACTAAGCTTTATCTCCGGCGCACATAGTAGCTCTTTAATTGCAAAACCTTTCCTGACTTTAGACAAAGACGCCCATAAAACCCTCCATTTTTAGGTCGTGTATAAATCTGCCTTGGTAGAGGTCGTGTCGTGTGTGCAGCGGTTCTGAAATCTGAATGTTTAAGGGTAAAGTCTAGCTTCGAAATTCAGAAGATTGCATTCCCATCGCTTTTATGTGAACCAAAGACTCCATCCGGCAGGTAGGTCCAGGGACCATGGATGTCAGATTACCGTTAGACCCCCACACCGCACGTTCACCTTGCTGACAAGTGACAACCCTCGTCAGCTAGCTGCCATGACAGGTCACAGGAGGCGCACGCCGCAACTTCACAAACTGGCCTCCTTTATTAAGGACGTCGGCAAGCCCCGGCGAGAATTTCCGGTGGATTTATGAAGTGGTTGTTCGGCCATATGACACTCGATTGATTCAGCTAGGAGCCTAGGATCACTCTCCGATCGACTTATTCATTTGTCCTCTGATGATTACTGTTTACAAGTTTAGTACTGGTGTACTGAGATGTTTCATGACTCATGAGAGAGTGATTCTGGCGGCTGCAGGTTGCAAGCCAGGACCCCAACGTGCCTGTCCTGCATCGGCAGCCCAAAAAGGACGGCAGCGAGTGCCTACAGTCTCCCACAATCACAACACACCCAAAATGGTACAATCATTTATATATCAGCCAACACAAAGATCCCATGACGCAGTTTTCTCTACTGAAGAAATTTCTGTGATACTGGTTTTGCTTAGGGCTCCAAATCGGTGTCCGGCCCAATTGGGGGTGCCGGACATGTGCGCGCTCGAATGGTGGGTGTAGCCCACAGCGGCGCACCCCAAAGGCCCATCCCGAAACGGCCCTAATTTTGAGCATTAGATCAAACACCTTGCGGGCACACGCACCGCCGTCGATTCACTTTCGCGTCACTTCGGAACACGGCGGTTAGTGTGGACTGTGAAGAGCTTGCTGACGGCCGGATACCCGATCGACCGACCACCGGGAGATCCAACGACCCCTGTACAGCAGCACCACCTCCGCTCTCCGCCTCGCGCCAAGCTCGCCCATGTCGCCAAGTCACACGCGCAACCGCACGCGTCTTTGGCGACCCCCATCTTGTATTTATAGAGAGGTGGCCTGGATATTTTGAACCAATATTCTGGAGGGAACAAAGTTTGAACGAATATTTTTCCAACGAAAAGTGGGAGGGCCACGAGAGACAGGGCGAGAAGCTTCTATTTTTCGCTCCGAGTAGGTATCTCGTGGTGAAGGTGAATGCGAGCCTAATTAACTTTCCTTTAAAAAAATAAGATTTATACCGTGCTAGTTTTTCCTGAAACTCCGCTTTGTAAAAGTATCATTCTTAATCCGTGTGGAGGGAATCGCTCGTTGTGATTGGCTATCATTGATTGCCCCGGATGGACTATGGTTTTCTTCCGTAAGAAAACAGCACCGTGATTGGTAGTTTCTTGAAATTCCATCCTGTAAAATCATCCTTAGTTACTTTCCGGGATTCTCAATTATTATGCTACCCCAAAAATCCATCCCGTGCTCAGTTTCCTTAGTTGGCGCATCTATAGGTTGTCCAGATCATAATAAGCAAGAATGATTAGATCGGTTGGGCTAGGGATTTCGTTCTTTTTCCAGACTGCTAATAGAGGAATGCAATCCATGTGAAAAGGAGTTGCCTATGATTTCGCCGTGCGTTTCTCACATAAGAGATTGGAATGGTTGCCTCGGATGGCTATGGATTTCCCCAAATTCTGTTTGCGTGAAACCGCTACAATTTCTTGTTCTGCATGAGAGGAAAAGCCCGCTCTAATTGGCTAGGAATGGTTGCACGGATCTGCGAAAATCACGAGATATTCCCTCCTATTTTCTAGCCCGTTAATTAGGCCAGCTTCGTAGGATTTCAAAAAACAAATGCCATGTGAATCATCCAGTAATGGCGTGTTAACCATCTCTCCAGGGATGGGCACACTTTTTTTCCAGTAATTGAGTGTTAACCATCTCTCCCTGCCATTTCTCTAAATACTGATGATCTCAAGCCGAGCTTTCTCTAAACCCTGATGATCTCAAGCCGAGACGTTTGTGCAGCAGCTACGGTGTGCACAGTGCTTTACACTTTGACATGCATTTGGACAATGACAAAATGGATTATGTTCAACTTGAATACCAACTGAAGGACTAAGTCCCCGCCTACAACAAACCCTCAAATCATCCCTCGCAACACACTGTAACAACAACAAAGAGATGCTAGTCTGAGTGCATCAAGCAAACAAGAAGCCTAATATAATAGATAGAAACCAAAATATTTCGAATTTTATTACTTGCCTCATTGTTTACATCACAACACTGATATACACAATCTCTCTAGCAAGCACATTCTACTTCAAAGCTAAACCTGACAGATACCCAGAGTGCATATCCTACTCATATCAACTGCTCCCATACTCCCTGTAGGTGTGTGCCTGTGGCATCAAAATGAGACGAGCATCGCTCGAAACCTTCAGCACCAACATCTCACAGGGTACCTGAAACGGATTTAGATATGTACATTATTAAATACACAATATTATCTGGTAAACAGCAAACAAACAAGGAAAACAGAGGTGTCCTGGATATCACCCTAGAGTAACCTCGCAATATTAAGCGAACTACCCAACTTAATAACTCAACACACAAGTTGTCGCACATCAAAGGTTAGGCCGTACCAGTGAAGTAAGTCTGCATGTTCAGTTGAATGGTCACAATGCTTTCACACATAGTTTAAAAAACCGGACCGGTGATCGAACCGGTGAGGCTGTCGGTTCAGGTTTTTACCGGTCGGACCGCTGGTTCACCGGTTCACTGTCTGGTTTTTTAAGGTATAAATTAATATATTTTTACTTGTAAATATTGGAATAAAAGAAATAATTATGTATGAAAAATATTTTATACTTGCAATTTGACGTGATAATAACATAATTAAGTGGTCAACGTGAATATGGCGACTTGCATTTTGCCCGGTTAAATTGTCAAAGCATCTCACCGGTAGTCAACATGAGCAGCAAGTTGTCTCTACTATGCACGTAAAGCAAAGCTTATTATGTGACTTGCATAGGCCATTAGTTTGTAAAAAAACAGCGAAGTTATTAGGACTAGTAGACTTTTTAGTGGTACCGTTTGGGTAATAGATAGATATATTAAGGCCACACGATTTCTCGCTTTCACAGCGCGCCAGCGCACCGCGGCACTGTTTTACTGTGCCCCGCTACAGGGTAACAGTGCCGCGGTGCAATCCAGGGCGTCGCCCGTCGATCGGACGCCCCACAGAGCACACCGTCACGTTCTTGCAGAAAGACCCCTCACAAATACATCCAGTGTTCCGCGGTCCACGTCTTTACGAGTAAACGGACCTATCCGTAATTTTGCAATAATACAGGGATTTATTTGCAAAATTATCACACAACTCGACTCTCTCCTCTCTCCTCCCCGCGCGCGGCCGGAGCTGCCGCCGCCGCCGGGCCGTCCCGCCGCTGCAGGCCCTCCCGTACAGATCGAAGCTCACCCGCGGGACTGCGTCGACCTCCTCTCCATCTTCGCCAAAAAACGCAACCTGGGAAGCTCGGACGCGGCCGCGGCGAGGTCGCCTTCGCCGTGCCCGTACGCCGCCGCCGCGCCCCGATTCGCCGCCAAACAGGCCTCGCCTTTCCCATCACCGCCACCCTTCGACTGACCGCGACGCGCCGCGTCGAACGCGCCACACTGCGCCGCCCCTCTCGCCCCCAGTCGACGCCGCCATGCTCCATGTCGCCGCACGGGGAGAAGAAGAAGTTGGCCATTGCTGACGTCACCATGACGTCAGCGTGGGCCCAAAATGCCAGAATTTTTTCCTTTTCACAAAAAAAAAGAAAAAAAAAGAGGGAAATGCTAAAATACTTACATGTGGGGCCTACTAATTTGTACAAATTCCAGAAAAAAAAATTTACTATTACAAATTCAATAACTTTAGAACTAAACCCTAAACAAAAATATCACACAAAAAAAAAGGCTCACTAATTATGGCAAATGGTAGAATTTCGAATTTAAATATTTTCAAATTTAAATGACTCCCAAATCTTACCATTTTACAAAGTAAAAATAATCCAAACCTAAACAATTTTAAACCGTAACCTCTTTTTAAATTTCAAATAATTTTCGAACCTAAACGATTTTCCAATACGTACATTCTCGACTTTCAGACATACCACATATCCGCGACGTATAAATTTGCATATTTCAAAATTATAGATGCCTTTCGAACCTACACATTTCACACACGTAAAAACAACTCGAATCTAAAAAAACTTCCCATTTTGAACAATTTTCAAAATCTAAACAACCTTTTAGACATAAACTCTCTTTCAATTTCAATAATTCCCAAAAATTCAACAAATTTAAGTGCCCGCATTTCTAAATTTAAATTTTACCAACACACGCGCGGCATCGCCGCGCAAATTTACCTAGTAGTATAATAAGAAGATGTCTCCAGATGTACACAAAGCAATATGTGGTCTGCTGGCAGCGCTGTGACTCTGCTGCGTGCTTGCATGCGCTAGGTGAGTGGTTCGATCCCCGCGCGTGCCCTCACTACTATTTTTTCAGAATCTATGACAATTGAACCGGTCGAACCGGATGTCCCGGTTTAGTGCGAAAACCGGCGGTTGGACCGCGGTTTCGCCGGTTTTATCCAGCTCGCCAGCGGGGACGGTCCGGTGCGCTTACAGAACCGGCCAGGGCTCTGGTTCCGGTTTTTTCCGGTCGAACCGGCGGTCCGGTCCGGTTTTTTAAACTATGCTTTCACACATGCCAAAAGAACCACACACAAGGCGCGGGAGACAAGGTACTTGAATCCGACAGCTGGCCAGGCCTACAACCACACACAAGGCGCAGGAGGCCGCTGCCAGGACAGCAGCAGCACCACCAAAACCAGAATGGCCAGGTCAAGCCAGAACCGGCAGCCATGGCTCCCTACTGGTCAGCTCCAATTCTCTCTTGCTGTCCTACAAGGGATGAACAAACATAACCATTGATTAATATAACACGGCCTCATATGCATCGAGTGAGATGGACATGAGACCCACGTAAGTTGCCATGGGGGTAATCCAACATATGTGATCGGAAATCCCGTGAATTAGGACCTGAGAAACCAATCCTGCGGTCAACCGAGGAGAGTATCCTTACTAACCCACTCTGTTGGAGATGCAATATTCTCGTAATATGTAAGGCAGGTTGATTTTCTTCTTAATGTGTTCCAAAGCTTGTGTAAGCAAGATGTTATCCTACAGAGTATTCTTTGGAGGAACGCACCTATGTCAGCCCGACTACTGGTCATAGTCTATGAGATTGGGTAATCTCTAGGAAGCTCATGAGAAGGTCAGGAGTATGACAAATAAGCTCCACCTGTGGAATTTAGCCTTCGACAGCAACGTAACATCTGACAATAGGCGAAACTTCTGCACGCTAAACTGACAATTCAAGGCATTGTCCATTAATTGTTCAGTTGTGAAGAAGTCTAATCCTGTTGCTCTAGGTGAAAGTTCAACTTAATAGTCTCCACTGAAAATTCTGATATATCAAAACATTGTTTGGAACAGTTGACAAACTTATGTGGCTCGAGGTCTGGTGGGGGATTGTTGAATTATAGATGGGCTTTGGCCCATATAAGACAATAATCCCTGGTTAATCACTAAGGCCCATTTAGGTGCATGGCAAGTGGTGGGAAGTTTAGTACCATACTGCTACAGTAGTAAGCATGACCTCCTTTATAAGGGCTGCTCTACCACATGCCATTGGGAGCTTGGGAAGAGGAGCTGTACACGCGCGCTCCTCCTCCTCCGCCGCCCGCCTCGCCTCGCCACGACGCGACGCGCGCGCGCCACGGGTTGCGGGAATGAGCCGAGCCGAGCCTTATTTTTGTGGTGAAGAATGGTTAATTAATTGTGGATTAATTAACGAGTCGCTAACGGAAGTGCCACTGTGCGAGAAGTTGGACCGTGGGCTGTTCACGGACTCGGTCATGGGCCTGAGCCTAGGCCCATCTACCAAACGACCTATATAAGGAGGCGCTGGCCAGTGGGGTGAACCCTAACTCACTCACTCCCTCTTGCATAACCCTAGCCGTCATCTATTGTTCCTCGTTTTGTGCTGCTTCCGGCGATCCCATCCTGACGACCGCGTGCACGATTGGTCGGGAAAGCAGGTACCTCCGTAATCCTGTCGTTCGAGATCCTGCCCGGGAGAACGGCAATAAGGTCTTTAGGGAGCGTCTCGGCGCGACTGCTCCCGATCCGCCCTGTCTTGGTCCTCCTCTGCATCCACTACTTCCCCTGCATCAAAACCATGGTCGCCGCCGCCGCCGCCGCCGAGGCTTCTGCTGCCGCCGCCGTGTTGGCCTGGCTAACCGGAGGGTATGATTCGTTCATCCCATGTTTGCTCGTTCATGTGCTATCCGTATATGTTGCGTTCATAGATGTTTCGGTTCTATGTACTGTACGTGCTCACATGCTTAGGTATCGGTATGAGTCGCATACTGTGATTGCGATGATTACTGTTTACTCGTGGATTAGATTTTTTAGACGGAAGGCTCGAAATGAGCCCGGCTTTGAATTAACGAAGCCATCAACCGGCTAGGAGTTACAACTTACAGGTGTTACAACAGCACGCTGGGGTTACCAGCTACAAGTACAAGCACAAAGTACAACCAAAAAAGCGCAAAAGATGCTGAGGAATAAGCAAACGAAAATAAGCACTAAACCAAAGGAGCTCGCTTGGTCCCGCTGATGAATCTTTGGCTTCAGACACCGATCAAAAACAATAATCCTCACTTGAATCAACAGCACGACCGTGGCAAGCAGAGACGACCGGCGAGGGGCTTAGAGCAACGCCTCCAAGGAGGGGTTCGACGCCCAGCGGCGTCGACGTCGTCGGCATAGACAAAGGTCCTACAAAGCTTTCGCAATGCCCCAGAGCAGCAACCCATCGAGCTCACAACGAACAATGACCGGAGATACAAGAGACGAGATCCGCAGATCAGAAGAGGTAGGCCACACCGCGACGCCCTCAAGAGGGAAGACGACGCTCACTAGCGTCGCCGTCACGGCCAGAGGACTAACCCTGCACAGCTTTCGCTGGTTTCCTTCGTACCCCTGAAAGCCGTCCACCGTCACGAGGACGCGAAGACGACACAAGTGCGGAGACCCCTCGACCACCTAACCCGAGAAACCACGGTGGCACGGCCCCAACCAGGTACACCGGCGACACACAAGACAGATCCGGCGGGCATCAGCACGCCTGACACCCCAAGTCCATCCCTTCACCACCAAGCCTAGATCTGGCCACCGACCGACGGCGCCAGATCCAGCTGAATGCCACACTGGCGGCCAAGCCTCTAGCCGACGACCATCCCTATCGCAGTTCACGTCGGGGGGCGCTGCGCCACCACCACGAAGCCTCCAGTCCTTGGCGCACGGCACAGTCAAACCCCTCAGATCCACCCTTGGATCTGGCGGTGGCCCCACACCTGAGTAGGGGCAGGTTGCTGGCGCACAGGAGCGCATAGGAGGAGAACACCACGAGGGAGCACCTCACCCACGCGAAGGAGCCGGTCAGGGAGGCGAGGCAGGTGTGGGGACCCCGGACTAGCTGTCCGAAATACCCGATTATGCTTAACACAACGATCCCGTGATCAGTCTGTCGTTGCACATAATCCGAATTGGATACCAAAGTTTACATCCATTACAGTACCGAATAAAAAGTCTTACATAAATGGTCATTTAGACCAAGTTCTTACATAGGTGCCTTCATGGGCCAAACCAGATATATCAGCGGAAGCTACGGCGTAGTGGACATCATATTCTAACGATGACAACCCGACAGGCAGCTGACTTGTGGAGATCCTTAGTTGGCGTAGAAGTCGCCATATTCCTGCTCGGCGTAGTGCTCCTCCTCGTAGTCTGGCTAGGACAATAGCCAGGGACGAAACCAATATGAGTACATTTGAATGTACTCGCAAACTACCCCAACATGAGTATGCACTCTTATTTGTTTTAAAACATCTCTATATCTTTATTGAAAAAGGTAAGAAGAGTTTTATAACCATCTTTGAAAGAAGTCACCATCTCATTTTGTTTCTCAAAAACTCCTCCTTTTCATGACCATGGCTCACCATAGTCCATTTATTCCCACAACTCCTACCACTTCATTTGGTATAGCTGTGTAACCCCATCACCATCTCAATTTCTTTTAAACTTAAAAGCTTTTCCAAAAACTTGCACATGGTCAAAGTAGGGTCTCCCAGCTGTCCATATCCGAGGACTCGGCTATTCGAATAGTTTTAACCCTCTGCAGAGGTAGCACGCTTTTATCCCACATCCATCCGGCAGCTCATCGTGTCCGCCACGTCTCGCCATACAGGTGTATGCGAAGTAAGCCGCCGACCATAGCCTGTCCTTTGCTCATGCTAGTATAGGATCCTACCGCTACGAAATTATCATCTTTCCATCAACACCCAGTCCAGATTCCCCGTCGGGAAACCTAAGTGTGAGGACTCGTAGTTCTGCCCGGCGAGCGAACCCTTCAATCCCCCATTCTCAGATGCCAGGACCCAGGTCAGGGGGTAGGTCGCCATGACCATCCCCTCATGGAACGAGGTCATCCTCGTTGTTGAGGAGTCCCATACTAATATGAGCAAATTATATGACTACGCCCTTTTCCCATATGTGGTGGAGGTGGTCGCACAGGGTATTGGATGGTTGACGTAAGTACAAGGACACACTGTGCATTTTTCATAAACATCACCACTTTTCCACTTTTCCAACACAACACCGACATCTCGGCATTCCATAAACTCACAAGACATTTCAAAGGAGTTTTGAATAAACAACATTGTTTTCCCATCCTAAAGTTTTATATAAACTACTACATAGGGTGGCAAAATAATATCCATATACTTTTGAAATGAGTTTTATAAAATCTTGCTTTGAGAGTAAAACATGTTATGAAAGTAGATGCATATGTTGGTAGTGCAAGCTCAGAGAATAGCTTGCCTTGCTTGGCAAAGTGATCTTGCTCTTGTTCTTCAACTTCAGCAAACTCTCCTTCCTCGATATATCCGACAACGTTCTCGTCTAATTAATAAACAAACAATGCAACCAATCACTAAGCTATACAAGCAATCATCTCAACACAACAATCATAAACATCACAATTAGCTACTGCACACATCAAACCACACAATTTGGTTTTCAAATAAATTGAATTAAACATTATTTAATTAAGTCCAAATTATGGCAGAAACTAGTTATTCATGTTTAATTCCACAACTTGAGTTCTGTTGGTCACAAAAATACAAACTAAAATTCTATGGAAAGCCACTGATGTGTAGAATACAACCCAATTTGAATTGGATCATTTGGAGTTACCAAACTCCCTACACATTGGATTGAATCCAGTAGCTTAATAATCAAGTTTTAGCTACCATTTAAATTCTATTGTTCCAAAAATTAAACCCTTTTAGGGGTAACTAAACATGGCTATATGTGAGCTAACAAAATTGGTCCTAACTCATTTGGATCAACCAATAAACATATTTGTTTGTTTTAGTCCAGAAGGGTTTATCTTAAAGTCAACAATTAATACTGCTTAATTAATTCTACCAAAATTAGGGGAGCTAACACAAGGCAGTACTAAGCTAGCAAAATTGGTTTGGAATTATTTGGACTAACAGAGTATCAGAAACAAACAAGTTTAGATTTTAAACCTTCTGTGGCATTTTCAATAATACTTTTTAACTATTTAATTAAATGACATGAGACCAATTGTGTTGGTTAAACAATTTCATAAGCTTTCCAGAACATTTGAGTTTGATTTATTTGGATTCCTAAATCTCGAGATATTTAATTTCAAAGTTGACATCAGTACTGAGAATTTCAGAGAATTTAAATTAGAAAAATCCACTGTTGTGGATAATGTTGAAATCCCTGACGGGTGGGTCCTACCCGTCAGTGACTCAGCGAAACGGTACGCGCGCGAGGGAAAAGATTAAAATTATGACAGTGGGACCCACATGGCAGTCTAACTTAATACGAAGCGGTACGTGGCCGTAGATCTTCGATCCAACGGCTCACGGAGGTCGCCATCGGCGACGACCTAAAACGAGCGGCGCTGCCCGCCGGCGACGGCGAGGTGGACGGAAAACTCACCTAGAGGGCACGGCAGACGGCGGCGATGACGTGAATCGACGGCGGAGGCTCGGGTAAGGTTGTGGCGCGAGTTGTGCTTGCTGGGACGGAGTGTAGCGGTGACGGCGTGGTCTGCAACTTCCACGGCCACGGGCACGAGCTCCGGCGATGATCCCACGGCGAATCTGGACACAATCCAGAGGGAAAAAGGGCGCGCGGTGAAGCAGAGAGAAGCTAGTGCAGGCCAGAGAGGGAAGAATGGGAGGGTGTGGTGTTGCGGCGATGATCGACCTTGACGGCGGCGACGGGTGCGGCGGTGCACGGCCCTCTGGCGGTGCACAGACCAAATTGGAGCGAGGGAGAGATCGAGGGAGGGGTGTGGAGTTTCAGTGAGGTCTCGGGGTGGCTTTATAGGCTCGGGGCGGTCCATGGTGGTCGAGGTCCACGGCGGCGGCCATGGCGCGTCTACGGTGACCAATTCTCGGCTACGCGGCGAGGGTGCAGAGGCTCGTGGCGGCTTGGTGCTTAACGGGGTCCGGACACGTTCTAGAAGCGTCTAGAGGAGCTGGGCGTGTCGAGGCGCAGAGGGCTGGGCCAATTTGGCCGGCGACGCCGCGGATGCCACGGCGATGCATCGGGGCAGAGGGCGGCGTAATGGCGCGGGGAGGGGCTCGAGTTTTCTCTCCTGCACGCAGAGACAGCAGAGGCTCCGGGCGCGCGCGCAGGGGGGCCTGGGCGGCTCGGAAACGGCGACGACGGTGGTGGCGACACGGCGGCACGTCGGGGCGAGGGAGAGAGGTAGGGGATGACATTTTTGCAGAAAACCCCCTGCCTCCTCTCTGCCTCTTTTTTTTATTTCTGTTTTAGTCCTTCTGTTAAATCCAGAAGGTTTTCTAGGATTTAATTAGGGTATTTAAACATTTTAGAAAAATTTGCAAAAATTTGTGGGGCCTTCCCATAATGTACAGAAGCTCCACAAAAATTGGCATAAAATAATAAAATGTTTTGAAACATTTTCTTTTATAGTGTTTTAATTAAGGCATTTTAATATATTTCAATTTGTTTTGATTTTAGATTTTAAAACTAGTTCAAAAATAATATTTGAGAGGGGAAAGTGGTAGGAACAAAATGGGGAGTGTTTATAAACCCACTCCACTGAATTTTGTTTGAAACCATTTGAAATTCTCACTTGGAGAATTTGTGGGACACAAATGTCACTTTTATTTTTCTTGCTTTATTTGCTATTTCAATTCTTTTCTTTTCTTCTTGCTTTTATTTAGAGCAAACAACAAACCACTAGCAAGAAGGAATAACACAAGCAACAAGGATTAATTACCACAAGCAATATTTTGCAGACAACACATAATATTTAACAAAAGTTTTTGTTGGCTCTCATTTTTGGAATAATAATATTGATTAATATTTTTGGGATGTTACAATCCTTCCCCCCTTAGAATAAATCTCGTCCCGAGATTTGCTAGGCCTGGGTACTAAGGAGGTCTGGAAATTCACTTCGAAGATAGTCTTCGCGTTCCCAAGTTGCTTCTTCTTCAGAGTGGTTAGTCCACTGGACTTTGTAAAACTTGATCGCACGTCTTCGGGTAACACGAACATCTTCTTCGAGAATTTTGAGAGGTCTCTCACGATAGGTCAGGTCTTGGTTCAGGTCGATGGAGAGGTGGTCGATGTTTTTGAAAACATCAGGCTGGTCAGGAACTTCAAGACACTTCCGGAGCAAGGAAATGTGGAAGACATCATGATAATCTCCTAACTCTCGGGGTAACTCCAGCTGATAGGATACTTCTCCTCGACGAGCAAGGACCTTGAAGGGTCCAATATACCTTGGCGCTAACTTTCCTTTGACATGGAAACGCTGCATTCCTTTAAGGGGTGTCACTCGGAGATAAACATGATCTCCGATACTGAAAGTGAGGTCACGGCGCTTGGTGTCAGCATAACTCTTCTGACGGGATTGGGCAGTTTTGAGCGTTCACGAATAAGCTGAACTTGCTCTTCAGCTTCACGGAGGGTATCTGGTCCAAACAATTTGCCTTCTCCGGTATCGGACCAATTCAGGGGTGTACGACACTTCTTGCCGTAAAGGGCTTCAAAAGGGGCCATTTGCAGACTGGACTGATAACTGTTGTTGTACGAGAATTCTGCAAACGGAAGGCAATCTTCCCACTTGGAACCATAGGATAGAACACATGCGCGAAGCATGTCCTCCAATATCTGGTTCACTCGCTCAGTTTGGCCATCGGTCTGGGGATGATAAGCTGTGCTAAATGCTAGCTTGGTTCCGAGGGCTTCATGAAGGGATTTCCAGAACCTTGAGGTGAATTGCGTGCCTCTATCAGATACAATCTTCTTAGGCACACCATGCAGGCTCACTATTCTGGAAATATACAAGTCGGCCAACTGATGTCCCCGATAGGTGGTGTTGACAGGGATGAAATGGGCAACCTTGGTCAGTCGATCAACGATGACCCAGATTGAATCATGGCCTCGGTTGGATTTGGAAGTCCGGTAATAAAATCCATTCCAATCTCATCCCACTTCCACTCGGGAATTTTCAAAGGTTGAAGCAATCCAGCGGGTCGCTGATGTTCAGCCTTAACTCGCTGGCAGATGTCACACTTGGCTACGAATGAACCAATCTCTCGCTTCATTCCATGCCACCAAAATCTTCTCGAAGGTCTTGGTACATTTTGGTTCCGCCGGGGTGGATTGAGTAAGGGGTCTCATGGGCCTCCTTCAGGATTAACTCCTTAAGTTCCGTGACATTGGGCACACAGATACGGTCATTGAATTTCAGCACTCCTCAGCATCTTCGGTAAAACCGGGTGCTTTGCCGAGGGAAATTTCTTCCTAATTCCCTCTATGCTTTCATGACCTTTTTGGGCTTCTTTGATTTGATCCATCAGGGTTGGGGTTAACTCTAAATTGGCGAGATAACCATGGCTAACAAGCTCTAGTCCAAAATCTTGGAACTCTTTGAACAAGGCTGGCTGTTCGGCTTGGATCAGGGCATTCAGGGTGCAAGGTTTGCGACTAAGGGCATCGGCAACTACATTAGCCTTTCCAGGGTGATAATGGATTCCAATATCATAATCCTTGATTAATTCCATCCATCTCCTCTGTCGCAGGTTCAGATCTTTCTGGGTGAAAATATACTTCAAGCTTTTGTGATCTGTATAGACCTCGCAGCGATGTCCCGCAAGATAGGGACGCCACTTCTTAAGAGCAAAGACACAGCAGCTAACTCCAAGTCATGGGTTGGGTAATTCTCTTCATGCGGTCGCAACTGCCGGGACAGATACGACACAACTTTGCCTTCTTGCATCAGAACGCAACCAAGTCCGAGGCGTGATGCATCGCAATACACGTCGAAACTCTGGGTGACGTCTGGCATGATCAGGATTGGGGCTGAGGTTAGTCTCTTCTTCAGTTCTTGGAAACTATCCTCACACTTCTGAGTCCATTCAAATTTCTTGTCCTTCTTCAACAGTTGGGTCAGAGGTTTGGCTATACTGGAAAATCCTTCGACGAACTTGCGGTAATAACCGGCAAGTCCGAGAAAGCTTCGGATTTCAAAAACATTGGTTGGGGATAACCAGTCAAGAATGGCTTGTATCTTCTCAGGGTCAACAGAAATTCCTCCAGCGGATACAATATGTCCAAGAAATGCCACTTCACTGAGCCAAAACTCACACTTGCTAAGTTTGGCATACAGCTGGTGCTCTTGGAGGGTTCCAAAACTAGACGCAGGTGTTCAGCATGCTCCTCTTCGGTCTTGGAATAAATAAGGATGTCATCAAGGAAAACTACCACGAACTTGTCGAGGTACTCCATGAAAATCTTGTTCATGAGATTCATGAAATAGGCTGGGGCATTGGTCAGCCAAAGGACATGACGGTGTATTCAAACAAACCGTAACGGGTGGTGAAGGCGGTCTTGGGAATATCTGTCTCTCGGATCTTCAACTGATGGTAACCTGTCCGAAGATCGATCTTTGAAAAGACTCGGGCTCCGTTCATTTGATCGAACAGATCCTCGATCTTGGGAAGAGGGTACTTGTTTTTAATGGTCACGTCATTCAGCTTGCGATAATCCACACACAGGCGTGTGGTACCGTCTCTCTTGTCCACAAAAATAATGGGTGATCCCCATGGTGAAGCACTTGGGCGGACAAGACCTTTGCTTAGCATATCAGCCAACTGCTTCTTCAACTCAACCAGTTCTTCCGGATTCATCCGATAAGGCTTTTGGGATATGGGGGATGTTCCTGGGATAAGCTCAATTATGAACTCAATATCCCTGTCTGGCGGCATACCAGGCAATTCTTCTGGGAAAACATCCTTGAACAGATGAACAACACGGATCTCATCTAGGGCGGGTCGAGCTATGCTCTCATGGCATCCGGGTCTGGTCTGGCTGGTCTCAGATGCATACTCCACTTCAACTCCATCATCAGAAGTGAGAGAAACAGCTCTTCGGGCACAGTCAATACGACCGTGGTACTTGGCTAACCAATCCATTCCAAGAATAACATCTATGCCTTGGTTTCCTAAGATAATTAGGTCGGCTGCAAACCTTCCTCCTCCAATTTCTATGGGGGTTTCGGAACACATCTGGTTGGTTTTGGCTAACAGTCCTGGGGTTTGTACCAACATTGGTTTGGGTAAAAGACTCCCGACTAAACCTCCCTTAGAAACAAACTCTTTGGTAATAAACGAATGGGTAGCACCAGAATCAAACAGAACAGTTGCAGGTACTGAGTTGACAAGAAACGTACCCAGCACAACATCTGGCGCTTCTTCAGCCTCTTCAGCATTGATGTGGTGCAGACGGCCTCTGACAACAGCAACATTCCCGCGGGGTGCGGCATTCTTGCCATTACCATTTCCATTGCGGCCTGGACCATTGTTCGGTGCAGGTGCATTGGGGCGTTGGACAGGCTTCTTGGGATTGGGGCATTCTCTGGAGTAGTGACCTTTGTTGCCACATTCAAAGCAGACAACATTGGCATTGGGGTTGAAGTTGTTGAAGTTTCCTCTGGGACGGTTATTGTCATTGGGGCGGTTGAAGTTGTTCGGGCGGTTAGGGAAATTGGGGCGTGGAACTTGGGGTGGACGATAGCAGGCCTGGGGTTCTGCTGAAAGATACGGGTTTCTGGCTGCTCGAACCTTCCTGAGCATTCATCCTCCTCTTGCGACCTTCATACATAGACTTGCGCTTGGTCTCCAGTTGGATGGCTTTGTCCACAAGTGACTCCAATCACGGAAGTCATGGATAACCAGAGCACACTGCAGTTCATCATGAAGTCCACTCATGAAACGCTCCATCTTCTTCTCTTCTTTGTCGGTGTCATCAGGAGCATACCGAGATAAGTCGGTAAACTCCTCAAGATAACCGACCACATCTCTACTTCCCTGCCTCAGCTTACGGAACTCATCCTTCTTCCTCTCAATGAGTCCATAGGGAATGTGCTTCTTGCGGAACTTCTCCTGGAACTCAGCCCAGTTGATAACATGACCAGCTGCTGGAGAGTCTTGGTAGTCTCCCACCAAGCTCTTGCAGGTCCAGCGAGATAGTGGGTTGCATACAGCACTTTCTCATTCTCTCCCACAGCAGCAACTTCCAGATTGTTGTCGATGGTGCGAAGCCAATCATCGGCTTCTAGTGGGTGAAGTCCCTTGGAGTAGGTGGGTGGGTTGGTCTTCTGAAAATCACCCAAGGTAGATCGCTGGTTTCCATCGCCATTGCCGTTACCACCATTGTTGTTGTTGTTGTTGTTGTTGTTGTAAGCGGCTGCGAGTTGTTGTAAGGCAGCGAGATGAGCTTGGCGCTCTTGCCGGGCATTTTCACGCTCCTCCATGATAAGCGCGAGAAGTTGGGTGGGGGTTGGGTCCGGTGGTGGTGGTGCTGATCCTGATCCTTCCGCATTGCTGCGACGGGGTGGCATCCTGAAGCACACCGGGTATAAGAGACAAGGCAAGAAAAGTTCGACTAAGGGAAAAGATGATCTCTCAAGTGGTTGATTAATCCTAAGATTTATATGAAAATAGTTCACACAGATTTAACAAGACAAACATACTTATATTTCACAAACAACACATCAAAGAGTTCACATCAACATCAAGCTTACAACCTCAAGCTTACAACATAACATCTGGTTTCCAAAAGAACCACTGCTACTACTCGACTAGCTATAGGGGGTCAACCTAATCCTGCGGTAGTGATCAAGTCACTCGCCTACTGAGGTGGAACCTCCAGCTCTAACACGTCAGCATCTGACTGGTAGGCTGGCTCCTCGGGATCCTCCTCCTCGTCCTCGAGAACTGGCTCGAGTGGCTCCTCCTCCTCGTCAACTAACTCCTCCTCATCATCCTCCTCCTCACAGTCCATCTCCTCCACGAAGTCATCATCGTCACTGAGGAAAGCGTCGTTCTCCTTGCGGAGATCCTCGCCCTCCTCCTCCATCTCGTCAGTATGGTGCTCTAGATCCTCAATCAGTCCATCCTGCTCTGCCACCTTCGTGCGGAGCTTCACGATAGTCTTCCTCAGCTGGGCCCTCTTCCTGAGAAGAGCAACCTTCTCCACCATCAGCTTCATCTCGTTCTCGCGAAGCTCAACGAGCGACTCGCGGTCGAAGTGGAGCTGAATCCTAGTGCGCAACAGATCATCCTGAGTGCACTGAAGTAAGATCTCCATGTCCATGATGTAGCTCCCAAACATCGGGTGGTAAGGTGAAGGAGTAGGGTGTCCATCACAGTTGCGCCTCCCGTAGAACCGGAAACGGGAGTCTACTAACTCCGCCTTGTGCTCCTCACAAAGTCGGGCTAGCATCCTCTGTGTAGCAGTACAGAGACCTCAACCCAGGTGGCCTCCTTGGTGGTGAAGATGAGCGTCCTGGAACTGGGAGACTTGATGTTCCTGCGAACTGACGATCTGATGAGCCAGCTCAGCCTTCCGACACCGTGAACATCAATCTGAGCTCCCTCAAACTCTGGAGCGGGGCGACCTAACAGCTTGGTCAACTCGAACAAGTCCCTCTCAAACGTCACTTGCTGTCCTTCTCCAGCTGAACGAACTCGGTCCAATGGAGTGCCATCTACAGTTTTTAAGCAAAATTTTAAGTTAGTTAGGTGACAAGTATATCAAAATTTTAATATAGTAGGGCAACAAGTGAGTCAAATTTTAACTTAATGAGAGGTGTACAAAATTTTAGGGATACCAAGGAAAATGTAACATTTAATGAGAGTAAAATTTTGCATAAGTAAGAGGATTGGAGATAAGCAATTTTCGAAAATACTTCATTCCTTTCTTTTTAGAAATTCATCTTTTGTAACATTTGACAAACGACCATGCTAACTAAGGTTTCCTAAAGTCAGGATGGCTCTGATACCAAGTCTGTGGGGACCCCGGACTAGCTGTCCGAAATACCCGATTATGCTTAACACAACGATCCCGTGATCAGTCTGTCGTTGCACATAATCCGAATTGGATACCAAAGTTTACATCCATTACAGTACCGAATAAAAGTCTTACATAAATGGTCATTTAGACCAAGTTCTTACATAGGTGCCTTCATGGGCCAAACCAATATCAGCGGAAGCTACGGCGTAGTAGACATCATATTCTAACGATGACAACCCGACAGGCAGCTGACTTGTGGAGATCCTTAGTTGGCGTAGAAGTCGCCATATTCCTGCTCGGCGTAGTGCTCCTCCTCGTAGTCTGGCTAGGACAATAGCCAGGGACGAAACCAATATGAGTACATTTGAATGTACTCGCAAACTACCCCAACATGAGTATGCACTCTTTTTGTTTTAAAACATCTCTATATCTTTATTGAAAAAGGTAAGAAGAGTTTTATAACCATCTTTGAAAGAAGTCACCATCTCATTTTGTTTCTCAAAAACTCCTCCTTTTCATGACCATGGCTCACCATAGTCCATTTATTCCACAACCTACCACTTCATTTGGTATAGCTGTGTAACCCATCACCATTTCAATTTTTTTAAACTTAAAAGCTTTTCCAAAAACTTGCACATGGTCAAAGTAGGGTCTCCCAGCTGTCCATATCCGAGGACTCGGCTATTCGAATAGTTTTAACCTCTGCAGAGGTAGCACGCTTTTATCCCACATCCATCCGGCAGCTCATCGTGTCCGCCACGTCTCGCCATACAGGTGTATGCGAAGTAAGCCGCCGACCATAGCCTGTCCTTTGCTCATGCTAGTATAGGATCCTACCGCTACGAAATTATCATCCTTTCCATCAACACCCAGTCCAGATTCCCCGTCGGGAAACCTAAGTGTGAGGACTCGTAGTTCTGCCCGGCGAGCGAACCCTTCAATCCCCCATCTCAGATGCCAGGACCCAGGTCAGGGGGTAGGTCGCCATGACCATCCCCTCATGGAACGAGGTCATCCTCGTTGTTGAGGAGTCCCATACTAATATGAGCAAATTATATGACTACGCCCTTTTCCCATATGTGGTGGAGGTGGTCGCACAGGGTATTGGATGGTTGACGTAAGTACAAGGACACACTGTGCATTTTTCATAAACATCACCACTTTTCCACTTTTCCAACACAACACCGACATCTCGGCATTCCATAAACTCACAAGACATTTCAAAGGAGTTTTGAATAAACAACATTGTTTTCCCATCCTAAAGTTTTATATAAACTACTACATAGGGTGGCAAAATAATATCCATATACTTTTGAAATGAGTTTTATAAATCTTGCTTTGAGAGTAAAACATGTTATGAAAGTAGATGCATATGTTGGTAGTGCAAGCTCAGAGAATAGCTTGCCTTGCTTGGCAAAGTGATCTTGCTCTTGTTCTTCAACTTCAGCAAACTCTCCTTCCTCGATATATCCGACAACGTTCTCGTCTAATTAATAAACAAACAATGCAACAATCACTAAGCTATACAAGCAATCATCTCAACACAACAATCATAAACATCACAATTAGCTACTGCACACACAAACCACACAATTTGGTTTTCAAATAAATTGAATTAAACATTATTTAATTAAGTCCAAATTATGGCAGAAACTAGTTATTCATGTTTAATTCCACAACTTGAGTTCTGTTGGTCACAAAAATACAAACTAAAATTCTATGGAAAGCACTGATGTGTAGATACAACCCAATTTGAATTGGATCATTTGGAGTTACCAAACTCCCTACACATTGGATTGAATCCAGTAGCTTAATAATCAAGTTTTAGCTACCATTTAAATTCTATTGTTCCAAAAATTAAACCCTTTTAGGGGTAACTAAACATGGCTATATGTGAGCTAACAAAATTGGTCCTAACTCATTTGGATCAACCAATAAACATATTTGTTTGTTTTAGTCCAGAAGGGTTTATCTTAAAGTCAACAATTAATACTGCTTAATTAATTCTACCAAAATTAGGGGAGCTAACACAAGGCAGTACTAAGCTAGCAAAATTGGTTTGGAATTATTTGGACTAACAGAGTATCAGAAACAAACAAGTTTAGATTTTAAACCTTCTGTGGCATTTTCAATAATACTTTTTAACTATTTAATAAATGACATGAGACCAATTGTGTTGGTTAAACAATTTCATAAGCTTTCCAGAACATTTGAGTTTGATTTATTTGGATTCCTAAATCTCGAGATATTTAATTTCAAAGTTGACATCAGTACTGAGAATTTCAGAGAATTTAAATTAGAAAAATCCACTGTTGTGGATAATGTTGAAATCCCTGACGGGTGGGTCCTACCCGTCAGTGACTCAGCGAAACGGTACGCGCGCGAGGGAAAAGATTAAAATTATGACAGTGGGACCCACATGGCAGTCTAACTTAATACGAAGCGGTACGTGGCCGTAGATCTTCGATCCAACGGCTCACGGAGGTCGCCATCGGCGACGACCTAAAACGAGCGGCGCTGCCGCGCCGGCGACGGCGAGGTGGACGGAAAACTCACCTAGAGGGCACGGCAGACGGCGGCGATGACGTGAATCGACGGCGGAGGCTCGGGTAAGGTTGTGGCGCGAGTTGTGCTTGCTGGGACGGAGTGTAGCGGTGACGGCGTGGTCTGCAACTTCCACGGGCACGAGCTCCGGCGATGATCCCACGGCGAATCTGGACACAATCCAGAGGGAAAAAGGGCGCGGTGAGTGCGGTGAAGCAGAGAGAAGCTAGTGCAGGCCAGAGAGGGAAGAATGGGAGGGTGTGGTGTTGCGGCGATGATCGACCTTGACGGCGGCGACGGGTGCGGCGGTGCACGGCCCTTGGCGGTGCACAGACCAAATTGGAGCGAGGGAGAGATCGAGGGAGGGGTGTGGAGTTTCAGTGAGGTCTCGGGGTGGCTTTATAGGCTCGGGGCGGTCCATGGTGGTCGAGGTCCACGGCGGCGGCCATGGCGCGTCTACGGTGACCAATTCTCGGCTACGCGGCGAGGGTGCAGAGGCTCGTGGCGGCTTGGTGCTTAACGGGGTCCGGACACGTTCTAGAAGCGTCTAGAGGAGCTGGGCGTGTCGAGGCGCAGAGGGCTGGGCCAATTTGGCCGGCGACGCCGCGGATGCCACGGCGATGCATCGGGGCAGAGGGCGGCGTAATGGCGCGGGGAGGGGCTCGAGTTTTCTCTCTGCACGCAGAGACAGCAGAGGCTCCGGGCGCGCGCGCAGGGGGGGCCTGGGCGGCTCGGAAACGGCGACGACGGTGGTGGCGACACGGCGGCACGTCGGGGCGAGGGAGAGAGGTAGGGGATGACATTTTTGCAGAAAACCCCCTGCCTCCTCTCTGCCTCTTTTTTTATTTCTGTTTTAGTCCTTCTGTTAAATCCAGAAGGTTTTCTAGGATTTAATTAGGGTATTTAAACATTTTAGAAAAATTTGCAAAAATTTGTGGGGCCTTCCCATAATGTACAGAAGCTCCACAAAAATTGGCATAAAATAATAAAATGTTTTGAAACATTTTCTTTTATAGTTTTAATTAAGGCATTTTAATATATTTCAATTTGTTTTGATTTTAGGATTTTAAAACTAGTTCAAAAATAATATTTGAGAGGGAAAGTGGTAGGAACAAAATGGGGAGTGTTTATAAACCCACTCCACTGAATTTTGTTTGAAACCATTTGAAATTCTCACTTGGAGAATTTGTGGGACACAAATGTCACTTTATTTTTCTTGCTTTATTTGCTATTTCAATTCTTTTCTTTTCTTCTTGCTTTTATTTAGAGCAAACAACAACACCATAGCAAGAAGGAATAACACAAGCAACAAGGATTAATTACCACAAGCAATATTTGCAGACAACACATAATATTTAACAAAAGTTTTTGTTGGCTCTCATTTTTGGAATAATAATATTGATTAATATTTTTGGGATGTTACAGCT